>JAVGWX010000023.1:36455046-37055046 GCA_036924085.1 Ariolimax columbianus | reverse complement strand
CAGTCAACCCAGCTGTAAATTGACACCTGACTTACTGTAAGGGAAGGAAAGTCAGTGAGGAAGGGAACTGGCGACCCCACCTCTTAAAAAAAGCTGTGGTCTCATACAGTGAAGTCTTTAACACTTCATTCCCAACATCAGGAAACATTTGGAAATAGGATCAAAACTATGTTAACTATTTCTGTAGTTCCTGTCAATTGTTAAGTTTTCTATTGTTATTGCCATTTTGGTACATCAAATTATGAACATTGTTGTCTTCTTATTTGCACATCTCTCAATGTTAATATTATGATTAGACAAGCACCTGGCCGAGCGGTTTGAACATCAGTTTGTATCATGAGGAGTTGTGTTCAAATCCTTGGTAAAGACATCATTTCTTTTTTTTCAGTTGTAGGTGAAACAAATAAAAAGCTGAATCTATACATTGTATGGTGATTGCAGGGTCAAGTAGTGTTTATCCCTCGGCCCTACAGTCCTCAGTAATTGTAGTAACTCTTGTTGAAGTGATAGTATAGGGTACTCCACTCGCTACCAACCCCTACTTTCCCTTATAACTTTTAAACCAATGAATGTAATTCTTCTTCTTCTTCATTCGTTCTCAATCTCCCACTACCAAACCCTGAAAGGGCTTAAGTAGCAGAATGTAGTCCAGAGAACGGAATGTGTTGTGTCGAAGTTTACAGCTTCACTGCGACATTTGCACCTTTCGGTCCAACACATCCGACTTCAGCAAGCATTTTTTTTAGTACCGGGTTAGCATTCCCTCTTTGATCCCTTCTCCTTAGCCAGTCTGCCCTGCTGCAGCCTGTTATCCAGGATCACCGTGTGGAGGTGTAGAAGGGTCTTGGCAGCTCTGGTTCGCTGGCTCTGACGCTAGCAGTCAGCTATGGGTCGCTGACCACTGCAGCTCATGTGTTGCTCAGCGTCTTGATCCCAGACTAATTCAATCAAATTTGAGATTTGGTGTGGGAGAAACATAATGAGCTCATATTAATTGTTGCAAGTGGTCACCACTAGCATCAAGGCATATCAGCACAGGTCTTCCCATGTTACGGAAGGTATTCACTAAGGCATCATTAGTTACAGACTCAGTTTCCCACTGAATGTTTTCTTGTAGCTTCATGAGATTCTTTGGCTTGTTGAGAAACGCTTTCCCATTCAACGTGCCTCATAGGAAGAAATCAGGTCAAGCGACCTTAGTGGTCAAAGTCACTTAGAAATGACACGATCTTCAAAGAAGGAAGTAATTTCAGCCATGATGACATTTGAGGTGGCGCATGTAGCTCGATCCAGTTGAAAATAGCCAGTATGTAGCTCCTTGTCGTCCAACTGGTTCACAGCATGTCCATGTCAAATTATATTGAATTATGTTCATTTGTTTAAAAGTGATAAGGGAAAACTAGGGGCCAGTAGCGAGTGGGACACGCTGTAGTAGTTGGAATATTATGATCAATTTTCATTAGTAAGTGTTGCTAATAATTATCAAAATAATGAAGTCTTCCTGTTGCTGAAGTCGGATTTGTCTGACAGAAAGGTGCAAATATGGCAGTCAAGCTGTAACTCCGACACAACGCATTCCGTTGACTACATCCTACTTGCAAATCCCTTTTCAGTGCTTGGTAGCGAGAGATTGAGAACGAACGAAGAAGAAGAAGCCTTCCTGACAGACCACAGTTGTCCCTGATGGCAGTGAAACATCCAAATGTAGAGGAGCAAGTAGACCCATGGACAGATACCTGTTAAAATACTTGATACAAACAGATAAATATAAAAATGCATTTTCGTGTGTGTCAATTTCAATTTGCTTTGAAAAATTGGGAGATATATTTTTTGTGCGTGTGTATCCAATGCATACATATATTGTATTTATACATATCTACCTACTTTTGAATTGGCTAACATAATTATTTAGGCGCAATAAGATGTAGCTATGGCTTGTTTACAATAATTGTGTATTCATAATATATGTATACTCAAATGGCTGAACCATGAAAGCCAGGCCAGCAAGATACTTCACAAATCATTCCTCAGCACCAAAGGACTTCCCCCAACCAGCTGGAGGCGCAGGAGAGGTCATCCCCGCACAGCATGTCTTCGGCCGATCTGGAACACCATGCTACAGCAGTGGGCCATGGATGTGACCAATAGCCAAAGTGAACATTATTATTATTATATATATATATAAATAGACAAAGGAATGGTTGGGACATCTGACAAGAATGTCGTCAAATCTTCTTGCTGTGTGATCCTGTAACACCAAACCGCAGGGCTTCAAGAGGTAAATCAAGAAAAAGATAGTTTAAGAAACAGTCATGGATTGCAACAGAGACATGGATGGAAAATGGCAACAACCACACATATGGTACATGAAAAGAGATTACAGCTCCCACAATGTCTGCTAGCGACATATATGGAAAGATGAGATGAGATAGATATTATCAATTTATTTAGCCAGTATTGTTGTGTATGCGCAGTGAAATGATTGTTTAGCTATAATCATGTATTCACCTTTTGTTTATTTTTATGATTATATGATTAAGTGCAATAATCTTCTATATGTGGCTTGGATCCAGTTTATTTTTCGTTCCTTGTACAACATAGGACTACACTTGATGTTTACTATCAACTTTAATTTTGGACCGTCTTCTTGGAATGTGTTCATGAGACTCCAGCTGTTGTGGCTTCCTCTTGAATTAGTCCTCGTCATGTGTTTGTTAGCATTCTCACAATTTTCTTCTCTTGTGGATTCCAAGACATGTGTTTGTGTACCTACCAACAATTTTCTTCTCATGTGGATTCCAAGACATGTGTTTGTTAGCCTTCTGACAATTCTTTTCTCATGTGGATTCCAAGACATGTGTTTGTGTACCTACCAACAATTTCCTTCTCATGTGGATTCCAAGACATGTGTTTGTGTACCTACCAACAATTTCCTTCTCATGTGGATTCCAAGACATGTGTTTGTGTACCTACCAATAATTTCCTTCTCATGTGGATTCCAAGACATGTGTTTGTGTACCTACCAACAATTTCCTTCTCATGTGGATTCCAAGACATGTGTTTGTGTACCTACCAACAATTTCCTTCTCATGTGGATTCCAAGACATGTGTTTGTTAGCCTTCTCACAATTTTCTTCTCATGTGTATTCCAAGCCAACACATGTTTTGTTTTATTGTAAGTTTTTTTTTAGAGTGTGTTCTATCCACATCTCCTTTCCCTTTTTAATTTCTAGTAGAGAATATAATATATATATATTACATTTGTTTACTTAGCCAGAGCAAATATGTCAGAATTTGATGGCAGATGAAATACTTTTTGTATCTGAGGTACTGAGGCAACATTGTCAATGAATGGAACTCGGCACCCAATCTCACAGAACCCAATCTCACGCAAGCTGAGACATAAAGCAAGCTTGAGCCCTAATCTCATACTAAGAAGCTTCTAACACATCCTCCCCGAATGCAGTGCCTGTTCTGTGTGACTACATACTACATATCACTGTGCCTCTTCCTCCATCTTAACATCTTTATACCGGTTTAGAAGACTCTGCAGCGTCTGTATACAACCAGTTTTCAGCTCCATAGGAAGCATAGGTTATCACCAGGTACAGCCATATCCTCCTGTCCTGTTAGGAGACTTAGTGGCCTAGGGGTTGTGAGCTCGGTTAACAATCCCAATGTATCAGGTTCAAATAACATCCTGCTCAATGTGACAGACCAATATGATCACTTCGTCCAGTCAACGCAGTTGTAAATTGGTACCTGACAAACTTAGAGGAAAATGTTGAAATCACATCAGAAGCTACAATGTTCGTGCTCTGTCGTCGACACTTCCACCAGTGAAAAAAAATTTGCACATGTGGGGGCATCAAGATGCAATGAAGTAGGTTTTATGAACCTTTTTCCATTTCCTTGTGTCCTGGACCATCCTCTGCAGCTCTGTCCATGTTTTTGTATTTCTTTAAATCAGTCTTGAGTTTCCTTTCCCATGTGTGATTTCGCTCATCTTTATTTTTATTCCCTTGTGGATTCCAAAGCAAAGTCTTAGTTGACCTGTACTTCTATAGGGGCAGATGCCCATGTGCAGGTCCAAGCTCTTGTGTGAGCTGGATGTAGCCGGCAGAAATATTTCCTGCTTAGAGGGCTAGGCTCGAGTAGCTTATTACTTTGCTGCGTTGGGACAAGTGCCAGGGAGATTTGTTAACCAATTTGCGAGTCCATCTTAATAGACTTTAAACACTAGAGTAAAGTAGATCCGCAGCCTTTTAGGCGCCATCTATACTGTTCTTAACAAACCATCTAATCAAAGTTGATGTTATGCCATGTCACACAGTTAGTCACCTTTTATGACATGCTCTCTGTGTGGCAGTGGTGTTATTCTTATCTTTGTCATACATAAAGACCCCGGCGGACCACTCGGAACCAATCGACTCCAACACAAAAACTGTCTTGTAATGATATTGTTTGGCTTTTTAACCCTTTACACTACAACAAACCACCAGCTATGTTAGCGACAGCGTCAGGATAGAGATATTTTTGGGGCGAATCGTCAAGTCTGACACTGCGACTTGCACTTTAATTTGATTTAAATTAGGACATTTTGCGCTATCATCGCACTCTTGTATCCTGAGTTACCTTGACCCAGTGGCAAGGTGTGTTAGTCGAGACGACTGGAGGTAGCACAAAAGGTAGATTTATTTTTCTCAGATTTACTCACTGGGTAGGTGGCGCATTGGGTAGGACTTTTATTATTTTTCTCAGTTTGCCCAGACAGCTAACAGCCTGTTCTTTTTGGTTTTCAACTGACAATGGTTATTTTTCTTGAAGCAATGCCCCAAATATGAGGAAAGTATCATGCAGTTACTTGACATTCATGACCCCAATGGACCCCTCTTCTTCCCCGACCCCCACCCCCTTTTGTTTTAGATTGTCAAGAAGGTAACCTATAAATATACACACTGACCTGTAACCCATCACAGTCTAACATAATTTACAAGCTGTTAGTCTTAATGTCCATACAAGAACCATCATTTTATGTGTTCCATGTGTGTTTCACACACACAAAAAAGTCATTAAAACTGAAATCATAATTTTTTAATTTATACAGCTTTTGTAAATAAATCAAATTTTGCTAAATGACAAGACATGTGACATGTTGTTTCAGAACAATCAGACTGTAAGTGGTACTACGCTACTCTAGTTGTCTGCAATGGACAATTTGGACTGTAAAGGGTTAACCTCAATGCGCTGTTGATGACGACAAGCAACAGTCTAAAACCTCTAGCACTTTATTCATGTCATGTTACAGACAGCTATGGCCATTTGACTTTTGTGATATCTTTCATCATTATCGTACACATGTTTATGGTACACATTATTATTGTATAAAGCGTTATCATTGACATAGATAATATATATATATTACCACTGTATAGATAATATACATATTGTTACTGTTACATCTCCCATTCAAATGAACATCAATTAACTACAACTCAGCACATATAACAATATAACATCTGGTTACAGATTACGAATCTGTGGTATAGACAGTATAACTAAAATCATGTAATAACACCGACTTACAGTAGCCAACGCAACAGAATCAGCTCAAGAGATGAAACGTCAGCTCACCATGAAGATGATCATGAGTCGGATGGACAGACGATATCACAAATTCTACAACAGATGGGCTCAAGAAAAGAAATGTCAGTTCTCCCCAGGACAATTTTGCAGCAAATGGACAGAAATGTAATGTAACAATTAATAATTGTATAACTTGTCATTGAGAACTTTCAGCTCTTATCTGTATATCGATATATAATCAGATCAGACTGCAGAAATTGTTTTAGGCAGGACAAGAACAAGAGGGCACAGCCACAAATTAATTCCAGAAAGGTCTACATTGGATACCAGGAAATATTTTTATAGCCAGAGGGTGGTGAATGCTTGGAATGTATTGTGACGATTGCGATAGGAAATAGTGGAGGCAAGTATCAATTAATGCATTCAAGAATAGATTGAATGCGCATAGGTATTTTTAGATCAAGTGAATGTAAAAGAAACTGGTTGTATACAGACTCTGCAGAGTCTTCTAAACCAATTTAAAGATGTTAACCCATTACAGTCCTGTGATTTGACTCATGTCTTAAGCCTTTACAGTCCCGTCTTCTTCTTCGTTCTCAATCTCCCGCTACCAAACCCTGAAAGGGCTTAAGTAGCAGAATGTAGTCCAGAGAATGGAATGCGTTGTGTTGTAGTTTACAGCTTGACTGTGATATTTGCACTTTTCGGTCCAACACATCCGACTTCAGCAAGCATATTTTGAGTACCAGGCTAGCATTCCCTCTTCGATCCCTTTTCCTTAGCCAGTCTGCCCTGCTGCAGCCTGTTATCCATGATCACCGCGTGGAGGTGTAGAAGGGTCTTGGCAGCTCTGGTTTGCTGGCCCTGACGCTAGCAGTCAGCTATGGGTCGCTGACCACTGCAACTCATCCGCTGCTCAGCGTCTTAATCCCGACAGTCCTGTCTAATTGATTAGATTTGTTTCTTAAGACACAAATCTAATCAATTAGACTGGGCTGTAAAGGACTAAGTTAAGACGAAGGAATAGGTACAGGAGTATGTAGAGTGTAGTCACACAGAACAGACACTGCCGTCTGGGAGGATGGATTGGAAGCTTCTTTGTATGAGAGCTCAAGCCTGCATGAGGTCTCAGCTTGAGTGAGATTGGGTGTTGAGTTCCTCTCCACTCTGAGTACTGCTTCGTGGCAATACACCAGCACTGCTTGTTCTCTGATTTTTAGCAAAAACAAAGACAAGTATTCTTCCCCTGCCACCATGCTCACCTGACCTGGCCCCAGCATACTTTTTAAAAAGTTAATAAACTGAAATCCAGCTTAGAAGGACGTCGAAGACATTACACTCTTACATGCCCAGTACATTTTGCTCTGAAACCGTAACTGTTATTCTGTTAAATGCAACCTTTCACTTTGATTTTATAATAGAATAGCAAATAAATCTCATTTGTAAACAGATAGTATATAATTGAGTCAAATACGAGTAAATATCTCCATGCTTTTATGAATACATACTTACTGTTTCAAGAATCAGGATGTAAAGGGTTAAAGACAATTTGGAGACTCGGTCCCCAATAATATTTAGCAGAACTGCTTCTAGAAGTGGAAACAATATTGGGAGGGATGCATTAATAGAGGATGCGAGATTATGACGAAGATACAGCTGTGTTCCAATTTTTGTCTAAAAATGTTATACAAAAAAGTTTGGAAACTTTTTGAACAAACCTGGTATACTACCTTCTGCAGACATGTTAATCATGAACACTGACCAAAAATTCACATGAGATGGAAAGAACTAATTTGCCTGTTAATTGTTTACTTAATTGTACATGGTTCATGTCATCTGTATGTGAGAATGTGCATTTAATGTTAGATGCTTTGTTTAGAATTCAATAAATGTCTTTACTGCCCTTACCAAAACATCCTTGACATAGTCCGAGGGCATATTCTGTTGTATTTGTTGACTAAGGTCGTTGTTTTTTTCTCTCTTGGATGAATGTCAACGTTTATCTCCGTTTGAGGCTTAATTAATATTTGAAGATGAGACTAGGTGTACATGTCGAAGCTGGCGTCTGCTGATGGTGTGTTCTTGATTACTCAATGTCCAGGCCAACCTTCAAATCTGGAGGGAGCTGGGGAAGAGAAAGGGGAGCTGGGGAAGAGAAAGGGTGGCTGGGGAAGAGAAAGGGGAGCTGGGGAAGTGAAAGGGTGGCTGGGGAAGATAAAGAAGAACTGGAGAAGATAAAGGGGAGCTGGGGAAGATAAAGAAGAACTGGAGAAGATAAAGGGGAGGTGGGGAAGATAAAGAGGAGCTGGGAAAGAGAGAGATCCCCATTTGCAGTTCAAAAACCATGGTTGTATCGAGAGAAGATTAGGGAGATCACATTTCTCTGAGTGAACAGTCTCTAGAACAGGTCAATCAGTTCAAATACATCGGACAGAAGAGAGGTATCAAAGAAGGATTGGCTACACCATTCTATGGCGAAACGAAAGCTACACTAGCGTGTCCATTTTATGTCTGCTACCATTTGTTGCTTCATGACCGTCTCAGCATTGTGATTGGTGGACGGCGTGGGCTAGTGGTTAAACGACACGGCTCACAAGCCGAAGGTGTTAGGTTCGTTCCCCAATCACATTACCGGCCGTTACCTCGGGAAGCAAACCCTTAGAAAATACAGGAGGAAGCAGACCCTTACATAAAATGCATGCCGAAGTCGGATGCACTGCGGCGCAAAATTAAAGCAGTGCACGCACACCACCTTGGGGAATAGAGAAATAAGGCGAACGGGAAATAACTCCAAAAATCATTGTGATTTATTAGGAGATGTTTTTCAGCTTCTTCTGTGTTCCTCCTTGAAGGACGTTTGTTACGATGTGTCGTAGTTTACAGCGAGTCTGCGATGTATGTGCCTTTCGACGAAACATATTTCATTTCAGCAAGACATTTTTAGGACCGTGTTTTCCCTACCTCTTCTATCCCTGTTCTCTTTGCCAGACTGCACGGGTGCAGTCTGTTTACAGTGCCGCTACTTGGAGGGGGAAAATGGCTTGGTCGGATGTGATTCGATGACCCTAGTCATCAATGGCTAACTGCTCTTAGCTCATCCATTGAATCATCCCGATTTCATCAGTGGTGTTCTTTATCCATTAGAAAAGTGATTCCCAATCGCCAGTCATCGGGTGGCTGAACTCCAGTCTGAGCAATAAAGCGGATGTGATAAATGGATTTGCTAACAATCATGATCACCGTCTCGCGAAGCGAACTTTTCATGCCTTCACTGCCTGCGATTATGCAGGTCCCAAATCGGACTCGTCAGCCATCTCCGCACCCATCCACAACCCGGAATTACAGAATACTTGACTGGAAAGACTGGCTAGGTGAAAAAAGAAACGGTCTTCATCACTCGTGATGGACAAACAACAAAATGATGATCACAGTCATTTTTAAAATGGAATAAACTGATTGTATACAGACTCTGTAGAGTCTTCTAAACCAGTATAATGAAGTTAAGTCATTCTAAGCATTAAAGTTGGGAAAGCAGGCCGACAGGGTGTATCCGAAATCTCAGTGTGCTTTTCGCGCAGAAAGGTCGACTGTTGATATGGTCTTTTCACTGAGGCAATTGCAAGAGAAACGCAGAGAACAACACATGCCACTATTTCTTGCCTTCACCGACCTCACCAAGGCATTGGAACAGAGAGGGTCTTTTTAGAGTATTATCTAAAGTTGGCTGCGCACCTAAACTACTGAGCATGATTAGGTCTTTTCATGTGGGTATGAAAGGTACAGTGCTGCATGACGGTCAGGAATCTGGGGCCGTCGACATTAATAGCGGAGTTAAACAAGGTTGTGTCCTGGCTTAGACTCTATTCAACATTTTCTTTGCCATCGTGCTTAGACTTGCCTTTGGAATTGCAGGGGGGGGGGGGGGGGGGGGGGGGTCTTTCTGTACACTAGTGTCAGATGGGAGACTATTCAATCTAACCAGACATCGAGCAAAAAGTAAGAGAAGGGAGACTACCATTCGGGATATGCTCTTCGCAGACGATGCTGCCCTGGTAGCACACACCGAAACCGAATTACAGATCCTCATTAATAGATTGGCAATTCGTTTGATTTGTTTGGACTCACCACCAGCGTACAAAAGACGAAAGTGATGGCACAGGGTGCAGATCCTTCATACATTGTCTTAAACGATACAAATCTGGAGGTAGTAAATCATTTCAACTAC
Source organism: Ariolimax columbianus (assembly GCA_036924085.1). Lineage (NCBI taxonomy): Eukaryota > Metazoa > Mollusca > Gastropoda > Stylommatophora > Arionidae > Ariolimax > Ariolimax columbianus. The sequence continues at coordinate 37,045,235 of JAVGWX010000023.1, read as the reverse complement.
CTCGGACATCACCGACAACCTTTCACTGGACGCGGAGCTACGGGAGCAATTAGGAATGGCCTCATCAGCATTTGACAGGCTCTCACAGGGAGTGTGGAATAACATCATGCTGACCATCTCTACGCAGGTTGCTGTGTACAGATCATGTGTGATTAGTGCCCTGCTCTATGGCAGTGAAACATGGACACTGTATGCCTCACATGAAAAAAGGCTAAATGCTTTTTACATGCGCTGCCTGAGACTCATACTTTGAATGTCATGGAGTGGGATCAAGATGCTGAGCAGCGCATGAGCTGCAGTGATCAGCGACTCATAGCTGACTGCTAGCGTCAGGGCCAGCGAACCATAGCTGCCAAGACCCTTCTACACCTCCACGCGGTGATCCTGGATAACAGGCTGCAGCAGGGCAGACTGGCTAAGGAGAAGGGATCGAAGAGGGAATGCTAACCCGGTACTCAAAAAATGCTTGCTGAAGTCGGATGTGTTAGACCGAAAGGTGCAAATATCGCAGCCAAGCTGTAAACTACGACACAACGCATTCCGTTCTCTGGACTACATTCCGCTACTGAAGCCTTTTCAGGGTTTGGTAGTGGGAGATTGAGAATGAACGAAGAAGAATAATGTCATGGAGTGATAGAGTGACTAACAACGAAGTGTTAGCCCGAGCAAAAATTGTCAGCTTAGATACGATCCTCCACCAGCGCCGCTTACGGTGGCTTGGTCACGTGTGCAGAATGGAGGATTGGCGAATACCAAAAGATATCTTATACGGAGAGCTGACCACGGGCAAGCGAAACAAAGATAGGCCCTTCCTCCGCTACAAAAATGTTTGCAAGCGTGACCTGAAGGCATTCAATGTGAACGCCTGCAAGTGGGGGGAACTTGCCAAAGACAGACTCGGCTGGAGGCAGGCTATATGGGTTGGTCTGCAGGCGGGGAAGTCAAGATGCAGACTCCAGACGTGTGCGGCGAAAGATAGGACAATAACTGACTGTCCCCTCTCTAGCGTGACGTCCATTGTCTCTCGAGACTGACAGGATGCCAATCAAATCAATCAATGGGATTTGTATTTTGTATGAGCGGTACGCGAAAATTTTTTACTCTTTTTACCAGTCTGCGAACAATTTTTTCCCATTTTCACCAGTCCACGAACAATTTTTCCTATTTTCACCGGTTACCGAATAGTTTTTCCTATTTTCACTGGTCTACGAACAAGTTTTGCTATTTGAACCGGTTCGCGAACAATTTTTCCTATTTTCACCGGTCTACGAAAAATTTTTCCAATTATCACCGGTCTACAAACAATTTTTCCCATTATCACCGATCTACGAACAATTTTTCCCATTATCACCGATCTACGAACAATTTGTCCTATTATGACCGGTCTACGAACAATTTGTCCTATTATGACTGGTCTACGAACAATTTTTCCAATTATCACCGGTCTACGAGTGTAAAAAGGTTTGAATACACTCCTTTAGAAAGACCTTGTGGCATTAAAACCTAGGTTTCGTTTTGTTTCAGCCTTGCTGGTTTTTATGCTATCAATATGTCTGTGTTGCGGCAATTATTAAATGGAAACAACAACAAATATACACACTTTGGTGGGGAATGGAAGTCCGGGTACTTTGGTCTTGATTCACACTAAATCAAACAAATTTATATTTTTAACACCGAAATTTAGGTAATGATTCACAGAATAGTCCACTTTTTAACTGTTGGAAGTTTCAAACAATCTGTGAGAATTTCTTGAATCTGTCAGCGTTGGTTCATGATAAGGAGAGAAGCATCAAGTTTCTACAACAGCATGCCATTATCCAGCTGTCAGACGATGTAAAAACAACCATGTTATCTAATCCTAACCCTAACCATAACCCTAAGCATATCCCTAACTCTTCGCGAAACTGAGTATAACCATCTTTTCTACACTTCCATCTTTATCTGAGTCGTTACTTATTTATTTAAAATACAATTATTTCGACCTGTCCTCCCCTTAGCCCGAAATGGAATGTCCCGTTACGTACGATGGAAACCAATTGAACTCTGTTTGGGGTGAATTAAGACACAAGTACCGAAGTCCGGGTTACTCATTTCAGTTCCAGGCAAAACGCGTGTCATATCGAGAAACACGATAATAGAGAGACCGAAGGCTGTGAAGCATCATACTCGCCTACGCCCTTCGGATCGATACGTGATTATAGTGACACGATCTGTGAATTACAAAGATCACGTATCTAAAGATAAGTCTATCGTTCGCCCAGGTTAGACCCGAATTCATACCATTGACATGGTTTGATCATTGGGCCAGAATATTCATTAATTAGACCAGGGCTCGTCAACATGTGTGCACATGGGGCCCACTTCTAGAACTTTTGTGAATGTCAAATTTCCTTACCGGCCACTAAAATCTAAATTGAAGAAAGTATCGTAATCGTCCACTGAGTCTGTATATTTTAGATGTTTTTAATACATCATCATCATCATGTGGCATGCTCTTTGCAGAAAGTCGCTCCATAGACATGCCCAAGCATTCCTTGACATCTTGGCGCCTCTGCTTCTCTTTCCCGGTACCATAGATTCCATTACCGTTCTATCAAGATATATCTGTCTTTTGGTGTGGTCAAATAATTTTCAATTTTCCGTTCGTGATGGAATTTACGAACCATTTCTTCTTTATGCTCAACTCTTGTTGAATGAGTGCATTCTTTTTGTTTCGGTCCATCGTATTCTGAGAACCTTTCTATAACGTTTCGACTCCAAAAACTCATACTCTTCTTTGATGTTTGGTTAACTGTCCATGTTTTGCGGCCGTATGTTGCCACGGGAAAAACACAGTTTCTAAAAATTTTGACTTTTGCTGGTGTTCTGCCATAGTGTTCTCGTGTTGTGTGGCCTTTGTATTGCCATAATAATAATAATAATATGTATAATCATCATCATGTAGCATGTCCTTTATAGAACATCGCTCCCATCACAGTCTGTCTGAAAGAAACTCGTTCCATTGCCAAAATTCCAGCCTCCGCCACAGCCAACCCAGGTATTCCTGGATATCTTGGTGCCATCGTCTTCTTGGTCTACCCCTTCCACTTTTGCCTGGCACCATACCTTCCATCACCGTTCTTTCGAGACCGTTGTGTCTCTTGATGTGACCAAAGTATTTGCATTTTCTAGCCAAAATGGAATTGATAAACCAGTTCTCCTCTATGCTCAATTCTTGCCGAATGTCTACATTTGTCTTGTTCTCTGTCCAAGGTATTCTGAGGATCTTTCTGTAACATTTTGACTCGAAAGATTCGATTCTTTGTCTGGAAGTTTTGGTAATCGTCCATGCTTCACAGCCATAAGCTGCCACATGAAAAACACAGGCTCTCAAGACTTTTACTTTAATCATTTTGTTGGTGCTCTGCCATAATTTCTTCAGGCTGTTCAGTCTCTGCATTGCCATGGCTAGTCTTCTGATTTCTTTTGAGCAGTCGCCATTTTTGTCAATTCTGGAGAACAGATATTCAAAATGTGTGACCTGATCTATTTCCTCACCATCCACTGTAAATGTGTGCTGACATTGTGTTTTGTCGGTGGTCATTATCTTTTGTTTTATTTATGTCTGTAATACATAATGTAATGATTCTGCTAGCGCCCACTTAAAAGCTTAAATCGCCTACTAGTGGGCGCTAGCGACTAGGTTGAAGAGCGCTGAGTTAGACCATGGTTAGACCGACACACTTAACAAGTCGCCATGGAGATGACATGCCAGCAACATTGTGTTTGTTAAACTGACTGCAAATAGTTCGAATCATTTGGGTAACTATGACAACTTTTTCCGGAAGTGCTAGGTACATTACACGGATTCTCTAACAACCGGAAGTAAAGATATAGAAAGATGGTTAATGGGATATGTCGATAGCCAGCACAATTAACTTAACTTAACTTAACTTAACATCTTTATACTGGTTTAGAAGACCCTCGGAGTCTGTATACAACCAGTTACATTTACATCACCTTGCTCTAAAATCTATGCGCATCCAGTTTATTCTTAAATGCATTAACTGTCCCTGCCTCCACTACCTACCCTGGCAATGCATTCCAAGCAGACACCACTATCTGACTAAAAAAATATTTCCTAATATCTAACCTGGACCTCTCTTTAATCAGCTTGTAGCTATGCCCTCGTGTTATTGTAGGTGGCTGTATTTTAAAAAACTTGTTATAGTCTAATTTATCGATTCCTCTGATCATCTTATAAACCTGTATTAAGTCACCACGAATTCTTCTCTCTTCGAGACACTGTAGGCCGGTTTTTCTGAGTCGTTCCTCATAACTGTAATTCTGGAATCCCACTATCATCTTTGTCGCTCTTTTTTGTATTCTTTCTAGCATGTTTATGTCCCCTCTATGATAAGGACTCCACACCTGTACACAGTACTCCAATCTAGGTCTAACTAAAGCTTTATACAGTTTGACGATCACTTCCTTGCTCCTATGTTTAATATTTCTTTTTATCATACCTAACATTGCAATTTGCCTTTTTCACTGCTACCTTAACTTGCTCACTCACCTTTCCTGTATGATCTATTATAACCCCTAGGTCCCTTTCCTTATCTATCTTTCTAATATTGTTTTCTCCCATTCTGTAATTATGTTCCATATTGGATCTACCCATGTGGATGACTGTACATTTATCTACATTAAACTCCATTTGCCAGCTTACAGACCATTCTCGAATTTTATCTAAATCCGACATCAATATATCCACTTCCGCTTTAGATGAGACACTACTGCATAGTTTTGTGTCATCAGCAAATTTTGCAATCATGGATCTCATATCAATGTCCAAATCATTTATATATATCAAGAACAAAATTGGTCCCAAAACCGAGCCCTGTGGCACACCACTTTTCACTTCACTCCACTCAGAGTACTCCTTATTTATGCCCACCCTCTGCCTTCTTCCCGTTAACCAATTTTCAATCCATTTGGCAACTTCGCCACCTATTCCATGTGATTTTAACTTTCGAAATAATCTTTGATGAGGTACTCTATCAAAGGCCTTTGCAAAGTCTAGATAAATAACATCCACTGGCTCCCCTTTATCTATGATTTTAGTAACCTCCTCCATGAATTCTAATAGATTTGTTAAGCATGATCTCCCTCTAGTAAACCCATGCTGACTATTTCTAATTAGATTAAATTTTTCTAAATGCATTACAATGTTTTCTTTGATTATTGACTCAAACAATTTACAGACTATGCTCGTTAAACTCACCGGTCTATAATTTGCCGGATCTGATTTTTTGCCTTTTTTGAATAAGGGGATCACTCCTGCATCTTTCCAATCCCGTGGAACAATCCCTTTTGTAAGTGATTGAGAACATAATATAGCCAATGGTTTTGCTAGTTGGTTTCTAATTTCATACAGCAATTTTGGGTGAATACCATCTTGACCTGGACATTTATTCACTTTCAACCCCTCCAATTTTTTAAAAACCATTTCCTCTGTAATACAGATTGATCTTAATCCCGCTGTATCCATATCTCTTTGAAAAATATCTATAGGCTCTGGGATCTCGGAGCAGTCCTCCTTTGTGAAGACTGTGCCAAAGTACTGATTGAGCAGATTAAGAACGGGATATCCCGATAGGAAGCTAGCAACGAAGGAAGAAGTGTTAACAATATGCTGGTCTAGAAGCTCAAAGAATACAAACTAGAAAATGACAGCATAGACAAACTTGGCAAAGATTGCAGACAAAGTTCTTCAGAACAGGACATTGAAGACTCAAGGCCCACCTCCACAGAATGGGTCTCAGAGATATCGCCACATGCGAATGCGAGCACCCAAACGAACACCAGAAGATATCCTGCAGGAATGCCCCACATATGCAGACCAAGGAGAGGCATTCTTGTCCGGGTGAGCGACCATGCTCGAAAAACTGTTGGGGACCGGTGAAGAACTGAGAACAGTCTTTCCTTCGTAAACCTCATCGGACTAGATGCATAGCATCAGTTGATCGTGAACCTCATCAGACTAGATGCATAGCATCAGTTGATCGTGAACCTCACCAGACAAGATGCATAGCATCAGTTGATCGTGAACCTCACCAGACTAGATGCATAGCATCAGTTGATCGTGAACCTCATCGGACTAGATGCATAGCATCAGTTGATCGTGAACCTCATCGGACTAGATACATAGCATCAGTTGATCGTGAACCTCATCGGACTAGATGCATAGCATCAGTTAATCGTGAACCTCATCGGACTAGATGCATAGCATCAGTTGATCGTGAACCTCATCGGACTAGATGCATAGCATCAGTTGATCGTGAACCTCATCGGACTAGATGCATAGCATCAGTTAATCGTGAACCTCATCGGACTAGATGCATAGCATCAGTTGATCGTGAACCTCATCGGACTAGATGCATAGCATCAGTTGATCGTGAACCTCACCGGACTAGATGCCTAGCATCAGTTGATCGTGAACCTCACCAGACTAGATGCATAGCATCAGTTGATCGTGAACCTCATCGGACTAGATGCATAGCATCAGTTGATCGTGAACCTCACCAGTCTAGATGCATAGCATCAGTTGATCGTTAACCTCATCGGACTAGATGCATAGCATCAGTTGATCGTGAACCTCACCAGACTAGATGCATAGCATCAGTTGATCGTGAACCTCATCGGACTAGATGCATAGCATCAGTTGATCGTGAACCTCATCGGACTAGATGCATAGCATCAGTTAATCGTGAACCTCATCGGACTAGATGCATAGCATCAGTTGATCGTGAACCTCATCGGACTAGAAGCCTAGCATCAGTTGATCGTGAACTTCATCAGATTAGATGCATAGCATCAGTTGATCATGAACCTCATCGGACTAGATGCATAGCATCAGTTGATCGTGAACCTCATCGGACTAGATGCATAGCATCAGTTGATCGTGAACCTCATCGGACTAGAAGCATAGCATCAGTTGATCGTGAACCTCATCGGACTAGATGCATAGCATCAGTTGATCGTGAAACTCATCGGACTAGATACATAGCATCAGTTGATCGTGAACCTCATCGGACTAGATGCATAGCATCAGTTGATCGTGAAACTCATCGGACTAGATACATAGCATCAGTTGATCGTGAACCTCATCGGACTAGATGCATAGCATCAGTTGATCGTGAACCTCACTGGACTAGATGCATAGCATCAGTTGATCGTGAACCTCGCCGGACTAGATGCATAGCATCAGTTGATCGTGAACCTCGCCGGACTAGATGCCTAGCATCAGTTGATCGTGAACCTCGCCGGACTAGATGCCTAGCATCAGTTGATCGTGAACCTCGCCGGACTAGATGCCTAGCATCAGTTGATCAAAGATGGAGAAGTAGAAGTATCCAATTGCCTTCTTTCCACACAACCCGCCTGAAAATAATCCGTAGAGTGTTATGACCAAACAAGAAGTGCTGACCCAGAGCAACTAAGAAGAGGTATATACCACCATATGGACACCATCATGATTATAGTTTTGAGGAAATATTTTGTAAAAACTGGTCTTCAGTGTCTCGAACAGAGAAGAATTCGAGGTGACTTAATACAAGTTTATAAATTAATAAATGGAAAGGATAAATTAGACTATGCCATCTGCCGAAGACGGATGTGTCGGACTAAAAGATGCATTTATCGCAGTCAGGTTGTAAACTAGCGACACAACGTATTCAGTTCTCCGGACTATATCCTGCTACTTGCAAAGCCCTGTTCGCGGCTTGGTAGCGGGAGATTGAAAACAAACGCAGCAGATGAAGAAGACTAAGCCAAGTTTTTTCAAAGTACGACAGGTTGCAAGAACACTAGGGCATGGCCACAAATTGTTTAAGGACAGGTCCAGATTAGATATTATGAAATTTTTTTTTGGGTCAGAGAGTGATGAATTCTTGGAATGCTTTGCCACAGGATGAAGTGGAAACATAGTTACTTAATGCATTCACAAATAAATTGGAGTGAAATAAACCGGTTGCATACAGACTCTACAGAGCCTTCTAAGCCAGTATAATGAAGTTAGCCTTCCCTCTTCGATCCATTTTTCTTAGCCAGCCTGCTCTGTTGCAGCCTGTTATCCGGGATCCCCGTATAGACGTGTAGAAGGGTTTTGGCAGCTCTGTTCGCTGGCCCTAACGCTAACACTTAGCTTTGAGTTGACGACCGCTACAGCTCATGCACTGCTCAGCTTCTTGATCCCGTTGTGTTGTAGTTTACAGATTGACTGTGATATTTGCACCTTTTGGTCCGACACATCCAACTTCAGCGGGCATTTATGGGTACCGGGTTAGCCTTCCCTCTTCCATCCCTTCTTCTTCTTAGCCAGTCTGCTCTATTGTAGTCTGTTATCCAGGATCCCCGTATAGAAGTGTAGAAAGGTCTTGGAAGCTCTGGCCCTGACGCTAGCACTCAGCTATGAATCGCTGACCGCTACAGCTCATGCACTGCTCAGCATCTTGATCCCGATATCGCAGAATGAGCTAGACTTGGACTGGTCAACTTGGTAGTTCTTCAAAGTGGAAATAAAGGCCTCAGCTTCAAACAAAAGAAAGGAGAAGTAATGGTAGTAACTAACAAACACGCATCTCCAAAATATTGTTAAAGGTTAACAAGACAGAACTAAGGTAGATACACACATTTCAAGACTTGGACGTCCACTTCAGCTCTGATGGGAGCTGCGCTTATGAAATAAAGAACACAATTGTCTAGGCCAAATCAGAGTATGAGGGGAATCTTATGCAACAAAACCCTGTCAATAGAATTAAGGAAGAGGGTTCTTAGTACGTTGAACTCGTACGGACATACTGCATTGACAATCAGCAGGCACTACAGGGGTCATTGGAGGAAACGGAAATGGGGTTTTATAGAAGAATATTGAGAATTCCATGGACTGCAAAGAAATCTAATAACGTGGTTCTTGAAGAGACACATACACAAAGACAGCTTATGGCAAACATTGGGACAAAGCAGTTATCAATTTTCGGGCATGTCACGAGAAGAGATGGGTTGGAGCACGCGGTAATAACGGACAGAATCGCTGGCAAGAGGAACAATGGGAGGTAACATGAGAAAACTGGACAGCATGAAGGCATGGAATGGGAGGCGATCCGCGGCGGAACTGATAAACTATGCACATGATAAAAAGTAATGGAGATCCATGATCACCGACGCCAACCGGCAGAACACTTGAGATGATGATGATATGCGATCACTGGGACAACATACACATGATGTTGGAAAATTGGGAGAAGAGATTATTGCTTTTCTGCAAGACGCATTCATCGGTATGCCGGGATGGCGCTTGACTACTTCATTAGTCATCAGCCACACGTTCAAGAAGATGGAGGAAAGAAAGAATTATCACACGCCCTAATAAAACCAACAACACTGTCTGAGGTATCAAATAGTGGACTTCACCAAAAGGAGACAAAACTACAGGACGAAAAACAGAATAGCTGTGACTAGTGCCATTGGATCCGGATACCGCCAGATTATCACACGAGTCCGTTCGTTGAACTTGTTCGCGTCTCGTCTGCTTGTAATGAAATGTCTGGTTTAGAGCGGAATTTGTTGGCGCGCTCTACCTAGACAACGGCATGAAGGCACACGACCAATTTGGTGTACAATCTTCAGGAGATAAAATAAATGACTTTCACTTACATAGCTAACCTGGTACTTAACGGCTGAAAATAGTGTAGGCCTGTAGCATTCTGGCTAATTGCCTGGTCACAGAAGGAAAGAGGGAAGGCATTGTTAATGTGAATGATTGGTCACCTTAATTACTGTCACAAGTGGATGTTTATACGTATGAGTTAACGGGTGCCCATCTTCGTTACATTAAAACCGAAAATCAAGTTTTCTCGTGACAATAGCTTATTCTGTTGAGTATCGACATCACTGCACTCCGGGAAAACTCGTAGGTGCTCAGCCTACAAATGACGAAGAGTGCGGATATTGAAGGTTCCAATAGTCTGTTGGTTGCACATACTCCCGCTCCATTTTATCAGGCGTATTTCTCCGCGTGATCCACTATTGATTTCAAAATGATCTAGTTTGTGTATTACCAACACCCGTACATATGGCTAACCGTCTATCTTGCCAGATTGTGTTACGTCGTGCAAGCGCCACTATTGCATGTGCTATTCTGGCAAACACCTCATGTTTTGATCCTTCATCACTGACAATAGAACCAATATATTTTAAATTCGAGTTCCTGTCCATTAGCTTTTATTCCACTGCTGAAACCCTCGGCGTTGTTGGTCATTAATAATGGTGTCTTTCCAGCGTTAATCTCCATCCAGAGAAGTATAGAAGTACACAAAAAGTATTTATATGTGCCTTATAGACTAGGAAAATTTTCTTTCACAAACTCCAGCATGAGAAACTATTATTATATGTCTGGAAAACTTAGGTATGGGTGGAAAAGCCACAATAATTCACAACAACCCAGATTATAAAGGGAGCTAACTTCCATTGAAGATCTGACAGGATTTACCCCCCATAAATATATATATAGATATCGCTGTGTGTTTGTGTGTGCGTGCGTGTGTGTATATACGTTGTTTGCGAATGCCCACAATGAGTAGATTACTGTTTTGTGCGCCCTGAAAAAGTACATTAAATGGCGGGTTGCAATAGTTTCCCTCCCATCCCGAGCGTGCTGATGAAGGTGGACCGGGGTCCTCCAGGCGGTTGTACTATGACTGGCTTTATCTGTGTGCTGCTCCCTACTGCAGGGATCACGTCGATCCCACACTTCGTTAGCCAGGCTGCCATGAAAACAGTCCGTTTCCAGGGAGGGCTACTAGGAAGCCGAGATGAGGGTCTTGGCCAGTATGTTTTGACTGACCCTGACTTACATGTCTGATCAGTATATTTTGCCTGACCCTGACTAACATGTCTGATCAGAATATTTTGTCTGACCCTGACTAACATGTCTGATCAGTATATTTTGCCTGACCCTGACTAACATGTCCAATCAGTATATTTTGCCTGACCCTGACTAACATGTCTGATCAGTATATTTTGCCTGACCCTGACTAACATGTCTGATCAGTATATTTTGCCTGACCCTGACTAACATGTCCGATCAGTAATTTTGCCTGACCCTGACTAACATGTCTGATCAGTATATTTTGCCTGACCCTGACTAACATGTCTGATAGGTATATTTTGCCTGACCCTGACTAACATGTCTGATCAGTATATTTTGCCTGACCCTGACTTACATGTCTGATCAGTATATTTTGCCTGACCCTGACTAACATGTCTGATCAGTATATTTTGCCTGACCCTGACTAACATGTCCAATCAGTATATTTTGCCTGACCCTGACTAACATGTCCGATCAGTATATTTTGCCTGACCCTGACTAACATGTCCAATCAGTATATTTTGCCTGACCCTGACTAACATGTCTGATCAGTATATTTTGCCTGACCCTGACTAACATGTCTGATCAGTATATTTTGCCTGACCCTGACTAACATGTCTGATCAGTATATTTTGCCTGACCCTGACTAACATGTCTGATCAGTATATTTTGCCTGACCCTGACTAATATGTCCAATCAGTATATTTTGCCTGACCCTGACTAACATGTCTGATCAGTATATTTTGCCTGACCCTGACTAACATGTCTGATCAGTATATTTTGCCTGACCCTGACTAACATGTCCAATCAGTATATTTTGCCTGACCCTGACTAACATGTCCAATCAGTATATTTTGCCTGACCCTGACTAACATGTCCGATCAGTATATTTTGCCTGACCCTGACTAACATGTCTGATCAGTATATTTTGCCTGACCCTGACTAACATGTCTGATCAGTATATTTTGCCTGACCCTGCCTAACATGTCTGATCAGTATATTTTGCCTGACCCTGACTAACATGTCCGATCAGTATATTTTGCCTGACCCTGACTAACATGTCTGATCAGTATATTTTGCCTGACCCTGACTAACATGTCTGATCAGTATATTTTGCCTGACCCTGACTAACATGTCTGATCAGTATATTTTGCCTGACCCTGACTAACATGTCTGATCAGTATATTTTGCCTGACCCTGACTAACATGTCTGATCAGTATATTTTGCCTGACCCTGACTAACATGTCCAATCAGTATATTTTGCCTGACCCTGACTAACATGTCCGATCAGTATATTTTGCCTGACCCTGACTAACATGTCTGATCAGTATATTTTGCCTGACCCTGACTAACATGTCCAATCAGTATATTTTGCCTGACCCTGACTAACATGTCCAATCAGTATATTTTGCCTGACCCTGACTAACATGTCCGATCAGTATATTTTGCCTGACCCTGACTAACATGTCTGATCAGTATATTTTGCCTGACCCTGACTAACATGTCCGATCAGTATATTTTGCCTGACCCTGACTAACATGTCTGATCAGTATATTTTGCCTGACCCTGACTAACATGTCTGATCAGTATATTTTGCCTGACCCTGACTAACATCTCTGATCAGTATATTTTCCCTGACCCTGACTAACATGTCCGATCAGTATATTTTGCCTGACCCTGACTAACATGTCTGATCAGTATATTTTGCCTGACCCTGACTAACATGTCTGATCAGTATATTTTGCCTGACCCTGACTAACATGTCTGATCAGTATATTTTGCCTGACCCTGACTAACATGTCTGATCAGTATATTTTGCCTGACCCTGACTAACATGTCTGATCAGTATATTTTGCCTGACCCTGACTAACATGTCCAATCAGTATATTTTGCCTGACCCTGACTAACATGTCTGATCAGTATATTTTGCCTGACCCTGACTAACATGTCTGATCAGTATATTTTGCCTGACCCTGACTAACATGTCCAATCAGTATATTTTGCCTGACCCTGACTAACATGTCCAATCAGTATATTTTGCCTGACCCTGACTAACATGTCCGATCAGTATATTTTGCCTGACCCTGACTAACATGTCTGATCAGTATATTTTGCCTGACCCTGACTAACATGTCCGATCAGTATATTTTGCCTGACCCTGACTAACATGTCTGATCAGTATATTTTGCCTGACCCTGACTAACATGTCTGATCAGTATATTTTGCGTGACCCTGACTAACATGTCTGATCAGTATATTTTGCCTGACCCTGACTAACATGTCTGATCAGTATATTTTGCCTGACCCTGACTAACATGTCCAATCAGTATATTTTGCCTGACCCTGACTAACATGTCCGATCAGTATATTTTGCCTGACCCTGACTAACATGTATGATCAGTATATTTTGCCTGACCCTGACTAACATGTCCAATCAGTATATTTTGCCTGACCCTGACTAACATGTCCAATCAGTATATTTTGCCTGACCCTGACTAACATGTCCGATCAGTATATTTTGCCTGACCCTGACTAACATGTCTGATCAGTATATTTTGCCTGACCCTGACTAACATGTCCGATCAGTATATTTTGCCTGACCCTGACTAACATGTCTGATCAGTATATTTTGCCTGACCCTGACTAACATGTCCGATCAGTATATTTTGCCTGACCCTGACTAACATGTCTGATCAGTATATTTTGCCTGACCCTGACTAACATGTCCGATCAGTATATTTTGCCTGACCCTGACTAACATGTCTGATCAGTATATTTTGCCTGACCCTGACTAACATGTCTGATCAGTATATTTTGCGTGACCCTGACTAACATGTCTGATCAGTATATTTTGCCTGACCCTGACTAACATGTCTGATCAGTATATTTTGCCTGACCCTGACTAACATGTCCAATCAGTATATTTTGCCTGACCCTGACTAACATGTCCGATCAGTATATTTTGCCTGACCCTGACTAACATGTATGATCAGTATATTTTGCCTGACCCTGACTAACATGTCCAATCAGTATATTTTGCCTGACCCTGACTAACATGTCCAATCAGTATATTTTGCCTGACCCTGACTAACATGTCCGATCAGTATATTTTGCCTGACCCTGACTAACATGTCTGATCAGTATATTTTGCCTGACCCTGACTAACATGTCCGATCAGTATATTTTGCCTGACCCTGACTAACATGTCTGATCAGTATATTTTGCCTGACCCTGACTAACATGTCCGATCAGTATATTTTGCCTGACCCTGACTAACATGTCTGATCAGTATATTTTGCCTGACCCTGACTAACATGTCTGATCAGTATATTTTGCCTGACCCTGACTAACATGTCTGATCAGTATATTTTGCCTGACCCTGACTAACATGTCCGATCAGTATATTTTGCCTGACCCTGACTAACATGTCCGATCAGTATATTTTGCCTGACCCTGACTAACATGTCTGATAGGTATATTTTGCCTGACCCTGACTAACATGTCTGATCAGTATATTTTGCCTGACCCTGACTTACATGTCTGATCAGTATATTTTGCCTGACCCTGACTAACATGTCTGATCAGTATATTTTGCCTGACCCTGACTAACATGTCCAATCAGTATATTTTGCCTGACCCTGACTAACATGTCCGATCAGTATATTTTGCCTGACCCTGACTAACATGTCCAATCAGTATATTTTGCCTGACCCTGACTAACATGTCTGATCAGTATATTTTGCCTGACCCTGACTAACATGTCTGATCAGTATATTTTGCCTGACCCTGACTAACATGTCTGATCAGTATATTTTGCCTGACCCTGACTAACATGTCTGATCAGTATATTTTGCCTGACCCTGACTAATATGTCCAATCAGTATATTTTGCCTGACCCTGACTAACATGTCTGATCAGTATATTTTGCCTGACCCTGACTAACATGTCTGATCAGTATATTTTGCCTTACCCTGACTAACATGTCCAATCAGTATATTTTGCCTGACCCTGACTAACATGTCCAATCAGTATATTTTGCCTGACCCTGACTAACATGTCCGATCAGTATATTTTGCCTGACCCTGACTTACATGTCTGATCAGTATATTTTGCCTGACCCTGACTAACATGTCTGATCAGTATATTTTGCCTGACCCTGCCTAACATGTCTGATCAGTATATTTTGCCTGACCCTGACTAACATGTCCGATCAGTATATTTTGCCTGACCCTGACTAACATGTCTGATCAGTATATTTTGCCTGACCCTGACTAACATGTCTGATCAGTATATTTTGCCTGACCCTGACTAACATGTCTGATCAGTATATTTTGCCTGACCCTGACTAACATGTCTGATCAGTATATTTTGCCTGACCCTGACTAACATGTCTGATCAGTATATTTTGCCTGACCCTGACTAACATGTCCAATCAGTATATTTTGCCTGACCCTGACTAACATGTCCGATCAGTATATTTTGCCTGACCCTGACTAACATGTCTGATCAGTATATTTTGCCTGACCCTGACTAACATGTCCAATCAGTATATTTTGCCTGACCCTGACTAACATGTCCAATCAGTATATTTTGCCTGACCCTGACTAACATGTCCGATCAGTATATTTTGCCTGACCTTGACTAACATGTCTGATCAGTATATTTTGCCTGACCCTGACTAACATGTCCGATCAGTATATTTTGCCTGACCCTGACTAACATGTCTGATCAGTATATTTTGCCTGACCCTGACTAACATGTCTGATCAGTATATTTTGCCTGACCCTGACTAACATCTCTGATCAGTATATTTTCCCTGACCCTGACTAACATGTCCGATCAGTATATTTTGCCTGACCCTGACTAACATGTCTGATCAGTATATTTTGCCTGACCCTGACTAACATGTCTGATCAGTATATTTTGCCTGACCCTGACTAACATGTCCGATCAGTATATTTTGCCTGACCCTGACTAACATGTCTGATCAGTATATTTTGCCTGACCCTGACTAACATGTCTGATCAGTATATTTTGCCTGACCCTGACTAACATGTCCAATCAGTATATTTTGCCTGACCCTGACTAACATGTCTGATCAGTATATTTTGCCTGACCCTGACTAACATGTCTGATCAGTATATTTTGCCTGACCCTGACTAACATGTCCAATCAGTATATTTTGCCTGACCCTGACTAACATGTCCAATCAGTATATTTTGCCTGACCCTGACTAACATGTCCGATCAGTATATTTTGCCTGACCCTGACTAACATGTCTGATCAGTATATTTTGCCTGACCCTGACTAACATGTCCGATCAGTATATTTTGCCTGACCCTGACTAACATGTCTGATCAGTATATTTTGCCTGACCCTGACTAACATGTCCGATCAGTATATTTTGCCTGACCCTGACTAACATGTCTGATCAGTATATTTTGCCTGACCCTGACTAACATGTCCGATCAGTATATTTTGCCTGACCCTGACTAACATGTCTGATCAGTATATTTTGCCTGACCCTGACTAACATGTCTGATCAGTATATTTTGCGTGACCCTGACTAACATGTCTGATCAGTATATTTTGCCTGACCCTGACTAACATGTCTGATCAGTATATTTTGCCTGACCCTGACTAACATGTCCAATCAGTATATTTTGCCTGACCCTGACTAACATGTCCGATCAGTATATTTTGCCTGACCCTGACTAACATGTCTGATCAGTATATTTTGCCTGACCCTGACTAACATGTCCAATCAGTATATTTTGCCTGACCCTGACTAACATGTCCAATCAGTATATTTTGCCTGACCCTGACTAACATGTCCGATCAGTATATTTTGCCTGACCCTGACTAACATGTCTGATCAGTATATTTTGCCTGACCCTGACTAACATGTCCGATCAGTATATTTTGCCTGACCCTGACTAACATGTCTGATCAGTATATTTTGCCTGACCCTGACTAACATGTCCGATCAGTATATTTTGCCTGACCCTGACTAACATGTCTGATCAGTATATTTTGCCTGACCCTGACTAACATGTCTGATCAGTATATTTTGCCTGACCCTGACTAACATGTCTGATCAGTATATTTTGCCTGACCCTGACTAACATGTCCGATCAGTATATTTTGCCTGACCCTGACTAACATGTCCGATCAGTATATTTTGCCTGACCCTGACTAACATGTCTGATCAGTATATTTTGCCTGACCCTGACTAACATGTCTGATCAGTATATTTTGCCTGACCCTGACTAACATGTCTGATCAGTATATTTTGCCTGACCAGATGTTAGTCTTCTTTCACATATAGAGCAAATTGCATCTTTACGTCTATCCCCTTGTCTGTTTAACATTTACACAGAACAAATTTGTAAACATAGAGGAAATTCCAGTTTCCATTATCTGTGGAGTGTCTATAAATAATCTCAGATATATCAATGACACAGTTCCGCTAGATACCAGCCAATAAGAATGACAGGAATTTGTTACACAGATAAGGAACAAAGTCAGGTATATGAGTTGCACATTAACACTGAGAAAACGAACCATAATTATAATAGGCAAAGTAGACAAGACATTTATTCTACAGGCAATAATAAATGATCAGACGCTAGAATGAGACATAAGATGCAACACAGTGAATGAGATGGACCAGCCAGGGACACATAGCTTACTTGCTCCCATTAGGGTCAGCGAAGCAAAGTTAACTTAACTTAATTAACGTTTACTACAACCCGCCATTTAACGTCCTTTTCGGGGCGTACTAAAAGAGTAAACTTACTCATTATAAGAATTAAACAATAGCTTAACGTCTTTATACTGGTGTAGAAGACTCTGCAGAGTCTGTATACAACCAGTTTCTTGGAGTGTTGCTAGCCGATGTGCGAGTCCATCGTAATAGACTAAAACACTAGAGCAAAGTAGACCCGTAACCTGTTAGGCACCATCTATGCTGTTCGTAACAAACCAAGACCCTATTATTCCTCTGCAAGCTATGTCCCTGGAAACAGGCTGTACTTGTGTGGCCTGACAGAGAGAAAAGGAATTCCAGTAGAAAGGCAAATCCGGTACCAAAAAAAAACAACTCAGCTAAGATCGGATGTATCCGGCTGAAATGTGCATGTGTCACAGCCTTGCTGTAAACTACGACACGACGTCCTTTTCAGGACGAACGCCGAAGAAGAAGAAGAAGAAGATGAAGAAGAAGAAGAAAACACTAGAATAGGTCAAACGTATAAAACATGTCGAACAAGACCCCACCTCCCTTCCAAGCAGTGCTTCCTGGAAGCAGGCAGTTTCATGGCAGTCTGGCTAATGAGGTGGGGGATCCTACTGGGATTTCCATAGCGGTGAGCTCACTCAGGAGCCTCACATTGCGCTACAGCCAGGAGGACGCTGGTCTATCTTCTCAAGTATACCTCGGGATGTGAGGGGAGCTGATGTAACCCGCCACCAAAGAAAGTTGCCACGAGTACAAAACTCAAGTATCATCATTGGCTCTTTCCGTCTCGTCAGACTATAGCAATTGTGCTTTTAAAAAAGAGATGTAACTATAGCCTATGACTATAACAAATGTGACAAGTAAGACCAATCCGAGCAGTGTGTGCAAGGAAAGTCATGACCGATTGCGGCGTCGCATGATATGACGTGTCGTCTCAAACGCTGAGTCCTTGACCTAACTGCAATCAGTATCTCCATGTAACACGATCCATGGCGTCCTGTTACTGTGATTCCACATCTTTGTCCGCATTATTCAAATCCCGCTTGCATACATCCTTGTACCGAAGTAGTGCCCGGCCCAGAGACATTTTCCCCAACTGTAATTCCCCATAGAGAAGATATTTTGGTATTCTGCCATCATCCATCCTCCGAGTGTCCTAGCTAGCGGAGCCTTCGAAGACTAAGCTTGGAAAAGATTGTGACAATGCCTGTTCACTCCAACACCTCTGCGTTGGTGGTCTTGTCTTGCCAGCCAACCCACATGATTCAGCGCAGGTCCCTTATGTGATAGCTGTTTAGAAGTCTCTCCTGGTGCATGTAGGTAGACCATGTCTCACTGCCATAAAAAAGAGTGCCGAGGACACAGGCCTAAACTCAAGCATGTGTGGTATTAACAACATTAATTGTTCCTATCCAGGAAACGTGACGGGGGTCATGCATCACGTGTCATGACGACCACTCTCTCTGTTCCACTGTGTGGACAATCTATTCCTTTTGCTCTGTCCGCTGAAATAAGTGATGTGCAATGATTTGGATTAAAGTGAGGTTTACGCCATTTGTCAACCTCACTCTCTCGTCCTGAGTTACCTTAAAATATAATACCGTAACTGAGGATGGAAAATGCAAAACTGAAATCAGGAAAAAAATACGGATGGCCAAATTTATTTTCACAAACATGAGTCATATATTGACAACCAAAAAATGTCCCTAACAAATTAAACATAAGTACGTTAATCAGATGTTACATTATGGCGTAGAAACGCGGACAAGAAATAAACAGCTGGAGAAGAGAATTGATGCCTTTGATATGTCAGTATATAGAAGAATAAAACACATCTCGTGGAAAGAACAAAAAGAAAAAAAGAAAATCTTAGAGAAATTTGGGGTGAAAGAGAATTGATGAGCGAAATCAGAATTAATTAAGAAATGTTGGTCGGCGTCAAAAGCCCTAACTGAAATCAATACTGGAAGGATAGGTGGAGGTCCAACGTTTCAGACATAAATAACGCTATAAATAAAAAGATAACATCAACAGCTGAACAAGGAAAGGGCTTGTAGATTGCGTCATCAAGACAAAATGGATTGGATATCAAGTGTGGGCAGGCGACCTTCCTCGCGGAGATAACACTTAACTTGAACTGAACTAAACATGGCGTAGCTAGCCCTTCTGTATCATCCAAAGCATGGATCGAGATGACACGATGACAGCATTTGCCAAAGAGATGTCAGGTGACCACAATAGTCACATATAGCAAGGCTCAGCAAACCAATTATAAACTGGTTTGTTTCTAGGTAAACACTTAACGAGTCACCGCAACAAATTAAATACACTTGACACAAAAAACCTAATCTGGCCGCAGCCATTTGCTATGAAAATTTGCCAGGAATATGCGAGAAATAATGATCACGGTATGCCAGCTATGACAGAGTAGGCTAAACACGAAATGATCAATGTGATTACACAAAGACACACATATTCTAAATATATTCACATGCATAGGTACGTAGTCATGCAGGCAAATACAAGTAAGTATCCTTACGTGCTACCATAAGCACACAGAAGGAGAGGCAGACTTGCATACATGCATATATATACACACATATATACATACACGCACGCACGCAAGCCCACGCGCACACATAAACACGTGCATTGAAAATGACGACATCGGCAGGCCTATGGTGCGCTTTGTGCGCGCATATGACTGGAAAGTCCTATCCTAGCACGGCAGACCTATGGTGTGCTATGTGCGCGCATATGACTGTAAAGTTCTATCCTAGCACAGCAGGCCTGTGATGTGCTATGTGCTTGGATATGACTGTAAAGTTCTATCCTAGCACAGCAGGCCTGTGGTGTGTTATATGCTCGTATATGACTGTAAAGTCCTATCCTAGCATGGTAGGCCTGCCACATGCGTGGCACACTTGAGTGGGCTCGATAGTTTGCTATTGCATATTTTGTGCTGTCGAGTAGTGGCAGTCATTGATCCTTAACTATTACGTTCCGCTAAGCAATGTTAGCACATTGTGTGATATCAGAGAACCAGGTAAAGCGCCAGGCAGAGGAATTCTAAACAATCGTCTTCCAGGAGGTGACATCAATGTTGAAACTGTTCAGATACACTTTCAATGCGTCTATTTTGGGTTTCTCATGTTCCCCTGACTGTCGTTTGCCTACCCTGAGCTCACTGTACAGCAGTTGTTTTGTGAGACCTTTATAGAGCTTTTAGGTTCTCTGCAGCAGTGTATAAAGAGAGTTGGGTACTATTTCCTGCTAGATTATTCCCAGCTACCTGCAGAGATAGCTCACGTAAAAATATTTGAGTTTCCTGAAATGACTATCCATGTTTTGCAAACATACAGAATATTTGTTGTTTGCAAATGCTCACAATGAGTAGGTTACTTTTGTGTGCGTCCTGAAAAGAACGTTAATTGGCGAGTTGCAGTAGCTTTCATCCCATCCCGAGCGTGCTGATGAAGGTAGATCGGGGTCCTCCAGGCGGTTGTGCTATGCCTGACTTCATCTGCGTGTTGCTGCCTACTGCGGGGATCACGTTGATTCCTCCCTCCGTTAGCCAGGCTGCCATGAAAACCGCCCGTCTCCAGGGAGGGCTACTAAGAAGCCGAAGCGAGGGTCTTGGCCAGTATGTTTTGCCTGACCCTGACTAACATGTCTGATCAGTATATTTTGCCTGACCATACGTTAGTCTTCCTCCCCATACAGAATAGTATTTAACACCCCCGCACGATAGAATTTTGGTGATGATTTCCTGTCGGCCAAAACATTTGCTCGTGGTGGTTAGTGACACGCAGATGAAACCAAGCATAGCACAACCGCCTGGAGGACCCCGGCCCACCTTCATCAGCACGCTCGGGATGTGAGCCACACGCAGATAGAACTAAGCATAGCACAACCGCCTGGAGGACCCCGGCCCACCTTCATCAGCACGCTCGGGATGTGAAGAAAGCTTCTCACCTGAATTGTTCAATGTCTACACAACAAAAGTGGCCAACATTCAACCCACAGGCCTAGTACGCACATTGACGTTTGCAGATGACATCCTTACATACAGGACTGGGTTAAAGGCTGACCTCCCTAACATAACCTTTCATGTGTGTATCTTTAAGAGCTACAAAAATAATCGTGGGATTCCAGAATTATAGTTATGAGGAGACTTAGAAAAACTAGTTTGCAGTGTGTAGAACAGAGAAAAATTCGAGGTGACTTAAAACAAGTTCATAAATTAACCAATGGAAAGGATAAATTAGACTATTCCAAGTTTTTAAAAGTTTAACCGTCCACAAGAACTAGAGGGGACAGCTTCAAATTATTTAAAGACAGGTCAAGATTAGATATTCGGAAATATCATTTTTAGTCAGAGAGTGGTGAATGCTTGGAATGCATTGTCACAGTGAAAAGGCATGGATAGAGGCAGGGCCAGCTAATGCATTCAAAATAGATTGGTTGATAAGTCATTTTAAATATCGGTGGAGTGGAATAACGTTATTGTATTCAGACTCTATAGAGCCTTCTAATCCAATACAATGAAGTTAAGTTAAGGTGCAAAAGATTGAGATATCTTGAAGTAGCATTTGCTCGCAGCCTGTCTTATTTATGAGTACCACGTTGATCAAATCATACAGAGATGCAAGATGGGTTTAGTATCACTGATTGTAACTGTAGCTGCTTACACGGAGCAGCGATTGATTTTCATCATTTACAATCAGTTGGCTCTGTCAGCTATCGATTATGGGCTAGCCATCCTCACAGTGTCAAGGCCACAATTTAAAAAGATTGAAATGCATCCAGAATGAAGGAATGTGATTGGTTCTTGGGTACACCAGGGATACCTCGATCGTGAAGATGAGATTCGTGCTTGGACTTCTTTCTGTAAAGTCTAGATACGCACTGGCCAAGACTAAAATCTACATGAAAATA
Source organism: Ariolimax columbianus (assembly GCA_036924085.1). Taxonomy (NCBI): domain Eukaryota; kingdom Metazoa; phylum Mollusca; class Gastropoda; order Stylommatophora; family Arionidae; genus Ariolimax; species Ariolimax columbianus. The sequence goes on along the minus strand of JAVGWX010000023.1, from coordinate 37,022,648 downwards.
GCCGCAGACAAGAGGCACCCACTGCATACGAACATTGGAGATATCAAAATGGCACACACAGCGAGGGAACGATTGGTCAAGTAGTAACTACAGTAGAGACCATAAACAAATGAGAAAATGAATTCACTCTGGAGATAAAATGACAGACTACCACCGAGTCATTGAGGTTAAACAACTAAAAAGGGAAAATGTCCAGGATTCTGATGCTGTCGTATATACCGATGGATCTGTGCTAGCGGTAAGAAAGCCGGTTGGGGTTTCCCCAGCTAGATTGAAAGACAAGGTTGTTGCTGAGACAACAACATTTAAGAACGGAGATCGAGGCAGTGAGGTGGCTATCAGGGACCTCATTAATGAGGGCTGTAATCGTCTATGACTCTCAATTTTTGCTTTGGAAGATGGGTTGGCTGTGGCATGAGGGGATAGTGGAGATCCTTGAACTTCTGGGAATTGTATAAACCGTTTTTCTAGACATGGCGGGGGGTTTGCGAGAATGAAAGAGTTGACATCCTGGCCTCAGAGGCACCCACAGTTGGGAAATTGGCAATTGATGGAGGTGACATTTTGAAGTTGATCAAGGACCACGATGAATAGATCGCAGGATTTCGAAATTATACAACAGAGGGGGACACTTGAGAGGACGAAGCAGGACTGTGAACAACATAAGCCAACAGTATTTACACACCGTCATTTGCTGAGAAGAACTGAGCACCTTTGGGTTTTCCCGGAGTGCAGTGACGTCAATTTTTAATATAATAGTATTGAAGTGCCGGTATGGCGTCCACTTTTTGTGTCTGCGCTATTTTAATTTAAAACCCCACAGCTCTCTAGATAATTCTAACTAGTATATTTGTATTTATCCTGTTTATAATATTTTATGAACATAATTTAGACAATTTTATTTTAATTTTATTAATGAATACAAAGTTGTTTTCAACTTCCCGGTCACTAATTATTCGTTATCTTAATATTACTTCACGTGTTGATACGCGCCTGGCAGTAAGCAATTACACCTAGAGGGATCCATGTATTGTTATCCCCACCCTATGGCGGCCACTAATATAATATTATAAGAGTGGTGTTCAATTCCGAAAGACGGTTATACTTCTAGTTAGAAGGTAGGTACTTGACTTTATTATTTGTTATGAAGTGTATGTAATAATATCGTTTCTTTGGTTGATATACTGATGTGATACTCCAGTCTTTACTGCCAACGTCTGCCGGCATAAACTCAAATGTAATTCACTTTATTCACGCGATAGGACAGAAAGTAAAAGAAAGAAATACTAAATAGTTATGGCAGGTAGTCCAATGAAAAGAAAACAACTTAAAAAAGGCTGGCAGAATATACTTATATCAATGATAGTTGAAGCGATTGTCATGTAGACTATTCATTATGTAAACCTACTAATACTTCACTAGTACAACTAAGTTAAAATTTAGGCTAGAGTTGAGTCAGAGTGCATTGAGCAGCATTGTAATGAGGAATTCTCTGAGCCCTTTCATTTTGTCTTTGGGGCGTTACAAATGGACTGACGCAAGGATGCACCCTAGACCCTACCCTTTTCAGCATGATGTTTGCTGACTGATGCATTCAAGGGCAGTGATGCTGGAGTCAAAGTCCTCTATCGCTTACTCTAGACAGTCTGACAGTGAGTTCTTCAATCTGAGGAGGCTGGAGGCAAAAAGAGAGTACAAATTGAGACCATATATTTGATATATTATATGTGAGCTTCTCTTTGCTGATGACTGCGCTCTCAATGCCCATTCAGAGAATGAAATGCAATGCACTGTTGACATGTTTGCAGCGACTTGCAATAACTTTGGTCTCACCATTTCTACCAGTAAGACTGAAGTGCTGCACCAAGCAGCCCCAAAAACTGACTACAACAGTGAGTGAGCCATCTATCACTAGTTAGTATCAAGGTCAGAAGTTGAAGTTTGGTGGAATGCTTTGTATACCTTGGCAGCACACTCTGCAGAACAGTCCACATTGATGTTGAAGTAAATTTGAGAATTGCCAAATCATGTGTAGCATTTGGAAAACTAAGATCCTCAGTTTGGGGCCGGAGAGGAATTAAACTTATTACCAAATTGAAGATTAATGCGGCAGTCGTCCAACCGACTCTTCTGTACACGTGTTCATCTGGGCTGCCTAAGAAAACTGCTGAACATAAATTGGCAAGATAGAATTACAGATAAAGTTCTTTCGTGGGCTAGCATGACAAGCATCCACACAACTCTGTGCAAATCGCAGCTTAGATGGACTGGCCATGTTAGATAAGCGACTTTCTAAGAAAATATTCTGTGGTGAGCTTGAGTCAGGCAAGTGAGATCGCTGTGGCCAAATAAAACGTTACAAAGACAGTCTGAAGCCTCACTTAAGAACTGCGACATGACCCTGAAAATTTGGAGAACATTGTTGCTGATCGCTATGCCTGGCGTAGTAAAATCTCTTCTGGCACGGCACATATGCAGCAGACAAGAATCAAGGAAGCTGCAGAGACGAGAGACACGAAAGGCAAGAGAAGAGTTGCCTCCGTTTGACATTCAAACAGTGTTTCTCTCTCCTCAGTGTGACAGACGCTTTCGGGCTCGTGTTTGTTTGATCATCCACCTCTGAACCCACTCCAGGATTGACAGATGACAATGTGGTCCTCTTCGGAAACGACGGACAAACAACAAATAGGATTAAAGTTGCTTGGTTGAACCTATATATTTCTAACCATCACTGTCAGTTCATTATTTTTATTGAAGCAAGATTCAAGAGTGAGTAAGAGCCAGGGCAATTTGAATATTGCTACTCGCACTAGACTATTCACTAACCACGGAGTCAATTTGATCATTTGTAAAATTTAATACAAATGACCCTGCCGAAGACGGATGTGTCGGACCGAAAGATGCAAATATCCCAGTCAAACTGTATTCGCTAGCGACACAACGCATTCCGTTCTCTGGATTACATCCTGCTACTTGCAAGGCCCTGTTCGGGGCTTGGTAGCGGGAGAACGCAGAAGAAGAAGTGTTCATTATTGAAGCAAGACTCAAAGAGTAAGAGCCAGGACAATTTGGACATTAGAACTAGACTATTCACTGAGGTAAAATACCGTAGAGATGACAATCAAATGAATGAGCTGCAAAGCGACTTACAAAAAAGTATCAACAAAATTAATGGGCCTCAGTGCTACTGTGCAAGGTCTTTGATAATGGCTTCCTTACTATTCTTACTTAAGTTATTGTGGCGATGAATTATATTCATCCCACATTCTGTGTAACTGACTGTATAACAACAATCTAATCAGATGTTGTTTCGAATGCCCACAATGAGTAGGTTTTACTCTTTTGTGCGGCCTGAAAAGAACGTTGTGGCAGATTGCAGTAGCTTTCCTCACATCCCGAGCATGTTGATGAATGAAGGTGGACTTGGGTCCTCCAGGCGGTTGTGCTATGCTTGGCTTCAACTGCGTGTTGCTCACTACTACAGGGATCAAATGTAATCAGTAAAGGCATACTTTATTATTAGAAATTATAAATAATGTGCTGTGACTACTGTGAGTGTGAATACTTATAGTTATATCTACTACAATAGCTTTCTGTCTACTGTGTCTGTACTAATAATACACTTTACAGTGTAGATCTGTACATTATATCTTTATTTTTGCTTATACTGTGGTATGCCTTTCAGCGTCAAGTTATGAAGAAATCTCTAGAATGAGCCCATCTGTGTGCCTCATGCACAGTGGCATTTACTGCCTCAGATATTTCTGTAAGCCACCTTTTTCATGGTCTGCCTTTGACCGTGAGTCCGTTGTATCTAAATAGCATTGGTTGTGTGTGTGTGGGGGGGGGAGTGTGTGTGGTTGTAGGCTTGTTACGTGGCCAAACCATTTTAGTTGCTGTCTTTTAATGTATGTCTAATACTGGTGTTGTTCCCACCAGTCTCCTGATGTCATCGTTTCTGTTCATGTCTCTCCTTGTTACGCCCACTATTATTCGCAGGCATTTCATTTCTGATGCTACTGTGTATCATTTGATGTTAGTGTCCAGTTTCAAAGTGAGTACAGTTTAGGTTTCCTTACAATATTCCAATATTTCCACGCATATCTTCCAAGTTAATGCATGCCATCTTGTACCAGATGATAACGGTTAAACTAGTTAGGCACATACACTCGTGACGCACTAGACCGAAATAAAGCATACTAAAGGAGTAAAAGATCAAAGTTAGTGTGTTTTACCAATTTATGAGACTGTAACAGCAAGACGTAATGACATATCATGTAGATCTATTTATCGTTAAGTAATAATTAATCTAACTATAAAACATATAGTCTACACTTTAGAAATATAACTGCTTCATCTGGTTGGTTAGTCCTCAGACTGTAAAGTTGTCTGATCATGTATCTCCATTTGACTACCCTGTGCAGCACTCTTCATATCAGCATAGATTCATACTTTAATGTCTCTGTGTGCCTGAGATGTAAAGGTCCCAGTCTCCCCTTTCCCTTGGATCTTGCCTTTTCATATCTTCTGTAGGAGACTTTCAAGTCACATATTGCGCCCCATCTGACTTAATCTTTTGTTTTTGTAATATTTGTCTTTATGAGCCTGCCTCAATGAGGACATTGTCATTGGAATGTCTTTTTTCTGTCAAACTCACTAGTTCCATTCAACACCACATTTCAAACGCTTCCAAGGTTTTGTTGTTGCTAGTCCATATTTCAGCCCCCATATAGTGCAATTAGCCATACGCGAGTAGTGATTGTTCTTGTTTCTAGAATTAGACTTTATCTTAATATTCTCTGAGGTTAGCAATTTGGCTTTCTTCTAAGGCCTTTTTTATCACTGAAATCCTTGTAATAATTTCCATCTCATTCTGGACATCTTCTTCTGTGAAGGTTTGCCCCAAACATGTCAACTTCTATACATCTTTATTTCTCCACTGATGATTATATTCATTAACCTGTGTTGCTTGGCTATTGCCATAGTCTTTGTATTCAATGTCTTTATTTTCACGCCTTTTTGGCTGTGCTGTTAGTTTTTTTTCACGCAGGTTTTCCAACACTGCTACTGATCCTCCTACTTTGACTTCATTACCAGCAAATTAGATGGCACTAACTTTCATACCATTAACTTTGATACTCCTATTTACAATTCCAAACCGCTGTTTCCATCAGTGATTAAGTAGTTGCCTTATGGAAATTTGTAACCACATGAAGTTATATGATGCCGGCTACCTCTGTATCATTGTATACTTCAATAGTGAAATATCCACATATATTTTTGACCACAATAAGAATTGTATCATCAAGATTGCTGAAGTCAGATGTGTTGGACCGAAAGGTACAAATATCACAGTCAAGCTGTAAACTACGACAACACATTCCATTCTCTGGACTACATTCTGCTACTTAAGCCCTTTCAGGGTTTGGTGGCGGTTGATTGAGAACGAATGGAGCTAAGCCATATCATCAAGAAGTGCACTTTATATTTTTTTTATAAGCTATAATCTCTGAACAAGCATGTCATAAAAGGCAACATTGGTAGCCACCATCTCCTTTAGAAATTTTAAGCAACAAAAAGTTCTACAAATATGGACAAGTCAGCTCACAGAAAAAATATAACTCAACCATCCAAGACAAGAAGGTTGTCAAGAGAACTAATGAATGACCCGATGCAGAGAAAGGAGGCGGATGGTCCAGGACAGGAGGACTTGACATGTATTTGTCGAAGACCAGTGCTCTGTGGGGAGCTGAAAGTGTTTTGATTGATTGATTTCAATGGTTTTCAATTGCCATCCTGGCACCATTGATTAAAAAGAAAACTATATTTATACAAAATATAATAATAACGTTGTTTAGAGAGACAAAAAATGGTGCTCAGGGGTACACTAAAAAATATAAGAAAAAAACTATAATTTACGGATAATCCATAGAAATGATATCTATGCATCTCTGTCTCATTTGTTTTCGCTTCATTGTTGATTCAGCAGCTCAAGGCTGGTTGCTAGCATCAGGATCAGCGAACCTAGCTGACCAAGACCCTATTCTGCTTCCGGGTGGTGGCCCTGGAAACAGGTAGCACTAGAGAATAGTGCTAGCATTGGGAAGGCAAACTGTGCCCAAAAAAACAAAAAAACTAACTGAAACAGACAGATATCACAGACTCACTGTAAACGAAAGCTGAAGATCTGTGGGCCCACTTTCCTGTTAAGTTGAATTCCTCATTTCTTCTCTGTTCTAAAATACATTGACCTGCAAAGTTTTAAAATAACCTCTTTCATAGAACTTTCCACAAGAATGAAACCTGATTTTACAATCTACAGAAATGAGCTCACTTAATTAATATCTACTGCTTTTATTTTGCTAATTATTATCTTGATTTTCTTGCAGAAAAGTCATTTACTTTGTGAAGCAGGTCAGGAAAATTGTTGGTTTCTTTTTGGAGCTCGGCTAAAACACAAAAATGCCACGGCCGGTAAGTTTGAAAGTGAAAATGTTGGACGTGTCATTTAATTTTTAGTTATCTCAGAATAAAGGGAGCTGAGGTATCGCTGTGGTTTGGTCCCCAGTTGGTGCAGGATTTTTCTGATTGCAAAATGACTTCTTGGTGCTGTTGGTCACGAAAAATGTGGGTCTAATACCAAATTCCCAATATGCCACACTGGCATGTTAGCGAGATCTTTACTTTATCACAGAATAAATGTTCTTTTATATCAATTTATACCCATGTATGAATCCTGGGTCCCTTATTACAGGAAAGAATTGACCCACTTAACAATGTAACTAAGGAGGGTTGAACACCAGGCTGGTAATATTTCCAATTGAAACAAAGTGCTACAGAAACCACAACAGCAAGAGGCGGCCAGCTGGTGTTGGTCATCTCGTGCCCCTCATCAGTCAATCACCAAAACCTTATCAGCCCCTTGTGGGACATGGGTCCCACATGCCAAGTCATCAAACATTATCTGTCTATGTATGTTTTTGTGGCTTAAAGTTTGTACAGGATATGGTAGTCAGGATCATGTCCAACACTCCTCGGTTACCTCTTACTGGCAGGTTACAATGTTACTATTCTTTGCTCCTCTTTAATGTCCTGGTACACTCAGGCACCCCATGCCCCTACTGTAATGAAAAGGGAAATGGGATCAAGATGCTTAGCTGACTGCTAATGTCAGGGCCAGCAAACCAGAGTTGCCAAGACCCTTCTACACCTCCACACGGTGACCCTGGGTAAAAGGCTGCAACAGAGCAGACTGGCTAAGAAGAAGGGATCGAAAAGGGAAGGCTAACCTGGGCAGACTGGCTAAGGAGAAGGGATCGAAGAGGGAAGGCTAACCTGTGCAGACTGGCAAAGGAGAAGGGATCGAAAAGGGAAGACTAACCCAGTACTCAAAAACTGCCTGCAGAAGTTGGATGTGTTGGACTGAAAGGTGCAAATATCACAGTTAAGCTGTAAACTATGACACAATGCATTCTGTTCTCCGAACTGCATTCTGTTACATTCAAAGCTCTTTACGTGGTTTGGTAGCGGAGGATTGAGAATAAATGAAGAAGTAGAATATAAAACAATTGGTTTGCTTACTTTACTAACTTTCTGTGTCTGGCAACCTCACAAAGTAGTGGACCAGAAATCAGATGCCTTGCAGCTCTTTCATTTGCTGCCTTGAGATCTGCCAAAGTACATGGTTCTTGTATTCTTGGTTTTTATGTTCACCCTACGCCTGGACATTCCCGCTCATAATCTGTTCAGGATTCTCCACACAGTGTATTGCATATTATGCCTTGTTGCAAGTTCTTATATAGTGGTTTGATAACATTTTTTGAAGATAGGAATGAGCAGGAAACTGAACATTATGTTTTAGAAAACAGTGGATAAGAAAGATAAGGGTAGTGCCATAGGACTCACTGATGTTGAGATGAAGTGTTCATTGTACTAGGCCTAAGCTTTTTATGAAGTGATGTGGCCACTTACCTTTCTAGCTGCCTTTCCCTTCCTAACAGTAAACTAGCTATCCATTTACTTCTGGGGCGTGTTGATGACAGGTATCGAACATGGTACCTTTGCTGTGAGAAGCGAGCACTCAGGTGCTGACAACAGTAAATAACTCAGTAAATATGATCTTTGAAAGTTCTTAGCCTTATTATTCTCTAGTTGCTGATGATAGTGTATCATGTGTTCTGAAACTACTGTACTCGTTCTCCAGCAGCACAATGTGTGTGTCACCACCATGGATGCAGAGCTAGAGTTTGCTATCCAGCAAAGCACAACCGGTAAACAGCTTTTTGATCAGGTAAGTTCATGATCTCTATTCGTCAAGTATGTTCTGGAATGCTTTTATTTATTGATTGATTGACACAGCTTTTTGCTCTAAGTGAAACAGGGTCACCACTACAGATGGCTTATTTGCAGGAAATCTGTATCCGAGCACTTGCAGTGACTGTTTCAATAATACATGTTTTACATTATGAACAACAATAAACACCAACAACCAGACAATCTGTCAAACGACTGCGAACCAAGAGGCGTGACTGAATAGATCTGCAATGGGGAATACTGGGAGAGAAATCTACAGACATATGGCCATTCCAAAGACATCAACCTCCTGAAAAGAAGAGATCAGAGCACATTTTTTCTGGCTTTACACTCAACAATTTAACAATTACTTGAACAGAATCCAATCACAACATACTCCAGAGTGCCAGCTCTGCACACATCACAATGAGACTATTGAACACCATCATTTTGAGTGTCTGGCACTTGTCGGTGTTATGAAAGAGCTTCTTCCTCCGAGGCCAAACAAATAGAACACTGTACAGAACAGACCAACAGCTCACAACCACTTGCCAAAGGGCAGGAGTCCACAGGCTGCTGGATTACTAACCAACATCACACAGTAACCAACATCTGTGGACAGCTTGTTTTGATGGTTGTATTTTTCTTGGCATTTATCATGTGATTGAACTAATACTGATGTTTTAGTTCATATTGTTATCCATTTAAACAAAATAAAAGAAAGGAATTGAATCCATTGTATATGTTACATTATGTCAAATCCAAACATGACATGACCATTGTCAGTGATACCATATGTAATCTACTTTAGGTGGTGAAAACTATTGGCCTACGGGAAATTTGGTTTTTTGGACTTCAGTACATTGACAGCAAGGGATATAGTACCTGGCTTAAACTCAACAAAAAGGTAGGCCATAAGATTTTAGCCAAACGCTATCCTTTGAACTCTTAATTTTCTTCTGTAAAACCACATCTCCCTCAACTTCGTTACCTTGAAATGGTGGTGAGGGAGCTTGCATGTCTCAATAATCACAGGAGCTAAGCCAACAGAAGTGAAAGCTTTCAGAAGGGTCTCCCAAGTTGGATAGGTCATGGAGGAGGGAATAGACTAAACATGGACAACTCACCTAAAGTATGTTAGGTTAGGGCCGACTACCCTAATCTATAAAAAACATTAGGAAAACATTGACAACAATGCAAAAGTAAACGACCTTTGGAAAGGAAGGGTCTTCAGAAACTAGAAGAGTGGCGCAGTGTTGTGAAAGCCTCAAGGAAGCTACATGGCTGACTGCCCGTCTGAATACCAAGAAGAAAACAAATATAGCGATATGAAATATTAGAACAATGTACCAGGTAGGTAAAACAGCCCAAATATCTAAAGAGATGAGGAATTACAAATTGGCCCTGCCAAAGACTGATGTGTCGAACCGAAAGGTGCAAATATCGCAGTCAAACTGTAAATTAGCAATACAAGGCATTCCGTTACCCAAACTACATCCTGCTACTTGCAAAGCCCTGTTCAGGGCTTGGTAGTGGTAGATTGAGAACAAACGCAGAACAACAAATTGGCAGTGCTAGGTCTGTGCGAAACAAGATGGGCACAATCAGGAAAGATGAGACTGACTACAGGGAAAATGATAATGTATTCTGGAAGCGAGGGAATTGATGTCCAACATACAGAGGGAGCAGCACTGCTGCTCTCCAGAGAAGCACAGCGGGCCCTCATAAAGTGGGAGGCTATTACCAATCGAACGATGAGCGTAAGATTTAGAACGAGGAACAAACACATCAATATAAACATCATTCAGTGCTATGCCCCAACTAACGAGGCTGATGATGATAAAAAGCAGGAGTTCTACAACAAGCTGGAAGAAGTCTTTGACACACAGAAAGAGAGAATCTTAATTTTAATGGGAGACTTTAATGCTAATGTGGGAGCAGACAACCTAGGTTACGAACAGATTATGGGAAGACAAGGAATAGGACAGATGATAGAAATGTTTACAGAGTTATGTGCCCTACACAAAATGATAATTGTAGGAAGCATGTTTCCACATAAAAAGGTACGTAAGGCCACGTGGAGATCTCCAGACTTCCACACAAGAAGGTACAAAAGGCCACGTGGAGAGCTCCAGACTTCCACACAAAAAGGTACATAAGACCACGTGGAGAGCTCCAGACTTCCACACAAGAAGGTACATAAGGCCACGTGGAGAGCTCCAGACTTCCACACAAGAAGGTACATAAGGCCACATGGAGATCTCCAGACTTCCACACAAGAAGGTACATAAGGCCACGTGGAGATCTCCAGACCAAGTAACGGAAAATCAGATTGATCACATCTGTGTCAGTCAAGCATTCAGTGGTACACTACAAGATGTGAGAGTAAAGCGAGGTGCAGATGTAGTGTTAGACCACCACATGTTGCTGGGGATTTTGCAGCTCAAACTAAAAAAGTACCCAGTACACGAGGAGAAGAATACAGAATTTAGATTAAAACGTAATAACAGATCAAGTGCTACAAGAGCTAAATGAGGATGAAATAGACATTAATAAAATTTGCAACAGTGTCTGGAATCGGAGGAGTCTTAGGCTTGATACGAAACTTTACCTAGTTGTAGTGCTCCCCACCCTTCTGTATGCCAGTGAGACGTGGACTGTGTACAGCAGGCATGCTAGGAAAATAAACTACTTCCATACAAGGTGCCTCCGTAGATTGTTCAAAATAAAGTGGCATGATAGGGTACCAGACACCGAGATCCTCATGAAGGCAAAAATGCAGAGCATCCACATACTGTTGCAGAAGATCCAGATCAGGGGAGCCGGCCACGTCGTGCGCATGCCAGACAACCGCATCCCAAAACAACTAGTGTATGGTGAGCTAAAAGATGGTCTGCGTCAAGCCGTTGGCCAAAAGAAGTGTTTCAAAGACTCCCTCAAAGTATCTCTGACACGCTTCAGCATCGATGCAAACGTATGGGAATGTCTCGCATAGGACCGTCGACATGTCGTAGAACCACCATCAGAGGCACCTCCATTGCTGAGGAGCGCCGGACTTCCGAAGCACAGAAAAAACACACTTTGCGTAAAGACAAAACAACTGACATTCATATATCTATTCCTGACATTAAATGCTACGTATATGGAAGGATTTTCCATGCCAGAATTGGACTATACAGCCACCTCCGAACTGACTGGTGAGGTGCAGCACAACATGTCTTGACTGCTGTTGTCATCATCGCTTGCGATGGACAGCTATTATTATTATTATTACTAACATAGCCAGACAAGCTCTTACATGGAATTCTCAGGGGAAAAGAGAAAGAGGTAGACCCAAAAATATGTGAAGAGAATGTGAGGAGGAGCTAAAATTAAATAATTACTCTTGGAGAGAGGCAGAAAAAGCAACCCAGGACCGTGTATGCTGGCGAGATATTGTCGATGGTCTATGCACCGAGAGGAGCGTTGGGCTTTGATTGATTGAAAATCACATCTGCAATAGTCTTTTTTTTTTCGTCATTCATTTTCAAACTCTCGTTACCCAGCTCTGAAAAGAGCTTTGCAAGTAGCAAGATGTAGTTCGGAGAACTTGGCTTGCTGACTGCTACAGCTCATGCAGTGCTCAGCATCTTGATCCCATCTTTTCAATGGTTGTCCTAATTCACTTGCTAGTGATGGAATTGATCTACGACATGAAAGAACTAACTTTCTTTCTTCAGCAGACAAAGAATTGTTGCATAACATTTCATTTTCTAGAATGTTCTGAGACTACTAAGATGTGACAGTGTTTTTCTGTTTTAAATGTTGATTTCCTGTTTCAGGTGATGAGCCAAGACATTAAGAAAGAAGCTCCACTACAGTTCAAATTTCGTGCCAAATTTTGCCCTGAAGATGTGTCTGAAGAACTTATCCAAGAGATTACGCAGGTACATACCTGTTTACTATCCTTCATTTGTCTCATATAAAGTCAGGGAAGTTGATGATATATTTAGATTTATCTCTCACCTGCTCCCACTGCAGTTGGCCCCTTACAGGAAGCTCCACCAAAACCATATTTTTGTATTCTTGCAGTGGTGGCTTCTTTAACAATTTGTGTTACATGATGAGGTTACTAGCCCCGTACACAACCACTCTTTAGTCACCTTTTACGATATACTTGGAAGACAGCAGTGTGCTTATTTTTTGCTCCCTGGTATCCATGATGGTGACTTATTAACTTGATTACAACTTTTGGTAGAAATATTGATTATTTGCCTTTCAGATTATCATTATTGCGAAAAAAAGAAAAAAAAGCAATGGTCACCTAATCTAAACCCATATGATGAATGACAGTCTGTATGGTAACGAGATGACCGAGAAGGAAATCAATTTTATGAATCTGCAAAGACGAAAAATGTTACCAGGGGAGCAAACAATAGTAACACTAAACTTACCACAGTATGAGGTTGCTGGCTACCTCTTCTTCTGCGTTCGTTGTCAATCTCCCGCTACCAAATCCTAACAGGGCTTTGCAAGTAGCAGGATGTTGTTCGGAGAACGGAATGCGTTGTGTCGCTAGTTTACAGCTTGGCTGCGATATTTGCACCTTTCGGTCTGCCACATTTGTCTTCGGCAGAGGCTGGCTACCTAATCCTGTAGACATTTGAACCTTATAATTTTCACATCTGTAAAATGTCACAAATATTTTAGATTTACCTATTTTTTAGGTACGCTGGTTGCTTTGTAAATCCATGAAATTGCCACAAAGCACTGGTAGTGTTCCTAACCAGATCGGCATATCTGTTAGTTTCCACTATAAATGAATTTAGAGCATCTACATAAACAAACCAAACAGACCTTTGTAACAACTTAACCATCCACAATCAATAGGGGAGGAAGACTAACATCTGGTCAGACAAAATATGACTAACGTCTGGTCAGGCAAAGTATACTCATCAGACCTGTTAGTTAGGGTCAGGCAAAACATACTGACCAAGACCCTCACCTCGGCTTCCTAGTAGCCCTCCCTGGAGATGGGCTGATTTTATGGCAGCCTGGCTAACTAGGTGAGGGATCGATGAGATCTCCATAGTAGTGAGTGACACGCAGATGAAGCCAAGGGTAGGGTAGCACAACCACCTGGAGGACCTCGGTCCACCTTCATCAGCATGCTCAGGATGTGAGCAGAGCTACTGCAACCCGCCACTTAACGTCCTTTTCAGGGCTCAGAAAAGAGTTACCTACTCAGTGTGAACATTCGTGAACAACATAATCAATAATGGGATAACCTCCCAAATCCATGTGAAACAGAAACAAAAATTATTTAAAGTCCAAATTGTCATTGTATTGTCCTCTAGTGAGACCAGCTGCAGGTCCACCCTTATCTTTGCATTGAGTGAAAAGGAAACAAGGAAGTTGGTTCAGAATAAAATGTGGATTTATCTATTTTGTTTTAGAAAATGTTCTTCCTTCAAGTGAAAGAGGCGATTTTGATAGATGAGATCTACTGCCCTCCAGAGACAGCTGTCTTACTTGCATCGTATGCCTGCCAGGCTAAGTATGGGGACCTCACTGATGACAATCCTAAACCTGGTGCTCTAACTAATGATCGGCTTCTCCCAGAGAGGTTTGTGACATACCACCTGTCAATTGTTATCTTTTCTGTTCTTGTTTTTTAAAGACTTTTTGTAGTGAGTATCTTAATCCTCAACTTTGGAGGGGAAAAAAAACAACAAACAACATTCGGGTATCAAGGTGCTGAGCAGTGCATGAGCTGCAGCGGTCAGCTACACATACCTGACTGCTAGTATCAGGGGTTTCGGACCAGAGCTGCATAGACCCTTCTACACCTCCATGCTGTGATCCTGGATAACAGGCTGCAACAGAGCAGACTGGATAAGGAGAAGGGATCGAAGAGAGAAGGCTAACCTATTATTTTAAAAATGCCTGCTGATGTCGGTTGTATTGGGCCGAAAGGTACGAATATCTCATCAAGCTGTAAACTACACAAAAAATGCCTACTACCAGCTGAACAGAAGAGAGCAGGTCATGGTCTTCAGATTCCGCACAGGCCACAACAGACTGAGGTACCATCTATTCAATAAACTGAAGATAGGTGGCACTGACGATTGCACCTGTGGTACAGGGAAAATGGCCGCTGAACATGTGCTGCAAAATTGTCCGACATACGAGGACCAGAGAAAGCACATGTGGCCATCACCAGTGGCAACACTGGACAAGCTCTATGGCAGTGTCGACAGCCTCAGGATGACAGCTGCTTTCTTTGAACAAATTCAAGTTGACGTCTGACAGCGTACGAAGAAGAAGAAGTACCCTGAAGGGCCACCTCGTGCTTGGTGAAGAGAAGCTCTTGCAACACAGAGAAGTGAAAAGATAACGCCGTAGGGAGCAAGAAAACAAGAAAAGTTAAATATATATTTTTGTTTACCATGCCAAGTTGTATCATCCTATAGTCAGTCATGACTGAAAGGGGCTACTGTCTGATGTTTGCATTTTATGTTAGAGTGAATCCTTTCTTTATACATGTCACACTCAATTGATCCACTAGCTGAAGGTAATGCGTAGATGCTAATCTCCCTCAGCAAATGCCAAAACGCTAGGATATTGTAGTCTGTTGGTTGAATGAAGCACTGTATCTATTTCTTAACCCTACCAGACCTGAGGCACTGAACCTAACTGTCCCCCATACCTGGGTAACCCTATCAGACCTGAGGCACTGAACCTAACTGTCCCCCATACCTGGGTAACCCTACCAGACCTGAGGCACTGAACCTAACTGTCCCCCATACCTGGGTTCCTGAGCATTAAAGATAAAAAAACCAACATGATATAGAAAAATGTTAGTTACATGCAAACAAGTGGTTAGAATAAGATGTAACTTGGAGACATTGTAGAAAATAGGTTTACCTTTCATCTAGCGTCAATATTCCACCTTTATGTGCCAATCAACCCAGCAAAAGGTCAAGAATCTGTCTCGAGTCATAATATTTTGAAATCCGGGAGTAAACCCAACAAAGAGCCCTGATTTGTCCAAATAATCCTGATAGCTAGGCTTTATACATAAGTATTCCATATAGATCCTCAGTCCAAGAAAAGCCTTCATCTCATCACTCGAGCTCTCACTGTCTGTTTCACTTGAACTGGAAAAGTATTCTTGATTAAATTCTGACTCCTGAGAGTCAGAATCAACCAAATTATTGATCACCTGTTGGACTGTCATAAGCCTGGACTTACTTTGCTTTCCTGTTGAAGTGCTTGGTTTATCAGCCGCTCGTTTCATTGTCAATTTTCCTAATTTGTTCACGTTGAACCCCACAAAACCCTGTTCTACAGGGAGGAGAGATCGAGCTGCCTAGTTCTATCAGAGCTGGGCAGTAAACTCGAAGGGCCACTGTACACACTGGGTATGCAAAATAACCTGTAACAGTTGAAAATAAAAAAGAGCAAGCTGTCTGCCATTTTTCAGGCAAAAATGATAAAGGTAGCGAAATTTCTACTCCTCCATCATAGAGACAACAAACCAATCACCTTTTAATCTGCACTCTCAATTGAAAGTGTATACATAATGAAGCTCTACACCACAAGAAGTATCGGAGGAGCAACTAAGAGATGATAGAGCGCATGTATACCATATCTATATCCATTATGTTCTTTCAGCACTAAAAATGATGCACAAGGCTCCAGATAGATCGGTCTGATGCCACTTGTTATAGTTCCTGTGTGTTGTTGAGACTCATCACAGTGGTCTCTCTAGTGTGTGTCCTGCGTAGTGTCTCTCTTGGTCTGCCTCTCTTTCTGGTGCGCTTCATCTCCATACAATCGCTTGAACTGTTGTTCATTTTAAGGACATGTTTGATGTACGTTCAACATTTTTTCCCCTTATGAGAGTAGAAACGTATTTCGGTTTGGTCTCTAATTGTATTTCTTTGTTTGTCTTAAATTCTTTCCAGTCAATGATCAATATTTTTCAAAGACATTTATGTTCAGATGCATTCATCCTATTTTCAAGAGTTTGGTTATATACCATCTTTCATGTTTATATGTTAATACTGATATTGTGTTGTTAAGCAGACGTAGTTTGATAAGTTTTTTTAAGTTTCCTGATACTTGATAACCTTTACAATACCACACAAAAAATTGATGCAGTTTTCCCTGCAGCTGCACTATTTTTCAGCACGTCACATTTTCTGTGGTTGTTGACTTTAAAGCCTGAAACCTTTTTATTAGTTGGTCAATAGATATGATTGTTTTGTGTGTAGAGACATAGATGAACAAAGAACTTGTTTTTTTGTGTGTATGTGTGTTAGTTTCTGTAATAGACGATGAAGGTGAAAATTTATAAAACAAAGACCAAAATAATTGGACTCAACCGATTAGTAGATACCGCTCCTCAATAAAGATCCGTTGAAATCACCACAAAGCACTGATACTGTTCTTTAAAAGATCAACATTTCTGTTAGTTTCCAATCGTTTTGATTTCATCTGCATAAATAAACAAACTAAATAGATCAACTTCACGAAGATTTTTTTTACAACAACTTAACTTCACTATTCTTAATAATGGGCTAGCTCCAATCCACGTGAAGAAGATAGATAATAAAATGTTTCAAATTCATTTTAAATCCGACACAAAGACTTTCAAAGGTTCAAACCTGTGAAGAAGAAAGTGACGTTTTTGGCAAACAAGTTGCCTAGATAACAGTCGATTTCTGCGTTAGCCTGGTTATTTACATATGATTAAATCTTATATTTGGCTGTCGCTTTGGCCGCTACGCTGATATTTTGTCAGTTGGATAAAAGCGACAAAGGCGTAGTAAAGGTTAGTTGGTTAAATGCTAATGAGACCATGGTGATCTGAGAGAACATTTCAGTTTCTGTGTGTCCATCTTGTTCCCTTATGCTGCCTCCTATATTATACTAGTCTGGCCAGACACAACTGTATTGTCCAGGATGTTGTGTCAGGGTCAGGCACAATATACAGACTAAGACCACAATCTCTCTTCCATGTAGCATTCTCTGGAAACTGTTTTCAAGGCAGACTGGATGTGGATCGACGAGATCCTCATCTCCCGCTACCAAGCTGAAAAGGGCTTTGCAAGTCACAGAATGTAGTCCAGAGAATGGAATGTGTTGTAGTTTACAGCTTGACTGCGATATTTGCACTTTTTGGTCCAACACATCTGACTTAAGCAGGAATTGTTTTAGTACCTGGTTAGCCTTCCCTCTTTGATCCCTTCTTCTTAGCCAGTCTGCTCTGTTGCAGCCTGTTATCCAGAATCACTGAGTGGAGGTGTAGAAGGGTCTTGGCAGCTCTGGTATAACTTAACATCTTTATACTGGTTTAGAAGACTCTGCAGAGTCTGTATACAACCAGTTCCAATTACATCATCTTGCTCTAGAAGCTGTACGCATCCAATCTATTCTTAAATGCATTAACCGTCCCAGCCTCCACCACCTCACTTGGCAATGCATTCCAAGCATTCACAACTCTCTGGCTAAAAAAATACTTCCTAATATCTAATCTGGACCTCTCCTTAGTCAACTTGTAGCTGTGTCCTCTTGTTCTTGTTGGTGGTTGTATTTAAAAAAACTTGTTATAGTCTACTTTATCCATTCCTCTGATCATCTTATACACCTGTATTAAGTCACCACGAATTCTTCTCTCTTCTAGACACTGTAGGCCGGTTCTTTTTAATCTTTCCTCATAACTGTAATTCTGGAATCCCACTATCATCTTTGTCGCTATTTTTTGTATTCTCTCCAGCATGTCTATATCCCCTCTCTGATAAGGACTCCACACCTGTACACAGTACTCCAATCTAGGTCTAACTAATGCTTTATACAGTTTGACTATCACTTCCTTGCTCCTATGTTTAATATTTATTTTTATCATCCCTAACATTGTATGCTAGCAGTCAGCTATGGGTCGCTGACCACTGCAGCTCATGCTCTGCCTAATAGCCTTTTCAGGGCACACAAATGATTGTGGGCATTCAACAAACAGCTTTGTGTAATATGCTTCCTATACAGTTTTGGTATAAGTGAACTTTGTGAGCGATTCAGGTTTGGTCTGGATAAAGTCACACAGTCTATGGCTATACTAATATGTCTAAAGGATGAAATAAGTAAAATATTTGTCATTGCTCATTTCAGGGTATATGAACAGCACAAACTATCCAGAGAGCAATGGGAAGAGAGAATTAAGAGCTGGTTTGGGGAACACAGAGGAATGCTCAGGTGAGATCTCAGGGAGATGATTGTTGGTAGATAGTGCATGACATGTAACTTGATTGTCGCTTCCAATCTGCAGACCTTCACTAAGATATCACTGTTAAAAAACAAAGCTTAATAGAACATGTAGATTACAGAACATCTCATCACCTCCATGTAGATGATAGAACACCCTGTCATTGTACAGCTCCATATAGGTGATAGAACACCCTATCATTGTACAGCTCCATGTAGGTGATAGAACATCCTGTGATTGTACAGCTCCATGTAGATGATAGAACACCATGTCATTGTACAGCTCCAAGTAGATGGTAGAACACCCTGTCATTGTACAGCTCCATGTAGATGATAGAACACCTTGTCATTATACACCTCCATGTAAAACATGAAAAATGTATCACAATTAGAGGGTAGAACACCTTGTCATTATACAGCTCCATGTAAAACATGAAAAATGTATCACAATTAGATGATAGAACACCCTGTCATTATACAGCTCCATGTAAAACATGAACAATGTATCACAATTAGATGGTAAAA
The DNA here is from genome assembly GCA_036924085.1 of Ariolimax columbianus. Lineage (NCBI taxonomy): Eukaryota > Metazoa > Mollusca > Gastropoda > Stylommatophora > Arionidae > Ariolimax > Ariolimax columbianus. Next base: position 37,003,586 of record JAVGWX010000023.1, on the reverse strand, counting down.
CACCTGACTGTTTCTCCACAGAGAAGATGCAGTGATGGAGTACCTCAAAATTGCCCAGGATCTAGAAATGTATGGAGTGAACTATTTTGAAATCAAAAACAGAAAAGGAACCGAGTTGTACCTGGGTGTAGATGCCTTAGGTCTCAATGTGTATGAGAAGGATGACAAGTAAGTACACATGGGTGTCCTAAGGGCAGGATTGTTGGTAGACAGAAGTACCGTTTGTTTAAAGCTAATATGTATATTTTGTTTGAGCGCAGGAATTACCCCTTTCCAATTGTGGATATTTAGCAGATTTGTGTTTCAGTCCAGGGCAAGTGCCGCAACTCTATATGTCAAATAGTTTTATTGAGTAGTGAATGAGCTGACAGCAGCCAGTGACTCTTAGCTGGCTGCTTGCATCAGGGTCAGCATACATACAATATCTAGCCAAGACCCTATTCTGGAAACAGGCTGTACCAGTCATTAGTGTAGTCTGGTCAAGGGGGGAAGGCAAAGTGGTACTAAAAAAAGGAAGCTGTAATTGAATGTCTGGCTGAAAAGCTCAGACATCGCTCTACACTATGACTCAACTCCTCAATGTCCTATGGCAAACGTTGAAGAAGAAATAGTTTTATTACAAATAAAATTCATCAATATTAAACATATTGAGCTAATATTTTGATCTAAAGATCGTATGACACATAATTAAATTATCTATGACATGAAATATTCATAATAAAAAATATACAGATTAGGTGAAGAATCGACGTCACTGCACACGGTTTAACCCATAAGTCCTCTGTTCTTCTCCATATTTTTGGAGAATCTCAGTACAATGCACAAACTTCCGTAGCACCGGCGAGGATACTGTAATAGATTGGCTAGATTTTTAACATAATTGTGAATTTTGCGCGGGCAGCGGCTATTTAAGTTACTCTTTTATTTCCAACTGCTGAGGGATTTTTAACGTGTGCGACAATGCACACGAGCATCCGATCTCTGCTACCCAAATATTCGGGAAAATACAAGAAAGTTCACGTGAACAAATTCCGGGTCTCCACCGTGATTTGAACCCGCGACCTCCAGCACCCGAGCGAACATCTTACCCCGAGACCACTAAGTCCCCAATAAAAAATACATATTAGTATGAAAGATGAAATGTCACATACCTGTTACAGCTTGTATCACCCTGCGCCAAACTGGACATGGCAGTATTCGAAGCCGGTGCATTGGAATTGTGAAACAGATGTTCCCTAGGGTACGCTGCCTCATTAATTACATTTAAATCTTCATACTAATATATATTTTTATTATGAATACTTCACGTCATAGATAGTTTCATTATATGTCTTACGATCCTTAGATTCCAATTTTAACTCAATTTATTTAATGTTAACTAATTTTATTTTGAACAAAACAATTTGACATAGAGTTTGTGGCACTTGTCCCGAATGGGACAAGACTAACGTGGAAGAAAAAATGATGCACTGACAATGTTGAGTGTATTTCTGTATCAAATCCCTGGAAAAACGTTAGCAAAGTCTCCTTCTGTTGTGTGTGACTCAAAAGTCTGAATTGGGCATGTGTTGAAGATGCACATGTAATCTAGATGCGTGATCATTGATCTGATCAATAAAAAAATAATTTCTCAGGTCTTGACAACCAAACCTCATCACATGTAAATGTAGGAAGAGTTTAACGATAAAGTCCATGCTATGCATGAACACAACTTGAGGTTATAATTCAGATCTCCTGGTAAGGAAGGAAATATGTGGAAACTTCAAGGCATAAACAAATTGTGTTTGTTTATGGCAACAATCACAAGACGAAGTATCTTTGTGACAAGGTGCATCCGTCGTCTGGAGTTCCAGGTTGCCCATTCCTTTACTTTCTTTTCTGTTGTTCATTGGTTATGTTAGTTGAGTGCAGATAGATATGTCTTGCGATCGTTGTCATGAACAAACATTCTTTAATTCGGGTCTCATAACCAGTGAGAGTTTGCTGCTGTGTAACAATGACCAGCGCTAATGTTTTGATACCAATTTCAACACAAATGAACTGAAATTTTATTTTGCACACCACTAATGCATACTGTACCAAGCTGAAAATGCTTGGCTTGGCTTCATTCATTCTCAATCTCCCGTTATCAAGCCCTAAAAGGGGTTAAGTAGCAGAATGTAGTCCAGAGAACGGAATGCGTTGTGTCGTAGTTTACAGCTTGACTGCGATATTTGCACCTTTCGGTCCAACACATCCGACTTCAACAAGCTATTTTTGAGTACCGGGTTAGCATTCCCTCTTCGATCCCTTCTCCTTAGCCAGTCTGCCCTGCTGCAGCCTGTATCCAGGTTCACCGTGTGGAGGTGTAGAAGGGTCTTGGCAGCTCTGTTTCGCTGGCCCTGACGCTAGCAGTCAGTTATGGTTCGCTGACCACTGCAGCTCATGCGCTGCTCAGCTTCTTGATCCCGATGAAAATGGTTAACACATGGACATTAACTTTGCAGACCTACAATTACAGGTCGTTGGTTAAGACAAGTACATAAACAGGAGTTACTAAAGACCTATAATTACATGTCTGGTCATAACATAGCCATAAACAGGAGTTACTAAAGACCTATAATTACATGTCTGGTCATAACATAGCCATAAACAGGAGTTACTAAAGACCTATAATTACATGTCTGGTCATAACATAGCCATAAACAGGAGTTACTAAAGACCTATAATTACATGTCTGGTCATAACATAGCCATAAACAGGAGTTACTAAAGACCTATAATTACATGTCTGGTCATAACATAGCCATAAACAGGAGTTACTAAAGACCTATAATTACATGTCTGGTCATAACATAGCCATAAACAGGAGTTACTAAAGACCTATAATTACATGTCTGGTCATAACATAGCCATAAACAGGAGTTACTAAAGACCTATAATTACATGTCTGGTCATAACATAGCCATAAACAGGAGTTACTAAAGACCTATAATTACATGTCTGGTCATAACATAGCCATAAACAGGAGTTACTAAAGACCTATAATTACATGTCTGGTCATAACATAGCCATAAACAGGAGTTCCAGAAGAACTTCATTCAAAGGCTTTTGATCAAAATTTCTACCGAAGACGATGAGTCGAGCCGAAAGGTGCAAATATTACAGTCAAGCTGTAAACTAATACAGTCATTCCGTTCTCTTGACTACGTCCCGCTATCTGAAAAACCCTGTTCAGGACTTGGTAGATTGAGAACGAACGAAGAAGAATATCAAAATTGAAAGTAGAAATATGCTATTGCTCATATGTTCTTTGCTTCAATGCCCCAGATTTGATCTTCTTGGTGCACCTACACATTAGTGTTATCTTGTCTTGTTTCAGACTGACACCAAGAATAGGTTTCCCGTGGAGTGAGATTAGGAACATATCTTTCAATGACAAGAAATTTGTAATCAAGCCAATAGATAAGAAATCTCCGGTAAGTTGATGCAATCAAGAACTAATTTTGTGACAATGTTGGTGTGTGCTATTTCTTGCTGCTTGTAATGTTATCCACCTAAGATTATCTTAACTTAACGTCTTTATACTGGTCTAGAAGACTCTACAGAGTCCTGATACAACCAGTTTCTTGGAGTCTGGTTTCTACTGATGTGTTAGTCCATCTTAATAGACTCAAACACTAGATCTTAGTAGACCCGCAGCCAGTTAAACGCCATTTATAGCTGCTCTTAACAAACCACCTGGAAAAAGGTACAAATAACTTGGGTAGATTTTTAATTTGAATTTTATCCGGGCAGCCGTGGTTAAGCTTACTCTTTTCTATTTTCAACTGCCAAAGAATTTTTAATGTGCTAGACACTGAACACCGGAGTCTGATCTCACTGCTCAGAGATCAGGGGATCTCTGTTTACCAAAGATCCACGGGGAAATAAAATCCGTTTCCACTGGGATTCAAACACGCGACCTCCAGCACCCAAGGCGGACACTTTATCTTGTGACTACTGAGTAACCCTTGTGTTGACTTTAGTAGAATATTTATAATTCTTCACTTTCGTCATCCTTTAGGTAAGTTTTTATATTCTCAAATGTGTCCTATTAGACATAGAAGCAAGGAAGAGATAGTCAAACTGTATAAAGCATTAGTTAGACCTAGGTTGGAGTACTGTGTTCAGGCTTTGTCGTAGAGGAAATATAAACATGCTGGAAAGGATCCAAAAAAGAGCGACAAAACTGATTGGAATTTCAGAATTACAGTTAAGAGGAAAGACTCAGAAAAACCAGCCTACAATGTCTAGAAAAGAATAATTCAAGGTGACTTAATACAGGTTTGTAAGATAATCAATGGAAAAGATAAATTAGACTAACGTTTTTCAAAATACAGCCGCCTACAAGAACGAGGGCATAGCTCAGAAAAACCAGCCTACAATGTCTAGAAAAGAATAATTCAAGGTGACACTTAATACAGGTTAATAAGATAATCAATGGAAAAGATAAATTAGACTAACGTTTTTCAAAATACAGTCGCCTACAAGAACGAGGGCATAGCTCAGAAAAACCAGCCTACAATGTCTAGAAAAGAATAATTCAAGGTGACTTAATACAGGTTTATAAGATAATCAATGGAAAAGATAAATTAGACTAACGTTTTTCAAAATACAGCCGCCTACAAGAACGAGGGCACAGCTCAGAAAAACCAGCCTACAATGTCTAGAAAAGAATAATTCAAGGTGACACTTAATACAGGTTTATAAGATAATCAGTGGAAAAGATAAATTAGACTAACGTTTTTCAAAATACAGCCGCCTACAAGAACGAGGGCATAGCTACATATTAATTAAAGAAAGGTCCAGAATAGATATTAGAAAAAAAAATTTGTCAAAGAGTGGTAAATGCTTAGAATGCATTGCCACATGAAGTAGTGGAGGCAGGGTCAATTAATGCATTCAAGAATAAATTAGATGTGCATAGGTATTTTTAGATTAAGTGAATGTAAAAGAAACTGGTTGTATACAGACTCATGATGGCCAAACTAACAATGCGCGAAATGGAAGAGGCTATGAGAACACTAAAGAAAAGGAAATCTCCCGGAAAAGACGGGATAACAAACGAAATGCTGATGGGGCTGGGCCAAACAGCAAAGAAGAAACTGCTATCGGTCCTGAACCAAAGCTGGAAAAGGGGAATTGTACCACAGGCATGGAAAGATGCAATACTGGTACCAGTACCAAAAACAGGAAAGGACAAAACAGATCCAAATGGATACAGGCCCATAAGCCTACTGAGCTGTGTCGGCAAGCTGATGGAACGGATGATAAACACCAGACTGATGTGGCATCTGGAAGAAAAACGAATACTAATTCCACAGCAAGCCGGCTTTAGACAGCACAGATCCACTGAGGATCAGGTCATCCTCATAGCCCAGGAGATAGAAGATGCCTACCAGGCACAGAAACACACAGTAGCTGTTTGGGTGGATCTGGAAAAGGCATTTGACAAAGTCTGGAAAAATGGACTTAGAGTCAAGCTAAGAAGAAGTGATGTCTGTGGGAAGATGTACAAGTGGATCAACCACTACCTCAAACAAAGAACGGCCAGAGTCCAAGTACAAGGGCAGATGAGCAAAAAGGTGACACTCGAGCAGGGAGTACCCCAAGGGGGAGTATTGTCACCCACACTCTTCCTGGTATATATAAACGATATTACAGAGAATATACCAAGAAGACTCCATAGCTCAATGTTTGCAGACGATCTGGCTATGTGGACCTCTGAAAAGAATCTCACCATAGCAAGAAATCGGATGCAGACGGCCCTAACATCGCTGGAAGAGTGGGCGAACTCATGGCTGGTCAAAATAAACGAGGAGAAAACCACATGCACAATATTCTCGCTTTCATTAAAACCCCAAAGTACCAAATTAAGTCTAAATGGCAAAATCCTGCAGTCAAACGACAACCCAATCTATCTGGGAGTCACATTTGATCGGCGCATGACATGGAAAAGTCAGATTGAGAGAAACCGAATGAAAGCCAGAGAAAGAATGGCAATCATGAGGAAACTTGCTGGCACAAGCTGGGGAGCAGACGAAGGCATACTAAAGAAACTGTATACTGGAAGAGTGAGACCAGTTCTCGAGTATGGCATTGCGGCATGGACAACAGCAGCGAAGGCGAACTTCGATAAAGTTAACAAACTTCAAAACCAAGCCATGAGAATTATAACAGGTGGCATATATAGTCCTGCTGACAGATGCTCTCGAAGTAGTCACAGCGCTAAAAAGCCAGAAAAACACTGAGCTTAATGACTTAAGAGCAGCACTCTGCAAACTGTGCCAACAGTCCGCACCAAAAAGGGTAGTGGTACAGTGGGTAACACTGAGCTTAATGACTTAAGAGCAGCACTCTGCAAACTGTGCCAACAGTCCGCACCAAAAAGGGTAGTGGTACAGTGGGTTCCGTCACACTGCAACATCCAAGGCAACGAGGAGGCAGACAGACTGGCAAAAGAAGGTGCAAGGCTACCACAAATAGATACCAGTATGACGTACGAAGAGTCAAAACGGCTTATCAAAGCCAGGTACATGTCCAAATGGGAAACCGAACATACTGGTTACACCAAAAACGATGCCTATTACCAGTTGAACCGAAGAGAGCAGGTCGTTGTCTTCAGACTTCGCACTGGCCACAACAGACTGAGGTACCACCTCTTCAACAAATTGAAGATAGGGTGTACCGACGAATGCCCGTGCGGTACTGGTAAAATGACCACTGAACATCTGCTGCAGAACTGCCCGACATACGAGGATCAGAGAGAGCAGATGTGGCCATTGCCAGTGGAACTGCAAGACAAGCTCTATGGTAGTGGCGAGAGTCTCAGGATGACCGCCGCTTTTTTCGAGAAAATAATGGTTACTGTCTGACTGTGTACGCAGAAGAAGAAGAAGATAACAGGTGGCATGAAGTCAACGCCAATTGTAGAACTTGAAAAGATTACAAAACTGCAATCCATGACCGATAGAAGAGACTGCAGAGCCCAGCTGCAGTCAGAGAAACTCCGAAGACTGACCGACCATCCAATGCACCAGAGACTAAACAATTTGGGAAATGGGAAACTAAAGCGGAGAAACTTTGCAGAAATAGCCAAAGCAAAGATGCACGAAGATCCCATAAACGCACTAACAACACCAAAACCCATCACTACTGTACGAAAACCTACCTGGAGGCAGGATATATTTCCAGAGGTGGTAGAAAATATACCAGGTATTGCAAACAAAAACCGCCAGACTGAAAAAGAAAGGAGAGATACTACCCTAAGCTTCATAACGAAAAGCTACCCAAGCATGGACTGGACCCATGCATACACCGACGGTTCTGTAACAAACACTACACAGAACGGAGGGGCAGGAGCATTCCTGAACCTACCAAATGGCAGACAAATAACACTGTCATTCGCTACTGGTAAGTACACAAGCAATTTCAGAGCGGAGGCAGAGGCATTGAGGGTGGCAGTGGAAGAAATGGTGACACACAGTGAAAATGAGAGCCATATAGTCCTGCTGACAGATGCTCTCGCCGTAGTCACAGCGCTAAAAAGCCAGAAAAACACTGAGCTTAATGACTTAAGAGCAGCACTCTGCAAACTGTGCCAGCATCCGCACCAAAAAGGGTAGTGGTACAGTGGGTTCCGTCACACTGCAACATCCAAGGCAACGAGGAGGCAGACAGACTGGCAAAAGAAGGAGCAAGACTACCACAAACAGATACCAGTATGACGTACGAAGAGTCAAAACGGCTTATCAAAGCCAGATACATGACCAAATGGGAAACCGAACATACTGGTTACACCAAAAACGATGCCTATTACCAGTTGAACCGAAGACAGCAGGTCGTTGTCTTCAGACTTCGCACTGGCCACAACAGACTGAGGTACCACCTATTCAACAAATTGAAGATAGGGTGTACCGACGAATGCCCGTGCGGTACTGGTAAAATGACCGCTGAACATCTGCTGCAGAACTGCCCGACATACGAGGATCAGAGAGAGCAGATGTGGCCATTACCAGTGGAACTGCAAGACAAGCTCTATGGCAGTGGCGAGAGCCTCAGGATGACCGCCGCTTTTTTCGAAAAAATAATGGTTACTGTCTGACTGCGTACGCAGAAGAAGAAGACGAAGTATACAGACTCTGCAGAGTCTTCTAAACCAGTATAAAGATGTTAAGTGTGGGCTAAATTTGCTGAGGACTTGTTTTAGTTGTGAAATTAAAATGATTGTTATTGTGTTTGATGTTATAACAGCCTATTGATTGTATTATGACACATTTGACTTTGTATTGTGACCTTGATATTATATAGCTAATCACAGATGGGTGAGGATTAATGTAATTGCAGAGCCAAGTACTCAAGACCTTATCTTCACACTTGTGACAACTGAGTGAAAAAGCTCACGAGTATGTTGATGAAATATACCTCTGTTTTTTGTACCCAGAAAGGGACATTCAATAAGGTTCCCGCTAGCAGACTCTTGAGAATTCCTGGAAATGAAGAACATTCAAGCAACCTTGATCTGTATCATACAGTTTCTATAAAACTGCAGAGATTACATTAGGACAAGAAACCTAAACTGCATCACTGGTGTAAGACAGTGTGATGTGTTGCGATATCCCTTCATAATATTCATTGATGATGTCACCAAAGCTTGTAAAGAAAAGACTGAAAAGTTGTTAATAGGACCTCCCTCCCCCATTCACCGTAATCCCCTGTTTCTCAAGCAGGGTGCCTTGCACTGTCTTTAATTTGCGCCTGTCGACCCAGTGCATCTGACTTTGTCCTGCATTTTATGTAAGGGTCTGCTTTCTCCTGCATTTTCTAAGGGTTTGCTTCCCAGGGGTAATGGCCGGTTCTGTGATTGGGAAGTGAAACCAGCACCTTCGGTTTGTGAGCCGTGTCACTGAACCACTGGGGCCCACGCCGTACCCTGGATATGGGAACATGAGACCAGTCTACATATCAGATCTGGTGTTTGAGGGATCAAGATGCTGAGCAGCGCATGAGCTGCAGTGCTCAGCAACCCATAGCTGACTGCTAGCGTCAGGGCCACCGAAGCAAAGCTGCCAAGACCCTTCTACACCTCCATGCGGTGATCCTGGATAACAGACTGCAGCAGGGCAGACTGGCTAAGGAGAAGGGATCGAAGAGGGAATGCTAACCCGGTACTAAAAAAATAGCTTGCTGAAGTCGGATGTGTTGGACCGAAAGATGCAAATATCGCAGTCAAGCTGTAAACTACAACACAACGCATTCCGTTCTCTGGACTACATTCTGCTACTTAAGCCCTTTCAGGGTTTGGTATGGCGAGATTAAGAACGAACCGAGCCAAGCCAAGATCTGGTGTTCGCCTTCGATGTGTCCCTGATTACAAATCTCCAGCCCAACCTTCATATCTGGAAAGAGGACTTGTAGAAGAGCAGAATGATCATTGACAATACAACAGCAACAACCATGGTTGTCATGGTGGAAGGATGATGTTAAAGAAGAGTGCTATGCAAAAGGCAGCAGCTGGTACATTTTTCATGCCATAAATAGAGGATTCCTCAGTAGAAAAGAAATAGGTAAGAAAACAATCTTTGTCTGCAAAATGAAAGGAGATAGTCTATCATAGCAGTCACGAGAAGCAAAGAGCCGAGGATACAGACAGTAGGCCAACCAAATCTGCTGGGATGACATTATAGGAGAGACATAAGAGACTGGAACCAGGTCAAGGATACAGGCAGTAGGCCAACCAAATCTGCTGGGATGACATTATAGGGGAGACATAAGAGACTGGAACCAGGTCTAGAGGAAGACAGTCTGGCATTCTTCCTGGCAAACCCCTACACCCCAGAGCTGTGGTTTGTGAATGCCCATAATGAGTAGGTTACTGTTTTGTGTGCCCTGAAATGATTGTAAGTGACCTTAGGTTACTGTTTTGTGTGCCCTGATGATTGTAAGTGACCCTAGGTTACTGTTTTGTGTGCCCTGAAATGATTGTAAGTGACCCTAGGTTACTGTTTTGTGTGCCCTGAAATGATTGTAAGTGACCTTAGGTTACTGTTTTGTGTGCCCTGATGATTGTAAGTGACCCTAGGTTACTGTTTTGTGTGCCCTGAAATGATTGTAAGTGACCCTAGGTTACTGTTTTGTGTACCCTGATGATTGTAAGTGACCCTAGGTTACTCTTTTGTGTACCCTGAAATGATTGTAAGTGACCCTAGGTTACTCTTTTGTGTGCCCTGAAATGATTGTAAGTGACCCTAGGTTACTCTTTTGTGTGCCCTGAAATGATTGTAAGTGACCCTAGGTTACTCTTTTGTGTGCCCTGAAATGATTGTAAGTGACCCTAGGTTACTCTTTTGTGTGCCCTGAAATGATTGTAAGTGACCGGTTGCAGTAGCTTTTCTCACATCTCAAGTGTGTTGATGAAGGTGGACCAGGGTCCTCCAGGCTGCTGTGCTATGCTTGACTTTTACTGCGTGTCACTCACTACTACGGGGATCATGTCGATCCCTCATCTTGCTAGCCAGACTGCCATGAAAACAGCCCATTTCTAGGGAGGGCTACTAGGATGCCGAGGTGAAGGTCTTGGCCAGTAAATTTTGCCTGACCAGAAGTTTAGTCTTCCTCCGCACACCGCAGGGTAGAAGAGAAACGACTAATCAAGTATAGTTTCTAGAGAAGGGGCATCCGGCCCTATGTCCAACTCTACTTAGTTGTCTCGTTGTCTCTTTTATCATGCAAGGAAGGTTGCAGTATAATTATTCTTTGCTCCATTATCGGGTACCGATAACACACTTGAAGATTTTTGTGTTTGTGACTGATTTAAACTGTCACACATGTATTTGTCCGTTATTATTGTTGGTAATAAGATGCAATCTCTTGAATATTCCAGGACTTTATCTTTTATGCTCCTCGTCTGCGAATTAACAAACGCATCCTGGCTCTATGTATGGGCAATCATGAATTGTACATGAGAAGAAGGAAGCCAGACACCATTGAGGTTCAACAGATGAAAGCCCAAGCAAGAGAGGACAAACTGGCAAAGCAGCAAGAAAGGTAGCAGCTTATTGATAGTACTTAAAATAAGCAGTTGGTAAAGTCGGAGCCGTGTAGCGCAGTGGTTAGCGCGCTGGCTTCGCATCTGAGTGGTCCTGGGTTCATTCTCCAGATGAGGCGGTAATGTTTTTCAGACCGCAATGGCTCCCGGGTCGACCCAGCCTTAAATGGGTACCGGTTCAGTCCGGGAAGTGAAAGTGGCGAGGGAGAGGAGATGGCTACCGCCCTCATATAGCCGATCCTTTGAAATGTGAGATCGCTAACAACTCTCACCTCTACCTTAGTAATGCTACGGGATACTTTACTTTACTTTAAAGTCGACAGATGGCTCTGGTTAGCCCATGTGGACACAATTACATTTCTAATGTCCAAAATGTTTCTCCTGGAGCAATACAAATTATATTGGGCACGTAACATGGTCCTTCATTAACAGATGCCTGCTGCCAAAGACTTATGTGTCAGACCGAAAGGTGCAAATATCGCTTCAAGCTGTAAACTAGCAATACAACGCATTCCGTTCTCTGTACTACATTCTGCTACTCAAGCCCTTTTCAGGACTTAGTAGCTGGAGATTGAGAACGAACAAAGAAGAAGAACAGATGTCTGATAATGGGCATACAGGCGCAGAACATGGTAAGCATGGAAGATCTGTGGGAAAAGAGCCAACAATGGCCACTGGAACAACAAATTAAGAAAAGGCTCTCACATGGAATCCTCAAGGGAAGAGAAAGCGAGCTGGATTTATAAATATTTGAAGTGAATGTGAGAGAGAACCAGGATTAACTGTTGTCAGTCCGGGCTAATTTGCTGTTCTGTGTCTTTCCATCTGGGCCAAAATGCAGACATTCTGTGGGTCAAAGTTTTATTTAAAATCAATGAATATTAAAGAGATTGAGCTAAAATTATGATCTAAACATGGTAGGACACTTAATGAAACTATCTGTCTCATGAAGTGTTCATCATAAAGGTTATATATTAGTATGAAGTGTTCAATGACATTAGAGTGGAGGTGAGAACTGGAGAGACATACTTGTGCAATGTAAGTGTACGCATGCGGTAGCTATATTTCATTTTTGTTGTTTGGGATGAATTTTTCGAGGCATATATCTTCAGTCAAATGTAAAGTAAAGATAGTCCCATTGCTTGTTTTTGAGGTGGAGGCGGCAAGTTCCCTTCCTAGCTGCCTTTCCTTATCTAACTGTAAGTAGGTACCCATTTACACCTGGTTCAACTGGTGCAAACCAGCAGCGGAAACTGGACACTGTGCCTTTACAGCATTTCTTCTGCGTTCGTTCTCAATCTCCGGCTACTATGCCCTGAACAGGGCTTTGCAATGAGCAGGATGTAGTCCAAAGAACACATGAGTGATCTAAAGTATATGAAAATGACCGAACTCTAATGCATTAATTTCCGCGAGCTCATGTTACCAGGCAAGTTTATCAGTGCCAATCTGTAGGTATAGCAATAGCACAAATGAAAAATATTCTAAACACTTTGACCAGGTCCAGCATTTTAATTGACTACAGGAAGCATCATTTTCAAAACTGCTTAATTTGTACATTACTTCAATGTGATAAAAAAAAATGGTAACATAAATGAATGTTACTTTGTGGTTATCGTTCTTGGTTATTCTTCTTCATGGTTATCCTTCATGATTATTCTTCGTGTTATCCTTTTTGGTTATCGTTCTTGGTTATTCTTCTTGGTTACGTAACTGAATAAATCAAGATTATGGGAGTTAACAATGTTTCCATTTTTTAGTGATTAAAAAAAAAGATGTATGGCAATTTATCATTTGAATTGCCTGAATTTATGTAAAACATACCCCACCCCATGTCCTTGCTCGTGATTTTGGAAATAGGCTGTGTCTTAGTAGTCTGACCAACGAGGTAGGGATCAACACTGTAACCATCCTAATAGTGGTCACATTGCTGCAGAGCTTCACATTGCACCTTCAGCTAGGGACAAACCACCACCAACCCCACCCCTTCATCCACCTTATCAAGTATATCTGGGAATGCACGAAGAATCAGTGCAGCTGCTACTAAGGAAACATCAAGAGTTAACTCGGCACGAGTAGCTTGGAATAACTCACCTCCAGTCTAATTATTTGTCTACTATCCTTGCTTGTTTGTTTGTCTACTATCCTTGCATGTTTGTTTGTCTACTATCCTTGCTTGTTTGTTTGTCTACTATCCTTGCATGTTTGTTTGTCTACTATCCTTGCTTGTTTGTTTGTCTACTATCCTTGCATGTTTGTTTGTCTACTATCCTTGCTTGTTTGTTTGTCTACTATCCTTGCTTGTTTGTTTGTCTACTATCCTTGCTTGTTTGTTTGTCTACTATCCTTGCTTGTTTGTTTGTCTACTATCCTTGCTTGTTTGTTTGTCTACTATCCTTGCTTGTTTGTTTGTCTACTATCCTTGCTTGTTTGTTTGTCTACTATCCTTGCTTGTTTGTTTGTCTACTATCCTTGCATGTTTGTTTGTCTACTATCCTTGCTTGTTTGTTTGTCTACTATCCTTGCTTGTTTGTTTGTCTACTATCCTTGCTTGTTTGTTTGTCTACTATCCTTGCTTGTTTGTTTGTCTACTATCCTTGCATGTTTGTTTGTCTACTATCCTTGCTTGTTTGTTTGTCTACTATCCTTGCTTGTTTGTCTACTATCCTTGCTTGTTTGTTTGTCTACTATCCTTGCTTGTTTGTTTGTCTACTATCCTTGCATGTTTGTTTGTTCTTACGCTGTGAAGTGTCTTATACCTACTTCTATGTGTCCATGTCCAGAGCACAGCTGACCCGCATGCGTATGGAGCGCGAGGAATCTGACAGACTGAGGAAGGACTTGGAAGAGAAGGTCAGAGTCATGGAGGGGGAGCAGAAAAAGAGAATGAAGGGTGAGTGTTATGACAAGTTCTAGAGCTTCTGATTAGATTCAGGGTAGGTAGAGTGCAAACTTTTCACAGCAATGGTTCAAGGCTCAACTTCTGCTGTAACCAGCATGCTCCAGTCAGACCAGCTATAAATGGGTACCTGTATTACTGGAAACAATTGTCAAAGAACGACGACAAACCAGAAGAAAGATGGTAAAAGGAAACAGTAAAAAAAATAAATAACAATATACAATAAAATCACAGCACAAGCTTGAAAACATTTAGCAAGCAAAAAAATGTAGCAATGAATTGAACTTAAAATAGCGAAGGACACTAGAGACATACCTTCAACCACTAGAGACATGCCTACATCCACTAGAGACATACCTACATCCACTAGAGACATACCTACATCCACTAGAGACATATCTACATCCACTAGAGACATACCTACAAGCACTAGCGACATACCTACAAGCACTAGAGACATACCTACAAGCACTAGAGACATACCTACAGCCACTAGAGACATACCTACAAGCACTAGAGACATACCTACAAGCACTAGAGACATACCTACAAGCACTAGAGACATACCTACAACCACTAGAGACATACCTACAGCCACTAGAGACATACCTACAAGCACTAGAGACATACCTACAAGCACTAGAGACATACCTACAAGCACTAGAGACATACCTACAACCACTAGAGACATACCTACAAGCACTAGAGACATGCCTACAACCACTAGAGACATGCCTACAACCACTAGAGACAGACCTACAAGCACTAGAGACAGACCTACAAGCACTAGAGACAGACCTACAAGGTAACAACAAAGAGGTTACAACACTGGCTGAGACTATTGATAAGATTAAAACAACACACAACATCACAGACCCCTTCCAGTGTATTCCAGGACATAACATATCAGGCAGTGAGAAAGCAGACTAGCAAAACTAATAGCAAGCAAGGTCTAAAAACACACCAGCGAACTTACAGACAGCAAAGCAGATACTTCAAAACAACTTCAAAGAGGAATAGCTGAACCGATGGACGACAGGGTCTACTGGGCGTGACATGTATAAAGAAATGACACATCCAAACAAAAATGACAACAGCAACACACTTCACTACAGGAAGCAGAACATAATTTTCCAACTTTGGATAGAACACAATGACTTAAGATACTTTAGTTTAGTTAAGTCGAAGAATCAACATCATTGCACCATAAGTGCTCTGCTTTTCTCCATATTTTTTGAGAATCTCAGCACAATGCATGAACTCCGTAGCACCGGTGAGGGTTGAGTAATTGATTGGGTAGATTTTTAACATAATTTTGAATTTTGCTCTGGCAACGGCCGCCAAGCTTACTCTTTTCATTTTCCAGCTGCACACGGACGTCGATCTCTACTGCCCAAAGATTTTGGGAAATAGGAGACAGTCCACGTGAAAAAATCCTGGTCTCCACCATGATTTGAACCCGCGACCTCCAGCCGAGGCCGATGTTTTACCTCGAGACCACACTGTCCCCCAACAGATACTTAAACAAGTTAGACCCTACAAACAAATTTTAACTGCCGCAACTACACCCACCCAAATGAGACAATGCAACACGTGTTGCTCACTTGCCCCAGACTCGCCACATTCAGAGAAATGTTATTGCCTGGCACCCAAACACTCACCAACACCTTACACAGCTCCACTCACCAACTACAAAACACTTGCACATTCTTCAGCTTGGCATTGGCTGCGAAATAGCGCACAGTTTGGAAGACCTAGTCAATCAACAAAACGGCTCAATGATGATGCCCTTTCCTGATTCATTGCTATATCTGCTTGAAGTGTCCTGTTTGGGTTGTCATTTGGTATCATCATTGGCATCTCAGTCTCTGAGTTTTGTCCAGCTCTGTCTCCTGTATTTTGTCCAGCTCTGTCTCCTGTATTTTGTCCAGCTCTGTCTCCTGTATTTTGTCCAGCTCTGTATTTTGTCCAGCTCTGTCTCCTGTATTTTTATCCAGCTCTGTCTCCTGTATTTTGTCCATCTGTGTCTCCTGTATTTTGTCCACCTCTGTCTACTGAATTTTGTCCAGCTCTGTCTCCTGTATTTTGTCCAGCTCTGTCTCCTGTATTTTTATCCAGCTCTGTCTCCTGTATTTTGTCCATCTGCGTCTCCTGTATTTTGTCCACCTCTGTCTACTGTATTTTGTCCAGCTCTGTCGCCTGTATTTTGTCCAGCTCTGTCGCCTGTATTTTGACACTGTCTGCTATGGCTGTAAATGCAGATCTGCGAGTGATAGTCCCCTGCCACAGACAGTGCAACCATGCTGAGGATGCTGGCTTGATCTCTTCAGTCTTTCTCTTTTCTCTGCATCCAGAAGGCCTATATGGGCGCCGGCAGCCACTATGCACCTCCAACTGTCTCCAAACAGCTCGTTCCCGAGCAATTGTCACCCAGCCCTCAGATGGGATGTCGCAGGACTTCATGTCCCTCTTGCATACATCCTTGAATCGCTGTGTGGGACAGCCGATTCTTCTAGCCCCAATGGCCAACAGCTGTCCATAGATGATATCCTTTGTCAGCCTCTCATTTTCCAAGCAGTAACATGCCCCAACCATCGAGGAAATTGCTGGATCAACATCGAGTACATGCTGTGAGTGTTTGCTCGCTGTAAGACCACATTATGTGGCACTCTCTCCCAATGTTTGTGTAGCATCTGTTCATTACCAATTTATGTTTGTTAAATTCATTATTTCATTCAAGCTTAGTTCTTATTCTTATGATTTGTTTCATTGTCAGAGCTGGAAGGCTTGCAGACCATGATTCGAGAGCGTGATGAGAAGGTGGCCGAGTTGACTACTTTACGAGATGACCTGGATAAAGAAAGGGAAAAAGCAGCTGAACTGCAGAGAGAGATAGAAAGTTCGAAGGAGTTGGAGCTTTCAGAGAGGCAGAGACTGGTATGTGCAGTGTTAACTACATTCTGTCTCTTAAATGAAAGAAGTTTGCGAATGGTGTTCAGATACTCCATGTAGTGTATAGAAAGCAAGTTGTCTATGCAAGGGAATATTGCATTTATTTATTAGAGGAAACATACATTTTTTGTTTTACCAGAGGGAATGGTGTGTGTTTTCTTTACCACGAAGAATGGTTTTTTTTTTTTTTATCCAAAGAGATTGCAGCGTTTAATAAATGAAAATAAAGAGGGGATGTAGAATTAACTGATTGTGTGTCGGCTCATCTGAAGAATATCATCCATCCCATTTGCATTTTTTGTACAAAAAGTCACCTATTTGTCTGTACTAAGTTTTTTTTAGTAACCTAGGAATGTTGTTGTTTATCTTGGAAGTGTCGCCATGTTTGTTATGTAGTGAAGACATTTCTGACGTGTTTGAATCCTTTTATTTGTTCAACATGTCGAAATGTCTGGTGATTTTGTTGAAATTTTTAACTCCCAGTGCTTTCATGGGAATATTGTGATAATTATTAGAGCAAATAAGGTGACACTTTAGGAACTTCTTTAAATATGGATTCTCTTCGATTGAAAGCAGTTGTCCTGTTCAGGGTTGGGTAAATAGCAGGTTGTGTTGTCTGTCATCAATTACGGACTAGACATCCTCTCACTATCAAGAACACAATGGGAAAGATTGCAACGCATCCAGAATGAAGGTATACAACTGGTTCTTGGCTGCACTAGAGATACCCCTGATTGTGATGATGCTCTATATGTTGGGATTGTTATCGGTGACATCCAGACATAAACTGGCACAAGTCAAAGCCTATGTGCGTGTCACCACAGGCACGAGGCACCCTCTGTACAGTAGTATCTTAGACATAGAGGGATCAAGAATCAAGAGGGTCGTCGTGGATAGCACAGGCAGAGACAACAATCGGACACGTCACTCCAGCTGAGACGATAGCCAAAGGGGAGGAAGAATGGGTCCACACTGATGATAGAATGAGTACCATCAGAGTCATCATAATCTTAGGCAAGGAATGCAGAGAACGGGGCAACGGGAGAGCAGAGCACGGGGTGAATCAGCTGATAACTGAGAACACGCAGGAGAGTGATGCCGTCATATACGCCGACGGATCAGTGCTGCACAGTGGGACATCAGGCTGGGGTTTCTCGGTTAGAGTGAGAGGAGAGGTCGTTTCTCAACACAGTAGGGCATACGTGTCAATAACCTCTAGTATGAGAATGGAGACGGAAGTAGTGACCTCAGCACTGAAATGGATATCTGAGACTTCTATAACAAAGGCAGTCATCGTGACAGACGTGCAAGACGTACTTCAGAAAGTACAGAAGTGATGCCTTAGGTATGAGTGGATAACTGCTGTTGAGGCCTCAAACCTCCAGGCATTGACATGGATCTCTGTCCTGCTCATGCTGGGGTTCAGGGTAATGAAAGAGCTGACATCATGGCTTCACAAGCTCCCATCATGGGCACATTAGTGATGGATAGAAATAAATAACTTGATTTGTGATTCAATTGTAAATAGTTCCAGTAAAATAATATGAGGCATATCAATGAAGCGTTACTGAAGATAATTGATCTCAAGTGATACTGGGGAAAAAAATCTCACCAGTGAATGTGTTAAAAAAGGGAGGTATTTTGTTCAACTACAGAAAGCTTCTTTTCTTTATCAGAGGCAATGTTGATTTTATTCTCCAGAGTGTGTTTTTTAACTTGTTCTTTAGAGTGAATGTTTTTTAACCTGTTCTTCAGAGTGAATGTTTTTAACCTGTCCTTCAGAGTGAATGTTTTTTAACCTGTTCTACAGAGTGAATGTTTTTTAACCTGTTCTTCAGAGTGAATGTTTTTTAACCTATCGTTGTGCATGTGTTTGATTGAATGATAATGAGGACATGATTACATTCTTGTCATCAGGCAGCTGAGCTAGAAGCTGCTCACTTGTCACTGCAGGAGAGGCTCAATGATATTGAAGCCAAAGAACAGGAGGTGTCCACCCTGCACACAGAGCTGGAGAACACCAAAAGAAGTGCAGAAGAGAAGGAGGGTGAGCTGAGCCGTGTGCTGACCTACAGTCAGCAGAGAGAGCAGGAGCTGCAGGCCCAGCTTCTGGTCCGCTCAGAGATGCAAACCCAGCACGATGAAGGCGAGGAATGTGAGGGCGATGATACGAGAGAGTTTGGTGAGCTTTTCGTTGTCCTTTTTACACATTTCGGGGAAGGAAGGGATGAGAAAAATGACATTGCCAGCTTTGTAGAATACAAATACTGCAACTTTCATATGTCAAGTATTTCTATTTCTCAAAATCAAATGAATGAACTCTTCTGGTTCAACTGGATGATTGGGGATAGCGTGGCCTAGTGGTTATGTGGCGTGGCTTACAACCGGAAGGTGCTGGGTTCGATCCCCATCACAGCACCGGCCGTTACCCCGGGGTGCAAACCCTTAGAAAATGCAGGAGGAAGCAGACTCTTACATAAAATGTATGCTGAAGTCGGATGCACTGGGCCGACAGGCGCAAAATAAAAACCACAGTGCAACGCACACCGCCTTGGGGAATAGAGAAATAAGGCGAACGCAAAAAAAAACTGGATAATTGTGCTGATGATAGTCTTTCTGTTAGGGGCAAGTGCTGCCGTTCTGTGGGTCAAGTTTTTATTCAAAATCAAATAAATTAATATTAAACAAATTGAACTAAAATTACAATGTAAACATCATAGGACACATAATTTAAATATCTATGCCATGAAGTATTTATTACTGGATTACTTACTGGTCATGGCAGGTGTTGAAGTATTTATAATAAAGATTATATATTAGTAAAAGCGTTCAGTAGCATTAACCATTTACATCAAGTCCGGTCGAACATTAACCCTTTAAACCCTAGTCCAGCCATACATAACTATTTACATCCTAGCTCGGCTGACCATTAACCCTTTATACTTAGCCCGACTGAAAACGCCTGAAGTTTTTCTATGTTCATAGAATCTAGCCGTTCAAAAAAACACTCTCTGAGAACCGTCTTAAAATTCATACAACGTGAACTAATTTTGCACGAAACAAGAATTCTGTGTTTTTATGTCCCCTGATATTGTAGTTTCATTAAACGCCTGATGTTACGAGAGAAAAATTTTTTACCTAATTAAATTACATTTATTTCTTGCTATGATCGTCGACTTTCAAAATTTGTAACTTTTCTGTTTGTTTGTCAATAAATATGATTTTCTTGTGTGTAGAGACACAATTGAATAAAGAACTTGTGGGTGTTATTGTTTTTGTTGTGTGTTTGTTAGTTTCTGAGTTACAAAAAGATGAAGTTATACAAATTTAGGAAAATAATTTGGACTCGACCACTAGGCCTAGTCGCTCCGATAGAAAACCATGGAAACCACAACAATGTATCGATACTGTGTTTACAATATCTTCACAACTGTTAGTTTCCAATTCAAACGTAGTTCTTTCATCTAAACAAACAAAATAAACAGATCTACTCGATAGATCTTTCCCAACAACCTACTCCACCTTTCGTAAAGAGTTGGCTTGCTCCAAACGGCGTATACAAAATTAAAATTGTTCAAAAGCCATTTGTAATCGAACTTACGATACGTTAACCGGCAAAATGTCGTTTATAGATGGACGACGTATTCAGCAGTAAAAAAAAATTGGCTCCCGTTAAAAATTCAAAAAAAAATTTTTGCACACCGTTTTTGTAAGCCGAGTTGGTCTGCTAGCACTTGACCGTAGTGCGCTAAAGGTTAAGACCAAAATGGCATAGCTAGTGTTTAACATTTACCACATCACACACACAAAAATGACATTTTTCGTTGATAAATCCGTTCTCAATAATGAGTGAGTGAATTAAATCCAAGCAAAAAAAGAAGAAATCCTTTTCAAAAGTCTAAAAACTAATTTTAAAATATTGCCATTGTTTTTATCTAGCTGTACAGGGCGGAAGTCGAAACTCTCTACAATCAAGTGAGAATTATGTTCAGCCGTTTCTATGGCATATCCCGGAAGTTTAAATACAATAAACGGACGAGCCTGGAGCTGACGCAAATGCGACATTGCCATTGGACGCTAATCTGTTCCGGCTCCTTTCCGTGTCGTTGATGTGGTAAAGGTTAATAACTTGATCACCCTCAGTAATGGAATAACCTTCAAATCTGATTGAAAAGAAGAAATCGTTTCAAAATTCTCTATCAAATCAAACAAGCCATTGTTCCACAAAACATGATGGGACGGAAGTTTCCTAGTTTTGAGTATTCAAACACCCGTATGTTCAGCCATTTTTATGGCATTAACCCAGGAGTTTACACATATGTCGCTGGAGCTGGCGTCGTACTGTGATGGTGGACACTGACATCAATTTTTTCCGGCACGGTAAAGGTTAAAAAAATTATGTGAATTCGGAAAAGAGTTATCTCTCTGGGCTTAGGAGTAGGGCATAGATTTCTATTTTTGAGGATTAATGTGTAAATGGCTAATTGTTCACAGATTTTTGTGAATCGTATGTCAATTTGAAAATAATTGAATATGCTGTTTAACAAACCAAAGCATGTTAACGTCTCTGACGCTGTGATTGGCTCATTGTAGACATGTTAATGAATAAGAGGGGCGTACAGAAAGTAATGCATCACATCGTTTTTCTCAGCTAATAATGCAAATAGAAGGACATTTTGCACATTTCAAATATGGCATGTCAATTGTGTGTACCAAAATCGGCCAAATAATATGACTGCACTAAATCGTTGAAAGGGAGAATGTTAGCAACTTGAGTTAAAAGTAACGAATTGTTGCAGAAATTTCTTGTTGCAGAGAAAAATGGTTATGAACATTCACAGGCATCTATGTGATGTGTACGGAAGTTTCGTAGTTGACAGGATCACAGTTAGCCGCTATGTTGAGAGAATCAGGAAGTGTAGATACAGAGCTACTTGATCTCCTGTCACAGCCACCAACGTAGAAAATGTTTAAATGCGCTGAGGGCATTGTTCTTATTGATAGACGAATCACTACTCAACAACTGGCCTTACAGCTGTCAATCAGCATTGGTAGTGCAAATGCAGTTATAAAAACTCTGATTTTCTAAGGTTTGCGCAAGATGGGTTCCTCGAAGTCTCATAAATGACCACCAATTGCAAAGAAAACAATTTCTTCTGAATTTTTTGAGGGTTTCAATGCTGATGGAGAGAACCTTTTGGTTAATATCGTTACAGGTGACGAAATCTGGGCACATCATTATGAACCTGAGACAAAAAGACGGCCATCTTTCGTGACATCACCCGCAATTGCCACGAGCGAGAAAAAAAATTAGACAGCTCCTTCAGCTGGAAAGGACATGATCACTGTCTTTTTGGGCTTTGAAGGTGTGATTCTTGTAGATGTGATGCCAAGAGGAAAGGCAATCAATTTGGGCTTTGAAGGTGTGATTCTTGTAGATGTGATGCCAAGAGGAAAGGCAATCAATTTGGGCTTTGAAGGTGTGATTCTTGTAGATGTGATGCCAAGAGGAAAGGCAATCAATTTGGGCTTTGAAGGTGTGATTCTTGTAGATGTCATGCCAAGAGGAAAGGCAATCAATTTGCAAGCTTACATTAAGACATTGAAAAAACTAAATCCAGCAGACCCGCTTCTCCTTCACGACAATGCGCGCACTTACATAAGTCTGGCAATCACCAAATTAGGTTGGGCTTTACTACCCCATCCACCCTATAGTCCAGATTTGGGACAAGGTTTGAAGATGACGAAGAAGTGATTCAAGCAGCCAAGAAATGGCTACATGATCAAGACGCAATCTGGTATGGGCTAGGAATACATATACTTGTTTTGGGTGAGGTAGAGCCGTACGGGCTAGGAATACATGCGTTTTTTTGGGTGAGGTAGAGCCGTACGGGCTAAGAATACATGCACTTGTTTTGAGTGAGGCAGAGCCTCACATGCTAGGAATACGTGTACTGGTTTTGGGTGAGGTAGAGCCGTAAGTGCTAGGAATACATGTACTGAAATTTCATGCATTTTGAATAAAGTGTTTCTGAGAAAAACGATGTGGTGCATTACTTTCTGAACGCCCCTTGTATATTAATAATTTGCTGTAGACATTAAGACACAAATGATTAAATTGGGTCAGACTGTCGAGAGATAGGTGCCCAGTATGATTTCTTTGTTGTTCTTAGTCTGCTTTTCAAGCAATTTTGTCTCTTGCCTTCTTCCCATAGCAGATACTGCAATCGGGGATGAAGTGTCACTTCCCTGGGTCTCAACATTTTTATGAGTGGTGTGACCAGTTCCCTTCCTTGCTGTCTTGTCTTACCTAACTATGTTTGTTACCAATTTACAACTAGATAGACTGGAATGTGTTGAGGATAGGGATTTCTGTTCTGTGTTTATCCTGAAAAGAACATTGTGTCCAATTTTACGGCAAGGCTGCGATATCTGCACCTTTCACCCAACACATCCTGGTTTGAGCACGACATTTTGTGGACTGGGTTTGCATTCCCTCCTTTATACCTATTGTCTCAGTCAGACTGCATAGGTGCAGTCTGTTTCCAGTACCACCACTTGAAGCAGAAGCAGGGTCTTGGTCAGCTGTGATTCGCTGATACTGATGTAAGCAGCCAGCTACGAGTCACTGGTTGCTGTCAGCTCATACAGAGCTGCACCTTCTGCTCCTAGACCAGGACTTGCACCTGGCACATTTACAATAAATGCTACAACCACTATGCTAGACTTCTCTTCTCTCTCCTCCTCCTCCACCTCCCTCCCCTACCTCACATCCCCAAGTAGAAGGGGGAGGGTTCAAGAATGATCGCTTCTTAATGATGTGTAATAAAAATGTATATTGTCTGTTAAACACTATCTAGATGCTGGACTTACTGTAGACGAGAATGCTCCGTCTTTGCCCAGGCCTGAAGAGTCCAGAGAAACCCATCAGAGCAAGGACAAGTGGCTTCAAGAACAACTCCACGTAAGCTAGCATTCATTGGTTGCTCTTCCAACATAGGACTGAATCAGATGCTGCCTTGACCTCTCCTGATTCCTTGACCTCTCCTGCTGCCTTGACCTATGCTGCTGTCTTGATCTATCCTGCTGCCTTGGCCTCCCCTGCTGCCTTGACCTCCCCTGCTGCATTGACCTCCCCTGCTGCCTTGACCTCCCCTGCTGCATTGACCTCTCCTGCTGCCTTGACCTCTCCTGCTGCCTTGGCCTCCCCTGCTGCCGTGACCTCCCCTGCTGCCTTGACCTCTCCTGCTGCCTTGGCCTCTCCTGATTCCTTGGCCTCTCCTGCTGCCTTGACCTATCCTGCTGCCTTGACCTATCCTGCTGCCTTGACCTATCCTTCTGCCTTGGCCTCCCCTGCTGCCTTGGCCTCTCCTGATTCCTTGACCTCCCCTGCTGCCTTGACCTCCCCTGCTGCCTTGACCTCCCCTGCTGCCTTGACCTCCCCTGCTTCCTTGACCTCCCCTGCTTCCTTGACCTCCCCTGCTGCCTTGACCTCCCCTGCTGCCTTGACCTCTCCTGCTTCCTTCGTCTCCCCTGCTTCCTTGACCTCTCCTGCTTCCTTGGCCTCTCCTGCTGCCTTGGCCTCCCCTGCTGCCTTGGCCTCACCTGCTGCCTTGGCCTCCCCTGCTGCCTTGACCTCTCCTGATTCCTTGGCCTCCCCTGCTGCCTTGACCTCCCCTGCTTCCTTGACCTCCCCTGCTGCCTTGACCTCTCCTGCTTCCTTCGTCTCCCCTGCTTCCTTGACCTCTCCTGCTTCCTTGGCCTCTCCTGCTGCCTTGGCCTCCCCTGCTGCCTTGGCCTCACCTGCTGCCTTGGCCTCCCCTGCTGCCTTGACCTCTCCTGATTCCTTGGCCTCCCCTGCTGCCTTGACCTCCCCTGCTTCCTTGACCTCCCCTGCTTCCTTGACCTCCCCTGCTGCCTTGACCTCTCCTGCTTCCTTCGTCTCCCCTGCTTCCTTGACCTCTCCTGCTTCCTTGGCCTCTCCTGCTGCCTTGGCCTCCCCTGCTGCCGTGGCCTCACCTGCTTCCTTGGCCTCCCTGCTTCCTTGACCTCTCCTGCTTCCTTGGACTCTCCTGCTGCCTTGACCTATCCTGCTGCCTTGGCCTCCCCTGCTGCCTTGACCTCCCCTGATTCCTTGGCCTCCCCTGCTGCCTTGACCTCCCCTGCTTCCTTGACCTCCCCTGCTGCCTTGACCTCTCCTGCTTCCTTCGTCTCCCCTGCTTCCTTGACCTCTCCTGCTTCCTTGACCTCCCCTGCTGCCTTGGCCTCCCCTGCTTCCTTGGCCTCTCCTGCTGTTGTCCTTCTACAAGTGTTTTGTCTTTCCTACTCTTTTCCACTTCTCTCTCTACACCACCCCCTGTGTGTTCTAATCTAGTCCTTGCCATGTATGGTTATGTTGTTTGCGAGAAGTTTGTTTCTGTTGTTACAAAGTTGTTGTATGGGCGTGTGCTAAGTATGTCAGTGTAGATTTCCTCTTAGTAAAGCAACCAAATTTCTCGCAACACCCAACTAAAGAGGATGGTGTATGTGTGACTAGCAACCTCATCATGTACAATAAACTGGTATAGAAACTACCACTGCAAGAACTTTGACATGGGCTTCAGTATAGAGGCTTGGCTTGCAGTTAAATATCAGATAAGAATCTATAACAACTGTTAATTGATGATATCAGATAAGAATCTTCTTCGTTCGTTCTCAATCTCCCACTACCAAACCCTGAAAGGGCTTAAGTAGCGGAATGTAGTCCAGAGAACGGAATGTGTTGTGTTGTAGTTTACAGCTTGGCTGCGATATTTGCACCTTTCGGTCCAACACATCCGACTTCAGCAAGCATTTTTTGAGTACCGGGTTAGCATTCCCTCTTCAATCCCTTCTCCTTAGCCAGTCTGCCCTGCTGCAGCCTGTTATCCAGGATCGCCGCGGGGAGGTGTAGAAGGGTCTTGGCAGCTCTGTTTCGCTGGCCCTGACGCTAGCAGCTCATGCGCTGCTCAGTATCTTGATCCCAGATAAGAATCTATAACAACTGTTAATTGATGATATCAGATAAGAATCTATAACACAACTGTTATTATCCTTGTGTTTCTGTTAACAGAGCCTAAAGAAAGACCTAGATGTCCAGAAAACATTACAAGATACAAACGATCGTCTACATGAGGAGAACATACGACTTGGCAGGGACAAATACAAAACACTCCGGCAGATCAGACAGGGGAACACCAAACAGAGAGTGGATGAGTTTGAGTCTATGTAAACTATTTTAACTGCCCATATTTACTGTACTTCCAACAGGCAACATTACAGACCAGCATGTAGTCATTCTTGTATCTAGTAGGGCTGTGTACCATTTCCTGTGTAACAAATCAAGGATCTTGATTATTTGAAGTCATTCATTGCCAGAAAAGGTTCTGCTTAAGTTGCCAGATAATCCAGCTGATGGGAAATGATCCGTTTAGCATTTTGTTTAAATTTGACTGCAGTTATAGGTGTGTGGTTAACAAGTTTCAGTTGTGCCTACTTCTTCTTCATCGATTAACTGATACTATCCTTCTAGTCCTGTGAGGTTCACGAAGGAGTTTTTCTTTTTTTGAAGTTGTGCCAACAAAAATAATCATTAGGGGAGAGGATTGTCCTTAGTTACAGATCTAGCCAGGTGTATGATGTTCAGTGGGTCTGAAAGCAGAGTAACCTTGCCTGGTGGGCATGGTGTTGACTAGCTACCCCATCCTTTGGAAACAAGAAGAAGAAACCCAAGACTTGTACATCCCAGGGTAGGAGAGCGAACAACTAAAGTTGACGAGTGTCTGGGAAAGGTGACGAGTATAAGAAGGTGTAGAAACCATATAGAAGGTTTGGACTGGACACGCCAGTTAGATCATCATCCTTCCTTGTTTGCTCCAGTAGGTGTGTGGGTCAACTTTCAGGAAGCCTGCACTAAAGCATTTATGTCAGCCAGCCTTACAAGCGGCCCTCTTTAGACACTTTTTATAACATAATTAGCATCATTTATTGTGAAGTGCTTAGCGTCTCAGTGGACTCCCATAACAGGGATCACAGTGTCGATTCCCACACGCACGTCGGGGCCGTGTGATTGGGTCTTGGTCAGTGTTTTGCACCCTGCATTGGAGGTCCTGTTATTTCCTAAACCCTCATAAGAGGGTCCTTGATCAATCCTCCTTAGCCTTTGACTGTCATCAGACTACCTGCAAGTGGTTTGACATCGAGAGTTGTCCTTTTCCTAGATGAATTACCATCCATGACTGATAGGCTTAATCTACCCATATCATTCTAGTTGCATGAGTCCAGAGATGCACACTTCATGCCTTCTGTTAATTGGAACAATCAGACCATGAGAAGATCAAAAGCTAGGCTTTTTGCTGTCTAGGCTACAAAAAAACTCATCACTTCCACTCCTGCCAATGACAGATTTTGGGGCCCTTCTAGGGATGTATCAATTCCTTGCTCATTAAGCTTTTGAGGAGACAATCTTGTCAACTTCCCCTTGGCTATATCATGGCATTTGGTATAAGATCGTGATTGCTACAGGATATTTGTTAGCAAGGAAAGAAACATGGCTTAGATGATTTCGTTGACACTATTGTGTTAGTGTATGTTTGTGATTGACACATTGGTAGCAATAAATATCTTACGGGTGTTTTGTTTGATTTGTTTCTAACAACTGACAATCAAAACTTTGTCGCAAATCAAATGTTTTATTATTTTCTTATTGTTATATTTTTATACTTATGAATCATATGGCCCCAAAACACTTTTGTGTATACTTGCAATTGTAGTTTCTGTAGCAAATTGTATTACAAAAGATTTCAAGCTCCATGCACAACCTACCGTAGCTACCCTTTACGACATGCTTGAAAGGCCGCAACGGCCCTCCCTATTCTTAGATGTCCAGAATCCATGCAGCTGCTTATTGTCTTAGTGTATCCATACATGTTGTCTTCTTTTGCTCTAACACTTGTAGAAGGGTGTTTGGAGTCATTTTAAATTTGTGTGCAGCATTTGGACATTTATTTTGTGTAGCAATTGTTCAGTATTTGTAAGCACATATGGGGAAACTTTGTGAGGGATTGGTAGATTTTTTTTTTTAAAGAAAGTTTTTGACATTTCGTCATTTATATTAAAAAGCTGTAGAAAAATGTGTCTGTTCAGGAAAACCCCTTGACCTACAGCTGTTATTCGTTTGTGTGGTGTCTGGCGGCCAATCATAAAATGACTTTCAGAAGCATTGTCAGACAATCATAAAATAGCTTTTAGAAGCATCATCAGCTCCCATGTTTATGGGTATTGAAGGTGGATCAAAGAATAGGTATAAGGACTTGCCAGGCATGCCGTAAGGGGTGACTAATTCATCCCGTAGAAACGATACGCCATAAGACAATACGGACCACTTACACCCCAGGGTAGAAGAGGACTGGCTACATGAGGAGCATTGCACATGTCAAGATTCTGTAGCTATTATTAAAGTGTCTAGTCCCCTTTCTTTAGTTAATTCTGGTAGGATTGTTGAATGGATAAGGTTGTGACCATTTGTAAGTACTGTATTGCCTGCTAGTCTGGCTTTCATACGACGAAGACATATGCGGTAGAGTAAAAAGTGAAAAAAGTTAACGTAATATTTTTTTATTAACAAATTTTACCATATTATGATTATTTTTTGGCTTCTCGTAATTTACATTTTAACTGAACTTCCAATGCAAGGAAAAGCTGCTATTCATTTAAAAAAATTAATTTAACAGAACAAAAAAAAAAGGGCTAAAGTTGCATTTATAAGTAAAGGTCCCACTGCTGCCAGGTCGAGTGGACAGTGTGAGAAACTTCATTATACAAGGACTCCTTTTTTGTAAATGAGGCGAGGGACCAGTTCTTTTCCTTCCGTAACAATAAGCCAGGTAACCATTTAAAACTGGGTTGACAAACATATCAATAACATGGACAGAAACCAGTTGATTGCTTTGCCATTCTAAAACTGTTTATTATCTTTAGATACGCATACCAGAATTATATAATATTCAAGGTTGGTTATAATGAAAACATATAAATCAAGATAGAATGAATATAGCCAACACAAATTAGCTCCATATTGAAATTTTTGATGTTTGTTGCATTATGTATTATCTCATCACTATTTTTAGAGTCACTGTCATGTTTTACCCTGAGAATCAAAATCTGGTACAGGCATTCGTTGAGCTTTATGCTTCACATTTAATTATCCAAGTATGTCAGCTCTCTTGTTTGTGAAACATATTTCTGCAAACAATTACCAGAACGCAGAAGTGTTTCACCAATGAACAGCAATCAATTCATAATACAGTAAAGAATTCTTCTTGTTCAATGTGGCAATAACCAACACATCTTTAGCCGATGGTTCTCCAGCCAGTCCCAGTAATAATGACTTATTCAAGAATTTATTCCTGCCTGAAGTATTGTTTCTAGAGCTTCATTCAAACACAGGCTGCGAATGAGGGAGTGTGCAATGTCATTAGTTAGTGAGTTTCGACCCCACTGCTGGCTGCATCTTACAGCCTGCTCTCAGCGTGACAGTGATCTTATTCTTTTATACATAAAGCTCTCCTAGAAATCACCTGGACTGTGTTACGGTTTCTGCCAGTGTCTGGAAGTCTCACCTGACTGACTACAATACAGGTGTTTGCTCTGATATCGTTTGTATATGATTCTACACCACGACTTGTTATCAAGATGTTCAGTTATTATAAAAGGTTTTTGTATCTACAAGTATTATTATTTGTCAAATTTTAAATGATTGTACTAGTCATCTATACTTGTATAAATGTTGTCAAATTATTACTATTAACAGCATCAGTTATGATTAGTTTGACTAGTCCTTTGTGGAGTTAAGTTCCAATTACAGCCGTTGGAAGCAAAGACAATGTCAGATATAAGATAGTAATCCTTATAGATTGATTCACTCAGATCTTCAGAAACCATCAAAACAATGAGTTAGATTACTGTGAGACAGCCTGTCGGATTACCATGAGTTATTTTAAATAGCCTGTCAGATTATCATGAATTAGATATTATTCAATTAGAAATACCCAAAATATGATATTGCATAGGCATACTTCTTTGTAATAATAGATCAAGTAATTATATTCATTGTTCGTGTGTCATCAGGTCCAGAATAGGGGAGCAAAAAAAAAAGTAACACTGTAACCTGTCCGGCATGTTGTTAGAGGAGGATAAGGAAGGACCATGGTAAAAGCCGTATTTCATACATTAGTGCAATCCTCAAAGGTTTGCATACCTACTTAACCTTTAGCACGCCCTTGTCCTGTCTCTTCTAACCAGCTCGGCCTACAAAAAAGGTGTGTGGAAAAAAAATATTTTTTTCAACGGAGTCACTCCTGACAGCCATTTTTTACTGCTGACTACGCCCTCCATATATACACTATATTTTGCCGGTTAAAGTATCGTGTGTTCGATTACAAATGGCTTTTGAACAGTTTTAATTTTGTATACGCCGTTTGGAGCAAGCCGACTTTTGCGAAAGGGGAAGTAGGTTGTTGAGAAAGATTTTTATCGCGTAGATCTGTTTATTTTGTTTAAATGAAAGAACTACGTTTGAATTGAAACTAACAGTTGTGGCGATATTGTAAACACAGTATCGATACGTTGTTGTGGTTTCCATGGTTTTCTATCGAAGCGACTAGGCCTAGTGGTCGAGTCCAAATTTTTCCCGAGATTTTCATAAATTTTCAACTTCATCTTTTTAAATCTCAAAAACTAACAAACACACAACAAAAACAATAACACCCACATGTTCGTTATGCTATTGTGTATCTACACGCCAGAAAATCATATTTATTGACAAACAAACATAAAAGTTACAAATTTTGAAAGACGACCACCACAGCGACTAATTAAGAAAATTAATTAGGTCAAATTTTTTTCATAAATTATGTAGCGTGCTAAAGGTTAATCCTCAAAGGTTTGCACATCTACTTATCCTGAAAGGTTTGTGCATATACAAGAATCATTTGTCCGCCTTTTTAAGCTGTATTATTAACCCATTTTTTGTAATTGCATTGTGCTTTTTTTTACTTGTACAAATTATGTCCAATTGTTTCTGTTATCTACAGCACTTATTTGATTCCACCATCGTCCTAGTCCTAATGTGTTTTAACATTCACAATTTATTTTGGTGGTGGCAATGCTGGTGGAACATTTGTTTGTAGGATTATTTTGAGTTTTTAATTTGTATAGTTGGGCAGGCTGCCCCACCCTGTAGAAACTTGAAAGCCACAATAACCTAATTGACATCAACATGTATGACCTGGTATATATTTGTTGAAGATCTATGCTTCACAGGGAGCTGAAACAGTTTTTATGATGGATTGAGAAATAAGGGTCCAGATGAGGCGGTGGGTTATGTTCCAGAGCTCTCATTAAAGGGGGAATATGACCATTATTTCACTTGCAAACGTATACAGTCCTAATACCACAATTGTATTATTATATTTGGAGCAATAAAGCTAGGCTGAGCATGAACTTGATGGTGTGTGTGTGTGGTTCCTACCTGCAGTTTTATAGGGCTGAGATATAAAAGCTGTGTGCCCCTGCAGTTGCCACACAGTGTACATATAGATAAAAATTGTTACCTCTGATATACAAGCTCATGCTGAGTTCTAAACTTGTAACATATTGTGCCGTTTTCGGCTTCATGTACCCGACTAACGCGCGTGACAATTCTCAGATTACATTGAGCATTGGCGTAATTGATAATCGCTGTATTAGTACATGACCTGTTGTACTATAGAGCTTGGCTATATGTACACAGGCAACTGTTGAGGTGTCTTCTACTAAACATTTTAGGCTGATGACCAGCTTGTTAATAACTTTTCTATATTGAAATACTGATAGATGACGAGCTGTACAGTCTTGAACCAATTTTCTGCTGTCGCCAAAACAATCAAGACGCTGAGAAGCCCATGAGCTGCAGTGGTCAGCGACCCATAGCTGACTGCTTGCATCAGGGCCAGCGAACCATAGCTGCCAAGACCCTTCTACACCCCCACGCGGTGAACCTGGATAACAGGCTGCAGCAGGGCAGACTGGCTAAGGAGAAGGGATCGAAGAAGGAATGCTAATCCGGTACCCAAAAAATGTTTGCTGAAGTCGGATGTTTGACCGAAAGGTGCAAATATCGCAGTCAAGCTGTAAACTACGACACAACGCATTCCGTTCTGCTACTTAAGCCCTATCACGGTTTGGTAGCGGGAGATTGAGAACGAACGCAGAACAAGTACACAGTCTTGAGGTATCTTATGTTCGTTATTTGATTATTTTTAGTTGTGAAACTTGAGTGAACATGATCATTTTCTAGAAGTGCATTTCTCTTGTCAATCTCTTAGTTTATGTCACTGAAGCCTGCTGTAGACTGAAAGGTGCAAATATCGCAGTTTCTGTTCTCTAGACTATATCCTGCTACTTGTCAAGGCTTGGTAATGGGAGATTGAGAACGAACGAAGGTTTCTGAAGTACTTGCTGTTTTCTGTGCACCTTTGCCTGACAATATTCCAACCACATTCATAGTCACCATTTACTGGCCCTCTCTCTGGTAATATTCTAACCACATTGACACTTACCTGTTTACCTTTGCCTGGTAACATTCTAACCACATTGACACTTAACTTTTTGCTGGGTACCTTTGCCTGGTAACATTCCAACCACATCATTAAATACACGCAACTTGCCACCACATCTCATCATTTTCTGTGTGCTTATGATAACCAGGTTTTTATATACATTATTTTATCCCAGTATTAACATATACTTAAGCAATTGTTTAGTCAACTCAAAAGTTGGCCAGTCAGTGTGTGTAATATTCAATCGCTTATTGAAATCACTTAGAAGTGTGTTTGATAGTGATCTGAGTTGACAGATGAATCTAGTCAGTGGAAACAAACATGTCAGAACCAGAAGCTGACCAAACTTCCCTGTTCTAAATTGTCCTTGTTGGTAACGATCGAGTAATTTTATTGTTGATTTTTTTCATGTGCTTGTGCTCTTGAGTTTTCATATTATGCAGATTTATGGTAATTATGCACTATTTATTGTGTATGTATTTGTCAAGAGCACATGAGTGAGAGTGGTCACTGGTCTAATAAATCTCAAACAGTTGAAGGTAACCTGTGAGATACGTCCTTGAAATCGCCATATTCTTGAAGGTCAAATTCCATCACTTGGAACGCAGCGGCGTGTGAACACCAATTTTGAAATCTTCTGGATTTATTTTTTCGGAACGTATCTTCAACATTTTTGGCCTAATTTAATCTGTTATCCCAAAGGCGCCAAATCACATTGTAATATCAATATTTTGTACTACTCTTGAAGATAATATATACACACAGACGAGGTCATCCATCGCTAGAATGCTACTAGAAGGCTTAGGTACATTGATAGAAAGGGAACAGCAAGATCATCATTATGAACAAATCTTCTACAAACTTATTCTCATGACTGTTTCTTGTGTTAAGACTTCAGGTGTACTGCTTGCTTTTCATATTTGTTCCACATGTATTTGACACAGTCACTTTATTGTTTGGTTCTAGTCGTGTATGTTGACTATTGCTAGCATGTTTGTTACCATACAGGTGACACAAGAGTCCAAACAATATTTTGGGAAAATGTTCTAGGTTACAGAAACCATTTGTTTTTAACACTTCTGGGTCTGGATCCGTAACAACCATCCCTACTTGTGGTTCTGGGTCTGGAATAACCACGACCACTTGTTGATCTGGAAAAACCTTAAAGTGTGTGTTCTATACCATGTAAACTAGTCTTGAAATAAATATTGAGAATCTGTTTGCATTTAGTTTTTACAGTTTTCTTTTATTTGACTGACTGAAATGAACCTTTGTAAAAACATTCTTGTCAACAGACTTTCTTCTTCTATTGCTAGTAGTGAGGTATTTTACTCCCACTGTTTCCAGGTCTCTGCGTATACTGTACAATGTTTCCTGGGGGTATCTTCTGTTCTTAACCCTTTTCCAGGCCTGGATAATTTTGCAGATTTGTCTTTCAGCCTGCGCCAATTGTTGGAATTCCGTGCATCAAAGTTTTATTACAAATAAAATAAATGAATATTGAACAAATTGAGCTAAATTCATGATCTTCAAACACAATAGTTAAACTATTCATGATCTTCAAACACAATAGTTAAACTATCTATGACCTTGAATCATTAATAATAAATATTAGATAATATAAGCACTAAATGAAAATGAGGAAATTGGAGAGAAACCATCACATTGTATGTTTCATGGAAACGTCCATCAATTCCGTTACACATACCTTTCGTATTATGTGTCAAAGTTTGAATCGATGCATATATGTAAATATTCATGAGTTATCCAAGTAGCTCAGTTCATCCCGAGCAATTCGCTATTTTCTGTTGTAACAGTGTGCTTCGATTCGAATCACACCCGGAGACTAACAAAATTTGTGTCGTGATTTTAATCGGGGACTGCTTATACAGTCAACCCAGCTGTAAATGGGTACCTGACGCATGGTTTAGAGAAAGTAAAAACAGCAAGGAAGGACGCTGGCCACTCTCATAGGCTGCAGCTTAGTACAATGGAGTCTTCAAAAACTCCATTTCTAACCAGCAGTTATTTCTGCTGAATTTCCACTTGACTTTACTCCAGATGCATGATCATTGGACTAATCATTTCTCAGGTCTTTAAAGCCCAGCTTTCCTCACTGTGTATGACTCGACTTTCAAACAAATAATTTGAGCAAATGTCTACAAATAACATTACAGTCTTACATCAATTGTGGATGCCACCGTAGTTTAGAACCACTAAAAACGCAAGATTCCACAAACTAAAATGCAAGTTTCAGCAGTCAGTCTTGGCAATTTTTGGTCGATTTTGTCTCTTACGAGATGGAAAGGGTTAATCTTATGCAGTACTGGCTTTTTCATCTGTGACTGAAGTGCGTTTCACTTCTGATGTGATGTTGAAGAAGCTCTTGGTCTGAATGTGATATTTTCCAAGCAACAGAGTACCGGTATGTCGGATTATTACATTGGCTGTGTTAGTCCTGGTTCTCACACTGGTAAAACTGTGCACTTCAATTACCTGACACTTTACACTTTTGGGAACTTTTTGTCTAATTTGAATATTCATTGTGTTGTTCAGACATATTTAATAATTTTGATGCTTCCACTGTTTCTGCAGTCGTTATCTTCCTCATTTGTCCTGAAAAGGGCAAATTGTAACATCGAGGACGTGCCTCTTGGCCCAACAGGTTACAGCACAGCACATTATCTTCCCTGTTCCAGGCTGCACGGAGGTGGAATATGGTCTTTGATAGCTCTGGTTTGCTGACTGTGTCACAGGCAGTCAGTCAGCTATCAATCACTGACTGCTGTCGTCTCTCTCATTCACCGTCTCGTCGATCTCTCTCTGCAGTGATATGGACTCAAGTCTGTTACGTTCGGAGACTGGTGTTGGAATCATCTGATCATGTCACATCACTGTCCTCTACAGATCTCTTCAGCTAAGCATAAGTCTGCATCCTGATGTTCTTGCACGATGGTGTGATGTACTGTTTCTTGGATGTCTTCTTTCCCTCTGAATTTTCCATTACAGTATTTTCAATAGTAGGCCTCCATGCCCTGTATCTTTAAACGCTTGCTCGATTCACTCTGCATCCTGCTATAGCACCACATATCAAAGTCTCTACAGTCTATTCATCCTTTTTGTTTAAAGTCCATGTTTCACAGCTACTGGCCAGATATATGCATTGATTATTCTTTTATGCAGCTCAGAAATGAGCTAGATGGTTTTGTTTGTCACGGAATGTCGTTTTTGCTACTAGCATTTTCCGTAATTATTTTTCCCAAATATAAAAACCTCTGCACTTGTTCGACGCTGGCTCAATAGCTACTACATGCTGTGAGTGTGTGCTTGCTTTTAAGACCACTTTATGTGGCACTCTTTTACCACCTAATCCCCAATATATGCTGTAGGATCCTCATATGATGTTTTGAGCCATCGTTCTTGTTTAGTGTAAGTATTCCAAATATGAGAGTGCCAAGAATGCAGGTCCGATAGACCTGGACCTTGCATAGAGAAAAGTCACATAATTAAATACAGGGTTAAAACACAAATCTAATCAGTTTGGCTGGACTATAAAGTGTTGAGACACAAACCAAATCAATTTAGGCTGGACTATAAAGTATTAAGACACAATCAAATCAATTTAGGCTTGGCTATAAAGGATCAAGAACTATATCTGAAAAAGTGACATATTGTTCATATGCAGCGAACAAATCTAATCCATTATTTCATATCAATATATTGTTGCTTAAACTGACGTGTGCAGCAGAGATTAGATTGGCTGATTGAATCATTAGTGGGTTGTGTGGAGTCAAAACAAAATGGCAGTCACTTTTTCCCCCATCTTGGATCAGGAAAAGAGCTCGGTTTATTAAGTTCTTTATTTAGGATAATGAAAAGGACGTTGTGCCATAGTTTACAGTGAGCATGCAATATATGCACCTTTTGGACCGAAACATGATTTCAGCTGGCTTTTTTTGGTACCTTTCTTTGGTTAATTTGTAGCTATGGTCTTTTGTTCTTGTAGGTGGCTGTACTTTGACAAATTTGTTATAGTCTAATTTATCCATTCCTTTGATCATTTGTATTAAATCACCTCAAATTCTTTTTTCTAGACACGGTAGGCTGGTTTTTCTGAGTCTTTCCTCATGTTTAATATTTCTTTTTATCATACCTAAGATAATATTTGCTTTTTTCACTGCTACCTGGACACCCCTAGGTCTCTTTCCTTTTCTTTCTAATATTGTTCTACTTGAATAAGTACAATGATGATCACGCTCAACCAATTAAATGTACACAAGACACTTTGGAAGAAAGGGGATGGTTGTAAGTCAGAGAGGGGATGGTTGTAAGTCAGAGAGGGGATGGTTGTAAGTCAGAGACGGGATGGTTGTAAGTCAGAGACGGGATGGTTGTAAGTCAGAGACGGGATGGTTGTAAGTCAGAGACGGGATGCAATGGCAATTTGACGAAGGGGACGGTTGAGAAAAGTGGTTTTAAAAAATATTTCATAATTACCCTGGGCAATCCCAGTTTTCATGCAAGGTTTCTGAAGAACTGCACCACCAAGTTTATGGAGACTAACTAGTTCATTATGTCTAACGCATACACTACATAATACAAATATACATTTACTTCTCACAAATCATACACATACACCACATAACAAAATAATTGTTACTAATGAGATACACAAATTTAATAAAGCAACAATGTTACTGATGAAATAACAGACACTGGTCGAGAGGTAAGGCACTCGCCTCTCAAAGCGATGAATGGAAACAGTGGGTGATTGAATCCGTGAAGGGACAGGGTGCCTGCATCTTAAGTTACCCCCAGTTGTCTTGCCACTGGTCCAAGGTAACTCGGGACCAGAAAGTGAGGTTAACGGCCAGCACAGTTTCTTCCTCACTATAATCTATTTACGTCGCATTAACAAAAAATCATCTGATGTTGTTGCCATCATCGCTTGCGGTGGGCAACTAACTAGCATACGCCACATAACATACAAATGTTTTTAACGAAATAACATACACATGTTTTTAACGAAATAACATACGCCACATAACATACAAATGTTTTTAACGAAATAACATACGCCACATAACATACAAATGTTTTTAACGAAATAACATACGCCACATAACATACAAATGTTTTTAACGAAATAACATACGCCACATAACATACAAATGTTTTTAACGAAATAACATACGCCACATAACATACAAATGTTTTTAACGAAATAACATACGCCACATAACATACAAATGTTTTTAACGAAATAACATACGCCACATAACATACAAATGTTTTTAACGAAATAACATACGCCACATAACATACAAATGTTTTTAACGAAATAACATACGCCACATAACATACAAATGTTTTTAACGAAATAACATACGCCACATAACATACAAATGTTTTTAACGAAATAACATACGCCACATAACATACAAATGTTTTTAACGAAATAACATACGCCACATAACATACAAATGTTTTTAACGAAATAACATACAAATGTTTTTAACGAAATAACACACGCCACATAACATACAAATGTTTTTAACGAAATAACATACGCCACATAACATACAAATGTTTTTAACGAAATAACATACGCCACATAATAACACAAATATATACTGTTAATCGTAACATAATCAGAAACTTGAAATCCATTTCTCTAGGCCAAACATTTGCCAATGAATGAGTTGACAACGGTCAGGAAACCATAGTTTACCAAGACTTTAATCTGCCACCAAATTACAGCAGGCTGCACTCGTGTAGTCAAGAACGGATTGAAGAGGAGAGGCAAACTCAAAGATGCCATTCTGCAAATGGATGTATTGTGCCAAAAGATGCAGATATTGCAGTCTTGTAAACTTTTCAGGACGAGCGTCAGAATCAGTTTCTTTCTTCACATCGAAGGTCAGCAGAAATTGATCTACAATCTATTCAGGCTCTTGCTCCCATGATGCAATGTGAAAAATATATCACTATCTCTTGTTATCCTGCACCTAAAATCGTGTACCTCTAGCACAATTGCCATCTAATATGAATTTTAGCAAGGTGTTGGTATACGATATGGATACAAACATTTACTAAGAACTGGTAGAACCCCATCACAACCACCCTCTTGCCCTGTAGCCAGATCTACCATCTTATAAGCTATTATTAAAAACAACTCAAAATTCCACAAACTAAATCACAAAACATAAACGCATGTTTCAGTAATCAGTTTTGGATTTTACGATGGTGAATTTCATCTCCTACGAGATGGAAAGGGTTAATTTAATGCAGTACTGGATGTTTCGTCTGGGACTGGAGTGTGTTATGATAAGGGTTAATTTAATGCTGATATAGGAAGCGGCCACGATCTGGTTATGATGACCATGCGTCTGCGATTGAAGGGAGTCGCAAAGAAGGATGCGACCAGGCTAAAGTTTGACCTGGACAAACTAATAGACCCAAAAATCACCGGTGTTCCAAGCAAGGGTGGGAGGGAGATTTGCGCCACTGTTGGCTCTGGGAGAGGGACTGGATACAGATACAGTTACAGAGTCTCTTAATGCAGCTCTCATAGATACTGCAACAGAGATCCTAGGATGCCACCAAACAAAAAAGAAGCCATGGGTGACTAAAGACATTCTAGACCTTTGTGATAAAAGAAGGTCACTGAAAAAACACAATCACCCACCGGAGAAGGTCGGCAGTTATAAAGAGGTCAAGAAAGCCATACAACGAAAGATGAGAGGCGAAAGAAGCGTGGATATGTGAGCAATGCGCAAACATCGAAGAGAGACTAAACAGAAATGATGCTAAAGGAGCATACAAGGTGGTCAAAGAACTGGTAACACCAAGACAAAGCAGGAACCTTATGTTCCATGATAAAAGCGGCAAGTACTGGCTTGATAGACAGAGTACTGTTCCGAGCTATATAACTATGAAGGGTGAAACGAACCTGAGAAAACCATCCCTCCAACACCAACAAATATAGAGGATAACCAACTGATAACGAAGGAAGAGGTAATTGCAGCGGTAAAGACATTGAGAAGGCGGCCGATGTGGACAATATACCAGCAGAGCTCTTACAAGCAGGTGGAGAGGTAGTGGTGGAAGGCCTGACACACATCTGCAACAAAATATGGGCGACAGAAAACTGGCCGGACTTGTGGACGAAATCAATAGTTATACCGTTGCATAAGTCTGGAAACTTGAAGCTGTGCCAAAATTACAGAATAATAAGCCTCATCAGCCACCCTAGCAAGGTCATGCTTAGATTAATCCTCAACCGATTGAAACCCCAAGCAGAGAACATCATTGCCGAGGAGCAAGTAGGGTTCAGACAGGGAAGAAACATTACAGAACAGATATTTAATTTAAGGCTGCTAAGCGAGAAATATCTAGAACAGCAGCAAACACTGTATTTTGTTTGTGAATTTTAAGAAGGCGTTTGATAGGGTATGGCATAAAGCGCTTTGGGCAACCATGAGGATGTATAATATCAACGGAAATATTATAACGGTCCTTGAACACCTGTATGACAAGGCGTCTAGCGCAGTTCTTGTGAATGGGAGGCGAGGAGACTGGTTTCACACATCAGTTGGTGTGAGACAGGGGTGTACACTCTTTCCAACTCTTTTCAATATATTCCTTGAAGGAATTATGAGTGAGACACTTGGAGGTCACGTTGGTACTGTTAAAATAGGGGGCCGAACGATTACCAACCTTCGTTTTGCAGATGATATTGGCGGGTTCAGAAGCAGAACTCCAGGAATGGGTCAGAAGGCTCGATGAAACAGCTCTTGACTATGGTATGGAGATAAACGCTGGAAAGACAAAATTAATGACCAACAATGCCACGGGCTTCAACAGCAGAATAAAAGCTAACGGTTAGGAACTCAAAGTGGTTGACCGTTTTAAATATCTTGGGTCGATTGTCAGTGATGAAGGATCAAAATGTGAAGTGTTGGCCAGAATAGCACAGACAATAGCGGCGCTTGTACGGCTTAACAAAATCTGGCAAGATAAACGGTTAGCACTACGCACGAAAATCAGATTAATGCACACTAGTCCTGTCAATATTCCTCTATGCGTGTGAGACATGGACAGTTACAGCTGACCTTCAGCGAAGGATACAGGCCTTGGAGATGAGATGTTTCCGAAAACTTTTAAACGTCACGTACAAAGATCGAGTTACAAATGAGGAAATACGAGATAGAATTACAACAGCAATAGGGCCTTTCGAAGACCTCTTGGCAACTGTCAAAAGAAGGAAACTCACTTGGTACGGTCACATATCGAGATCAAATGGTCTTGCAAACACAATCCTCCAGGGGAAGGTGCATGGCAGACGACGAAGAGGCCGGCCCAAAAAGAGATGGGAGGACAACATAAAAAAATGGACCAGTCTCCGACCAGAAGAGTCACAGGCAGCGACATCTGACAGAGAGGGGTGGCGTGGAGTTGTGAGGATGTCTTCATGTGTGCCCCAACGACCTCACCGGTTATGGGATGACCTGACTTGACTGGATGTTTCATCTGTGACTGGAGTGTGTTTGACTTCTGATGTACAGTTGAAGCTCTTGGTAAGAATGTGATACTTTTGTAACATGCTGATTATTACTTTGGCTAGTGTTGAACTGGCTGTGCCTGGTTCTCACATTGGTAAAACTGTGCAATTTAGTTATGAGGTGCGCTTCGAAAGTAATGCCTTCTATTTTACTATGAAGCCCCACATCAGAAGTGGAATATGGCAGTAAAGTTTGAACATTGCCCACCAATATCAGTAAAATTTTGTTTCCGTCCGACAGGTGGCAGTGGAGGAGCTGTCTGACAATATGGCGTCTGTCATGGAAGTGCGTTATACCCCCCCCCCGCGGAAAAAGTTGCGCCAAATGACATTCACCAACGCTTGCTGAACATTTACGGAGACCAAACAGTGGATGTTAGCACAGTGAGGCGGTGGGTAGTGCGTTTCAGCATTGGCAAAAAGTGACATGAAGGACAAGCCACGTCCCGGATGACCATGCCTAATGTGTTAAGATACGATATGGATACAAACATTTGATAAGAACGTGTGGAATCACGGAAGCTTCTAAAATGACCGCAGGATAGGAATGTGTGGTTTCAGCCTCACTGTTCAACATTTATGTAGACAAAATAACCACAGGAACAAGTTTATATGCATCACCAACAATGAAATGCAATTCAACACAGGAAGCGAAGAAACCAATTCAATACATCAACTACTCTTTGCAGATGGTCAAAGTCTAATGTACAAGGAATCATATGAATGCACTTTGTACAGCCTGTGAAAGATATCATATAAAGATTAGCATAACATAAGTAAACTAAACATGACTTCAGAATATCAGGCCCACTACACATGACTTCAGAACATCAGGCCTACTAAACATGACTTCAGAACACCAGGCCTACTAAACATGACTTCAGAACACCAAGCCCACTAAACATGACTTCAGAACATCAGGCCCACTAAACATGACTTCAGAACATCAGGCCCACTAAACATGCCAGAACATCAGGCTCACTATACATGACTACAGAACATCAGGCCCACTACACATGACTTCGGAA
Organism: Ariolimax columbianus; assembly: GCA_036924085.1. Classification (NCBI taxonomy): domain Eukaryota; kingdom Metazoa; phylum Mollusca; class Gastropoda; order Stylommatophora; family Arionidae; genus Ariolimax; species Ariolimax columbianus. The sequence continues at coordinate 36,961,460 of JAVGWX010000023.1, read as the reverse complement.
CATCAGGCCCACTAAACATGACTTCAGAACATCAGGCCAACTAAACATGACTTCAGAACATCAGGCCCACTAAATATGACTTCAGAACATCAGGCCCACTATACATGACTTCAGAACATCAGGCCCACTATACATGACTTCAGAACATCAGGCTGATTCGTGCATTATGCTGTAGGCTAAACCACGCAAACACGCTATTGCAGTTACTGCACTGTCCATCATTGCCCACCTGTCACACAGATGCTTCTGTTGCAACCTGAACAGGGCGCCCAGGTCAAGCTTCATCAGCAATTTTTTAACGTCCTTGAAAAAAAAAATGTATCTACCATGTTACACTGCTTTACGTGGCAATCACTTTTCATTGTAAACAGGAAGCATTTTTTTATGTTGCTGAAAGTTCCTTTAACAACCAAAAAAAACCCCAAACAAAAATGCACAACAGTTCACTGTATGATTCTACACTCTGTGAGCATGGACGTCATTTTGTATCTTGACTGCGCATGTGCATGTGATACCCAATGTCTACCACCTGATCACAAAGCTGGATGTTGCTTCCCCTTAATGACACATTTAGAAACTACATGTTTCAATTATCAGCGTGTGACCTAATTACAGAATTTCCCTCCTACAAGCACTCACTGTGTTAAATAGCATCTGTGCACCGAGAGGAGCAATAGAATTTGATTGATTGGTTGAAGCAACAAAACACATGACAATACCGTAGCGCTAGTGTTGCCAAAAATCCCCCCTCCCCCCCTTAAAAAAGCAGGTCAAAGATCAAATTTGGCATGATATATCGGATATAGGAGCCAAGATAATGCAGTGGTTAGTGATTTGGTTTTCCAGTCAAGCGATCAGGGTTCGGACCCTAGTTGGCGTGGGATTTTTTACAATAGCAAAACGATTCAAGGGGTCAACCCAGTCTCAAAAAGTCGGTACCAGAACAATCTGGGAAGAAAAGGCGGCCAACATTAGCCCTAGTGTGCCACTGGTCAAGAAAGATATTGGCCTGACACCATATTCCCAACATGCCACATTGGTAGGTTAACAGGATTTTTTTCTCTTGACTTCAATATCGGATATCCTTCGATCCTATTGTGTGGGGGCTATACCTAAATGTAACTCACAGTTCAATACATATTCAATAAATGAAAACCTTTTCAGCTCCCTATAGAGCAGAGGCCTTCAACAGATGCACGCCAAATCATCACTTACCTACTGAAGTTTGTGGGGCTTAATGTTTCTACAAGATGGAGTAGCCAGCCCCATGTTGCTGGATGGAAAAGTGAGTATCTCGACATTTTCTGGGGAGGAAGACTAACGTTTGGTCAGGCAAAATATACTGATCAGACGTGTTAGTGGGATCAAGATGCTGAGCAGTGCATGAGCTGCAGTGGTCAGCGACCCATAGCTGACTGCTAGCGTCAGGGCCAGCGAACCAGAGCTGCCAAGACCCTTCTACACCTCCAGTGATCCTGGATAACAGGCTGCAGCAGGGCAGACTGGCTACTTAAGCCCTTTCAGGGTTTGGTAGCGGGAGATTGAGAACAAACAAAGCCAAGCCAAGCCAAGGCATGTTAGTCAGGGTCAGGCAAAACATACTGGCCAAGACCCTTACCTCGGCTTCCCTCCCTGGAAACGGCTGTTTTCATTGCAACCTGGCTAACGAGGTGAGGGATCGACTTGATCCCCGTAGTAGTGAGTGACACACAGATGAAGCTAAGCGTAGCAAAACTGCCTTGAGGACCCCGGTCCACCTTCATCAGCACGCCCAGGATGTGAGGAAAGCTATGACAACCCGCCACTTAACGTCCCTTTTAGGGCACACAAAAGATTAATCCTACTCATTGTGGGGAATCAACAACAACATTTTCTAGCAAAGGACAAATGTTTTTCAATGTGTACTGAACAGATTTTCATGTCTTCATGTGTGCCCCAACGACCTGATCGGTTACAGGATGAACTGAACTGAACTGAACAGACGTACTATTCTTTTTTTGATTACAGTGTGCAATTCGACCAAATACAAATAGCTGATTAAGTTCATTACTCTGCTACGAAGCAAATACTCAGTACAGCCCAAATACATACAGTACAACATTTATAGATATATATTGTCATAGTACATATAAAATAAGAACATACTAGAGTAGAAGACTTTCCACTGCATGACATTGCACAGCCAGCGAGTATAGGAGAGTGAAGAACTCATTTTTATAGATATCACTTCATAAATGGTTTTCAGAACAGCAGGACAGAGATGAGAATAGGACCATTGCAACACTTATGCATTTCGTAAGAGGCGACTAAATAACAGTGCAATCTAACCACACTAGGGTAGAAGACTTTATGAAAAAATGGGCATTGGACTGGTAGAAGATTTGATGAAGTAACGAGAATTGGACTAGGCTAGTTGAAGACTGCACAAAGGGGTGATTATTGGACAGGTTTGAAGATTTGATGAAGTAACGAGAATTGGACTGGGCTAGTTGAAGACTGCACAAAGGGGTGATTATTGGACAGGTTTGAAGATTTATGAAGTAACGAGAATTGGACTGGGCTGGTTGAAGACTGCACAAAGGGGTGATTATTGGACAGGTTTGAAGATTTATGAAGTAACGAGAATTGGACTGGGCTGGTTGAAGACTGCACAAAGGGGTGATACTTGGACAGGTTTGAAGATTTGATGAAGTAACGAGAATTGGACTGGGCTAGTTGAAGACTGCACAAAGGGGTGATTATTGGACAGGGCTAGTTGAAGACTGCACAAAGGGGTGATTATTGGACAGGTTTGAAGATTTATGAAGTAACGAGAATTGGACTGGGCTGGTTGAAGACTGCACAAAGGGGTGATTATTGGACAGGTTTGAAGATTTATGAAGTAACGAGAATTGGACTGGGCTGGTTGAAGACTGCACAAAGGGGTGATAATTGGACAGGTTTGAAGATTTATGAAGTAACAAGAATTGGACTGGCTGAAAACCGCATCAAGAGATAATTGGACAGGTTTAAGGGTTTATTAAGTAATGAGAATTGGATTAGTAGGTCCTACGGATGTGTCGGACTGAGAATTACAAATATCACAGTCAAGCTATAAACTAGTGACACAACGCATTCCGTTCTCCAGACTACATCCTGCTACTTGCGAACACCTGTACAGGGCTTGGTAGCGGAAGATTGAGAACGAACGCAGAAGAAGAAAAGAAGAAGATTTTATGAAGTGATGAGAATTTGACTGGTTGAAGATTTTATGAAGTGATGAGAATTTGACTGGTTGAAGATTTTATGAAGTGATGAGAATTTGACCGGTTGAAGATTTTATGAAGTGATGAGAATTTGACCGGTTGAAGATTTTATGAAGTGATGAGAATTTGACCGGTTGAAGATTTTATGAAGTGATGAGAATGGGACCGGTTGAAGATTTTATGAAGAAATAGGAATAGGAGTACTGCTAAACTGAAAGCATGCCATCTAACAGTGTGATCTAGGGTAGAAGACTTCACAACTCATGGCTCCATATACACAGGCCAACAACCAGTAGAGTAACTTTCTGCGTTTTAAAGAAAACTAGAAATATGACACTATATAATAACACAAAAGTGGAAAAAGCATTTTCTTCCGGCTCAAAAGAGGATGAAGAATAGACACAAGATCTCTCTATCGCTCACACACACACATATGCATGCGTGACATTTATTTATGACATATACTTCTACCACAACTTTCAAACATTTATAATTATATAAATATGTTACCTCCTCTATCATACCTCACGTAGATATACATACAGGCACACACACAACCACAGACACACATGCATGCACACACACAACCACAGACATACACACATGGGCATGCAACTGCATGTACAGACACATACACAAACCACACAGTAGGCATAGAATCATAGGTATCCACACACCACACCAGCATACACCCACACACACCACACCAGCACACAATCGCCACTGTCACAAGAATAGTGTCCACATGGCAAAAACAACATTCACTATCAACAGAATGGTCCCAAAGCAGATAACTATTCCATAAATTAAACTGCGGATCTCAGGATCTGGTATAGACGGCCTCAAGATGAGCTCAATGAAGGCGTGGCATATATACTGTCCGTCCAGAGCATAGCATGGGACTACGTTCAGGATCACCAGGGCTCCAGATAATGAGATGATATATCTGGTAGAAGATGGTTACGGAGATTCACAATGCAGATAATGAGACACGTCCGCATTCTTTCCTTCTTAGCTAGGTTCACATTAGTAAACAAGTTTGCATTCTTTCCTTCTTAGCTAGGTTCACATTAGTAAACAAGTTTGCATTCTTTCCTTCTTAGCTAGGTTCACATTAGTAAACAAGTTCGCATTCTTTCCTTCTTAGCTAGGTTCACATTAGTAAACAAGTTCGCATTCTTTCCTTCTTAGCTAGGTTCACATTAGTAAACAAGTTCGCATTCTTTCCTTCTTAGCTAGGTTCACATTAGTAAACAAGTTCGCATTCTTTCCTTCTTAGCTAGGTTCACATTAGTAAACAAGTTCGCATTCTTTCCTTCTTAGCTAGGTTCACATTAGTAAACAAGTTCGCATTCTTTCCTTCTTAGCTAGGTTCACATTAGTAAACAAGTTCGCATTCTTTCCTTCTTAGCTAGGTTCACATTAGTAAACAAGTTCGCATTCTTTCCTTCTCAGCTAGGTTCACATTAGTAAACAACACATCGATCAACAATACAGCACATTGATAAACAACATAGGACATTAATAAACAAGACTACATTGATAAACATAGGACATTAGTAAATATCTTCTACTTCTTCTTCGTACCCTGTCAGACGTCAACTTGAATTTGTTCGAAGAAAGCAGCTGTCATCCTGAGGCTGTCGACACTGCCATAGAGCTTGTCTAGTGTTGGCACTGGTGATGGCCATATGTGCTTTCTCTGGTCCTCGTATGACATTAGTAAACAAAACAGCACATTCATAAACAACATAGGACATTAATAAACGAGACCGTACATTGATAAACATAGGACATTAGTGAACAACACAGCACATCATCGATCAACAATGCAGCACATTGATATAGGACATTAATAAACGAGACCGTGAATTCATAAACACAGGACATTATAATAAACAACACCATACATTGCTAATGACACCGCACATTGATAAACAACACAGTAAACTGATCAACAACACAACAGAAAGTTGTAGAGATAAGATACATGATGCCTGCACTTGGTTGGCATCGATCAAAAAAGGATACTTGCAAAAAGTTTCAATGACAAATGGAAGGTTTATTGGAATGAAAGAGGCCTTTGGAACAAAGTTGCTGAGCGAAACTGGGGAAAGAAACAAGATGCATATTCATTTGTTACAAAAACCCAGAATTCTCTTACATCTAATACACGTTACAAATCTAATACACGTTACAAATAGTATTTTCTGATTATCTAAATACATTTACTTTCTTCTTCAGCATGTGTCCTTAAAAGGACATAGTGGCGTTGTGTTGTAGTTTACACTTCTGCGTTTGTTCTCAATCTGCCGCTACCAAGCCCTGAACAGGGCTTTCCGGAGAACGTGATGCATTGTGTTGCTAGTTTACAGCTTGACTGCTATATTTGCACCTTTCAGTCCGACACATACGTCTTTGGCCGGGTAGTTTACAGTGGCACTGAGCCTTTTAGCCCAACATATCTGGCTTCAGCTGACTTTCTTGGGGAGCCGGGTTTGACCTCCTACTGCAATCCCTATTCTCTTAGCCAGACTGCACTAGTGCAGCCTGTTTCTAGGGCTGCTGCTTGGAGGTGAAATAGGGTCTTGGTCAGCTCTGGTTTGCTGACCCCGAGTTGCTGACTGCTGATTCACTATGTTGCACCTTTGGCCCCATATGCATATGCCACAAGTATGACCATACACTGATTGATCTAAATACATTTACTATCACAAATGGAATCAAGACGCTAAGCAGCGCATGAGCTGCAGTGGTCAGCGACCCATAGCTGACTGCTACTGTCAGGGCCAGCGAACCAAAGCTGCCAAGACCCTTCTACACCTCCACGCGGTGATTCTGGATAACAGGCTGCAGCAGGGCAGACTGGCTAAGGAGAAGGGATCAAAGAGGAAATGCTAACCCGGTAGTCAAAAAATGCTTGCTGAAGTCGGATGTGTTGGACCGAAAGGTACAAATATCGCAGTCAAGCTGTAAACTACGACATAATACATTCCGTTCTCTGGACTACATTCCGCTACTTAGGCCCATGTCTGGGTTTGGTAGCGGGAGATTAAGAACGAACGAAGCCAAGCCATACAATGTGCATGATTGATTAGTACTCCACGCAAGAGAAACCTAGGCAGGATTTGGAAACTGTTCCCTTGATCGAGAGACAAGCATCCAGCTAGCCCATTCGCTCTAGTCTACCCATCTGTAAATGGGTGCCTGGTTTCTGCAGCCCACAGATTTTGACGTGACAGGTTGTGTGTATGAAGTTCATGGTACACACCCACACCATATGACGTCAGTTTCAGAACTTTTTCCGTATTTTTCAGGCTTACCTGTAACCTAGCCAGGTGAGTAGGGTAGTTGGGGAAGCACAATTGTATTTTGTTTATGCAGAAAAACAAATCCTCAACAAGCAGTGAAGTGTGGGATGACGAACTGTCATGGTGGAGAAACTAGCAGTTGTTTCTTCACAACTCAGGCCTTGTTATAAACATTTCAGTGCTTCCCAGTATTTAAAAAAAAATAAAAATTCAATTTACACGTCAATGTGGTAATTGTCGTTAGGCTCACATAGATTTGATCAACACACTAGTGGTGATGTGGTCAGGATCAGGTTGGTGGTCTTAACTTCCCAGACTTGTTCTGGTACCAAATCTTTTAGGATGAGTCGACCTCGGAAGCCACTTTGTGATCGAGGTAATATTGCACACAAACTGGGGACCAAACCCAAATCACTTGGCTAGAAAGCCAGTGTACTAACAGTGCCAGCAGTTTACTATTTGTCCTTTCAGATATAATTTCTGCCGAAGACGGATGTGGCGTACCGAAAGGTGCAAATATGACAATCAAGCTGTAAACTAGCGACACAACACATACCGTTCTCTGGACTACATCCTGCTTCTTGCAAAGCCCTGTTCAGGGCTTGGTAGGGGGAGATTGAGAACGAACGCAGAAGAAGATATAATTCAAGGCACATAACACACTCAATGTCCTACATGAACACATAACACACTCAATGTCCTACAAGAACAACTAACACTCAATGTCCTTCATGAACACAACCTTCACATCTGATCTGACTTGCTGCACTTCTCGATGTTATATCCACAAACCCATGTTGCATCATCAGTTTTTGTCTTGATGAAGTTGTCATACTTATTAGCACGATCCAGAAGTTCAGAACGATTAGCAATTGTTTTTCTGATCTTGTGTCAGGAGTTGTGAAATGAACTTCGCTGCCACCCAAAGCATTTGTCATTTCTCTGCCAGAGCGTCATAACGATCTTACAGAGATGCTGCACTCTTCTGCTATTTCTGGAACTGTTAGAAGACGATTGGAACAGACAATCTCATGAACCCAGACAACATGAGCATTGTAAGATGATATCATGGGTCGTCCCATATGTTAGTAGTCATCTGTTGACGGCTGACCCTCCTTAACTTTTACTAAACCAAATTTGCCTGCGGCATTGTCTCTGTGTAAACACCTGTTTTTGTTATAGAAACAGCTGCATCTAAAACCAGGCCACTTCCTCCCGCCTTGAAACAACAAAATGGCTCGATTGACTTTAAACTATTTTAAAACAATTTTTTCTTTGTTTCACATGGATTTAGAAGGTTATTCCATTATTGATTGTGATGTAGTTAAGTTGTTTCATTGGATTTTTTTAGGTAGGTCTGTTTATGTAGATGTTATAAATACGTTTATAGTGGAAACAAACAATATGCCGATGTGGTTAGGAACACTATCAGTGCTTCATGGATTTACAAGGCAACTGGTGCACCCAAAAATGGGTAAATATTTTGGACGTAATTATAAAATGTGGAATCTATAAGGTTACATTGCTTAAACCATGTGTAACAAAGCATACGGTTCATGTACTGAGCTATGGGAAGATAAACAATCAGCTACGGAAAGATAAACAATCAGCTACGGAAAGATAAACAATCAGCTACAGGAAGATAAACAATCAGCTACAAGACAATAAACAATCAGCTACAGGACAATAAACAATCAGCTACAGGACAATAAACAATCAGCTACAGGAAAATAAACAATCAGCTACAGGAAGATAAACAATCAGCTACAAGACAATAAACAATCAGCTACAGGAAGATAAACAATCAGCTACAAGACAATAAACAATCAGCTACAGGAAGATAAACAATCAGCTACAAGACAATAAACAATCAGCTACAGGAAGATAAACAATCAGCTACAAGACAATAAACAATCAGCTACAGGACAATAAACAATCAGCTACAGGAAGATAAACAATCAGCTACAAGACAATAAACAATCAGCTACAGGACAATAAACAATCAGCTACAGGACAATAAACAATCAGCTACAGGACAATAAACAATCACCGTAAAAAAATATGAGAAATGGTTGGTGAAGTTGCTACGACATAGGTTTGGCATGCAATCAGAAAAATTCTAAAACATTTCGAACAGACCTCATATATCCACACACGCTAAAATTCCAGACTTACCAGAATAGAACAGGTCTAGTGGGTGACCTAGAAACAGCAATGGTGGTCTCTGGCCATGAAAAACCCTTAGCAGACGTGTTTCGTTATCCACCGCAGGGTATACACAGACTGCCTCCACTTTTGGGACGTAACAGTCACTCTGTAAGCGGCACATGGGACGGTCTGTGGCATGCCTTGCAGGAAGACATGCATATTTCTGCGCAGATAGAGAATTGAATATCATTATGGATACATCAAAAGATGAATGCATCAACAATTAGTAGTCAAACATGGGACAACACAACAGTCAGTCCACAAACATGGGACTACAATTAGTTGACAAACATGGGAGACAAAACAACAAGCAGTAGACAAACATGGGACTACAATTAGTAGACAAACATGGGACAACACAACAGTCAGTCCACAAACATGGGACTACAATTAGTAGACAAACATGGGACAACACAACAGTCAGTCCACAAACATGGGACTACAATTAGTTGACAAACATGGGAGACAAAACAACAAGCAGTAGACAAACATGGGACAACACAACAGTCAGTCCACAAACATGGGACTACAATTAGTTGACAAACATGGGACAACACAACAGTCAGTCCACAAACATGGGACTACAATTAGTTGACAAACATGGGACAACACAACAGTCAGTCCACAAACATGGGACTACAATTAGTAGACAAAAATGGGACAACAAATAGTAGACAAACATGGGACAACAAATAGTAGACAAACATGGGACAACAATTAGTAGACAAACAAGAACACTGGAGGTCATGGAGATGTCTTTTTTCCTTTGTAGCTGATCTAGTTAAACATGGTTCTAGTAGGTCACTGGTTGGACACACTACTGATCTGTCATAATTTAAAACTCCTGTTGTTATTGGTAACAGATAAATCAATTCAGATGATTCACACATTTTCTGCCACACTCTGCCCAATACGGTTGTACACTGTCTTTGTTCATTTTGTCATTTGGTTGGCATTTTCATATTTTTTTTGGCCCTGGAAAATGTGGGTTTCTTTCTTGGTGTGGTAAATGAGCCTTTCCTGTTCGCTTTTATCAACTTCATCAATTCTAGTGCCATCATCTAACAAGTGGTCATTAATTCACCTCTACATCTTTCTCTCCCCCCCCCCCCCCCAATCTTATCCATATCTCCAGTCACCACTACGTGTACTTTCACAGCTAACACATCAACTCTTACATTGCCGTAAGCTCCAGCATTTCTGAGACAGCATGTCCTCACAAGTCATCGAGGGTTTGAGGTATCTCTGTCCGCCATCACTCATCTTGTAGGTATACCTTCCGTACATTCCAAAGTATACCTATTTCATATGTGACTCAGAAGACAGATTACAACTGCTCTCTTCTGGCGAAATTGTCTGAAACTTTATTGAATGTTCTGGCAAATCTGCTTATTAATGTCATAACTATTTTCTTTCTTTGTTTATCCTCATCTTCCATTGCTTGTTTCTGTTTTTTTTAAAATTTGTGAGTACTGCTTCAATCTTTTTTTTTTTAGTTTGTTTTTTGCGTTTGCCTTATTTCTCTATTCTCCAAGGCAGTGTGCACACTATTTTTTTATTTTGCGTCGGTCGGCCCAGTGCATTTGACTTCGGCGTGCATTTTATGTAAGGGTCTGCTTACTCCTGTATTTTCTAAGGGTTTGCTTCCCTTCTCTAGTGAACATGGACGCTCTTGAGTAAAAAGTTTGTATAAATTCAAGTTCTGTTCACAACAATATATTAATGGCATCAATTTTGTTGTTGTTCCTTGTCAGTCATATAAGATTCAATCTTGTCAGTCATATAGGATTCAATCTTGTCAGTCATATAGGATTCAATCTTGTCAGTCATGTAGGATTCAATCTTGTCAGTCATGTAGGATTCAATCTTGTCAGTCATGTAGGATTCAATCTTGTCAGTCATGTAGGATTCAATCTTGTCAGTCATGTAGGGTTCAATCTTGTCAGTCATGTAAGATTCAATCTTGTCAGTCACGTATGACTAATGTAACCTTGCATGTAAGTAGCATGCCCTTTGCAGATCGTCACTTCTTACAACTGCCAACCTATTTGGCTGTTATAAGTTTCCTGGCAGGTGTGCAGTGCAACATTAATTTCCATATGCAAAAGAGCGATCGAACTGAAATAATAACTCGGTGTCTGCCAAACTGGACACGGTGAAATTCAAACCTGGTGTGTTGGCATATAATTGATTTATGGTTTAATCGTGTTTGTCAAGGGAACAAATAAAAACATGGTTTTCTAGTGAGGCTCTGAACCTCTTCACCCCATCTATTATATAATAAGGTGATTTTACAGTGAGCCACCAGGCCCCTTGCCTATCTGTTATACATCATCAAGAGGGATCAAGATGCTGAGCAGCGCATGAGCTGCAGCGGTCAACGACCCATAGCTGACTGCTAGCGCCAGGGCCAGCGAAACAGAGCTGCCAAGATCCTTCTACATGTCCACGCGGTGATCCTGAATAACAGGCTGCAGCAGGGCAGACTGGCTAAGGGGAAGGGATCGAAGAGGGAATGCTAACCTGGTACTCAAAAAATGCTTGCTGAAGTTGGATGTGTTGGACTGAAAGGTGCAAATATCGCAGCCAAGCTGTAAACTACGACACAACGCATTCCGTTCTCTGGACTACATTCAGCCACTTAAGCCCTTTCAGGTTTTGGTAGCGGGAGATTGAGAACGAATGAAGCCAAGCCAAGCCAAGCCATACACCATCAAGGGGACGGTATGAGCTAATGGTTAAGTGAAACGGCCCACAATCCGAAGGTGCTGAATTCGCTCCCCATCACAGCACTGAGCGTTACCCGGGTAAGCAAACCCTTTGAAAATGCAGAAGGAAGCAGACCCTTACATAAAATGCACACTGAAGTCGGATGCACTAGGCCAACAGGCACAAAATAAAAGCATAGTGCAACATGCAATAAGGTGAACGCCAAAAAAAAAAATTTACCATCAAGCACCCCCTTGTCTATCTGCTGTATAATAAAGTGGTTTCCCGACGAGATATCAACCCCATCCCTTATACTTACGGTGTCTGCGCTCTTCTTGCTGTGATACATGAAGCACAAGTGTGTTGAGCTGGTGTTGTTGCAGCAGTCAATGACCTCCCACTGCTGGTGACTTTTGTTGCTCAAGATGTCTGTAAAGATCAAATTGAAACTGCTGTACCAAATTGTTGGACAGGTTTATAAATTTAAAATAACTTATCATATAATTAGTTTGAAAAATGGGTGGCACAATACTAACAAAGAATTCAAATTGAAGATCCTAAAAACATGCGTATTCCCGGTGGCAGTGTACGGATGCGAGACAAGGACCATCACGCAAATATTAAGGAAGAGGATCAGGGCTTTTGAAACGAAATGCTACAGGAGAATCCTAAAAATACCTTCGGTAAATAAAATAAAAAATACAGCTATCCTGCAAGATCTAAGTATCGAAGAGAACTGACTTATAAAAACCACATTAGGGATCAAGATGCTGAGCAGCGCATGGGTTGCAGTGGTCAGTGACCCATAGCTGACTGCTAGCGTCAGGGCCAGCGAACTAGAGCTGCCAAGACCCTTCTACACCTCCACGTGGTGATCCTGGATTACAGGCCGCAGCAGAGCAGACTGGCTAAGGAGAAAAGACCGAAGAGGGAATGCTAACCTGGTACTCAAAAAATGCTAGCTGAAGTCGGATGTGTTGGACCGAAAGGTGCAAATATAGCAGTCAAGCTGTAAACTTCGACACAATGCATTCCTTTCTCTAGACTACACTCTGCTACTTAAGCCCTTTCAGGGTATGGTAGTGGGAGATTGAGAACGAACGAAGCCAAGCCAAGCCACGTTATGTCTCAGAAACTGAGGTTTCTCAGCCACACCATGACGGGCTGGAAAGAGAAGTTCTGGAGGGTATTGTTCTAGGAAGATGACGCAGAGGTCGACCAAGGCGTAGAAGGATACAAGACATCAAGGACACCCTAAACATGAACATGGAGCAGACAGGTAGACTGACTGCTGATCGAGTAGACTGACTGCTGATCGAGACATCAAGGGCACCCTAAACATGAACATGGAGCAGACAGGTAGACTGACTGCTGATCGAGACATCAAGGACACCCTAAACATGAACATGCACCAGGCGGGTAGACTGACTGCTGATCGAGACATCAAGGACACCCTAAACATGAACATGCACCAGGCGGGTAGACTGACTGCTGATCGAGATTCCTATATAATGGCTGTGATGAGAGTGACGTTCTATCAAGGACATGTTATGTGATGATGATGATCATGACATGGATAAATTTGTGCATGATTATCTGAAAACCAAACCCCCACAAAAGCAGCAAGAGGACACACTCAATGGCACAAGATCTACACCATAGTCAAATATGTTTTAACATGAGCAAGCTGGCTCTTTATTTCGGTTGTGGGATCAAGATGCTGAGAAGTGTATGAGCTGCAGTGGTCAGTGAACCATAGCTGGCTGCTAGCGTCCAGGTCAGCGAACCAGAACTGCCAAGATCCTTCTACACCTCTAAGCAGTAATACTGGTTAACAGGCTGCAACAGAGGAGACTGGCTAAGGAGAAGGGATCGAAGAGGGAAGGCTAACCCAGTACTCAAAAATGCTTGAAGTCGGATGTGTCGAACCGAAAAGTGCAAATATCACAGTCAAGCTGTAAATTACGACACAATACATTACGGTCAATTGAGAATGAACGAAGAAGATTCCAGTTAGGAATCTTCTGTCTTGATAATAGAAATAAATTATCATGCAGCAAAAACATTATTGTGTGAACAAAGAAACACAATATGCATACTTAATGTAAGACACCAGAGAAATACAACAATCATACTTGATGGTGATGTGTCCAACTCTTTAATAAGTTCCAAAGGCAGACAGTGTCCAATCCATTTTTCTTGCATGCTGGCAGACAAACAATTTGACCAGTCTGCAATGCTTTTCACATGACAGTCTCCAATCCTGGTCACAGTTTCCCCAATTTTCAATCCTCGTGGTCCTGACACAGCAGAATTCTGAAACAGATTTAAATATATTCACTCAGACTCAATCTTTTCATTACGAATGTTCAAATCAGTCTTAGAAATAACTTAAACAATAACTCAAGACCAGCCAAAACTGACAACTATTCTTCAACTTAGTTCCAAAACAGAAAAAATATATGTAGCAGGCTAATAAGAAACAGAGCGACACGCGAGTTATGTCAATTCTTTAATGCGAATATGAAATTAGAAACACAGAGTAAGATTTATACACCACATAAGAATGGTTGAAAAAAACAACAAAACTTCACTATTAATAATGCCAAATTAAACTGATAAATGCAACAAAACTTCACTTTTAATAATGCCAAATTAAACTGATAAATGCAACAAAACTTCACTTTTAATAATGCCAAATTAAACTGATAAATGCTTCAGCCATTCAAGAATTTACAAACAGATTTAAAGAAACAACTGAATAGCTGACAGCTATCAAGAAAACTTAGACCACAGAACCAACAACAGGATGTATAAAATCATGGTTACAAGAAAGGAGTGAGCTATGGCATGGACATAACCGGCCACAAAATCATTAAAACATTTAAAGTATAAATGCAGGAAAACTCTGAGTCTATAATGGTAGGAGAACTAGAGGAGCCTATAATGGTAGGAAAAATAGAGAAAACTATAAAAGTAGGAGAACGAGAGAAAACTATAAAAATAGGAGAACTAGAGGAAACTGAGCCTATAATGGTAGGAAAAATAGAGAAAACTATAAAAGTAGGAGAACGAGAGAAAACTATAAAAATAGGAGAACTAGAGGAAACTGAGCCTATAATGGTAGGAGAACTAGAGAAAACTAAGCTTATAATGGTAGGAACTAGAGGAAACTATAATAGTAGGAGAACTAGGGGAAACTGAGCCTATAATGGTAGGAGAACTTGAGGAAACTATAAAAGTAGGAGAACTAGAGGAAACTACAAAAGTAGGAGAACTAGAATAAACTATTAAAGTATGAGAACTAGAGGAAACTATAATGATAGGAGAACTACGAAAACTAGTTCGCTTTAATGATGGTCTTGGCCTCATTATATGTGATGCTCAGGTCTGTTTGTGGGGATCTCTACACTTTGCTAGTTTGTCGGCAGTTAAATTCCCTTCAACATTGCAGTGGGATGGGATCCACCGAATAACCAACCTTGGGTGTTCTGCTGAGAGCTGTGTCAGGGAGTACATACATGTTTGTGTGACAACAGAGTCAGCAGCAGAAGCAAACCAAATGATGAAGCTACTCAATGGTGAGGGCAGGAAAGCGAGACTGGAGATGAATGTCTCGAAGACCAAAGTGTTGCACAATCATTTCGTCAATTGTGGTCCAGTCTTCCTTGTCAGGATGTAATTAGAGGATGTCAACGAGTACATTTATCTTGGTTGCTTCCTCAATATGGAGAATAACCTTGAATCTGAACTGACAAGACGTCATCGCGCGGGCGGGGTAGCCTTCTCGTTCAATTAACACGGTCATGGACAGTTGCCGAGCACAGGATCTACGAGCCTCTCTCTTTAATTCCGCTGATTCCACTGCAATGTACTATGGTGCTGAGACATAGACACTCACAAAATCACTAGAGGACAAATTGAGTGACCCAGGCCTCTCTTGAGAGACGCCTGGTCGGAATCACTCTCCGAACCAAGGTATGCAAAATCTCCACAATTCTGACATATGACAATTATCCTTGGTGAATGATGCGGTAATCTATGCAGACAAGGCAAAACATAGATGGGTAAATCACATATAGCTAAGAAACGATGGTCGATGAAGCACAGCGATAGCAGTCTGGTATCTCCAAGGTAAAAATAGAATGCGGGGAAGACATCCAATGCGTTGGTCAGACTCCCTGTACACAACAACATCCAAGATGCCTCTGGTGGGGGGCTAACCATGCACCGGACTTCCGTGGCCCAAGACAGAGTCTACTGGAGACAAAGTTGGTACCCGCAGCTATGCTGAGAAATGGGTTATCAAGAAGATAACGTATTATCATTATTGATGGAATAAATGTGTTTCATTTTCTTCTTCTCCTGATATCCAGAGAATATGTATTATTCCTGCTTCTATTCCTGCATGATTATGCCTGGGAAACATGGACTGTATATAAGTGCCACGTAAAGAAGTTGAACCACTTACACTGTCTGTCTCAGAAGGGTACCGAAGATCAAATGGCAGGATAGGGTTCCAGATAAAGTCGTTCTTGACAGAGTTGGTATCCCTAGCAATAATACTATTCTGATGCAGGGCGGGTCATGTGGTACGCATGCATGACCATTGGTTGCCAAAAATACTCTTTCATGGTGAGATGCAGGAGGGTATATGCTCCCTTGGTGGCCAAATGAAGCGCTTCATAAGACATGCTAAGGATTCAATAAAAACCTTTGCCGTTAAACCTGACACTTGGGAAGCTGCTGTATAAGATTGAACAAGCTGGCGCACATCTCTTCATCAAGGTGCAGCTTCATCAGCAGCTGGACAGCGAAGACAGACTAGAAAATTCAGTGAAATGAATCCTTCACAACAGGAGCATATTCCCTGCCCACACTGTCCGAGTTATTATCAGACCCACACAGGGTTCTTCAGTGACCTTCGAACACACCGACTGACTGAACACTTTCCAAACGGCTGAACAGAGAGAGTGGTCATCATCACACGCGATGAACAACATCATCTTGTGCGGTGGGGGACAGCGTGGGCTAGTGGTTGACACGACTCACAACCAGAAGGTGCTGGGTTCGATCCCCATCACATCACCGGCCGTTACCCCGGGGAAGCAAACCCTTAGAAAATGCAGGAGGAAGCAGACCCTTACATAAATTTCATGCTGAAGTTGGATGCACTGGGAGGACAGGCACAAAATAAAAACCAGAGCGTAACACACACGCCTTGGGGATTAGAGAAATAAGGCAAACGCAAAAAAAAATTATAAAATATTGTGCTGTATTGTTTCTAGAGCTTTATTTCAAATCCAGAAGATTACTCCACACTCAGTCAGGTTTTGCCCTGCACAAACAGCAAAGTGTACAATGCCCATGAGTTGAAACGTCCTCTGTCCTAGAGAATTTATTTTTAATTTTCAACATATTCATGAAGAATTAACGGCAACAACAGAAAAACATACCGGCATTACTCCAGTAACTGCAACTGATGATCCGAGGGTGTAAAAGGGCAACAACAGACTAGGCAAAGACACCAAAACCACAGCTGCTGCAACAGCTACAACCAAGTTGTGCCAAACCCCAGCACAATAAATTCGCAGCTGTCGCAGAGGTGACACGGCTTGAAGATGTTCGGTAGACAAGTCCACAAATGCCCCAGGGTACACCAGCAGCAGAAATAAGCCAAATCCATTTATCCTTACTTGTTCTCTGAAAACATAACATGTAGAATGTTTAATTTGTTTTACTTACTTGGAATGCTTAGAAACATGGTATTCAAATACGCAGGTTATGCCCTGCTGACAGGTAACCAAAACTATCCGTAGCACGTTCTATTTTTGCAATTTTACTTCCTGCGGCTTACTAGGCCTAGGGAAAAGTAGGTTTTGTATTGGGTAGGTATTAAATTTATTTTTCTAAATTGTTAACCAGACAGTGATTAACAGCCTGCTATTTTCGATTTTCAACCGCCAAAAGGTTCTTATGCAAGCACATGGGACCTGTTTGTCTTTAGTCTATCTCCGATATGACTAGATGCTGGTCCCACCTCCCTTGAGACCAGGGAACACTTGAAACTTGGGGAATTAGAAACCCTCACCATTTTGCGCCATAATTCCACGAGAGGCAAGTGCCTTCAATGCGTTTGTCAGACTCCCTTGCATTCCATTACAACATCCATAATACACAAGGAAAGCTTATAACTCACTGTACCTCCTTAACCCAAGCTAGAGATCAGCAGAGATAAAGCTGGATGGTACAATCGCAGCTGAGAAACGGGTATGAAGTAATCAAGTAAGTAGTAGCATCCCCTTTCAGTCATGACTGAATGATACTACCTTGGATGAAACAACTTTGGAATGGTAACTCTCTACTTGAGTTTTTGGCTTTCTTTCTCTTTGCAGCATTGCCATTACACTTCTCCGTGTTGCAAGAGCTTCTTTTCATCCTGCATGAGATGGCTCTTATGGTACATCTTCACTCGGATTGGTCTGCAGCTTCGTCTTTCCAAGATGTCAGACCCATGTCCAGGGCCTTCATGTCCCGTTTACACACATCGTTGAACCTCAGCTGTGGTTGGCCAATTATTTTCTTTGCTATCCGCTAATTGTCCAAAGAGAACAGAAGAGTCAAAAAGGCTTATTAGAGCTAGATACATGACCAAATGGGGAAACAGAACATTCTGGCTACACAAAAAACGATGCCTATTACCAGTTGAACAGAAGAGAGCAGGTCGTGGTCTTCAGACTTCGCACTGGCCACAACAGACTGAGGTACCACCTATTCAACAAATTGAAGATAGGTGGCACTGACGAATGCTCGTGGGGTATCGGGAAAATGACCGCTGAGCATTTACTGCAAAACTGCCCAACATACGAGGATCAGAGAGAGGAGATGTGGCCATCACCAGTGGCAACACTAGACAAGCTCTATGGCAGTGTCGACAGCCTCAGGATGACCGCTGCTTTTTTAGAAAAAATAAAGGTCGACGTCTGACAGCGTAAGAAGAAGAAGAAGAAGACAAAGAGAACATATTTGGAGTTGCTACCATTGGGACCAAATCTTCGTTGCCTAAGGAAAGTGTACATGCTTGGGAGACTGGTGCAAAAATGCACCTCTACATTTGCCACTCCATGTAATTCTAAGGATGGATCACATCCATGGATGGTGTTATGCCTTTGCTCTTGTCTGGCATTGGTTTCCCAAGTTTCGCTGCCATATGGAAGCATGCAGAGTATAAATGCATTGTAATCCCTGGTCTTGGTTTTAATTGTGAGGTCTATATTCTACAGTTGCAGATTGAAGTCTATATTCCACAGTTGCAGATTGAAAGATAGGTTGCCTGGGTTAACACTCTTTTTTAATTATTCAGCTGGACGAATCCATTAACTTATCTTTTTCTTGAAATGAGGTGCTTTCATCGGGAGTTCAAATTCTGGAATGTTAATTACTTCCTGTTGAGTGACATGTGCGTGTGTTCTTCTCTTGTACGTTGATTTAAAAGCAAACAACGGAGAGAGAAACAATTATATTTAACCTGTACCCGCCCGCATTAAATTTTTGAAAATTTTTCACATTTTTCAATTTTGCAACTTTCAAAAATTGTAACTGTTCTGTTTGTTGGTCAATAAATATGATTTTCTTGTGTTTAGAGACACAATTGAATAAAGAACTTGTTGATGTTATTGTTGTTGTTGTGTGTTTGTTAGTTTCTGAGATACAAGAAGATGAATGTGACATTTTTTGAAAAAATTTAAATATTTGGACTCGCCCGACTAGGCCTAGTCGCTCCGATAGAAAACCATGGAAACCATAACAAAGAATCGATACTGTGTTTACAATATCGACACAACTGTTAGTTTCCAATTCAAGTGTAGTTCTTTCATCTAAACAAATAAAATAAACATATTTACAAGATAAAGATCTTTCCCAACAACCTACTTCACCTTTCCCCAAAAAGTCGGCCTGCTCCATTCGGCGAAAAAAAAAAAAAAATCGTTCAAAAGCCATTTGTAATCTAACATTCGATACTTTTACCGGCAAAAAGCGTGTGTAGATGAACGTGACGAATCCAGCAGTATAAAAATGGCTATCGGTAGGGTCTCCGTACTTAGATTAAAAAAATGTCAAAATTTGTTTTTTTTAAAGTGTGACGAGCTGGGCGTATCAGACGGCCTGGGGAGTGATAAAGGTTAATAAATGTAGCTGCAGAGAAATAACAAATTTTACCTGACAGCGGCCAGGGCATGACCCACTTCATGAAGAATGCCACACACCAAAAGAGTGAGCATATAGTACGAGATCTGGCTGGCTGGCAGGTTGATTCCCGGCATCTGAGGATGGTGAAAATCACTTACTCTATCATATGAAGAAATGATAAAATGTAACTTAAAATACAAAAACAAGAGGCACAGAGAAAAACCAGGATCTGATATAGCGGAAGCATACTACTCTTTGCCAAGAAGAGACCAAGTGACAATATTCAGACTGCGAACAAGTCACTGCAGACTGAAAAATCATTTGTTTAACAAATAAAAAATTGGGCACACAGACATGTGCTCGTGTGGGGAGAACAAACAAACAGTGGAACAAGTTCTGCAGGTCTGCCTACATGAGTGACCACAGCACTCCCAACCCGATTGCCAGATAAACTGTATGGCAACGAGACAAGCCCGAGATAGATGCGATTATTTGAGAATGAACGGCGAAGACGGAGATCTTACTTAATCATTGAAAATTGGACTCCCACAGTGTTACAGCTTTTACAGTTACAATATAATCAGACATTCGCTGGATTGAAACCAGCAGGGTGGGAAAGCCAAAAAACATCTGATCAAGAATGATGGTATAGAAGGCCAGGACAAATGGAGTCTTCTTCTTCTACTTCGGCATTCGTTCTGAAAAAGACATTTGTCACTTTGTATTGTAGTTTACAGTGAGGCTGCGATATCTGTGTCTTTTGACCAGAGACACAGATTCTGCTGCATCTTCAGCTTCCAAAATGGAGTCTCGTAAGTATTCAGTCAAACTTTATATTCATAACTATTAAGTCAAATATTTTTTTCAAAAGTATTCAGCTTTAATAAAAGAGAAATAGAAAACCAAAATGGCACCGAATGTTGCTTCAGCTCTTGACCCTGACGAAGATGGATGTGTCGAACTGAAAGGTGCAAATATCGCAGTCAAGCTGTATGCTAGCGATACAACGCAGTCCGGACTACATCTTGCTACTTGCAAAGCCCTGGTAGCGGGAGATTGAGAACGAACGCAGCAGAAGAAGATCTCTTGACCTTTGTACCAGTATTGACGAGTATGTGAGCCATGGGTGATGACCACAATCCAGAAAAACCAGTTCCAAGCCTCTTAAACGACATATCTAAGAAAGGTGATCCAAGTAACGAGAAGCAACAAGGTCCCCAAACAGACAATGTGGCATGATCTTGAAACCAAGACCTTGCAGACTCGAGTGGTGGAGCAATCTCAATGTCTGTCTTGGCCATGACTGCAGAATGAACGAAGATCCAAGGCAGTCATAGGAAGTAAAGAGACAAGGATCAAACACCCCCCCCCCCCCCCCCACCCAATAGAACGTTGTGATGACAATATAAGACAGTCTATAAGAAGAGATTGAGGACTAGACTGGAACCATGCTAAGAGAAAGACAGCAGATAGAACAGGCAGCTGGTCTGCCTGGTAAACTTCTACACCCCAGGGTAGAAGAGGAACGACTATGTAAGGTAGTCGGCAATTTCTGTTCCATACTTCTCTTAAAATACTGATCTGAATTTTAAATCAATAATTTGTTGAAATGCTACATTCCCTACTGAAAGAATGGGATATCTCATAATATCCAGGGCTTATCTTGTATCATTGGAAGCAGTCAGTGGTCATCACACCTGAGGAAGTCTCATGGGGCAGTAACAAATGGAGACTATCTTTAGTAACAAACTCCCTTCACTTCGCTCAGCCGGAAATTATCTTTAGTAACAAACTCCCTTCACTTCGCTCAGTCTAAGACTATCATTGGTAACAAATTACTTTCACTTCGCTCAGTCTAAGATTATCTTTAGTAACAAACTCCCTTCACTTCGCTCAGTCTAAGACTATCTTTAGTAACAAACTCCCTTCACTTCGCTCAGTCTAAGACTATCTTTAGTAACAATTTACTTTCACTTCGCTCAGTCTAAGACTATCTTTAGTAACAAATTACTTTCACTTCGCTCAGTCTAAGATTATCTTTAGTAACAAACTCCCTTCACTTCGCTCAGTCTAAGACTATCTTTAGTAACAATTTACTTTCACTTCGCTCAGTCTAAGACTATCTTTAGTAACAAATTACTTTCACTTCGCTCAGTCTAAGATTATCTTTAGTAACAAACTCCCTTCACTTCGCTCAGTCTAAGACTATCTTTAGTAACAAACTCCATCCACTCCACTTGATCTGAGACTATCTTTAGTAACAAACTCCCTCCATTGCACTTGGAGACTATCTTTTGTATTGTGCCCCAGCCCTGGTTCATTATTTCCATTTTGGCTTCTACCGATCTCAAGAATTTTTTGTAGGTCAATCTCTCTTTCGCCTTACTTCTTTGCTCCATGGCATGGCTGTCCTGCTGATGGTAATTGGGGTCTCTTCTGAGTACACTCGTCCAAACAAAAATTTAATCTACCTGCTCACTCCTCCACTACCATGATGTGTAGAGTCTTCCCTTTTTCTTGAGGCTTATAGTTTCTCAGTGATGAAGTAGCTTGCCCCATGATTGACCCTCCTTAGTCGTCTTTTACAACAGGCCTGGCAGGTTGCAGTGTTACTATTCTATGCTTCCCTTTTAGGGGCCTAGTTGTTGTTCAAAACTTGCTGAGCCAACCCTTGACATTTGTTTGGTGGCGGGTTGCAGTGGTTCTTCATACATACTGAAGTGAACTTCAGAAGCTGGGCCAGGATCCTCCTGGCTGTAGTGCAATTGCAGCTCCACAGTAAGCTCACCACCATGGGGATTACAGTGCCAATCCCTGCCTCGTTGGCAAGACTGATGTAACACATTGTTTCCAGCAACATGAACGAGGACGTGAGATGGGATCTTGATCAGTATGTCTCACCTTACTCTGATGTTACTCTTCACTACCACCTTGATCAGTATGTCTCACCTTACTCTGATGTTACTCTTCACTCCCACCTTGATCAGTATGTCTCACCTTACTCTGATGTTACTCTTCACTCCCACCTTGATCAGTATGTCTCACCTTACTCTGATGTTATTCTTCACTACCACCTTGATCAGTATGTCTCACCTTACTCTGATGTTACTCTTCTCTCCCACCTTGATCAATATGTCTCACCTGACTAATGTTACTCTTCACTCCCACCTTGATCAGCATGTCTCACATGACCCTGACATTACTCTTCACTCCCACCTTGATCAGTATGTCTCACCTGGCCCTGATGTTACCATTCCCTCCCTATGCCCTGGTAAAACACAAGGACACAACAGAAACAGAAATGTAAAACACAATTTATATGAACAATGTTAAGAAAAAATATAAAACTCACCACTGGCGTGAGAACTTGATGCTCCACGGGGCTCTGTCGGATTGTGTTGAGAACCAAGAGAGACAGAAGAAATATTGACACAAGCATTGAGAGTAGAGAGAAGAAAACTCCAAGCGTGAACCATATTCTCATAAAGCGGGGTCTCCACTGGCCAACCCTCAGGAAGATGCGATTGAAGATGCAGGTGTACCATCTGAACTGGCAGACGGACACACACAGGCCAGTTTTATCCAACAAGCTCAGGTAGGGGCGTGCAGTTACCTTCTTGCTCTGAATGTAATAAAAATGTTACAACTCTTAGAAATCTGGACTTTCTTCATTTTGTTGTTGTGCATGAGGCTAACAGCCTCATCATGTAAAATAATTATGGCTACTTAAACAATCTTTTGATCTGTGTAATTTAACTTAACGTCTTTATACTGGTTTAGAAGACCCTGCAGAGTCTGTATACACACAGTTACATTTACATCACCTTGCTCTAAAAGCTATGCGCATCCAGTTTATTCTTAAATGCATTAACTGTCCCTGCCTCCACTACCTCCCCTGGCAATGCATTCCAAGCAGACACCACTCTCTGACTAAAAAAATATTTCCTAATATCTAACCTGGACCTCTCTTTAGTCAGCTTGTAGCTATGCCCTCGTGTTATTGTAGGTGGCTGTATTTAAAAAAACTTGTTATAGTCTAATTTATCCATTCCTCTGATCATCTTATAAACCTGTATTAAGTCACCACGAATTCTTCTCTCTTCGAGACACTGTAGGCCGATTTTTCTGAGTCGTTCCTCATAACTGTAATTCTGGAATCACACTATCATCTTTGTCGCTCTTTTTTGTATTCTTTCTAGCATGTTTATGTCCCCTCTATGATAAGGACTCCACA
Organism: Ariolimax columbianus; assembly: GCA_036924085.1. NCBI lineage: Eukaryota > Metazoa > Mollusca > Gastropoda > Stylommatophora > Arionidae > Ariolimax > Ariolimax columbianus. Next base: position 36,937,563 of record JAVGWX010000023.1, on the reverse strand, counting down.
CCTGTACACAGTACTCCAATCTAGGTCTAACTAAAGCTTTATACAATTTGACAATCACTTCCTTGCTCCTATGTTTAATATTTCTTTTTATCATACCTAACATTGCATTAGCCTTTTTCACTGCTACCTTAACTTGCTCACTCACCTTTCCTGTATGATCTATTATAACCCCTAGGTCCCTTTCGTTATCTATCTTTCTAATATTGTTTTCTCCCATTCTGTAATTATGTTCCATATTCGATCTACCCATGTGGATGACTGTACATTTATCTACATTAAACTCCATTTGCCAGCTTACAGACCATTCTCGAATTTTATCTAAATCCAACATCAATATATCCACTTCCGCTTTAGATGAGACACGACTGCATAGTTTTGTGTCATCAGCAAATTTTGCAATCATGGATCCCATATCAATGTCCAAATCATTTATATATATCAAGAATAAAATTGGTCCCAAAACCGAGCCCTGTGGCACACCACTTTTCACTTCACACCACTCAGAGTACTCCTTATTTATGCCCACCCTCTGCCTTCTTCCCGTTAACCAATTTTCAATCCATTTGGCAACTTCCCCACCTATTCCATGTGATTTTAACTTTCGAAATAATCTTTGATGAGGTACTCTATCAAAGGCCTTTGCAAAGTCTAGATAAATAACATCCACTGGCTCCCCATTATCTATGATTTTAGTAACCTCCTCCATGAATTCTAATAGATTTGTTAAGCATGATCTCTTTCTAGTAAACCCATGCTGACTATTTCTAATTAGATTAAATTTGTCTAAATGCATTACAATGTTTTCTTTGATTATTGACTCTAACAATTTACAGACTATGCTCGTTAAACTCACCGGTCTATAATTTGCTGGATCTGATTTTTTGCCTTTTTTGAATAAGGGGATCACTCCTGCATCTTTCCAATCCCGTGGAACAATCCCTTTTGTAAGTGATTGAGAACATAATATAGCCAATGGTTTTGCTAGTTGGTCTCTAATTTCATACAGCAATTTTGGATGAATACCATCTTGACCTGGACATTTATTCACTTTCAACCCCTCCAATTTTTTAAAAACCATTTCCTCTGTAATACAGATTGATCTTAATCCCCCTGTATCCATGTCTCTTTGAAAAATATCTATAGGCTCTGGGATCTTGGAGCAGTCCTCTTTTGTGTAGACTGTGCCAAAGTACTGATTGAGCAGATTAGCTGCCTCCCTATTCTCACTTATTATTTTCCCTGTACTGTCTATGAGAGGGCCTACTTTGTCTTTCATTCTTTGTTTATTTCTAACATAAGAGAAGAAGCTTTTATTGTCAGTCTTGATCCTCTGAGAAAGTTTTTTTTCAAAGTCTATTTTTGCTGTTTTATTCGCTTTCTGAGATATGTTCTGCTTGTCCAAATATTTTACATATGTTTCTTTTGATTTGCCTGCCTCTATATATTTTTTCCATGCTTTATTTTTTGCTCTTCTACATTTCACTACAAATCTAGTTATCCACTTTTTACGCTTGGGGTTTACCTCCCTACATGGAACACATTCCTCTTTTAGCGTTTCTATAACTGTTTTAAAACTTTCCCACTCCTGTTCAACATCTGTTCCTATGACAATATCTTTCCAGATTATGTGGTTCGCTGCCTCTTTCATCCTCTCAACATCTGCCTTAGAGTAGTCGTATGTTCGCGTATTTATGTTTACTTCTTTCCCTGCAATAAAATCCCAACGGATGATTTGATGGTCACTTGAGCCAAACAGTTCCCCAACGGTAACGTTTTCAATCATATTTTCCTCTGTAGTAAAAATTAGGTCGAGTATGTTTTTGCCTCTGGTGGCTGCTTCTACATGTTGAATTAAAAAATTGTCAGTTATGCACTTAACAAAAGGTTTTGACTCTACAAGTGCTTGTGGCATATCCCATTTTATTTCTGGATAGTTTAAATCTCCCATTAATAATAATTTCCCTTCACTTGCCTTTGCTATGCTACTAATCAGCTCCTCATCTTCCTCTTTTTGACTTGATGGACATCTATAGCACACTCCAATCACTGTTTTTCACCCCCACTTTCTATTTCTCCCCATACACTTTCATTTTTGTTACCACATGATAAATAATCTTTGATCGTTATATTAACAGAATTTATACAGTATAATAAAACGCCACCTCCCTTAGTCGATTTCTTCAACAGCCACTGATATTTTCAATTTATGATGTATGTATTTCTTGAAAACTGTCAATTCCTAATTTTCTTGGTCTTCCTCTTCAGCCATGCTGTCTTGTATTGACTTATAAAGAGAGTAGCTTTGTCATATATTCAGATCCCGTCTACACGCAACTGTAGCATATTTGGAATATGGTGTTAGGCCCTTCTTATTCTTTGTGCCCAGGATTTTGGTCATGCTATATCTGCCGACCAGTCATCATGATGAAGTCTGTAGTCTTTACCAGGTCGGAGCGCCTGTCCCATTTTCCTATAAAGTGGGCATTCGTGTAGAATGTATTAATGATTATGTCACACCCCCCCCCCCCCCCATATGTTCCATTTCGCACCACCCATCCTCCATTATTATATTTCCCAAAACAGGAGAAGCTCTTGGCCTGTTCTAGAATTTGATAATTTATTATTATCTCAAGCGTTGTTGTTGGTTAATGCCCACAATAGTTAAGTTTACCCTTTTGTGCGCCAGGTGATGGGTTGTAGTAGCTTTCCTAACATCCCTAGCGTGCTGATGAAGATGGTCCAAGACCATTCAGGCGATTGTGCTATGCTTGGCTTTATATGCATGATGCTCATTACTACAGGGATCACATCAACCCACATCTTGTCAGCCAGACTCCCATGAAAACATCCTGTTTCCAGGAAACGTACATGGAAGAGAGATAGTGGTCTTGGTCAGTGTATTGTGCCTGACCCCGATGCACCACCCAGGTCAGTATGTTGTGCCTGACCAGACTAGCGTCTCAATTCCCATATCTCAAGTGTAGATGGCTGCGTGTTTACGTCCAATCAAATTCTTTACTTCTATTTTTTACTTGATTCATCAATTCCTGCATATTTTGTTCGTTTTCATCTAGCAGAATGGTGTCACCCGCATATCTGAAATTATTTAACTTAACGTTATATTTTTATACTGGTTTAGAAGACTCTGATGTCTGTATACAACCAGTTACATTTGCATTACCCTGGTCTAAAAGCCATGCACATCCAATCTATTCTTAAATGAATTAACTGTCTCTGCCTCTACTACCTCCTGAGGGCAATGCATTCCAAGCATTCACCACTCTCTGACTAAAAGAAATATTTCCTAATATCCAATCTGGACCTTTCTTTAGTTAATTTGTATCTGTGCCCACTTGTTCTCGTTGCTGGTTGTATTTTGAAAAACTTGTTTTAGTCTAATTTAACCTTTCCTGTGATTATCTTATAAACCTGTTTTAAGTTTTCTCGAATTCTTCTCTTTTCTAGACACTGTAGGTCAGTTTTTCCTCGTAACTATAATTCTGGGATCCCATTATCAGTTTTTTTGCTCTTCTTTGTATCCTTTTCAGCATGTGTATATATCTCCTCTTCGATAATGACTGCACACCTGTACACAGTACTCCAACCTAGGTCTAACTAATGGTTTTTACAGTTTGACAATCACTTCCTTACTCATATGTTTAATATTTCTTTGTATCATACCTAACATTGGATTTGCCTTATTCACTGCTACCTGGACTTGCTCACTCACTTTACCTGTATGCACTATTATAACTCCTAGGTCCCTTTCCTTATCCATCATTCTAATATTGGATCTACCCATGTAGATGACTACATTTAACTATATTAAACTCCATTTGCCATCTCACAGACCAATCTTGAATTCTATCTACATCTGACCTCAATATCCACTTCTGCTATAGTTGAGACACTCCTACATTTTCTCTTATTATTTTACCTGTGCTATCTATGAGAGAGAGCCTGCCTTGTGTTTCGTTATTTGTTTATTTCTAACATAAGAAAATAAGTTTTTACTATCAGTCTTGATCCTATAAGCATGTTTTTTTCCCCCAAGTCTATTTTTGCTGCTTTATTCACTTTTTTGAGCTATGTTTTGCTTGTCCAAATATTTTAAATGTTTCTTTCGATTTATCTGCCTATATTTTTTGTTGCATGATTTATTTTAAGCTCTTCTACATTTAACTACAAATCTAGTTATCCACTTTTTATGCTTGGTGTTTACATACCTACATGGAATAAATTCCCCTTTTAGTTTTACTAAAACTGTTCTGAAACTCGCCCACTCTTGTTCAACATCTGTACCTCTCACAATATCTTTCCAGATTATGTGACTGACTGTCTCTTTCATCTTCTGAACATCTGTCTTAGAGCAGTCGTATGCTCACAAGTTTATGTTTACTTCTCTCCTTGCTATAAGTCCCAACGGATGATCTGATGGTTGCTTGAGTCAAACAGTTCCCCAACGATAACATTTTCAATCATATTTTTCTCTGTAGTAAATATTAGGTCGAGTATGTTTTTGCCTGTGATAACTTCCCATACATGCTGAATCAACAAATTGCCAGTTATGAACTTTGCAAAAGGATTTGACTCTGCAAATGCTTCTGCCATATCCCATTTTATTTCAGGAAAATTGAAATTCCCTATTAATAATAATTTCCCTGCACTAGCCTATTTTATGTTACTAATTAGCTCCTCATCTTCCTCTTTTGGACTTGAAGCACATCTGTAGCATACTCCAACCACTGTTTTTTCACCCCCACACACTTTCTTTCATTTACTGATACTCCACCAATAATAAGCCCTGGCATGTCCTTTATCCGCTGAAAAATATGTTCCCGGTAACGTTTGCCCAGATAGGAAGGGATCGGGTGCTATGTAAATTTGTATGCATTTCCCTGGCTTTGATTATATGAAGCCTAAGGCTAATCTTTGTGCAAGAACTAAGAAACCAATAGCAGTACCAAGGTATAAACAAGTGATAACATTAAGATGTCAGTTTGAGTTAGCATTAGGTAGCATACCTTGAGAAAAGCGTCAATCAAATATAGTGATGACCAAAAGCCCAACAATAAGGCAATCCAAGTGGTCTGAATCATTATTACTGGCTGTTCTCACTTCCTGTTATACATTTGCCCACATAGGCTAGTTACTTCTGCTTCAACGTCTCTTGGCTGACTTTCACTGTCATAGCACCAAATATTTGTTTCAAATAAATATTATATTATTCTTGATCTAGCTATATTCAGTATTCGCCATATTTGCAGAACTGACGTTTACCAATTATTCATGTTTGTTCTTTTTCCTCAAATAAAACCAAAAAATATAGTACGGTATCCGGGTATTACAATTTGTATAACGATCGTGAATCATTCACTCAGCCAATTGAGCCGTAAAACAGAAATGTTATAGACTATAGTATTACTAATAATAATAATAGTAATTAATACAATAATATCAAATCTGATCTTTAAGTTTAATTTGATCAGATAAATCTACTCCCGCTTATGTGGTTTTCAATTACATCTAACTCTTCATTAACCATCTTTCCTTGTTTAACTGAGTCTGATTAATAATAAATGATATATTGCTTGCCAAGTGAATGTTAGACATCAACTTTTTAACAAGTGAAGATCCGCCCGAAGCGATTATCGCTGCGATAAATTCATATAAATAAATAAACTAAAACTTCAACTTCAATCTTCATCGCAAAGTTTACAGACATTTCACAACCCTCGTTCTCAAATAGATTACATCATATTCCTGTTTATTATTAAGTTATTTTTCCACTTCATTGTTGAGCAATGTAATTATGTATGATAACTCCAGAATCCGTGATGAGAATGAAGCTAGCAGCACTAAGAAGACACGGATCGGGTGTACTGCCGCCAGTGACCGCCATTCTCCTCGTGTTTATGTTGTTGCAGGAATAAACCGGAAGTTGATACTCAACTGGGTCAATGCTTACGCTGCATCAAATGGCTGGCAAGGGAAGGCAATATGGGAGGAAGGGAAGGAGCTATATAGTCTGCCACAAACAAATAAATATTTGACAAGATCGTCAAATCTGAAACGATATAACACTTTTCTTATTTTATTCGGTAATCTACTAAAAATGGTGCGTTAAAATATAAATATATATATGAAAGAACACAGTAATGTAACATTAATTAAATAACATTTTGTAAAATTGTTGGAATGTACATTTCTCATTAGAAAAAGAGGAGGTGGGATGCTGGAAAGAACATTTGACGGAGGTGTAGACTACAACCAGCAATAATCACTAACTTTGATGAAGTAGCCACCACACCTGTTTAGGCTAATATGCCGGTATTACTTAACTAGGACTGCAGGGATGTATACATTCAGTTTCTTGGAGAGTGAAACTGATGTTTGAGTCCATGGCCGGTGTTAAGGCCATGTCACACAGCTAGTCGCCTCTTACGACATGCTCTCTGTGGGGCAGTGGTGTTATTCTTGTCTTTGTCGTACACAAAGATCTCGGTGGACCACATGAATGAAGTTTACACTAATTGCCATTCAACAGGTCATCAGAAAGTTAAGAACCACGCAGATTTAACGTCTGACCCGCGAAGCTGAGGTCAGAAACGCTATCAGTTCGATATCCAGAGGCAAGACTCCCTGGTCGGATTCCCTACCTGCTGAGATTTACCAAACAGGGGGTCCTGTGGATCTTCATGAAGTAACTACACGCTTTCGGTGTATGTAGAAGCCCCCAAAGTTCTACATGATGTTAAAGATGCCACTATTGTTCACCTTCTCAAGTAAAAGGGCAATCTTCAATCCTGGACCGTTGGCGGTCCGCAGAAATTTCCGCTTTAACCGCTTCATGGAAGACATCAAATCAACTTATGTACACTTAATCACCGTATAAAAGAAAACCAGATGGAGTTGTTGTCTGACATCACTCTGGTGTCCAAACATCATCAAATGTAATTATTGTCTCAATTTTGGATATCGCTGGAAAACGAATATCATATATATATATATATATATATATATATATATATATATATATATATATATATATATATATATATATATATATATATATATTTATATATATACCCCAAGCAGAGAACATTATTGCCGAGGAGCAAGCAGGGTTCAGGCAGGGAAGAAGCACTACAGAACAGATATATAATTTGAGGCTGCTAAGCGAGAAATATCTAAAACAGCAGCAAACACTGTATCATGTGTTTGTGGATTTTAAGAAGGCGTTTGATAGGGTATGGCATAAAGCGCTTTGGGCAACAATGAGGATGTATAATATCAACGGAAATATTATAACGGTCCTTATGATATCGACGGGTTGGCGGGTTCAGAAGCAGAACTCCAGGAATGGGTCAGAAGGCTCGATGAAACAGCTCTTGACTATGGTATGGGGATAAACACTGGAAAGACAAAATTAATGACCAACAACGCTACGGGCTTCAACAGCAGGATAAAAGCTAACGGGCAGGAACTCGAAGTGGTTAACCGTTTTAAATATCTTGGGTCGATTGTCAGTGATGAAGGATCAAAATGTGAAGTGTTGGCCAGAAAAGCACAGACAATAGCCGTGCTTGCACGGCTTAACAAAATCTGGCAAGATAAACGGTTAGCACTATGCACGAAAATCAGAGCGTACACTGGTCCTGTCAATATTCCTCTATGCATGTGAGACATGGACAGTTACAGCTGACCTTCAACGGAGGATACAGGCCTTGGAGATGAGATGTTTCCGAAAACTTTTAAACTTCACGTACAAAGATCGAGTTACAAACGAGGAAATACGAGATATAATTACAATAGCAATATGGCCTTTCGAAGATCTCTTGGCAACTGTCAAAAGAAGGAAACTCACTTGGTACGGTCACATATCGAGATCAAATGGTCTTGCAAACACAATCCTCCACAGGAAGGTGCATGGCAGACGACGTAGAGACCGGCCCCCCAAAAAGAGATGGGAGGACAACATAAAAGAATGGACCAGTCTCCGACCAGAAGAGTCACGAGCAGCGGCATCTGACAGAGAGAGATGACGTGGGGTTGTGAGAATGTCTTCATGTGTGCCCCAACGACCTCACCGGTTACGGGATGACCTGACCTGATATATATATAGTTACAGAGCTATACTATTGGTGGTTGTATTTTCTACCACCTTTTTGTGTGATAAGACTTGTTCAACTTGTCAATGATCAAAATCAGACAACAAAAAAACAAAATGGATTTCAATGCAGCGCTTCGTCTCTCAGAAACAACTCTGTAGTCAAATATTGCAATACAATGAGCAGTAGGATATTTTGCACAAACTTTATTTGAATGAAATATTGCTTTCTCAAAACGTTCGTCTTCTTCTTCGTTCGCTGTCAGAAGTCGATTTGAGTTAGTTCAAAGAAAGCCTCAGGAAACTGCCATAGAGCTTGTCTAATGTTGGCACTGGTGATGGCCACATGTGCTTTCTTTGGTCCCCGTTTGTCGGAAAATTTTGAAACAGATGTTCATTTTCTCAGCACTACAGGGGCACTCGCCAGTAGCACATATCTACAGTTTTATTGAATAGATGGTACCTCAGTCTGCTGTGGAATGTGCGAAGTTGCCTTGAATGTTGCAGTGTGGTGGGATCCACTGTACTATGCCTCTTCTGGATTTGGACTGCTGGCATAGTTGACAGAGTACTGATCTTAACACATTTAGGGCTGTATATCTGGCTGTTTAGCGCTGTAACCACGGATACATCTGTCAGCATAGTTTCTAATGCATCAGTCAATGTCTCTGATTTGAAATTACTTCAGAATGTTCCCCCCGCCATTGTTATCTTTCTTCCATTTGCTAGGTTCAGAAATACACCCACACCTCCATTTTCTGTTGTATTTGTTGCAGAACTGTCTGTATATGCATGAGTCCTGTCAGTGCTTGGGTAGTTCTTCTCCATATATCTCGAGGTTATGACTCTTCTTTCCTTTCGGGTCTGACTGTTCTTGCTTCAGATACATTGTATATTTGTGATCACGTTCGGACAGAGCTCCTGCTTCCAGACGGGTTTGCGTACAGCAGAGATGGGCTTTGTGTTGATATGGCGTTCACATGGTTTTCTCTCGTCTTTGGTTTGGGTAATTCTGCAAATTGTTGCACTTTAGTCTCCCTTTTCCAAATCCGTTTAATCTTGCGAAACGTTATATTATTAACTTGTGTATTTACTGCTCGCTTTCTTGTTATTTTGAACAACTATAGAAGTTTCGTTTGATATTATATTTTTAAACTTATACACAAAATACTATATTAATAACGGGTTTGATTTGTGTCTGACCAATGCGCGAATGTTTCCTATTTTCCCCGGTCCAGATGTGTAGAGATTGTTTTCCCTGGTTTGTTCTGTCCCTCATAGCTGTATAACTCGAAACAGTACCCTGTCCATTGAGCCAGTACGTGATTGTCCTATCTCTATAAGGCACTTGCCGCTTTTATAATGAATAATAAAGTTCCTGCATTGTCTAGGTGTTACCAGTTCTTTGACCACGTTGCATGCTCCTATAATCATTGCTCCCATATCCACGTTTCTTTCGCAGCTCTCATCTTTTGTTGTATAGCTTTCTTGACCTCTGCCGATCTCACGCGGTCAATGTTTTTGGTTTTTCAGTGACCTTGTTCTATCGCAAAGGTTTATAATTTATTTGGTCACCTATGGCTTCTTTTTTGTTTAGTTACGCACCAGGATCTCTGTTGTATCTATGAGTGCCGAGTTGAGAGACTGTCATTGTATCAGTATCTAGTCCCTATCTGGAACACTTTGATGATTCTTGGGTCTTTTAGTTTGGCTTGGCTTCATGTTCTCAATCTCTCGCTACCAAGCCATGAAAAGGGCTTTACAAGTAGCAGAATATAGTTCAGAGAATGTGTCATAGTTTACAGCTTGACTGCAATATTTGCATATTTCGGTCCAACACATCCGACTTCAGCAAGCTCTTTTGAGTACCGGGTTAGCCTTCCCTCTTCGATTCCTTCTCCTTAGCCAGTCTGCCCTGCTGCAGCCTGTTATCCAGGATCACCGCATGGAGGTGTAGAAGGGCCTTGGCAGCTCTGGTTCGCTGGCCCTGACGCTAGCAGTCAGCTATGGGTCTCTGACCGCTGCAGCTCATGAGCTGCTCATCATCTTGATCCCAAACTTTCTTTCAAACTCAGATGACTACTTCCATTGTAGGCTTTTGGCCTGTGCAGAACAGTGAAGTGTGCAATGCCATGAGCAAGAAAGTCTTGGAATCTTAATCAACCGAAACCTTTCGGCTCCCTGTGGAGTATAAGTATTTAACAACTACATACCAAGTCATGAAATGTTGACCTGCCCATACCTATGAGAGTTTTTGTGGCTTAAAGTTTCTACAGGGTGAGGTATCCATACACAACCTTTAGCACCATGCAGGTTGCAGTGTTACTTCTTCTTCGTCGTTCATTCTCAATCTCCCACTACCAAGCCCTGAACAGGGCTTTGCAAGTAGCAGGATGCAGTCCGGAGAACGGATTTGCATTGTGTTGCTAGTTTACAAGTTGACTGCGATATTTGCGCCTTTCGGTCCGACACACCAGTCTTCGGCAGGGCAGTGTTACTATTCTCTGTCCTACTTTCAGGGGAGGAAGACTAACGTCTGGTCAGGCAAAATATACTGATCAGACATGTTAGTCAGGGTTAGGCAAAATATACTGATCAGACATGTTAATCAGGGTCAGGCAAAATATACTGATCAGACATGTTATTCAGGGTTAGGCAAAATATACTGGCCAAGACCCTCATCTCGGCTTCCTAGTAGCCTTCTCTTGAAACGGGATGTTTTCATAGCAGCCTGGATAACGAGGTGAGGGATCAACATGATCCCCGTAGTAGTGAGCGACATGCAGATGAAGTAAAGCATAGCACAAACCCAGAGAGGATCCTGGTTCACCTTCATCAGCATGCTCGGGTTGTGAGCAAAGCTACTGCAACCCGCCACTTAACGTCCTTTTTAGGGCGTACTTCTTCGTACGCACTTTTTAGGGCGTACAAAAGAATAAACCTACTCATTGTGGACATTCGCAAATAACAACAACATGGTCCAACTCCCAGCCCCGGTAACACTCGACAAAAAGGAATTTGAATCTCACATATCCACACTCAGTTTTATTTTGTTACGATTTCATCTTATAAACATTTTACAATAAAGTAAAATCAAATAATAATGTGAAATGGAAATAGAATATGAACAACTTGAAAAAAAAGACAAGAAACTTGAAACCTGGAGGATTTCATCTTTGGTTTAAACAAAAATAAAATATACACGACTACAGGAACCAAATATTAAACTAAACAGGAAGTGGTACTGGAGTCTCGGCAACCAACACCACGGTAGCTCATTTTTGTGGGTGTACGTTCGTCCTGTTTTCTGTTTCCCAAAGCGGTGTGCGTTGCACTATGTTTTTATTTTGCGCCTGTCGGCCCAGTGTATCCAACTTCAGCATGCATTTTATGTAACGGCCTGCTTCCTCCTGCATTTTCTAAGGGTTTGCTTCCTCGGGGTAACGATCGGCGCTGTGATTGGGGAGCGAACCCAGCACCTTTGTGTTGTGAACTGTGTCACCTAACCACTAGCCCCATCAATATGAAACCGTTGACCATCATCTCTTTGAGTGCTCAACACTCAATGATTTTAGGAAAATGCTTCTTCCTTCGTGGCCAGATACATGGAACACTTTGTATGGCACTAGACAACAGCTGATAAACACGTGCAGATACCATTACATGGCATTTGGCCGAAGGTCAAGAGCCCAGATACTGCTGGATCCATAACAACAACAACAACCACTAGCTCACGCCGTCCCCCTGCTCTCATTTTGAATACAACCTATTGCACATTTCCCCAAGCTAATGTTGTTCAATATCGCTCCATTGTGCTGAAATAATATCTTGTTGACTACTTTGTGCGGGTTTCACAGCTCAAACATATAAACTGATGATTATGAGAGAACTGATTTTGTAGAAATATGATGATTCAGTCGCCTCATGAGAATACACAATGAACAACTTCCACTGATGGCTTCTTACTAGGGCAAGAGGGATACTGCACAGCAGGTGGATAGATGACAAAATGATCTGGCAACATGACAGGCTTACAACGATCGATGAAATGTACTTGGCCCAGGACAGATGACCAAAGCTCCCCAAGTGCTCAACAGTACAAATGGACAGACAGAAAACTAAACGAAACAACATAAATTTGCTGGTCAAATCTGGCATAAATATTAAGGACGACTTTATCTCATGAGATGGCCAGTTTTTCTGGTATAACTAAGGTGTCAGCATTTCTGTGCACATATAAGACGGAGAGAACCAGTTGGCTTTACTGTGCAGCATATGTTGTTCAAGAGGACTGCTTCATGACTCCACGTAACACTTTATCCATCGTTTGAGTCAGTGTCACAAGGTTTGCTTCATGACTCCATGTAACACTTTATCCATCATTTGAATCAGTGTCACAAGGTTTTCTTCATGACTCCAAATAACACTTTATCCATTGTTTGAGTCAGTGTCACAAGGTTTTCTTCATGACTCCATGTAACACTTTATCCATTATTTGAGTCAGTGTCACAAGGTTTTCTTCACGACTCCATGTAACACTTTATCCATCTAACATTGTAGATTCCATTTGTTCCAGCACCACAACATCTTTCAGCTTTGTCTACCAGTCTATCCTCCTCTTGGATGATGCAAGACTCTGAAATCATATTTCCTGCCAACAAAAGTATGACAACATGTTGTCCATGCCATCTTCTTCTTCTGCGTTCGTTCTCAATCTCCCGCTACCAAGCCCTGAATGGTCTCAATCTCCCGCTACCAAGCCCTGAATGGTCTCAATCTCCCGCTACCAAGCCCTGAATGGTCTCAATCTTCCGCTACCAAGCCCTGAATGGTCTCAATCTCCCGCTACCAAGCCCTGAATGGTCTCAATCTCCCGCTACCAAGCCCTGAACAGGGTTTCGCAAGTAGCAGGATGTAGTCCAGAGAATGGAATGCGTTGTGAGGCTAGTTTACAGCTTGACTGCAATATTTGCAACCTTTTTATCTGACACATCTGTCTTTGGCATTGTGCCCATGCCATTTGGTCCCTTTCTCCTCTGAGTTGATGCACTATACTACTGAAATGGTGGTCAGTGACTAAAATAAAATAAAAATATAAGTGTTCAGTAACTGGACAGGTTTTGATGGTTGAGTAGCTCAACAGAGCTGGAGATGCAGCACAGTGGATGAGCTGACAGCAGCGATCGATTTAAGGCTGTCTGCTTGCATCCGGGTCAGCAAATAAAAGCTGACCAAAACCCTTTTCCACCTCAAAGCGGCGACCTAGAAACAGGCTGACCTTGTGTAGTCTCGATAAAAGAATAGACATCACAATGGAAAGGTAAACTCAGTACCCAAAAAAGCCGACTGAAACTGGATGTGTTGGGTTGAAAGATGTATACATTGCAGCTTCGCTGAAAATTAATGTACAACATTCTTTTCAGGTCAAACGCAGAAGAAGTAGGTGGATGAACTTTGATAAGTGATTTGATGTGTTCAGTAGCTGGGCAAACTTTGATAAGTGATTTGATGTGTTCAGTAGCTGGGCAAACTTTGATAAGTGATTTGATGTGTTCAGTAGCTGGGCAAACTTTGATAAGTGATTTGATGTGTTCAGTAGCTGGGCAAACTTTGATAAGTGATTTGATGTGTTCAGTAGCTGGGCAAACTTTGATAAGTGATTTGATGTGTTCAGTAGCTGGGCAAACTTTGATAAGTGATTTGATGTGTTCAGTAGCTGGGCAAACTTTGATAAGTGATTTGATGTGTTCAGTAGCTGGGCAAACTTTGATAAGTGATTTGATGTGTTTAGTAGCTGGGCAAACTTTGATAAGTGATTTGATGTGTTCAGTAGCTGGGCAAACTTTGATAAGTGATTTGATGTGTTCAGTAGCTGGGCAAACTTTGATAAGTGATTTGATGTGTTCAGTAGCTGGGCAAACTTTGATAAGTGATTTGATGTGTTCAGTAGCTGGGCAAACTTTGATAAGTGATTTGATGTGTTCAGTAGCTGGGCAAACTTTGATAAGTGATTTGATGTGTTCAGTAGCTGGGCAAACTTTGATAAGTGATTTGATGTGTTCAGTAGCTGGGCAAACTTTGATAAGTGATTTGATGTGTTCAGTAGCTGGGCAAACTTTGATAAGTGATTTGATGTGTTTAGTAGCTGGGCAAACTTTGATAAGTGATTTGATGTGTTCACTAGCTGGGCAAACTTTGATAAATGATTTGATGTGTTCAGTAGGTGGGCAAACTTTGATAAGTGATTTGATGTGTTCAGTAGCTGGGCAAACTTTGATAAGTGATTTGTTGTGTTTAGTAGCTGGGCAAACTTTGATAAGTGATTTGATGTGTTCAGTAGCTGGGCAAACTTTGATAAGTGATTTGATGTGTTCAGTAGCTGGGCAAACTTTGATAAGTGATTTGATGTGTTCAGTAGCTGGGCAAACTTTGATAAGTGATTTGATGTGTTCAGTAGCTGGGCAAACTTTGATAAGTGATTTGATGTGTTTAGTAGCTGGGCAAACTTTGATAAGTGATTTGATGTGTTCAGTAGCTGGGCAAACTTTGATAAATGATTTGATGTGTTCAGTAGGTGGGCAAACTTTGATAAGTGATTTGATGTGTTCAGTAGCTGGGCAAACTTTGATAAGTGATTTGTTGTGTTTAGTAGCTGGGCAAACTTTGATAAGTGATTTGATGTGTTCAGTAGCTAGACAAACTTTGATAAGTGATTTGATGTGTTCATTAGCTGGGCAAACTTTGATAAGTGATTTGATGTGTTTAGTAGCTGGGCAAACTTTGATAAGTGATTTGATGTGTTCAGTAGCTGGGCAAACTTTGATAAGTGATTTGATGTGTTTAGTAGCTGGGCAAACTTTGATAAGTGATTTGATGTGTTCAGTAGCTGGACAAACTTTGATAAGTGATTTGATGTGTTTAGTAGCTGGACAAACTTTGATAAATGATTTGATGTGTTCAGTAGCTGGACAAACTTTGATAAATGATTTGTTGTGTTCAGTAGGCTCTGAAATAATATTTCAAACTTTCAGTATCTTATTTTAATAATTCAATCTTTTCTTCTATTGGTCCATAATAAAACAAGTTATGAGCTCTTTAATTTCTGAATTATATATGGGATATTGTGCCGAGCTTTGTTTCAAACCCTGCCATTTATCAGACGCTTGATCTGGGAGAGTGGTAGGGTGGGTATTTTTAATACACCAATACAAAATGTCACTAAATACATTTAAAAACAAATGATCAACCTTTCATCACGGTTGTCCATGGCAACTCTGGAAAAAAATGTACAGCCCTGCTACACACAGGTCTGATGAGTAGCTGATGTACTCTGCTGCTCCAACAAAGTTTCACATTTTAAGAGGGCATAGCAAACTTTATAGGTTATCTACTAGCAGGCTCGGCTTTGTTGTATTGAAGATCTTCTATAGAATCTTAGTCACCACGGTAACCTACATAATGAATGTGATAGACAAGTAGATATTAAATTCAAATTCCACAAAACATAAAAATGTAAGAGACAGGGAGATCTACAGGCTCTACTCTGAACTGAACAGACAGCGTAAGATTGTCATGCAGTGAATACCTTCTCATTGTGGAGTACCAGGAAACGAGAGAGCAGACCAACTGGCAAAGGGGGATTCTGCAGACGACCAACTAGATGTACCAGTTACAGACCAACAGAAGATAAGGATGATCAAACAATCAGAAAGCTACCAACAGTAACACCAGACGATTACCATAACATGAACAGACAAGAACAAACTGTTGTGTTGTGCCTTAGAACAGGACACAACCGACTCCGCAGTCGCATGTACACAAAATTGAAGATTGGCAACTAAGCTGCGTGTACATGTGGACATGCACCCCAGACTGCAGAGCACATATTATGGAACTGCTCTGAATATACTATACAGAGACAATCCCATTGACCCATAGAAGCAACACTGGAAGAGAAACTTTACAGACCTGTATGTGAACTACAAAAGACAGTGAAGTTTATACAAGAGACAACATTGCAGATATAGACATATTTTCAAGCGAACGAAAGAAGTAAGAGGCAGTTACCTTGTTGAACTTTCAGTCACTCATTCGAGCGTACGAAGAAGAAGAAGTCACTCATTCGGAGAGTACAGAAGAGACAGTTACAGCATAGGTGGATAAAAGACAAGAGAGCCTTCATGAATGTGATCTACTGTCCTGACTATGCTAGGGTTTATGGCAATGAATATGCTGGCTCTGAAAGCTCCAAGAGTGGGGACAGTAGATATGGTTGAAATCAATGATGATCTCTTCGATCAGTGCTCTTCAACCTGGATGCTACTGCCCTCTAGTGGGCGATTTAAACTTTCAGGTGGACGGTTACAGAATAATTACATAAAAAAGTAGTTTCCGTGCGGCGGATAGGAAATATGGTGTTAGGCCCATATTATTTAGTAACCAACGGCACAGTGTGGATATGTGGTCATTTACGTCCCAGATTTTCTGGTACCCAATCCTAACAATGTATGTCGTAGAAGAAGACTAAGTAGGGTTTGCGAACAGAAAAAAAATCCAGCACCAACTGGGAAGCCAGTGCACTAACCACTGCGCCACCCTAGTTGAAAAATAATTACATGCTGTATCAAAATCATCATAAATCACAGACTCGGTGGATGATCACAGCATGTTCTTCAATGTAGATTTTAGTGGGCAGTAAGGAAAATTGACCCTCACAAAAGTTCTAAAAGTGGGCACCAGGTATGAAAAGGTTGAAGAATACTGTCTTAGATAATAACACATCAATATATAAAAATCTGTCATAAACTGACTACATGGGTTTGAAATGAAATGCACACCAAGAGGGAGGGGCAACTTTGAGGATGGATAAAGAGTGTGTAAAACCAGTGAGCTATAGAATCCCATCTGTTGAAATCGAGTGGGCACCCATGTGTCTGCCTGTAGTGCCATGACACCTGCTCTGCTTGATTCTAGGAACCAACATCATCACTCCAGGGAACTTTCCAATAAGTGCTCCGTTCTTCATCCAAGCAGCCAACCAAGCGTATATATACTCAGTCCCAGCATAGTATCAACCATTCAAACTCCCATTCAGCCTCTGCCCTCCAAGGTAGAAGAGGAGCGACTGAGTGACTCCCATTTAATCTCTACACTACAGAGTAGAAGAGGAGTGACTGAGTAACTCCCATTTAATCTCTACACTCCAGAGTAGAAGAGGAGTTACTGAGTAACTACCATTTAATTTCTACTCTCCAGGGTAGAAGAGGAGCGGCTGAGTAAATAAGTTAATTCCCATTCAAGTAAATCTGATAACAAATATTTAAAAACTGATCAAATGCATGTTATGGCAATACAGTTATCTCGTACGGATTATGGCATGAAAAAGGAAACAAATCACAGAATGCCAGAACAGGTTACAGAAGACTCCATTGTAGATGCCAGCTAAGGTTTTCACAAATGGCAAGCCATATCACATTTATTCCAAACAACTGCTGAAGCATTTCTTCACAAAGTCTCTGTGGATAAAACAAGAATAATAATTAAGTGCTGCTGCTTCTTCCTTCCTCATTTGATTTCTTCGACCTTCGTCCTGAAAAGGATGTTGTATTATATATAGTTTAGAACTAGTCTGTGATATCTGCGCCTTTAAGCTGGAACCCATTCTCTATTTCAGCTGGCTTTTTTTAGGTACTCGGTTTGCCTTCCTACTGTAATCCCTATTTTCTTAGTTGGATCAAGATGCTGAGCAGTGCATGAGCTGCAGTGGTCAGCGATACAGAGCTGCTAGCATCAGGGCCAGCAAACCAGAGCTGCCATGACACTTCTACACTACCACACGGTGATCCTGGAAAGCAGGCTGCAACAGGACAGACCGGCTAAGGAGAAGGGATCGAAGAGGGAAGGCTAACACGGTACCCAAGAATTCCTGCTGAAGTCAGATGTGTTGGACCAAAATGTGCAAATATCGCAGTTAGGTTGAAAACGCATTCCGTTCTCTGGACAACATCCTGCACTCCCAAAGCCCTTTTCAGGGCTTGGTAGGAGTTTGAGAACGAACAACAAAGAAGATTCTCTTAATCAGACTACACTAGTGCAGTCTGTTTCCAGGGCTGCCGCTTGCATGCAGATTAAGGTCTTGGTCAGCTGTGGTTTGTTGACCCTTATGCAAGCAGCAAGCTATGAGCCGCTGACCGCTGTCGGCTCATTCACTGTGCAGCCATCTTCGTCCCTGCTGCTTCCTCTGACCCACAGGAAAGATGGTTACCAACTCTTTTATTCTCTTATCATATATGGCGTAGGTCTCAAGATGCAGCAGAGGTGTAATATTCTGCATGCAAAGCTTTTTTTTCATCTTCTTTTCGCTTATCCTGTTTTGCCTTTCAGCGTTAGAATGAGCCCTACTGTGTGCCTCATGCACAGTGACATTAATAGCCTCAGATCTTTCCGTACGCCACCGTTTTTTGGCCTTGAATCCGTTGAATCTAAACAGCATTGCTTGTTGGGGGGTGCTGTGTGGTGGTACTCTTGTTACGTGGCCAAACCATTTTAGTTGCTGTTATAATGTAGTCTAATTCTGGTGTTGTTCCCAATATTATCCTGATTTTTTGCAGGCATTTCATTTCTGTTGTTACAATTTTTCATTTGATGTTAGTGTCCATTTTTGACATCGGTAGCATAGTGTTAGGATGAAAATTGTGTTGTATAAAGCTCTTCTGGTAGTTATTGCCACGTGCTTGCAATTAAGTATTGGAGTTAACTGTCCACTGATCTGATTTGCCTTATTACATCTTTGTTGGATTTCCGCGGTAATTCTTCCATCTATTGATAACATGCTCCCGAAGTATGATAATCTTTAACCTGTTTGGCTTGGCTTCGTTCGTTCTCAATCTCCAGCTACCAAACACTGAAAGGGCTTAAGTAGCAGAATGTAGTCCAGAGAACGGAATGCGTTGTGTTGTAGTTTACAGCTTGACTGCGATATTTGCACCTTTCGGTTCAACACATCCGACTTCAGCAAGCATTTTTTGAGTACCGGGTTAGCATTCCCTCTTTGATCCCTTCTCCTTAGCCAGTCTGCCTGCTGCGGCCTGTTATCCAGGATCACCGTGTGGAGGTGTAG
Source organism: Ariolimax columbianus (assembly GCA_036924085.1). Taxonomy (NCBI): domain Eukaryota; kingdom Metazoa; phylum Mollusca; class Gastropoda; order Stylommatophora; family Arionidae; genus Ariolimax; species Ariolimax columbianus. The sequence goes on along the minus strand of JAVGWX010000023.1, from coordinate 36,918,334 downwards.
AAGGGTCTTGGCAGTTCTGGTTCGCTGGTCCTGATGCTAGCAGTCAGCTATGAGTCGCTGACCACTGCAGCTCACGTGCTGCTCAGCATCTTGATCCCTAACCTGTTTGATTTGCTACCTTGCAAGGAAGATATTGCTTGTCTAGACATGTTATAATTAGTTTGTCAATATGTTGCTGCAATTGTATTTCTGAAGTAGCTGCGACAGCTTGATCGTCCCCAAAAAGACGTTCTTTTTTTCTGTCATGTTAAAAAAAACCAATGCTATTATAATCAGCCACTGGATACAGGCTTCCTATAGAAAGGACCAGCTGCAGCTAGAACCTATGCTCCACATTGGTGAATGATTGCACAGGCTTGATACAGGCTTCTTGTAGAAGGGACCAGCTGCAGTGGTGGCTTATGCTTCAAGTTGAGATACCTGGGACAACCAAAACAGTTTTCTTTCCAGCACTGTCAGCTCCATAAGAGAAACAGAGTGACAATGTGGTCCTTGTCAACTCAATTATTGGACAAAATATACCTGAGAAGAATCACCAAGTTCACGAGAAAGACTGATGCTATTATTTGAGATCAAACACAGAAGTAGAAAAAGAAAGTTTTCTACCCTCGAGAAGTTTCTTCGTCTTCTTCTGTGTTTGCCCTGAAAAGTTGTGTTATAATTTACAGCGAGGCTGTGATATCTAGGCCTTTCGGCCCGACATGGTTTCAGTGGCCTACAGTGTCTCGAAGAGAGAAGAATTCGTGGTGACTTAATTCAGGTTTATAAGGTGATCAGAGGAATCGATAAATTAGACTATAACAAGTTTTTAAAAATACAGCCACCTACAATAACACGAGGGCATAGCTACAAGCTGACTAAAGAGAGGTCCAGGTTAGATATTAGGAAATATTTTTTTAGTCAGAGAGTGGTGTCTGCTTGGAATGCATTGCCAGGGGAGGTAGTGGACGCAGGGACAGTTAATGCATTTAAGAATAAACTGGATGCGCATAGCTTTTAGAGCAAGGTGATGTAAATGTAACTGGTTGTATACAGACTCTGCAGGGTCTTCTAAACCAGTATAAAGACGTTAAGTTAAGTTAAGAACATCACATTACCAGGTTTGCCTTCTTCAATCTCTATCCTGTGAACAAGGCTGCAAGGATGGTCTGTTTCCAAGGCAACCACTAGAAGGTGGAATAGAGTCTTGGTCAGTTCTGACTTGTTGACCCTAACCTTTCCCGTACCATGGTCGTGAAATTACAGCCTGCGTTCCTTACCACGGTCGCATTACGAGGCCAGGCTCCAGGGTCATCGCTTTATCATATATAAACTGGAGACGGCGTGGGCTAGTGGTTAAGTGACACAGCTCACAAGCAAAAGGTGCTGGGTTCGATCCCCATCACAGCACTGGCCGTTACCCCGGGGAAGCAAACCCTTAGAAAATGCAGGAGGAAACAGACCCTTACATAAAATGCATGCTGAAGTCGGATGCACTGGCCTGACAGGCGCAAAAATAAAAGCCACAGTGCAACACACACCGCCTTGGGGATTAGAGAAATAAGGCAAACGAAAAGAAGAAGAAGAAGATATATAAACTACCGGGCTAATGCCATAGAAACAATGTTCAAGAAAAACAATGGCAATTTTGAAATTTGTTTGAGACTTTTGGAAAGAATTTCTTCCACTTTTCGCTTGGATTTGAAAATTTACCCATTATTGAGAATGGGGGAGTGAAGTTTCTGCAACAGATTTTTCTGAGGTAGATCTATTTAGTTTGTTTATGTAGATACAATAATTACGTTTATAGTCGAAAATGACAGATATATCCATTATGGTAAACATCAATAGTAATAATAGTATTTTTTTTCTAACCAAAGGACGTCGATAGCTAGCGGGTGAGTCTATATGTCTGTGCTATTTTTCACCACTATCATCTTCATCTTCTTGTATCTCAGAAACTAACACACACACACAATAAAAACAATAACACCAGCAAGTTCTTTATTCATATATGTCTCTACACACAATAAAATCATATATTAACATTAAAAAAAATTAGAATTTCTCAAAATCAACAACCACGTTGTGACGTATTGAAAAATAAAGCAGCCGCAGGAACAAAACATAATTTTAAAATCTGGCACGATAAAGGCTAACACAAGCAGTCAGCTGTGAGTCCCTGACTGCAAGTCATCTGATTCACTGCGTCTTCTGCCCTCTAATAATAATAATAGTTGCCCATCGCAAGCAAAGATAGCAACAGTATCAGACTGTTGCTGCGAAATGTGTTCTTTGAATGTCTATAAAGACCAATCCTGGAATGGCACACCATATCCTATTCAGGGCACACATGTGGGGAGTCGACTGTGGAATCGTTGTAATGTTTTTCAGGTAGTGTGCTTTCACTGAGTCTCCGTGATGGCTGAACTCTCAGCGATCTGAGCACCTTCGGAGATACTGGCTCGCCAGGTGGTACAGTCTCGTGCAAGCATCTCCCAGGAGGTGAGATCAACAATGAAGCATTTCAGAGACACTTTCAAGGAGTCTGTAGTGTTTCGGTTGAGCGTCTGCCCTCTAAACGGATTTGACTATAGAACACGCTCACAGTGTGGGAGATGCGCTAATCTATGTCACATAAAGAGCCTTCCTAGAACCCACTCCGGCATCACACACCTCAAAACCTCTCTAGACTTAAGAGAAGAGAGAAAGAAAGCTCACCGTGCGAATGGGATATAGGACAAGGAATACCACGTCAGTGCCAAGAACTGGAGGACGCAACAAACAATAGTCAGTGCAATGATTTTTGTCTGAAAAAGAAAATCATAAATTCAATCGGTCAGTTACCAAATGACAATATTCTCACACAAGTAACAATACAATATGGCACTGCAATGGATGGATAGGGAAACCCCATACCCTTACAGGGGATGATTGAACAGAATTACTTATCCTAACAATGTATGTCAGTGAAGGAGACTAAGTAGGGTTGTGCATGTGGCTGGCATATATTAGAAACTAGATACACAAGATCACATAATTGCATTGACGAAGGCTTCCTGGAAACTAAGACTAGTGTCAAGGTACAGTGAAACTGACCATGACCCCCACTCTACATGGTATGGTGAAACATACTGACCATGACCCCCACTCTACATGGTATGGTGAAATATACTGACCATGACCCCCCACTCTACATGGTACGGTGAAATATACTGACCAAGACTCCACTTCACATGGTACGGTGAAATATACTGACCATGACCCCCACTCTACATGGTACGGTGAAATATACTGACCAAGACTCCACTTCACATGGTACAGGGGGCTGAAGATGTAGCAGTGAATAAGCTGACAGCAGACAATGACTTGTAGCGGATTGCTTGCACTAAGGTCAGGTGACCCATAATTGACCAAGACAATATTCCGTCTCCAAGTGGCAGCACTGGGAACAGACTGCAACCATGCAGCCTGGATAAGAGGTTAGGAATCAAAAAGGGAAGGTAAACCTGGTCTCAAAAATGCCTTGCTAAAATTGGATGTGCAGGGTCAAAATATGCAGATATCGCAGCCTCTCTGTAAACTGACACAACGGCGCAAACATCCTCAAAAGGATGAACTCCAAAAGAAGACAGCGTACAGTGAAATATACTAAGACCCCACTTCACAGCATACAGTGAAATATACTGACCAAGACCCCACTTCACAGCATACAGTGAAATATATTGACCAAGACCCCACTTCACAGCATACAGTGAAATGACGAATACCCCACTTCACAGCGTACAGTGAAATATACTGACCAAGACCCCACTTCACAGCATACAGTGAAATATACTGACCAAGACCCCACTTCACAGCATACAGTGAAATATATTGACCAAGACCCCACTTCACAGCATACAGTGAAATATACTGACCAATACCCCACTTCACAGCATACAGTGAAATATACTGACCAAGACCCCACTTCACAGCATACAGTGAAATATACTGACCAAGACCCCACTTCCCAGAGTACAGTGAAATATACTGACCAAGACCCCACTTCACATGGTACAGTGAAATATACTGACCAAGACCCCACTTCACAGCGTACAGTGAACTATACTGACCAAGACCCCACTTCACAGAGTACCGTGAACTATACTGACTAAGAACCCACTTAGCAGAGTACAGTGAAATATACTGACCAAGACTCACTTCGTCTTCTTCTTGTCATGGTTACTGGAAACAGGCAGTGTCAACATGTTAGTCAGGTTCAGGCAAAACATACTGGCCAAGACCCTCACCTCTATTTCCTAATAGCCCTCCCTGGAAACGGGCTGTTTTCATGGCAGCCTGGCTAACAAGGTGAGGTATCAACGTGATCCCAGTAGTAGTGAGCGACACATAGATGTAGCCAAGCATAGCATAACCGCCTGGATGACCCTGGTCCACCTTCATCAGTACGCTCGGGATGTGAGGAAAGCTACTCCAACCCGCCACATAACGTCCTCTTCAGGGCGCACAAAAGAGTAAACCTACACATTGTGGGCATTTGAAACAACAATAACAACAACTTTAACCAGTATACCATAAAACCAAATAGATAACGGAATTACTCACAGCAAAAGCACAAACTAGTGTCAGAATAAGCATAACCTGTAGAGATACAGAAAACAATGAGATCATTTAACAGCTTAAATAAATATTATTTGTAATTGGGTGCATCTTCTTCACAAATCGTGTAAGTATCTTTGTGCGTGGAGAAGGGGGCTGTCAAATGTAGCCAAAATATATTCATTAATTTTTTATGAAATTGTAATCTTTTTGTGTTACAAAATACTCACATACATATTAAGTCTACTTTATCCACACAAACATATAATTATTACATTCATATAGGGAACGGCGTGGGATAGTGGTTAAGTGAAACTGCTCACAACTCCAAGGTGCTGGGTTCGCTCCCCATCACAGTACCCGCCATTACCCCAAGGAAGTAAACCCTTAGATAATGCAGGAGAAGCAACCCCTTACATAAAATGCGTGCAGAAGTCGGGTGCCCTGGGCCTACAAGATCTCCTTTAGTATTCTGACAAATGAAATAAAAACTCTGAAGTCAAATTTTTTTTTAACAACGACAACATTTGCAAAGAAAAGTATATTAGAAGCACTCAGGAGCAGTGCATGAGCTGAAGCGATCAGTGCCCATAGCTGACTGCTAGCGTCAGCAAACCAGAGCTGCCAAGACCCGTCTACACCTCCACGCTGTGATCCTGGGACCTCCACGCTGTGATCCTGGGTAATAGATGCAACAGAGCAGACTGGCTAAGGAGAAGGAATCGAAGAGGGAAGGCTAACATGGTACCCAAAAAAGTTGGACTGAAAGGTGTAAATATCGCAGTCAAGCTGTAAACTAGCGACACAATGCATTCTGTTCTCAGGACTACATCCTGCTACTTGCAAAGCCATGTTCAGGGCTTGGTAGCGGGAAATTGAGAACGAAGGTGGGGTGTATCCCACATAATGTATCAAGAAAATTTGATGAATATATTCCACACTCTACTGAAGTAGGAACATTGGAGATTAGCAAGTGAGTCAATTTTAGATAGAATAAATAAATTAGAGCAAATAGTTTTGTCATAGTAAATAGCTTTACTCAAATGTCTACATTGTGCATATTTTCTCAGAAGCACAGCGGAAAAGGTAGCCAGGTTTCAAAGGGTTAAAAGACGAGCACCTTACCTCTCAGTTATATAGGGATCCCAGTAGGTCATAAGTGGTATATAATAAGTAGGTCATAATATAGAAGAACATTTCTTCTGACCTCAAACGCCTGCTTCCATGCTGATAGTCTGATGCAGGTAAAAGTTAGGGAGTGTTAATCTGAGTAATGACTTGCCAAAAATGAATGTGCATTGCCATTAGTAGTAGCAGCAGAAATAGTATTAGCAGTAGAAGTAGTACTAGCAGTAGTAGGAAGTAAGATATTAGTATAGTATTATAATAGTTGCCCATCGCAAACGCAGATGGCAACATTATCAGAGTTATGTTGTGAGATGACTGTAAAGACCAATCAACTCTGCCGGATTTGGGAAACATCTTGGTCAGGTGTGGCAGCGTAAGGCTTAGCTGTTGCGTAGTACTTGTCTAAAATGTTACAACATGAATCTACACCACAACATGACTTCACACAGTCAATAACACAGTTAACACTATCGTGTCATAACACGTAACATTATCATTTATTGGCATGCATATCAACAAAACCATATTTACAAAAAGAACAAAAATACATCTAAACTAAATAATCATAATATATATTGAGCTACATCGGAGGTTTTAAGCACTAGCTTTTGATATTTCCCCCAAACTACATAACACAAGCTCTCGCTGCTGCACTCCCCTTATCTTCACAAACTCATCCTCACGCCACTTATAGCCGGATCATGTACTCATTTGTGGTCACATACTCAGTCAATCTGTGCATACACATACAATCAAAACACACATCGTTCCCAAAGTGTCCTGCACGTACCACAGACATTCAGATCTCGTCCTTAGATGATTTGTACATTCACAATTACTTCGATCACTTCACGTATTCACACGAATATGTACATTCATAGGTAATTAGATCACGCATCGTACTCTAGGTGTCCAGCACGTACAACACACATTCAGATCTCTTACTGTTCACAGGGTGTCCAACATAAACACATATAGAACTACTGGCCAAAACTCGAGGTATATGCTCGTTCAGTCAACTTGCAAGCTCAACTCTCAGACTACTAACAGCCTCTCAGTCACTCTCCTAGCCAGTCTACTTGAGTTCATCTTTGCAGAGTATTTTATAGTTTCAAGTAACAACATGGCTGTTGGTTGTCTGATTTAGCCATCACTCTAATTTGGAACTACCCCCAACTAATTGTTATTGGATGAATATCCCCGAATCCATGTCACTCTAAATGTCGTAGCCGGTCGTGACGGCATCTGACTGTGACCAAGGAAAGCCAAAGTGGTCAGCTATGAATCCCCACCTCAGCTCCAAACACCACCCCCCCCCCCCCCCCCCCCCCCACACACAGTCTTCCACCTTTATCAACCTAGTGTCGAGACTGTGATTGACCTTGACACGCATTCAGGAAACCTTTGTTCCCAGAGTCACCAGCGCAATCTCCCCTGCCCTAAACGCCCATGCTCCAGCTGGAACTGTCTTACAAGTCGATAAAAACTGTACAGGTCACAATGCTGTTCTTGAGATTTCTTCAATAGCTGACGTGCTGCATATATCCTGTCGACCATCCCATGACCCACTCAAAAACCACATTGACTCTCTGGTAGTAGGCCCTGCTCAAGATGACTAGTTAGGTACAACAGCAGGACTTGGGCCAGAATTTTGTCCATGATTGATAGGTGAAAGATTCCACTGTGGTTATCACAGGAGTGACGGTTGCCCTTTGCTTGTACAGGTGAACAATGGAGGCATCTTTCAAGTTCTGAGGTATCTGGCCATCATCTCAAATTGAACATATAGTATTAGCAGTTTATTGGTAGTTGTTGTAGTATTATCACTAGTAGACGTAGTATCAGTTCTATTAGCAGCAGTATTAGTATCGGCAGCAGTAGGGCAGAGATAGCTGTTCTAAATTTAATCTCAGGAAACATAGCCCAGACAAAATGTGGAATAAAACTTCTCATTAATCTAACCTGTGTAACCATGGACACAACGACACTTACAAAAACTATAATTGTGGCTATGATTCTCGTCTGCGCAAACATCTTCTTCAACTGATTCAATGGGCCCATCAGAAAACATGTACTGTAGACAGAAAAAATAAATCAGAACAAACACAGTAGGTATGTGAACAAACACAGCAGATACGTGAACAAACACAGAAGGTATGTGAACAAACACAGCAGATATGTGAACAAACACAGAAGGTATGTGAACAAACACAGCAGATACGTGAACAAACACAGAAGGTATGTGAACAAACACAGCAGGTACATGAATAAACACACAAGGTACGTGAACAAACACAGCAAGTATGTGAACAAACACAGAAGGTATGTGAACAAACACAGCAGGTACGTGAATAAACACAGCAGGTACGTGAATAAACACAGCAGATACGTGAACAAACACAGAAGGTATGTGAACAAACACAGCAGGTACATGAATAAACACAGAAGGTATGTGAACAAACACAGCAGGTACGTGAATAAACAAAGAAGGTACATGAAGAAACACAGCAGGTACAAGAAAAACACAGCAGGTACGTGAATAAACACAGAAGGTACGTGACCAACACAGCAGGTATGTGAACAAACACAGCAGGTACATGAACAAACACAGCAGGTACGAGAACAAACACAGCAGGTACGTGAACAAACACACAAGGTACATGAACAAACACAGCAGGTACGTGAATAAACACAGAAGGTATGTGAACAAACACAGCAGGTACGTGAATAAACACAGAAGGTACATGAATAAACACAGCAGGTACATGAATAAACACAGAAGGTACATGAATAAACACAGAAGGTACGTGAATAAAAAAACACAGCAGGTATGTGAATAAACAAAACACAGCAGGTACGTGAACAAACACAGAAGGTATGTGAACAAACACAGAAGGTACGCGAACAAATACAGCAGCTACGTGAATAAACACAGAAGGTATGTGAACAAACACAGCAGGTACGTGAATAAACACAGCAGGTACGTGAACAAACACAGAAGATATATGAATAAACACAGAAGATACATGAACAAACACAGAACGTATGTGAACAAACACAGAATGTATGTGAAGAAACTTGCAAGCATGTGGTGATTGTTATACAAAATATCTGCCAAGAGAATCTTAGAACAAATATTACTTTATGTTGATATGAGTTAACCCTTTACAATCTAAATTGTTCATTGCAGTTAACTAGAGTAGAACCATTGACAGTCCGATTTATCTGAGGCCAATCATATCTTGTTATTTAGATAAATTTGATTTTTAAACAAAAGTTGCGTCTTTAAACTAAATAATCATAATTTGAGTTTTAATGACATTCATTTTTGTAAACCATGAAACACATAAACTGACTGCTCTTATCTTGGACATTAAGACTAACATCTTGTTAATTAGGTTGGACTGTAAAGGGTTAAGGACAATAACTAGAGTTAGTTATTTATATGCTGATGTGAGTAAGCTACTAAATAGTATGTTGATATGGCATAAGAACTACACAGTTACTATTCATTATGGTTTGAGCTGTAGGAAGTATAATTACTAATATGTATGATGAAGTGAGCCAAAACAATGTACAACTACTAACTGTTATTCTGATGTAAGTTGTAGCAGCTATATCTTTTATAAATCTTTATATATATGGAGGTCAGAGAAAATATTAATTTTTCAAATCTTTGTGTTGATGTGAGTGGTTGCAACTATACATTCCCTAATCTTTGTGTTGATGTGAGTGGTTGCAACTATACATTCCCTAATCTTTGTGTTGATGTGAGTGGTTGCAACTATACATTCCCTAATCTTTGTGTTGATGTGAGTGGTTGCAACTATACATTCCCTAATCTTTGTGTTGATGTGAGTGGTTGCAACTATACATTCCCTAATCTTTGTGTTGATGTGAGTGGTTGCAACTATACATTCCCTAATCTTTGTGTTGATGTGAGTGGTTGCAACTATACATTCCCTAATCTTTGTGTTGATGTGAGTGGTTGCAACTATACATTCCCTAATCTTTGTGTTGATGTGAGTGGTTGCAACTATACATTCCCTAATCTTTGTGTTGATGTGAGTGGTTGCAACTATACATTCCCTAATCTTTGTGTTGATGTGAGTGGTTGCAACTATACATTCCCTAATCTTTGTGTTGATGTGAATAGTTCGAGCCCTGATAACACACATGTAGACCACCCTCACCAATAGCTTAGGCCCTGATAACACACTGGTGTAGACCACAATCCCCAATAGTTTGGGCCCTGATAACACACTGGTATAGACCCCCACCACCAATAGTTTGGGCCCTGATAACACACTGGTATAGACCCCCACCACCAATAGTTTGGGCCCTGATAACACACTGGTGTAGACCACAATCACCAATAGTTTGGGCCCTGATAACACACTGGTGTAGACCACAATCACCAATAGTTTGGGCCCTGATAACACACTGGTGTAGACCCCCACCACCAATAGTTTGGACGCTGATAACACACTGGTGTAGACCACAATCACCAATAGTTTGGGCCCTGATAACACACTGGTGTAGACCCCCACCACCAATAGTTTGGACGCTGATAACACACTGGTGTAGACCACAATCACCAATAGTTTGGGCCCTGATAACAAACTGGTGTAGACCCCCACCACCAATAGTTTGGACGCTGATAACACACTGGTGTAGACCACCCTCACCAATAGCTTGGGCCCTGATAACACACTGGTGTAGACCACAATCACCAATAGTTTGGGCCCTGATAACACACTGGCGTAGACCACCCTCACCAAGTTTGGGCCCTGATAACACACTGGTATAGACCACCCTCACCAAGTTTGGGCCCTGATAACACACTGGTGTAGACCACCCTCACCAAGTTTGGGCCCTGATAACACACTGGTGTAGACCACCCTCACCAAGTTTGGGCCTTGATAACACACTGGTGTAGACCACCCTCACCAATAGTTTGGGCCCTGATAACACACTGGTGTAGACCACCCTCACCAAGTTTGGGCCCTGATAACACACTGGTGTAGACCACAATCACCAATAGTTTGGGCCCTGATAACACACTGGTGTAGACCACCCTCACTAAGTTTGGGCCCTGATAACAAACTGGTGTAGACCACCCTTACCAATAGTTTAGGCCCTGATAACAAACTGGTGTAGACCAGCCTCACCAATATATGGGCCCTGATAACACACTGGTGTAGACCCCCACCACCAATAGTTTAGGCCCTGATAACAAACTGGTGTAGACCCCCACCACCAATAGTTTAGGCCCTGATAACACACTGGTGTAGACCACAATCACCAATAGTTTGGGCCCTGATAACACACTGGTGTAGACCACCCTCTCCAAGTTTGGGTCCTGACAACACACTGGTGTAGACCATCCTCACCAAGTTTGGGCCCTGATAACAAACTGGTGTAGACCCCCACCACCAATAGTTTAGGCCCTGATAACACACTGGTGTAGACCACAATCACCAATAGTTTGGGCCCTGATAACACACTGGTGTAGACCACCCTCTCCAAGTTTGGGTCCTGACAACACACTGGTGTAGACCATCCTCACCAAGTTTGGGCCCTGATGACAAACTGGTGTAGACCCCCACCACCAATAGTTTGGGTCCTGATAACACACTGATGTAGACCACCATCACCAATTGTTCAGGCCCTGATAACACACTGGTGTAGACCATCTTCACAGATATCAAGACCACCATGGCATACATCACCATAACATAATCAGCGTATTAACAGACCATACACACACTGTATTAAAATCCAATAAAATTATCAAAGTAACCTCACCTTAATAAGGCAAGTATATTTCCAACTGTGTATAGCACAGCAAAGATTATTATTCCATGTTTTGGCACAAACAACAAACAAGTACCCTGAAAAATAAAAGAAGGAAAATAAAATACATACGCCTGCTATACGATTCAGTAACCATCATCATAATGTGCAACTGTAAACAGATCATCTTCTTTGTCGTTCGTTTTCAACCTCCCACTATCAAGCCCTAAAAAGGGTATTGCAAGTAACATGTTGTTGTTAGGAGAACAGAATGTGTTGTGTCGTTGTTTACAGCTTGACTGCTACATCTGCACCTTTCAGTCCGACACATCTGACTTCAGCAGGCATTATTAGGTATCGGGTTAGCCTTTCCTCCTCGATCCCTTGTCTGTTCAACAAAGTGAAGATTAGACACACAGACATGTGCCAGTTTGGTTTAGAGAAACAAACAGTAGAGCGTGTTCTCCAAGTCCGTGCCATGGACAGTGCAGAGTGACAGCATGAGTAACCCAAGCCCAATTGAGGGTTAAGCTGCATGGTGACATGGGAAGCCTCAAACAGACCACCAAGTTTATGATGGAAATAGATGTGACTATTTTAGTGTACTACGTCCCTTCTCTGTTATATTTGTAATGATTAAAAATAATTATAACAAATTTCTTTACATTTTAATAATAACACAAAACCAAAGCTTAATAAATACATGAAACCTTACTTTTGTAAAAAAATCAAAACATTAAACCTTGTTTCTTTAAAATCAAAGCATTAAAACTTATTTTTGCAAAATCAAAACATTAAAACTTCCTTTTGCCAAACCAAAACATGAAACCTTACTTTTACCAAACCAAAACATAAAACCTTACTTTTGCCAAACCAAAACATGAAACCTTACTTTAACCAAACCAAAACATAAAACCTTACTTTTACCAAACCAAAACATGAAACTTTACTTTTGTCAAACCAAAACATGAAACATTACTTTTATCAAACCAAAACATAAAACCTTACTTTTGCCAAACCAAAACATGAAACCTTACTTTTACCAAATCAAAACATAAAACCTTACTTTTATCAAACCAAAACATGAAACTTTACTTTTGTCAAACCAAACCAAAACATGAAACCTTACTTTTTATGAATACAAACAATACTCTCTACTTTGCTCCTTACAGAAAGCATTCACCAACAAATTTAGTGTGCTCTTGCTGTGGTGGATTCTGTAATAATTATTTTTACATGATGAGATTACTAGCCCCCTCCACAACCCTCTTTAGCCACCTTTTACAGCGAGTATGAAGCTGCTGTAGTCCTATATTTTCTTCCCCTTCATCTCCCGTTACCAAGCCCTGAACGTTCTCAATCTCCCGCTACCAAGCCCAGAACGTTCTCAATCTCCCGTAACCAAGCCCTGAACGTTATCAATCTCTCGCTATCAAGCCCTGAACAGGGGTTTGCAAGTAGCAGGATGTCATCCGGAGAACGGAATGCGTTGTGTTGCTAGTTTACAGCTTGACTGCGATATTTGCACCTTTTGGTCAGACACATCCATCTTCGGCACCGATTTTTTCCCCAATAGGGAACCTCTTGATCACGAGAAGAAAATAACAATAGTAATGGAAACTTTTTAATCGAAACATTCAATAAACTTTTTTTTAACTTTGAAAATCTCCATTATATTTGACTTCTAAAATTAAATAACGAGGACGAAAACCAAAAGTCTGGTCAGGCAAAATTTACTGATCAGACATATTAGCCAGGCCAGGCATAATATACTGGCCAAGACCCTCACCTCGGCTTCCTCGTAGCCCTCCCTGGAAATGGGGAAATGGGCTGCACAACCCGCATGGAGAACCCGATCCAACTTCATCAGCATGCTCAGCATGCTACTACAACCCGCCACTTAATGTATTTTTCAGGGTGCACAAAAAAAAACCTACTCATTGTGGGCATTCGAAACAATAACAACAGCAAATAAAATTAAATAACAAGTCAATCAAATTGTACTCAAATCAAATTGTGAGAAACTTATTGACATTGCTAACAATTATTTTTTTTAAATTTGATATATGCAGTAAAATCTTATTATCAATAAATGGCTGATTTACAAAAATTTTTATAATTCAGTTTTACTTGAGAACTTATATTTCAGTCATTCCTGAAACAAAATTAATAAATGAATCAGTCTGTCCATCTTTCATCACATAAATGAATCAGTCTATCCATCTGTTATCATATAAATGAATCAGTCTGTCCACCTGTTATATAAATGAATCAGTCTGTCCATCTTTCATCACATAAATGAATCTGTCTATCCATCTGTTTCCATATAAATGAATCAGTCTGTCCATCAGGTTATATAAATGAAGCAGTCTGTCCATCTGTTATGTAAATGAATCAGTCTGTCCATCTGTCATCATATAAATTAATCAGTCTGTCCATCTGTTATATAAATGCATCAGTCAGTCCATCTGTTATATAAATGAATCAGTATGCTCATCTGTCTTCATATACATGAATAAGTCTGTCCATCTGTCTTCATATAAATGAATTAGTCTGCCCATCTGTTATATAAATGAAAAAGTCTATCCATCTGTTATATAAATGAATCAGTCTATCCATCTGTTATATAAATGAATCGGTCTATCCATCTGTTATATAAATGAATCTGTCTGCCCATCTGTTATATAAATGAATCTGTCTGCCCATCTGTTATATAAATGAATCTGTCTGCCCATCTGTCATTAAATAAATCATCTGCCTGTCATCACAGATTACTTACCAAAATGGACAGACCTGCGCCTAGAACAAAACAGATGAGAAAACCTTTTATTCTAGTGGACCAACTAAGAGTAGTGGCATCGCCGATCTGAAAAACAAACCCACATCCATTTGTGATATCATGGTGACAATAATCTAGTTGATTGGTTTGAGTTGCTTCGTTCGTTAGAGGTTCCACAATTTACCCCAAAAAGTTAAAGGCAAGGGCTCGACTTCATCGCCCCGGGTTCCCCCATTTGGTTCGGTCTATCTCCGGTATGCCGGGGCATCGCACAATGCTAACCCGTTACTCAAAAATGCTTGCTGAAGTTGGATGTGTTGGACCGAAAGGTGCAAATATCGCAGTCAAGCTGTAAACTACGACACAACACATTCCGTTCTCTGGACTACATTCTGCTACTTAAGCCCTTTCAGGGTTTGGTAGTGGGAGATTGAGAATGAACGAAGCCAAGTCAAGCCCTAATGCATGCACGGTTCATGTGCTCTCTCCATCAGTTGATTGATTGTGTTGAGGTGGTCAGTGATGGACAATTCTTTTCCGAATCCAGTTTGTTTATGAGGTTGATGTATGTCTCGTTGTCTGTCGATCATAACTCTAGTGAATATCTTGTATACTATCAGTAGTAGACAAATTGGGTGGTAGTTTCCAAGAAGTTCAGCATCTCCCTTTTTGTGAATTCGAATCATGTTTGAAGATTTCCAGTGGTCTGGAATTTGTTCTGTTTCACTATTTTCTCTTGCTGTTCTCCCGTATTTCTTTATCCAACAGTTTTTCCTGTTGTTGGAGTGTACTGCAACCCGGCTGTTCTCAATATATGTTCAAATAAAATAATCATGGTCTTCTGAGAACTCTTTCTGCTCAAATACAATATAAATACTTAAATATGATGTACGCAGTGCATGAGCTGCAGCGGTCAGTGACCCATAGCTGACTGCTAGCGTCAGGGCCAGCAAACTAGAGCTGCCAAGACCTTTCTACACCTCCAAGTGATCCTGGATAATAGACTGCAATAGGGCAGACTGGCTAAGAAGAAAGGATCAAAGAGGGAAGGCAGCCTGGTACTAAAAAATGCCCACTGAAGTCGGATGTGTCGAACCAAAAGGTACAAATATCGCAGTCAAGCTGTAAACTACCACAAACTGCATTCCTTTCTCTTAACTACATTCTGCTGCTTGCAAAGCCCTTTTCAGGGCTAGGTAGCGGGAGATTGAGAACGAACGAAGAAGAAGAAACTGTACGCAATTAGTTGTCTTTATGCATGAGATTCCTTCAGCGCGTATGTATTTATAAATGTCTTCTATAAAGCTACAACCCTGTGGTTTTCTGTGATCTTTTTACTTGTTTGGTGTTTGAAAACGTATTTATCCTTCATTGATAATTTGTTCCATCACATTTCAAATAAATTTACATGATCATGATATATGTATCAAAATATACAATCACAACATAATATATAAATCTACCATATGAGCAATTAACATAACACCACTAATGCCTACGTGCAACCGATATTGACAACAAACAAAAGCATATGACCAATTAACTCAGGTTGACAATAAACTATAACTGCAAAAATAAACAATGTACATTAATAACAAAATCATGTTAAAAAAACAATACTTGAAAACAAACTTCTTCTCCGTACACTGTCAGACGCCCTTGAATTTGTTCAAATTAAGTAGCGGTCATCACGAGGCTGTCGACACTGCCATAGAGCTTGTCTAGTGTTGGCATTGGTGATGGCCACATGTGGTTTCTCTCGTCCTCGTATGTCGGGCAATTTTGCAGCAGATGTTTAGGAGTCATTCTCCCAGAACCACATGTGCACTCGTCAGTAGCACCTATCTTCAGTTTATTGAATAGATGGTACCTCAGTCTGTTGTGGCTGTGTGGAGACTGAAGACCATCACCTGATCTATTCTGTTCAGCTGGTAATAAGCATCATTTTTTTAAACAAATGAAAATTCACAAATTGGCGTGATAAAAAATTTCACAAGTTTTAAATTTCTTGACTCCAACAATGGAGACTATCAAAAAGAAGTCAGAAAAATAATAGCCATGGCAACGCAGAGAATAAATAAAGTGAGGAACAAATGGCAGAACATTAACAAACAAAAATAATAATCTGGTGGACATGCATTATCCCTGTATGCAAAACATGGACCATAACACAAATGAAGAAAATGGGAACTTTCCAGCCAAAATTCTACAGCAAAGGTCTCAGGATACCATGTATGGCAAAACTGAAAAACAGATGTTTTAAAGCAGTGTCTCCCAACCTTTCTACGTCTACGAACCGACAAAAATTTGAGATATTTTGTGGACCAGTGAAAATATGAAAGAAATTTTGTGGACCAGTGAAAATATGGACAAAATTTTGTGGACTGGTGAAAATATGGACAAAATTTCGTGGACTGTTGAAAATAGGAAACATTTCTCTCCAAATGTTGGCCGACCTTGACGGGGTCGGAGAGCTTGCGTGTCCCAGTGATCCAGGGGGCTATGCCGGCGGGCGGGAGTTTTACTCCTGTTAGGGTCACCCAAGTCGGACAGGTCCTTGGAGAGGGGCCAGACTAAGAGGCCGAGGAGCAGGTGGAGCCCTTTAGGTGGAGCTGCAGAACCCACCGGCGGGTGGTACACGCTCTGGGCTAAACCAATCCACCCCCACTTCATGGGTTAAATGCATTCTTGCCTCGTTCTTTACTTTTGTCTTCTATCAGTCATCCCAATGGACGCAGAAGAGATGCAGGCCAGAGGACATTGCACCTCTGTCCCTTTGTGACAACCTCCCGGGTGGCGGGGAATGCCAGGCGTACCATCACTGCAGAGGAGCCAAGAATACTAAAGGGGAGTAAGGAGATACCCCACTCACATGTATATGCTACGTTTCTAGCAGGACGTGACGATCCTGGGACACAGACACACTGGACTGCCTCTCTTCAGGGATACTTGAAAAATGGGTCCATAAGTTCATATCATCATCATCACACATCCTTTCGAGCAAGACCACAGTCTGCCCAAGCAACGTAAGGTGCTGAAGACGGAGGCAACCAGCCAAAAGGCGCACCACAGTAATCAGGATGTCACGCAAATACGCAACATGAGAGTATGCCTATATCTGCAAAACGTTATGGCGGTCGGCCTATGGTGGACAATCAGGCAGGTACAGTGCCGGGTCCCTCGTCTCGAAAGGGCCCAAACTTTATTACTGGAGGTCCTTCTCGGATGCCTAATGGAGTCAAGAGGCACGAGAATAGAGCTACTCGCCAAACAAAACCAAAAATAAAGGTAAGAACACTTAAAATAATGCACTGGAATGCTGAATTTGTCAACAGCAAAAGAGATGGTTATAGTAATACAAATTAGAGCTTGAGAATATCCTATATGAAGAGCAAGTAAATGTATGATGCTTGCAAGAAACGCATCTCAATAAAGATATAGCCTTCAAAATTAGAGGATACCAGTGCTATAGGTCTGACCAACAAGACAGGAAGAAGGGTGTAATACTGACACTTGTGAGAAATAGCATCAATGCTTATCAGCAGGAAGTATATATGGAGGGGGCAGAATACCAGATGATGCATCTCAAGACAGAAAGTACAGAATTCCACCTTCTAAATTATTACTGTCCGAGTGATCGTCCACTGGCACTGGATACGATTGCAACAAAGGAAAGACTGATTGTGTGTGGAGACTTCAATAGCCACTCACAGAGCTGGGGCTATGATCAAATGGATAGGAGGGGCGAGGAGCTAGAAAACTGGCAGGATGACCATCGGCTTATCTTGATTAACCAGCCAACAGACCCACCGACCTTCTACTCGAGATCATGGCACACCACTTCTACACCAGATTTGGCATTCCACTCACCATGCATGGAATGGAACATTACACGCATTGTAGGGAAACAACTTGGAGGTAGTGACCACAGACCAGTATTTCTAACTATTGAAAATGAATATGTCAAGGAAAGTAGTACCCTGCCTCAGTGGAATTTCAGGAAGGCAGACTGGTCAATGTACCAGCATCGGTCTAGTGTACTGACTAGAGATCTGACAACAGATGAAGACATAAATAAGGTAGTCGATAATTTCAGCAGATGCATACTACAGGCTGCCCATGAAACAATACCTCGAGGGGCCTGCAAACAATATAGGCCATACTGGAATAGGGAATTAGAACAACTGCAAAACGAGGTAGAAACATCTAGAAAGCAAGCAGAGATTAGTCCATGTCAAGAACACCACAAAAAATATCAACATGCTAAGGCCAAATTTCAAAGGGAAAAGTTGCAGGCTAGAAGAAGTTGGAGGGAGAAAACAGAGTCTCTGAACTTTCAAAAGGATACTAGGAAACTGTGGAAGTTGGTAAAACAACTTAATGATGAGGGTGCACAGAGAAACACAAAAATTACATTAAACAAAGATGAAAACATCCTCACAGGCAAACAAGCCGCTGATTACTTTGCGGACTCTTTTGCAAAAGATAGCAACATTGAAGTAGACAGAGAGAAACAACAAAGTGTTCGTGAGGAACGACAAAATACAGAGCGAGATGGCGCCATGCCCGAAGTTATGGAGACACCAATCACATACAAAGAACTGGAGTTTGCAATATCCAAACTGAAAATGAGAAAGTCGCCAGGAACAGACGGAGTGTCCAATGAGATGATCAAGAACTTGGGAACAGCAGCAAAAACAAAGCTGCTTCAGATCTTCAACATTTGTTGGACATCAGGTACAGTCCCACAGACCTGGAGAGAAGCAATCATGATACCACTCTCAAAACCAGGGAAAGACAGTTCCATGGCATCCAGCTATAGACCAATCAGCCTCACAAGCTGCACATGTAAAACAATGGAACGTATCATCAACCTAAGGCTCCAGTGGTATCTTGAGAGCCAAAACCTTCTTGTGCCACAACAGGCAGGATTTAGGAAATGCAACTCCACTGAAGACCAGGCAACATACCTCTAACACGAGATCGAGGACGCATTCCAGGACAAGAAATTAGTATTAGCAGCATGGATAGACTTAAGGAAAGCTTTTGATAAGGTTTGGAAAGAAGGACTTTTAAAGAAACTGAGAAATAATGGAGTGATGGGTAGGATGTACAAATGGATAAAAGCATACTTACATAACAGAAGAGCCAGAGTCCAACTAGATGGTCTCAAGAGTAAGAAAATTCTACTGCGTCATGGTGTGCCTCAGGGAGGGGTTCTTTCCCCTACACTTTTCATAGTCTTCATCAATGACTTGATTGCTGAGCTACCACAAGGAACAAAAATTGCAATGTATGCAGATGACTTGGTAATATGGTGTGTAAATGAGCAAGCAACAGTGGCCACCAGAATGCTGCAAAGAGCTATTGATGCCTTGACCTCATGGACAAACAGATGGTGTGTAAACATTAACACCAAAAAATGTAGCACTACGCTTTTCACCCTCTCCCCAAAACAAAAAGCTAGAGTTATCAAGATAAATGGAGAACACCCCAAAGAAGATAAACAACCCACCTATCTTGGAGTTACATTTGATGATAGGTTGACATGGAGGGAACACGTCAACAAGGCAGCCAAAAAAGCCAGGAGGAAGTTAGCCATCCTGAGAAAATTAAGTGGAACCACATGGGGTGCTAGTGGAAAAATACTTAACAAAGTTTACCAACAAGGTATACGGCCACATCTGGAATATGGGTCAGCAGCGTGGTGCCCCGCAGCAAACACTACCCTTAAAGAGGTGGATAAGGTGCAAAATCAGGCACTTAGGGTCATTACAGGAGCAATGAAATCAACACCTATTGTGGAGATGGAGAAAATGGAAAGGATACAAGCACTAAGAGAGCGCAGAGACACAAAGGTATTAACAAAGGCAGAAAAGTTCCACTGCATACCGAGCGAGCCATCCAATGAAAGACAGATTTCAAAATTTAGCAATGGGAAGACTGAAAAGAAGTAGTTTTATGCATCAGGCAAAACGACTTCGTAGGCAAATTATGGATCTACCTGAAGTTGACATCCCCCTAAAGTCTGTGCCAGAACAAACCCCTTGGAGAGAGGAGCACGGACTATCAGTATGCATTCAAACAAAAGTGAAAGGAATATTAGACAAGGATGAACAGAACAGTGTGCAACGTAGGATAGTGATCCTCAATTTCCTGGATGAAGAATACCCACAAGACCTCTGGATCAGAGTATACACAGATGGGTCAGCACAGAATGCAGTAAAGAATGGTGGAGCGGGAGTGTACATAGAATACCCAAACAACATTAGGGATACAGTCAAAATATCAACTGGGAAATTCTGTCATATATATGATGCAGAAATACAGGCAATCAAGGTGGCAACTGAGAAACTGTTGAACACCAAAGTCGGTCCACAACCTGTAGTATTTCTTACAGATGCAGAATCAGCACTCCAAGCACTTAAATTTGAGAAACTTCCAGATCTACAGGCTCTACTGTCTGAACTGAGCAACCAGCGCAAGATTGTCATGCAGTGGATACCTTCTCATTGTGGAATACCAGGAAACGAGAGAGCAGATCGACTGGCAAAGGAGGGTGCTGCAGACGAGCAACCAGATGTGCCAGTTACATACCAACAGAAGATAAGGATGATCAAATCAATCAGAAAGCCACCAACAGTAACACCAGACGATTACCATAACATGAACAGACAAGAGCAAACTGTTGTGTTGCGCCTTAGAACAGGACACAACCGACTCTGCAGCCACATGTACACAAAAATGAAGATTGGCAACTCAGCCATGTGTACATGTGGACAGGCGCCCCAGACAGCAGAGCACATACTGCAAAACTGCCCCGAATATGATATACAGAGAAAATCTCACTGGCCCATAGAAACAACACTGGAAAAGAAACTTTATGGACCTGTGTGTGAACTACAAAAGACAGTGAAGTTTATACAAGAGACAACATTGCAGATAAAGACAATATTTTAAAGCGAACGAAAGACGAAGAAGGAAACATTTTTCGTGCATAGCTCAGACAGAAATAACAACCATTTTTTATATAGTATTTTGTGTATAAGTTTTTAAATCTAAAATTATCAAATGAAACTTCTACAGTTGTTGCAAATAACCAGAAACAGAGCAGCAAACACAAATGCTAATAACAGAACATTTTAAAAGCAATATTTCATTCAAATAAAGTCATATATTGGATATTCGTTCTCCGGTGATATCCAACATTGAGACAATAATTGCATTTGATGTTTGGACACCAGAGTGACATCAGAAAACAACTCAATCTGGTTTTCTTTTTCACAAACGATTAAGTGCACATAAGTTGATGTCTTCCGTGAAGAGGTTTAGCCACAATAACTATTTGGCGGAGTGAAAGATAATTTCTGCAGGCCATCACCAGTCTGTGGACCGGCAGTTGCAAAACAGTATCCTAAAGGATTTGTAGTCAGAGCAAAATTGGCTCACAAACAGCATTTTGTCTTATCATTGTCAGTTTTCTGTTTTTTCTGTCAGATTGGTTTTGAAGACTCTGAGGTGTTTCACTCCATCTCCGTTTGTCCTCTCCTGTCCTTCCGAGTTTGGTGTAAGATTTAACTGTCACATTCATATAAACCGGTGTAATCCTTCTTCTTCTTCTGCATTCATTCTTAATCTCCCGCTACCAAGCCCTGAACAGGACTTTGCAAGTAGCAGGATGTAGTCCAAAAACCGGAATGCATTGTGTCATTAGTTTACAGCTTGACTGTGATATTTGCACCATTCAGTCCAACACATCTGTCTTCTGCAGTAACCTGTGTAATGAAGGTATTACTTGGTCTCTCTCCATTATCTGCAAGGGTATCTTGAAGTGGACCAATTATCTCAGATTGTGTCCAAGCCAAGATAATATTTGCCTTAATATTATTATCATGTCTTTTATTTCCGTCCACTGCCTCTGGCATAATTTTTATTAGACTGTCTCTTTGTCCAGCCTTTTTTTTTCCATCCTTCTATGACACTACATCTCAAAAGCCTCCAAATACCTCTCTTCTCTCTTGTTTATAGTCCATGCCTCCAAACCACACAGACCAGATATATTCATTAAGAATTCTTTTGCAGAGGTAGATGTTTGTAATTTTCGAAGTAAGTATTCTCCATTTCTCTGTGAACGCTGTTTTTGCCTTGCAATTCTAGCTCCTAAATATAGACACTCGCTCACTTAATCAACCCGTTGATCTTCTATAACTAAATTTGCTGCTTGTGGTGGTTCTCTGGCAATCAACTTGACGTTTGTTTTCTTTATATTGATCTTCATTCTGTATTCCTTTGTAGTGTTGTTAATTTTATTGATCTAAAGACTCCTTGAGTATGGCCTGGTTGTCCCCAAACTTGATAGCTTCCAAGTGTTTGTCTTCGACTATTATCCCGATGTTGCAACCACCAATGGCGTGTTTCATCATTCTCTCTGAGTATGCAATGTATAATCCAGGGGATAGTAGGCAGCCCTGTCTCCCCTCCTTTCTTATTTGGATTGGCTCAGTGATGTCCCCCTTTAATGATATCATGGCATGTTGGTTGATGTATAGGTTTTGAATTAGTCTGAGTATTAGTTGCTCAACCTTGATTCGATTGAAGATTTTGAATAGTCTCCTTCTGTCAACTCGATCAAAAGCCTTCTCATACTCGTTGAAACATAAATAAAGTGATCTCCCTTGTCCAATCATCTTTTCCACTAGGAATCTTGGTGTGCCTATTGCCTCTGTGGTACTCTCTCCCTGCAAGATTGACTATCTGTCAGCTGTGACTATTTCTTTTAGTCAATTCTCTCTTAGATTATCTTATTGAGCATTTTCAACGTAGGTGATATTAAACTGATGGTTGTATGTTGATTGCACTCAGCTACTTTAGACTTCTTCAGTATGGAGATGATGATTAACATGGTGTGATCTGTTAACCAAAGGCATAGTAAATAAATTCTGTGTATTTTCCCCTACCGTTTTAATAAGTTCTATGGGTATTTCATCAATTCCTGAGGTTTTGGAGTTTGGTATCAAGTAGAGGGCTGCGTAAAATTCTTCTCTCGTTTTTTTCTGAGACCTTAGGTCTCCAAATGGTATTTGCTAATATATGAATTTCCTTGAAAGGGGCAATTACAATCCACCATAAATAGCTCTGTCACATTCTCTCTCCATCACTATTTCTTTTTAAGCGACTTTGTGACGAACTGGCCATATTTTCCTTCAAAGCACATGTTCGCATTCCTTTTTCTATATAAAAGTTTTGTTTTATCTTCTTATACACCTGGCCTGACTGTCCGCTCTTGTTAAGCTGCTCAATTTCCTTGCATATGTCCTCTGATGATTTTTCTCTGGCTCTCTTACTTGTTTGACTAGTTCATTCTTTCATTTTCTGTACATTTCCAAACCCTGATTAGTTTTCACTTTCTTACATTTGTATCGTTCTATCATTTTGTCATCCATGGTTCCTGGGTTTTTCCTTGATTCTTCCTATCATTCGTTCCGCCATCACCGTTATTCCAAACTATAGATTTTGCCACTGCAATTCTGAAGTCTGCTCTTTAGTTTGTGAAATTTTCGTACACTTTTCCACTTCCTTTTGAAATCAAATTTTGTTTAGCCCTTTCATTCAGTGTGCCAATGTTAGACGTGGCTTTCCTATGGAATTTTGTCAGACACTTCACCTCATTACGTCTATAAAACCAAAATACTTTGGCCACATCACAATGGTTTAGAAAAAATGATGCTGGAGGGTACAGCACATGGAAACTGAGGCAGAGAACCAGCCAAAGATTGAGAACCTTACATAGTGGATGTGGTGGCAGTGGGAGAACCGACCAAAGATTGAGATCCGTACATAGTGGATGTGATGGTAGTGGGAGAACCGACCAAAGATTGAGAACCTTACACAGTGGATGTGATGATGACAACAGGAGAACCGACCAAAGATTGAGAGCCGTACATAGTGGATTTGATGATGGCAGTGGGAGAACCGACCAAAGATTTGGAGCCGTACATAGTGGATTTGATGATGGCAGTGGGAGAACCGGCCATAGATTGAGAACCTAACATAGTGGATGTGATAACAGTGGGAGAACCGACCAAAGATTGAGAACCTTACATAGTGGATGTGATGACATGGGAGAACCGACCAAAGATTGAAAGTCTTACATAGTGGCTGTGATGATGACAACTGGAGAACCGGCCAAAGATTGAAAGTCTTACACAGTGGATGTGCTGACACAGATGTTCTCCAAAAGAATCGCTACATGGTGAATGTAAAACAAACTGCTAAGGACAGCACATGGGCACCCATTGCAAATTTAAGGTGTAAAGTGTAGTACTAATGCAGCTTTCCATGCATGTTCTAAAAGACGACAAAGAGGATTGTGTCTGGAGCTAGCAACCTCAATGGCTGCAGAAACTACCACAGCAGTAATGCACAAGGTAAGTTGGTACAGGCTTCCTGTAAGATGACAGCTGCAGTGGTGGCCATATCATTCGTAAAGAGCAAAAAAGGGACAGGACATAGAATAGAGCATCAAGTGTAGGCCCGCAGCAACGAAAGGTATTTACAGTGGTGAACTCATGCTTATAACAAAAGCATAAAAGAAAAGCACCGATAGATAATAAGCTGCTGTTAAGAATAAACAATAGCTATAGATTAAAAACAGCGAGAAAGAGAAACTAAAATAATACAGCTAAATAAAAATAGTGCACGTAGGAAAAAACAAACTCAAAATAGTGTGTACAAAAATAAAAATAATACATCTAGATCATGGCAAACAAAGGATTTTTTTCAGTGACACAACCAATAAACAATACCTCTGGTTAAAAAATAAGACCAACATGCAAATAACTGAGATTAACAATAAAGAAGATTTAAATGCATATAGTGCAGGTATGTGCTAAGCTAATACTGACAATAAATAACATTTCAACACATACAACTAAATTATTACGGGTAATAAACTCAAGAAGATGTAACACAAAACAGTGAATACATAATATCAAAACTGAACAAGAAAATTACAATAAAATAACCGGCATGCATTAAAATATAACACATAGAGTCACATACTTCCCTGCTGATAACATGAAAGTCTCAACCATCTGCCTATTCGTTTTTGAAACAAACAAACAAAATTCAGATAATAATAGTAACAGACAAATCAAGTAAAGACATTGCTGATAAAATCTTGATACTACTTTTCTACTGAGTAGTTGCTTTTCTACCCTCGGTGTAAAGGGAACTGAGACACTAGTCCAGTCAGGCACAACATACTGACCAGGACTTCGCGTCAGGGTCGGGCACAATACACTGACCAAGACCACAGTCTCTCTTCCATGTAGAGATCCCTGGAAACAGGCTGTTTTCAAGGAAGCCTGGCTGACGAGATGTGGATCGATGTGATCTCTGTAGTAGTAAGTGCCACGCAGATGAAGCCAAGCATAGCACAACCGCATGGAGGACCGTGGTCCACATTTATCGGCATGCTCAGGATGTGAGGAAAGCTACTACAACCAGCTACTTAACGTCCTTTTCAGGGCGTACAAAAGAGTAAACTTACTCATTGTGGACATTAAACAACAGCCAAAAGATGTAAGGGCTTCTTCTCTTTGCTTTGTTGCTGATCATTACTACAGAAAGGGCTTCTACTCTTTGTCTTGTTGCTGATCATTACTACAGAAAGGGCTTCTACTCTTTGTCTTGTGGCTGATCATTGCTACAGAAACGGCTTCTACTCTTTGTCTTGTGTCTGATGATTGCTACAGAATGGGCTTCTACTCCTTGTCTTGTTGCTGATCATTACTACAGAATGGGCTTCTACTCTTTGTCTTGTGGCTGATGATTGCTACAGAATGGGCTTCTACTCCTTGTCTTGTTGCTGATCATTACTACAGAATGGGCTTCTACTCTTTGTCTTGTGGCTGATGATTGCTACAGAATGGGCTTCTACTCTTTGCCTTGTGGCTGATAATTTCTACAAAAAGGGCTTCTACTCTTTGCCTTGTGTCTGATCATTGCTACAGAAAGGGCTTCAACTCTTTGTCTTGTGGCTGATCATTACTACAGAAAGGGCTTCTACTCTTTGTCTTGTTGCTGATCATTACTTCAGAAAGGGCTTCTACTCTTTGTCTTGTTGCTGATCATTACTACAGAAAGGGCTTCTACTCTTTGTCTTGTTGCTGATCATTACTACAGAAAGGGTTTCTACTCTTTGTCTTGTTGCTGATCATTACTACAGAAAGGGTTTCTACTTTTTGTCTTGTTGCTGATCATTACTACAGAATGGGCTTGGCTGCCTGATGCTCAAACCCTTCTTATTCACATCTTACAAAAGTCATGGCATGTTACAGTGGTACCATTCTTTGCTTCCCTTTCAGGTCCAGGTAACACATGTATGTGTACAACTTTGATAAAGGACATAGATTATTTGTGTGTCCGCACGTACAACTTTATTTGTGTGTCTACACATACAATTTTATTTGTGTGTCTTTTACTACAAATTCCTAAGCCTGTTTGATTGTGACAGTTGTCGTGCCTCCCAATGTGCTAGGGAGCAAGAAGCTGATCAGTGCATCAGCTGCAGCGGTCAGCAACCCAAAGTTGACTGCCAGCATAAGAGAACCAGTACTGCCAAGACCCTTCTACACCTCCACATGGTGTTTCTGGATAACAGGCTGCAACAGAGCAGACTGGAACATGAGAAAGGATGGAAGGCTAACCTAGTACCCAAAAATGCCTACTGAAGTTGGATGTGTCGGAACGAAAGGTGCAAATATTGCAGTAGAGCTGTAAACTACAACACAATGCATTCCGTTCTCTGGACAACATCCTGCTACTTGTAAAACCCTTTTCATGGTTTGGTAGCGGGAGTTTGAGACCGAACAACTAAGAAGAAAAATGTGGCATCTTTATCATTTTTATTAAAATTATTAAAGTCGATCTAATTATCGTTGTTTGATATGTTTAGTGTAGGTGCACTAAGCTCTTGGAGTTGCTTGATTACTCAACTTGTCTTCTCTTGGAGTTGTGTGGTCAACCAACTGGTCTCCCATTTGAGTTGTATGGTCAACCAACTCGCCTCCCCTTTGAGCGGCATGGTCAACCATCTCATCTCCCCTTTGAGTTGTATGGTCAACCAACTCGTCTCCCCTTTGAGCGGCATGGTCAACCAACTCGTCTCCCCTTTGAGTTGTATGGTCAACCAACTCGTCTCCCCTTTGAGTTGTATGGTCAACCAACTCGTCTCCCCTTTGAGTTGTATGGTCAACCAACTCGTCTCCCCTTTGAGCTGGGTGGTCAATCAACTCGTCTCCCCTTTGAGCTGGGTGGTCAACCAACTCGTCTCCCTTTTGAGCTGTGTGGTCAATCAACTCGTCTCCCCTTTGAGTTTTGTGTGTAGACAATGTGTTTTCATGTGTTTACTTAAGATACACATGTAGACAACTTGAATCCTCTTTTGTTCTAATGATTGGATGGTTGGACATGGGTACGGCTGCTCCATCTTGTAGATAAACAAATCAAAAAAGAAACCTCTACATCTCTCAATACACTCAATGGAAGAAGACTACACCGAGCCATGGTAGAGACTAAGTCAAATCACTAGCTTTGGGTTTTCTTTGAGTAACGTCTACAAAATTATAATAAGAAGTGTGAACATTGGGCTCATTGGCAAGAAATTTTATTTAGACAAACTTGGGGACGGTACGGGAATGTGTAGCTAGGTCACCAAGGATTAATCAAATAAACTTAACTTAAAACTAATACTAATAGTAAAAATTGCCCTTCTCCTTACTCATTAGTAAGTCATTGATGACAAACAACTTCTTCTTAATAATAATAAAATATAGATCTAGACTAGTACTACTAGTTAGTGACTAGATTAGTCCAATGTATTAGAGATCAGATAGTGTAGTTAGTACTAGTACTGTAGTATAGTAGTTTAGAACTGAAGTAGGCTGTAGCCCAGCCGGTATTAAAAAAGAAAAGAAATACTAAAATAGATAAACTTACCTGTGATACAATTCCTTTGTCTTCTTGCTCGTCTTCACCACTGAACATCTTTTTAAACTTATCCATGATAGTGCTTTATAATGCTGGAAGGTAGCTCGTAAGACTTTTGGTAATGAACTTAATGGAGTTTTGTCACATCAAAGTTTGTCAACAAATCAAAATGGTGAACTACCGGAAACACCGCCTTCAATAATACGCCGGCAAGGACGGTAATTGTGCTAGTCGTTATCGTACTTGTTTTCGCGGTACAAGATATCTTGCTTCTCACAGTCTTCTCTTCTTCTTAGCGTTCAGGATCTTTTGGTTATGCTATAGCTGCAGGCCAGTCGCCATGATGAAGTCTTTAGTCTTCACCAGGTCTGAGCGACTGCCCCACAGCTTTTGTCTCAGCTCCGCAACCTCTGGCCAGGTCTGGCATCTCATTTCCCTATAGATTGGGCATTCCTGTAGAATATGCTCAGGGTTCTGGCATCCTGTTCCACATGGGCACTCATCGGTGTGTGAGATCTTCAGTCGGTATAGATGTTCTAGTAGTCTGCAGTGTCCAGGTCTCAGACGAAATAAGGTAGTTTGTTTATTTCTTTTGAGTTGGTGAATTGGGTCTGGCGTACTGCTTATGTTTCTGTCTTCTCTCCATTGGTGTATATACTGATACAGTAAAATTGACTCTGTATTGGTGGTATGAATAATATATTTTACTCTATCATCATCATCATTGGCGTCTCAGTCTCCGTAGACCATGCGAGTGGCGTCCTATGAGTTATGTCCAGGTCTGTCGTCTGTATTTCGACACTGTCTGCTTATGTTTCTGTCTTCTCTCCATTGGTGTATATACTGATTCAGTAAAATTGACTCTGTATTGGTGGTATGAATAATATATTTTACTCTATCATCATCATCATCATTGGCGTCTCAGTCTCCGTAGACCATGCGAGTGGCGTCCTATGAGTTATGCCCAGGTCTGTCGTCTGTATTTCGACACTGTCTGCAATGACTGTAAAGAAAGGTAGATCCGTTAGTGACAGTCCCTGCCACAGATCATACAGCCATGCTGAGGAGGCTGGCTTGCCGTGGTGTTCCTTGATCTCCTCAGTTTTTCTCTTTTCTCCGCAACCAGAAGGCCTCTACAAGCGTTGACTTCCACACATACCCCGTTCAGCTGACTTTCAAATAGCTTGATCCTGAGCAATCGTTTCCCAGCTTTCAGGCGAGATGTAGCATAACTGTGTATCTCTTGCATAAGTCCTTGAATAGCAGTGTGGAACGGCCGATTCTTACAACTCCAATGGCTAGCTGGTCACATAGGATATCCTTTGGCAGGCTTTCATCTTCCATGCTGTAAACATGCCCCAACCATCGAAGACTTCTGGCTCGACAGCGAGTACATCTTGTACGTGTTTGCTCGCTGTAAGACCACATTATGGGGCACTCTCTCTTGCCACCCAATCCCCAATATACGCCGTAAACGATGTTGAGCCGCCGTTCCTGCTAGTGTAAATGCTCCAAGTCTCGCTTCCGTACACGTGAGTGCCAAGAACGCAGGCAATATATCGCAGTGTTTGTTGATTTCTAATGCCTACAATGGGTTGGTATCCTTTTGTGCGCCCTGAAAAGCACGGAACTTGTAGCAGATTGTAGTAGCTTTCCTGACATCCCCAGCCTGTTGATGAAGTGGACCTAGGTCCTCCAGGCAGTTGTGCAATGCTTGGTTTCATCTGCGTATCACTCACTACTACAGGGATCACGTCGAACTTCGCCTTGTTAGCCAGAATGTTGTCCTCGACAACAGCCCGTTTCTAGGACGACCAACAAGGAGGTCGGGTGAGGGTCTTGACCAGTATATTTTTCCTGACCCTAACTAACATTGTTTGATCAGTGTGTTTTGCTTGACCAGACGTTAGCCTCATGGTCCCTCGAGGTCAGGTGAGGGTCTTGACCAGTATATTTCTTCTGACCCTGGCTAACAATGTTTGATCGGTGATACAAGTGACTACGGTGGTGTGGTACAAGATCCAGGTCATCTGATGATTTGTCCCAACCTTCCGGATACATGTGACTAGAGCGACACGCTGAAGGCGAACGCAGGGCAATTCAATTCCCTGAACACTTGATGACGGGGTGCTTGGACACGGAAATTAAGTAAGTAATCGCTGCCTGTTGCATGATGCCACTACAATCAACGAATCAGCAACACACAGGCTACAGAACTCTGAAATCAAACGAGGGTAGAGCGGCATGAGACTCGGAGAGGACGGAGCAGGAGGCCACACCGTCCCCATGGTGACAGTAAGATAATATGTCGGATATTAGCGAATAGCATCGGTCTGTTAACATTTAGATAGTAAGATTTTATGTAGTACATTACACCTTGATATTAGGTCTGCTAACATTTAGAAAGAAAGATTTTATATTAGGACATTACAGCTTGGTGTTGGTCTGTTGACACGGAGACTGTAAAATGCTACGAATGACATTAAAACATGTCGATAGTACAATATCATGTAGGATAGCAAAGCTCAGAGTCTGGCTGATGACATGGGTACAGTAAGATATCTTTTTCGAAGTACGCTGTCAGACATCAACGTGAATTTCTTGAAGAAGAAGAAGAAGAAGAAGAAGTAAGATATTGTGTAGGACATTAAAACTTACTGTCGGTTTGTTAACATGTGGATAGTAAGATATTATGTACGGCATTCAAGCTCTGTGTTGGCCAGTTGACTTGTGAATAGTAAGATACTCTGTAGGACATTCAAGCTCTGTGTTGGCCTGTTGACATGTGGATAGTAAAATACTCTGTAGGACATTCAAGCTCTGTGTTGGTCTGTTGACATGTGGATAGTAAGATACTCTGTAAGAAATTCAAGCTCCGTGTTGGCCTGTTGACATGTGGATAGTAAAATACTCTGTAGGACATTCAAGCTCTGTGTTGGCCTGTTGACATGTGGATAGTAAGATACTCTGTAGGACATTCAAGCTATGTGTTTGCCTGTTGACATGTGGTTAGTAAGATACTCTGTAGGGCATTCAAGCTCTGTGTTGGCCTATTAACATGTGGATAGTAAGATACTCTGTAGCACATTCAAGCTCTGTGTTGGCCTGTTGACATGTGGATAGTAAGATACTCTGTAAGACATTCAAGCTCTGTGTTGGCCTGTTAACTTGGTGGCAGTAAGGAACTATGTAGGACATCAATGTTTTGGGTAAGTCTAACATCTGGATAGTGGATACTGTGCAGTGCATTCAATCTAGAGTTGGTTTGTTAATATGTGGATTGTAAGATCCTGTGTAAGACATTAAAGCTCTTTGTCAGTCTGATGCCATTGGGATTGTACAATACTTTAAAGAACAATAAAACTTGGTATTGGTCTGTTAATATATAGAAAGCAAATTACAATGTACGACTGTAAAGTTTCGAGTCAGTGAACATCTGTTTAATGGGGATAGTGCGATACTTTGTAGGACAATACCGTTTATTGTCTGTATGTTAATATTCACATAGTAAGGTATTATATAAAAAAATGTTACCATGTGCTTAGGTAGATACTGTGTAGGACATCAAAATTTAATGCTGGTATGATAGTCTGTGGATAGTAAGATACTATATATAGGACATTAAAACTTGATGTAGCATAGTACGATACTAGCTATGACTGTAATGCCTAGGGTGAGTTTGTTAAAATATTGATAGTAAGATACTAGTTAGAGCTGTAATGCCTAGGGTCAGTTTGTTAACATGTGGATAGTAAGATACTATTTCAGACATTAATGCATAGTGTCAGTCTGTACATTATATAAATTGCTGAGCGATTATAGTAGTAAAACTAGGAGTGTTCAAAACGTAGTTCCCTCATGTTCCAGTCTCTCTCTTATCGCCTGCGGAGTATAAAAAAATAGATATGAATGGTTAAAATACCACTATGGAACAAAATCAAGAACCTAACCTACGTTAGATACAGAAATTACATACAATGAGACTAAAGCATTCATCAGGGCAACGTACAGTGCAAAATGGAAAAAATGACACCCTGGCCACATAGATGATCATTCTCCGGCTACGCACAGGTCACAACAGTCTGAGATGTCATCTGTACAACAAGTTCAAGATTGGTACTACAGACCTTCGTGCCTGCGGCACAGCCCACATGAAGGCAGAACATAGTGTCCTTCCACGAGAAGCTGTACGGAAGCGTAGAGAGCCTTGAGTCGACTGATGACTTCGTTAGAGTCATTGAAGTTGATTTCTGAAGACGAACGAAAAAGAAGAAGAAGAAATGAACCAGTCGAAGCTTCCCGTTGGATCCACTACTAGGGAATTGCATGTTTACATTGTGATTCGCATTATTCGTTTATAGGTCTAGTGATATTGCGAGCTTAATATCTGAGTAGCAAAATGCCCCTTTGTCGCTATGTGCAACATTCTTTTATAGGTCTAGCGATATTGCGAGCTTAATATCTGAGTAGCAACATATCCATTTGTCGATATGTGCATTCACAAGCAAAAACAACTAGTATTCTCTGTAAAAGCAACATATGTCCTCTAACCCACTGTATGGGCGGCGTACTACAGTAAACATCCCGAATGATTCTGGATCTTTGGGTAGGGCAATGACAAGAATAGCACCACTGCCCTACATAGAGCATGTCATAAGAGGCGACTAACTGTGTGACATGGCACAACACCGGCCATGCTTAGTTGGTTTGTTAAGAGCAGCATAGATGGCGCCTAACAGGCTGCGGGTCAAGTTGGTCTAATGTTTGAGTCTTTTAAGATGGACTCGCAGATCTATTAACCAAACTTCTTGGCACTTGTCTTAACACTGCGGAGTAATAAGCTGCTCGAGCCTAACACGCTAAGCAGGAAATCCTCATCCCTTCTTTATCCAGATCACACCACAGCTGGGACCTCCAAAGGGTCATCTTCCCTTATAGAATTACAGGTCTACTAAGACTAAGATTAAAGTAAACACAGAATCTTACAAATAATATTTCTTTTGTTGCAGATTCTGCACTTTACACTATACGAAATACAAGACCTCACCACTAATGGAGTCTCCCGCGGAACATCTGGCTGAGACATTTCGATTCTTCCTCCACGCTGCCCGAGACACATCAACCGTTGCGGTGGACGATCAACACGAAAGACAATGGTTGAGTATGAGGATTACCTGACTTGACTTAAAACACAAGACAACGACTCTAGCTGGCCATCTATCTTCTCGGCACATCCCACATGACATCAGAACACATTTTGCAGTCATGCCCATCGTATACCGACAAGAAGTAGGATTTGGCAACAACCAGTGTCCTTCCACGAGTAGCTGTACAGAGGTGCTCGGACCCTCAAGTCAACTGACTTTTTTCGCGCCAGCCGAAGCACATCAGTACAAGTACAGTCAACCTCCATCAAGATGACTTCAGCAAAAAGCTTTGCATGATCTTGCAGTAGGAGTTTATGTAACAGTTTACTTGCATGATGAGGTTGCTATCCTCATGCACAACTCTCTTTAGTCACGCCTTTCAATACATGCATGGAGTTCAATCAATCAAATCAGAACAAAAAGGCATAGCTTCAAATTAAAGAAAGAAAGGTCAAGATTGGATATTTGGAAATATTTCTTTTGTCAGAGAGGGGTGAATGCTTGGAATGCATTTCCACAGGAAGTGATGGAAGCAGGGGCAGTTGATGCATTTAAGAATAAATTGGATGCGCATAGCTTTTTGAGCAAGGAAATGTAAATGAAACTGGTTGCGTACAGACTCTGCAGAGTCTTCTAAACCAGTACAAAGACGTTAAGTTAAGTTAAATCAAGATCACTCATCTCTTTTTGTTGAAGCACAGGTCCAGCATTGTATTTGACTTACCATAACCAGCTTTTAGGAAAGACTTTTTCTAATTATTTGCAGTACGGTAGCGATAATTTGTACATTTTGAGATTGCCACATCCATGGACAACTCTTAGTCCTCGCGTTCAACATGCAATGAATGTTTTGGCCACTCAGGAGAAATACATACATCGCTCACCTTAAGATTGTTTGCCCTTGACCTACTATGACAGTATTCTGTGGCGATTACATTCTACCATTCTAAGTAAGAGACCCCGGATACAGTATGGGAGGTCATGTTATTGATAGATTTGAAACAAGCAGCGATAACGATTGAAAAAATATGAATTTGAATTGCATGTGTTAAGCTTTTATAGAAGTGTTCATACGTGGTTGCGTAGTCTCGATGGCTAACAAACAAAACATGTCTGTGTTCAGATTCCTGATCTGACAGGGTCGTACACCTATTAAATTTCGTACTGAATATGGTTTAACCAGGCTGTAAAGTGCAAAACACAGAACAATATACTGCCTCTTAGGAACCACGGTAAACAAAGCACACAAAAAAGAAATATAGCTTTTTAGTGTTTTCTCCAGTATCGCATTCTGTTTTTTTATTATATGGCTTCCTGGCTTAGGGTTGTTCGTTCTCAATCTTGCACCAACAAGCCCTGATATGGCTTAAGTAGCAGAATGTTGTCCAGAGAACGGAATGCAAATGTGCTGATCGGTGTAGACCGCACAGAACACGTCCAGGTACTTGAGCATCCGTGGTCAGCCACTGCACCTGAGCTCATATCCAGTCGTCCTGACTTGTCTTGCCACTTAAAGTTAAAGTTGGACTCGAGCGAGAGAGTGTGGTCGACAAACTGCGCAACCCTTTCTCAGTTAAAGGAAATTCATCGCGCAAGTCATTCTCTTTTCATGTATCCAGTACTAACACAGTCGAGTCCTGTGACGACGGGCGAGCAGAGAGCGTAGGTCCGCTGACAAGCTAAACTACAGTCAAAAAGCTGCGTCAGTTGTGGGACACCTTTCTGAGCAATAAAGCGGATGAGGTACATGGATTTGCTGACAATCATGATCACCGTCTCGCGAAGCAAACTTTCTCTGCTTTCACTGACTGCGAATATGCAGTTCCCATCTTCCCACCCATCCACAACCCGGATTTACAGAATACTCGACTGGATGGACTGGCTGGGTGCAAAAAGTAAAGGTTCGTGATGGACGAACAACATTGTGATTGACCCTGACGCAACGTCCTGGACAATATGTTGTACTTGACCGGACTAGCGTCTCAGTTACCCACATATATTATCTTAAATATCACTAACCTCTAGCTGATTGCTAGCATAACCGGCACTTCTGAAATTATGCAATGATGTTTATAAATGAAAATAGTATTTGCTAGATCTACGTCAACAATAAAGTCACATATATTTTTGTATAACATAACAAGCATTATTATATAGCACAAAAAATCGCTCACTTTCATCATCATCATCATCATCATCATGTTGCATGTAATTTGCAGAAAATCACTTTCACAACAGCCGATCTGTAACTCGATCTCTAGCCAGAAGTAACGCCTCTATCGTTGTCATCGTCAGGACCTCCGTGATGTCTTGTGTCCATATTTTCCTCGGTTTGCTTCAGCCCCGCTTTCCGAGCACCAAATCCTCCTGTATCGTTCTTTCTATGTTAGTATGGCGTTTGATGTGGTCAAACTATTTTACAGCAAAGCAAGTGGTCATTTTCACAGACGCCCTAGCAGTGTAATGGCCCTCAAGAGCCAGAACAAAAATAAACTCGGTGCTTTGGCAGACTCACTCGAACGCATGTCCCAGTGCTTAAAAAAAAAGCAGTCCAATGGACATCAGCCCACTGCGACATTCCAGGCAACGGGGAGGCGGACAGGCTCGCCAGAGAGCGAGGAATTCTGCAGCAGAGTGATACAGAAATCACATACAATGAAACTAAAGCATTCATCAGGACAACGTACAGTGCAAAATGGAAAATAGAATCACCCTGGCCACATAGAAAACGATGCCTACCATCAACTCTCCAGGCGCGACCAGGTGATCATTTTCCGGCTACGCACAGGTCACAACAGACTCAGATGCCATCTGTACAACAAGTTCAAGATTGGCACTACAGAGATTTGTGCCTGCGGCACAGCCCCCATGAAGGCATACTATATGTTGCAGTCCTGTCCGCTGTATACCGACAAAAGAAGTAACAATTTGCAACAGCCAGTGTCCTTCCACGAGAAGCTGTACGGAAGCGTACAGAGCCTTGAGTCGACTGCTGCCCTCGTTAAAATCATTGAAGTTGAGGTCTGAAGACGAACGAAGAAGAAGAAGAAACTATTTTAGCTTTCAAGACAAGATGTTGTTTACTAACCAATTTTGCTTGATATTAAGTAGGATCTATAGTATATCTATATCTTTATCTATATCTCAAGCAGATGTGGATATATTGAGATCGGATTTAGATTAAATTCGAGAGTGGTTTGTAGGTTCGCAAATGGAGTTTAATGTAGATAAATGTACAGTCATCCACATGGGTAGATCCAATATGAAACATAATTACAGAATGGGAGAGAACAATATTAGAAAGATAGATAAGGAAAGGGACTTAGAAGTTATACTAGATCATACAGGTAAGGTGAGTGAGCAAGTTCAGGTAGCAGTGAAAAAGGCAAATGCAATGTTAAGTAGGATAAAAATAAATATTAAACATAGGAGCAAGGAAGTGATAGTCAAACTGTATAAAGCATTAGTTAGACCTAGATTGGAGTTATGTGTACAAACGTGGGGTCCTTATCATAGAGGGGATATAAACATGCTGGAAAGAATACAAAAAAGAGCGACAACGCTGATAGTGGGATTCCAGAATTACAGTTATGAGGAAAACCGGCCTACAGTGTCTAGAAGAGAGAAGAATTCGTGGTGACTTAATACGGGTTTATAAGATGATCATAGGAATGGATAAATTAGACTATAACAAGTTTTTAGAAAAAAATACAGCCACCAACTAGAACAAGAGGGCATAGTTACACATTAACTAAAGAGAGGTCCAGATTCGATATTAGGAAATATTTTTATAATTAGAGAGTGGTGAATGCTTGGAATGCATTGCCATGGGAGGTAGGGGAGGCAGGGACAGTTAATGCATTTAAGATTAAATTGGATGCGCATAGTTTTTAGAGCAAGGTGGTGAAATGAAACTGTATGTATACAGATTCTGCAGAGTCTTCTAAACCAGTTTAAGGACGTTAAGTTAAGTTAAGGATTTCTGCATTTTTCCTTTTTGCTATCCATTGTATTTTGAGCACTTTTCTGTAGCCCTTTAGTTCAAAAGATGCAATCCTTTTCTTAAGTGTTTATGTGGGGGTCCACGTTTCACATCCGTATGTCTTCATTGGTGAAATGCAAGTTCACAGAATAGTTATTTTCATTTTATTAATGTTCTGTCATCAGTTTCTCATTTTATTGAACCTCTGCATTGCCGTAGCCATTGGCGCTTATAACTGAGCCGAGGTACTCAAAGCTTGTGACTTTCTCAATCTTCTGTTGTTCTAAAATAACTTTAAGTATGGTCTTTGCCTTGCCTGGGATCGTTATCTTGGTTGTACTTGAAATTCAGGTATAGATTTTGGACTTCGTTGAGTTGTGTTTAAGCTCATCAGTACTTTTACATTTCGCTAGTTGTTAGACCCACCGGGCTAGATCGCACGTGGACACAGTCCTGGTGTGAACAGACTGTATACAATGCAGTTAGTAAACTAGCCTTATCTTGTAAAGCGAGCTATGCA
Organism: Ariolimax columbianus; assembly: GCA_036924085.1. Lineage (NCBI taxonomy): Eukaryota > Metazoa > Mollusca > Gastropoda > Stylommatophora > Arionidae > Ariolimax > Ariolimax columbianus. Next base: position 36,880,409 of record JAVGWX010000023.1, on the reverse strand, counting down.
AGTTTTCATTCCATTTCCAACAATATATCTCGGCAAATATGGATTTTCGACATTTGTAGCAAAAAAGAAAAACAAATCGAAACCGATTAGATGTCTAACATGGCAAACGTGTGGTTTGTACAACACAACAGTTGAATCCTCTTCGAGAAAGGGAAACAACGCTGTCAGCATTTCTTGATCTTTGTGACCTGTTCCTCAGCCTTGCTGCGGGCTTCCTATCCGTTTCCAGCGGACCTTGCCTTGGGTCACGGGTCCAGTGATTGGTAAGCATTCTACTAAAGACATCTCGGATGTTTGCGGACAGCAGGAGAGCTTGACCAACGCAATGGATGTTTTCCCCGGGGTCTCTTTTTTTTTACTTTGGGGGTACCAGACAACTGTCGCTGTGCTCCATCGACCATCGCTTTGTCTCAACATGTAACCTGCCCATCTATAGTTTACCTTGTCTGCACAGAATACCGTATCAGGGACAATCGCCGTTATGTCCAAATTGTAGTAATTTTGCATGCCTTGGTTACGGAGAGTGATTTCGACCAAGCGTCTCTCAAGAGAGGCAGTGGATCACTCGCAATTTGTCCTCCAGTGATTTTGGACCGTTTTAATGAACTAGAAGGCTTCCCAGTCCCAGCGGCGACGGTCTTGTTAGTTCAGGTTGCAGATTGTTCTGCATATATACGCAGCACGTTCATTCAAACAATAATGCAATTAACTTTCTTCTATTTTAAATGTATTGTGTTTCTATTGAAATTGTTAAGAAAGACACATATATCACATGTACTTTTGTGTTTGTTGTGTTAACTATTTCTATATAACTGGTTCTTTGCTATTGTATTTTATGTATTTAAAAACATTATTCCGAGAAGGGGTACGTGACATTCACTTGACAAGGGAGACCATAGAACACAAATGCCTAACAACTTTCCTTTAGACGATTAACGAAAAACCTGTCTTGACATAGTCGCCATCACGGCCTGCGATAGGCATCAGAACATGACACAACCGTTGAGTTACAGAAACAAGTTGTATCTACAGTTAACATCATTTGCTGAAGAAGAATGATCACCAATGGGCAGCAGCGTGCGGTGACTTTTTTTCAAAGGGGGTCAATGTTCGAGAACACCTTTCATTTTTGGGCTAAAGAGAAATACTCTCCATTTAATGTCCAATATGTAACTAAGTTAACGTCTTTATACGGGTTGAGAAGACTACCTCTTTATACTGGTTTAGACGATTATGTCTTTCTACAGGTTTAGAAGACTGAAACTTTATACTGGCTTAGAAGACTGTGTCTTTATACTGGTTTAGAAGACCATGTTTTTATACTGGTTTAGAAGACTGTGTCTTTATACTGGTTTAGAAGACGATGTCTTTATTCTGGTTTAGAAGACGATGTCTTTATACTGCTTTAGAAGACTATATCTTTATACTGGTTTAGAAGACTATGCAGAGTCTGTAAATAACCAGTTTCATTTACATTTACTAGCTCTAAAAGCTATGTGCATCCAATCTATTCTTAAATGCATTAATTGTTCCAGCCTAAAACTACTTCATATGGCAATACATTACAAGCATTCACCACTGTAAAGCTTATGTAGCTTACCAGTGACACTTTTACCGGTAACAGTTCTCGTAGTTTAGCTCACTTTAACTTCAACCGATGCACAAAATTGAGAAATAAAATAAAGAAATAAATTTATTCTACCGGGGGGGGGGGGGGGGGGGGGGGGAAAGAGAGGGTGAGAGGTGAGGGGCCGCAAATCGCCGGATTATCGTCGAGTATTGTAACGCAAATTGAGCATCAGATTGTGAAGAATACTACTGCTGTTTATTCTTCTTCTTCTTCTTCTTCTTCCTCTTCTTCTTCCTCTTCTTCTTCTTCTTCTTCTTCTTCTTCTTCTTCCTCTTCTTCTTCCTCTTCTTCTTCTTTTTCGTCAACCTATATTTTTTCGAAAAAAGCAGCGGTCATCTTGAGGCTGTCGACACTGAAATAGAGCTTGTCTAGTGTTGCGACTGGTGATGGCCACATGTGCTTTCTCTGGTCCTCGTATGTCGGGCAGTTTTGCAGCAGATGTTCAGCGGTCATTTTCCCGGTGCCACACGTGCATTCGTCAGTGCCACCTATCTTCAGTTTATTGAAAAGGTGGTACCTTAGTCTGTTGTAGCCTGTGCGGAGTCTGAAGACCACGACCTGCTCTCTTCTGTCCAACTGGTAATAAGCATCATTTTTTGTGTAGCCAGTATGTTCTGTTTCCCATTTGGCCATGTATCTGGCTCTAATAAGCCTTTTGGACTCTTCGTAGGTCACACTAGAATCTGGTTGTGGTAGTCTTGCACCTTCTTTTACCAGTCTGTCTGCCTCCTTGTTGCCTTGGATGTTACAGTGGGATGGAACCCACTGTACCACTACTTTTTTGGTGCGGACTGCTGGCATAGTTGACATAGTACTGCTCTTAAATCATTTAGTTCAGTATTTTTCTGGCTTTTTAGTGCTGTGACTACGGCCAGGGCATCTGTAAACAGGACTATCTGCCTTTCATTTCTTTTGCCTGTCAGCATTGCTTCTGATGCAGCCCTCAGTGCCTCTGCCTCCGCTCTGAAATTGCATGAGTATTTTCCAGTTGCCACTGATAGTGTTATTTTTTTACCATTTGGTAGGCTCAGGAATACCGCTGCCCCTCCGTTCTGTGTTGTGTTTGTTACAGTCCATGCTTGGGTAGTTTTTCGTAATGTACCTCAGGGTTATATCTCTTCTTTCTTTTTTCAGTCTGGCTGTTCGTGTTTCAAATACCTGGTATATTTTCTACCACCTCCGGAATGATATGCTGCTTCCAGGTAGGTTTGCGTACAGTAGGGATGGGTTTTGGTGTTAATGTGTTCATAGTGTTTTCGCTCATCTTTGCTTTGGCTATTTCTGCAAAGTTTCTCCGTTTTAGTTTCCCATTTCCAAATCTATTTAATCTCTGATGCATTGGGTGGTCTGTCAGTCTTCTGCGTTTCTCTGCTTGCTGCTGGGCTCTGCAGTCTCTTCTGTCGGTCATGGATTGCATATTTCTGATCTTTTCCAGTTCTACAATTCGCGTTGACTTTATGCCTCCTGTTATAACTCTCATGGCTTGGTTTTGAAGTTTTCTAATTTTAATAAAGTTCGCCTTTGCTGCTGTTGTCCATGCCGCAATGCCATACTCCAGAACTGGTCTCACTCTTCCAGTGTACAGTTTCGTCTGTTCCCCAGCTTGTGCCAGCTAGTTTCCTCATGATTGCCATTCTTTGTCTGGCTCTCATTCGGTTTCTCTCGATTTGACTTTTCCATGTCATGCACCGATCAAATGTGACTCCCAGGTAGTTTTGGTTGCCGTTTCGCCGCAGATATTTGCCGTTAAGAATTATGTTGGTGTTCTCGGGTTTGTTTGAAAGCGAGAATATCGTACATGTTGTTTTTTCCTCATTTATTTTGACCAGCCATGAGTTCGCTAACTGCTCCAACGAAGTTAGGGCCTGCTGCATCCGATTGCTTGCTATGGTGAGATTTTTTCAGAGGTCCACATAGCCATATCGTCTGCAAACATGGAGCTGTGGACTCTTCTTGGTAGATTCTCTGTGATGTTGTTTATATACACCAGGAAAGATTTTGGTGACAGTACTCCCCCTTGGGGTACTCCCTGCTCAAGTGTCACCTTTTTGCTCATCTGCCCTTGTACTTGAACTATGGATGTTCTGTTTTCGAGGTAGTGGCTGATCCATCTGTACATTTTCCCACAAACTTCACTTCTTCGTAGCTTGACTTTAAGTCCCTTTATCCACACCTTGTCAAATGCCTTTTCTAAATCCACCCAAACCGCTACTGTGTGTTTTTTCTCCTGGTAAGCATCATCTATTAACTGGGCTATGAGAGTGATCTGGTCCTCAGTGGATCTGTGTTGTCTAAAGCCTGCTTGCTGTGGAATTAGTATGTGTTTTTCTTCCAGATGCCACATCAGTCTGGTGTTTATCATACGTTCCATCAGTTTTCCTACACAGCTCAGTAGACTGATAGGCATGTATCCATTTGGATCTGTTCTATCTTTTTCTTTCTTTGGTACTGTTATAAGTACAGCGTCTTTCCATGTCTGAGGTACAATTCCCTTTTTCCAGCTTTGGTTCAGGACTGATAGTAACTTCATCTTTGCTGTTTGGCCCAACCCCATCAGCATTTCGTATGTTACCCCATCTTTTCCAGGCGATTTCTTTTTCTTTAAATTTCTCATGGCCTCATCCATTTCATTCATTGTTAGTTTTGCCATCATGTGCTCCTCTGGTGCCATATTGATGTTGTCGTGGCTCTTTTGTTCTTTACTAATGTATGTGTGCCTGTCTGTAGGGACATCAATGTGGTTTTCTCTGGCATAATGTTCGTTCTATAATGGCGCTTGCTGCTTTTTTTTTCCAGTAAGCATGTTGTCGCCCTGCTTGATGGTAATTTGTTTATTTGATGGTGTTTCGCCATTCATGGCTCTGACTAACTTCTATAGTTTGTGACCTTCTTTATCTAGATTGAGGCTTTCTGTTTTATTTTTCCAGCTGTCTCTTGTTATTTGGTTTAGTGTTCTTTTGTATTTCGCCGTGATAGCCTTGAGGGCGATATTTGCCTCCATAGATTGTTCTCTCTCTGCCATGTTCCTAGCATTTGAGACTTCGTCTTCCGCTTTCTGCAATTCATCATTCCAATATGGCTTGTAGTTTTTTCCTTGCCTCTCGTGGGATGGTTTCGGGGGCTGATTGCATTATTGCTTTGCTTAGGTTTTCCACCATAGGTTTCAAATTGTTATTCCGTGTGTTGATGGTTTCACACAGCCCATCTGTCAGGATTGCAAATCTGTCCCAGTCGGCTCGTTTATAGTTCCAACGGAGGAGTGCTTTTATTTCGTGTGGGCCTACTTACATATCAATTTTTAGCCTAATTGGCCTTTTGTCGCTACCTGCCAATTGGTTGAGCACCTGGCGGTCTATTTTGTGGTGAATATCCACCGTGGAAAAGGCCAAGTATGGAGTAGAGGTGGTATGCCATGTTCTAGAATAGAAGACAGGGCTGTCCTCCGGCCTATTGAAAAAATAGAGATTTGTGTCTATCTCCCAATCTTCCACTTCGTCACCTGTGCTGTCTGTGTCCGAGTATCCCTATCTCTCCGAGTGGCTGTTGAAGTCTCCAACTACTAGGCAGCTGGAGTCCTTGATTTCCACACTCGAGAGCGACAGGTCTTTGTTGGGTGGGCCATACAGGTTGAAGATGCGGATCTTCGTTTCTTGTGTCATTAGGTCGAGTCCTACAATTTCTGCTTGTCCAGTGTGATTGACAGCTACCGCGTTACTCGGTATGCAGTTACGTGTCAGTATCAGAACCCTTCCTTTGTCAAGACTGTAACATGCTAAAGCAACTGCGTTGTGAATACTGACCCACGGAGACGAACCCACACATACACACTTTTGTGAGAGTCTTGAAGAACTCCCCACCACAGTAGACTTTGTCCATAGAACTGGCCTTTACGTGTAGACTTAATACAATTGTCGGCGAGCTAGAAAAAGAAGGAAAAGAAGAAGAAAAAGAAGAAGAAGTAAAGAATGAAAAAGAAAATAGAGAAGAAGAAGTAGAAGAAGAAGAAGAAGAAGAAGATGAAAAAGAAGAAGAAGAAGAGAAAGAAGAAGAAAAAGAAAAGAAGAAGAAGAGAAAGAAAAAATAATAAGCAGACGAAGAAAAAAAAAAGAAGACGAAAAAGAAAAGAAACAAGAAGAAGAGAAAGAAAAAGAAGATAAACATGAGTAAATAGTACTACCTGATATTTGCCCGCAGAAGAATTGAATGTTCAAATGAAGTATATCGTTAAACAGCAACTAATCTGATTGGCAAACATCCGGCCAGTCTCTAAACCCTGATCTATGGGTGAGAGAGCTGGAGTGTGTACGCCAAACACGCCAGGAGGTTGAATCACTTCTACATGACACATACTCCAAATTGGCTACAAGACCACATCACAAATAACCATACACTTTTCATTACTACTACACTATTCATAATCTTTTGTAGAAAGTTAAAGTGAGATAGACTGGTCAAGTTTCTCGAATGTCAAGTGAAAGTTTCCAAAAGAAACTTCTGTTCAGCGAGCTTAGCGCAGTAAGGCGATCACGTGGACGTCAATAAAAGCGATTCAGTGAATCCTGGCAGTAAATCGTTTAGCCTGAAAAAGGCGAGGCTAAAAAGAGCCTTGCATGCAGTTAGCGAGGGTCGACGGGCGATCAGATGGAAGTATAGAGTAGAGGGAAAACCAGCACCAGCTGGTGTTGGCTTAATCTGTCATGCACGCATCCGCCCACAGACTTAAGGGCGCAGTATGACACATGATGATGTTGGTTATTCTCATCGACGGCGATAGGCCCATTATTATTGTCAGGATCATATTTCTTCAAAATCAAGTAAATACCAGATCAAGATGGTGAGCAGCGCATGAGCTGCAGCAGTCAGCGAGCCTTAGCTGACTGATAGCGTAAGGGCTAGCGAATCGGAGCTGCCAAGGCCGTTCTACACGTCCGCGCAATATTCTAGAAAACAGGCTGCAACAGAGCAGACTGGCTAAGGAGAAGGGATCGAAAAGGCAATGCTAACCCGGTACTCAAAAAATGCTTGCTGAAGTCGGATGTATTGGACCGAAAGGTGCAAATATCGGCATAACGCATTCCGTTCTCTGGACTGCGTTCTGCTACTTAGGCCCGTGTCAGGGTTTGGTAGCGGGAGATGGAGAACAAACGAAGCCAAGCCAAGACAAGTAAATACATTTAATATTCATCAGTTCATTGGCGTCTCAGTTACTGATCATCATGCGCCTGGCGCCCTGGCAAAGTTTGCCCAGCTCTGTCTCCCGTATTTCGACACAGTCTGCTATGGCTGCAAACGCCGGTACGTGAGTGGCAGTCCCTGTCGCAGATCGTACAACGGGGCTGAGGAGGCTGACTTGCCGGGGTGTTCCCCGATCTTTTCAGTCGTGCCCATTTCTCTGGATCCAGATGGCCTCTACAAGCGTCAGCAACTACTGTGCACCTCCCAACTGACTGTCTGCAATCGACTCAATCCTGAGCTTTCGGCTTGGATGTCGCATGACGTCATGTCCATCTTGTATACGTCCTTGAATCGCGGTGTGGGGTAGTCGATTCCTTTAGCTGCAGTGATCAGTTGTCCATAAAATATATCCTATAACAGCCTTTACAATGTTTGTAAATATATACTCGCGAGCATACGACTACTCTAAGACAGATGTACAGAAGATGAAGATACAGACAGCCACATAAACTGGAAAGATATTGTCAGAGGTACAGACGTTGAACGAGAGGGGGAGTGTTTCAAAACACTTTTAGAACAACTAAAAGTCGAATATGTTCCATGTATGGAGGTAAACACCAATCATAAAATGTGGATTACTAGATTTGTAGCTAAATGTACAAGAGCTTAAAAAAAGCCTAGACAAAGTATATAAAAGCAAGTAAATCAACAGAAATATATTAAAAATATTTGGACAAGCAAAACATAGCTCAGAAAGTAAATAAAGCAGCAACAATAGACTTACTAATAGCTTCTTTTCTAATGTTAGAAATAAACAAAGACCTAAAGACAAGGTAGTCTTTCTTATAGACAGTACAGTGACAATAATCAGAGAAAATAGGGAGATAGCTAATCTAATAAATCAATACTTTGGCACAGTCTATACAAAAGAACACTCCTCCAAGATACCACAGCCTATACATATTTTCAAATGTCAAATGGATATAGTGCAATTAAAATCATTCTGTATTACGGAGGAAATGGTTCTAAAAAGATTGGAAGGATTAAAAGTGGATAAATGTACAGATCAAGATGGTATCCATTCATCAATGCTATTTGAAGTATAGACTAACTAGTAAAACCATTGGCTATATTATTTTCTCAATCACTTGCAAAATGGATTGTTCCAAGAGATTGGAAAGATGCAGGAGTGATTCCCTTATTCAAAGGAGGAAAGAAATCAGATCCAGCTAATTAAGTAAGTTTAACGAGCATAGTTTGTAAATTGTTAGAGTCAATAATGAAAGAAAACATTGTAATGCATCTAGACAGGTTAAATCTAATCAAAAATAGTCAGCATGGGTTTACTAGAGGGAGACCGTGCTTAACAAATCTATTGGAGTGCATGGAGGTGATTACTAAAATCATAGATAAGGGAGAACCAGTGGATGTTATTTATCTAGATTTTACAAAGGCGTTTGATATAGTACCTCATCAAAGATTATATAAAAAGTTAAAATCACATGGGATAGATGGGCAGGTTGCCGAATTGATTGAAAGTTGGTTAACGGGAAGAAGACAGAGATTGGCATAAATAAGGAGTACTCTGAGTGGTGTGAAGTAAAAAGTGGAACAAAATTACAGAATGGGCGAGAACAATACTAGAATGATAGATAACGAAAGGGACATAGGGGTAATAATAAAGCATACAGGTAAGGTGAGTGAGCAAGTCCAGGTAGCAGTGAATAAGTCAAATGCAACGTTAGGTATGATAAAAAAAAAGAAATATTAAACATAGGAGTAATGAGGTGATTGACAAACTGTATAAAGCATTAGTTAGACCTAGATCGGAGTACTGTGTACAGGTGTGGAGTCCTTATCGTAGAAGAGATATAAATATGCTGGAAAGGATACAAAGAAGAGCGACAAAACTGATAGTGGGATTCCAGAATTACAGTTATGAGGAAAGACTCAGAAAAACCGGCCGTTAGTGTCTAGCAAAGAGAAAAATTAAACGTGACTTAATCTATGTTGATAAGATAATAACAGGAAAAGTGAAATTAGACTATAACAAGTTTTTCAAAATACAACCACCAACGAGAACAAGAGGGCACATATACAAATTAACTAACGAAAGGTCCAAATTGGACACAGGACATTTTTTAAATTCAGACAGTGGTGAATGCTTGGAATGCTTTGCCCCAGGAAATAGTGGAGGCAGAGACAGTTAATGCATTTAAGAATAAATAGGATGTACATAGTTATTAGAGCAGGGTAATGCAAATGGGACTGGTTGTCTACAGACTCTGATGAGTTTTCTAAACCAATATAAAAACGTTATGTTAAGTTAAGTTATGCCGTATTTGTTAGCTTACTCAGTACGTTTTATGATTGTGCTAACTTTTTGTTTCACCGCTTCACAGTGTTCTTTTTAGGACAATGTGCGATCCATTGTAATTCCTAGATATTTAGGTATATCTTTATGTTTAAGTTTATGCCCCTGCCAACTAATCTTTCAAACTCTCAAGGCTATTCTTACATCCTGTTGCAGCCCACCACTTAACGTCTTTTACAGACCGCACACAAAATTAATCGTACATATTACGGCATTCTACAACAACAATAAATACAAGTGTCATTGAAGGAAATGTGGCGACTAGGGAGTTGGCCACCCCACCTCATAAAAAGCTGAGGCCTAGTACAGTGAAGTCTCTAATACTTCAACCTCGACATCAATGATTGCGAAAGGATTACCTTTTCCTTTTCATGTTAAAATCATTTACATCGAATACCAGTACCAAAGAAAGAAAAGGATAGAACATATCCAAATTGATACAGGCCTATCAGTCTACTGAGCTGTGTAGGTAAACTGATGGAGCGTATGATAAACATCAGACTGACGTGGCACCTAGAAGAAAACCACATATTAATTCCACAGAAAGCAGAATTTAGACAACACAGATCCACTGAGGATCAGATCACTCTCATAGCGCAGGAAATAGAGGATGCTTACCAAGAGAAAAAGCATACAGTAGCGGTTTGGCTGGATCTAGAAAAGGCATTTGACAAGGTGGGGAAAGAGGGACTTAAAGTCAAGCTATAAAGAAGTGAAGTATCTGGAAAAATGTACATATTGATCAGCCACTATCTCGAAAACAGAACAGCCAGAGTTCAAGTACAAGGGAAGATGAGCAAAAATGTGACACTGGAGCAGGGAGTACCCCAAGGGGGAGTACTGTCACCCACACTTTTTTTCTGGTGTATATAAACAACATAAAAGAGAATATATTAAGAAGAGTCCACAGTTCCATGTTTGCAGACGATCTGGCTTTGTGGACCTCGGAAGAAAATCACCATAGCAAACAATCGGATGCAGCAGGCCATAACATCGCTGGAGTAGTGGGCGAGGAGGCAGACAGACTGGCTAAAGAAGCTGCAAGGTTACCACAACCAGATTCTAGTGTGACCTACGGAGAGTTCAAAAGGTTTATTAGGGCCAGATACATGGTCAAATGGGAAACAGAGCATACTGGCTACACAAAAAATGATGCTTACTACCAGTTGAACAGAAGAGAGCAGGTCGTGGTCTTCAGACCCCGCACAGGCCACAACATACTGAGGTACCATCTATTCAATAAACTGAAAATAGGTGGTACTGACGAATGCACCTGTGGTACAGGGAAAATGACCGCGGAACATCTGCTGCAAAATTGCCCGACATACGAGAACCAGAGAAAGCACATGTGGCCATCACCAGTGGCAACACTAGACAAGCTCTATGGCAGTGTCGACAGCCTCAGGATGACAGCTGCTTTCTTCGAACAAATTCAAGTTGACGTCTGACAGCGTATGAAGAAGAAGATTTACCTCGAATTGTTTTTAACACCTGAACAAATTAACAGTCCTCTAACAATATACATATTTCTATCTCTATATCTGTAGTTCATCATTTCTCTCTTTCTCTCTCTCTCTCTCTTTCTCTCTCTCTACTTTGGTCTTCTTGTTTCTCTGTACTCTCAGCAATCAATGCTGACTACCAACTAATGTGTGACAAATATGAACTGCTGTGATCATATAAGACATTCCAATGTACCCCGCCCACTACCAGTTAAAGGACAACACAAAATACATAAGGGATTGAAGCTCACGAGTAAAAACATGCATTTAGAACGTGCCAACCGTAGCGACAATCCGCCCAACAAACTGTTGATTATGTCAAGGAAAGAATGTCAGAATACAAACACAGCCAACTTGCTGTTTACATTCATGGATACATCAAGTAATACAAATATACTGTAGTCGGGGATGCTGTGGTAGAAACTTCTCTATAAGAGGTTTTAGCTTTTATCAGATGAGGGTAGCCAGTTCCCTTCCTCGATGTCTTGGCTTACAATATCACTGATATATACATTTATTTTATTACCGCCAGATATGAGGTACTAGAATCTTCATTGTTCTGATTAACACACGAATCCATGAACTGGTCAATACGACATGATACCGCACAAAGGAGAACGGTCTGTGGTAGAAAAGGGCAAGTCTTCGTCACAGAATCCAGAAATTGAAACCTCTAATCAAACCAAAAACTTCAGGTTTTGTGAAAACCAATTCCTGTTCCTCTAACATTTCTACTGACAGTAAATCTGGTACTCGCTTACAGCTGGGTTGGCTGGAACAAGTTGCAGCCGGAAAGAAGCAGCCACTTTACCAACGTTGTATCCTACGCTCAACATGTACATATACTGTGGTCTTATGTTTCCTCTAATAACATGTCTTAATGAGTATCCCACTTTTTCTTCTGCTTATCTCACGGAATAATCATTCCTTCATGGTTGTATGCTTAAACATCTATCTAATTGTTCTATTGTAGGTCAATGACCAATGTTTTGTTATTATTATCATCATCATCATCATCATCATCATCATCTTCTATCAACTTGTGTCGTTAAAAGGCGTGGAAGGGGGTGTAGTTTTATGTCGTGTGCCATCTTCGTAGCCGATGTTGTTGACATCCAGTTTTTCTTCAAACATAGCAAGGGACATAACCAAACAAATACAAAAAAGAATATAATTACGAGTTATCCCATCATAAATAATTTGCGTGAGAGGTTCTGGCTTGGGCGTCTCCCCTCTTTATCCAGGTTACAAACCTTAGAACGAGTGAGCTATGGCCCTACACCAGAACCACATGGACGTGTACATTGGCATCTGTACACTGAAGGCGATAGGTGTTAATTATCCACCCGACCAAATTTCTCACGCTTGTTGTCGTCCTCGTGCACGACATATGGGGAGGAACAGCTCGCGACCCCGGGCGCTCGTCCGCGACGATTGTGACAGCAAAGCCGTGCTTATCACAAGAGCTGAACCTTGAACCTTGACCGGCGTCGAAGTCATGGAGCGAACTAGACAAGTAACTGGCAGAAGACAACACTGGCTGCTCCTGTAGCTGTTAATAGTAAGGTTAGAGTTAGCATATATGCTGATGCTTGTTTAAGTTAGCTCTGTTGTGGTGACAGCGACTCGCATATTGTTTTTAAAATGAATTTAATAATATTCAGAAATGCAAATAAATGTTAGAAATTTCCGAAAGGTAAATTTCGTATGGTATGCTCCATTAAACGCAACCTGAACTATTATAAATATTTGCTTTATTTTCATGTAATTATTAAATGATTTATATTATTGTAGTGCATTTATTACATCCCTTTCTTTTGAATTCATTGCCCTTATGACCAAGTAATCATTGTCCGTGTAAATACAGTTCACTACTAGGCCGTGAAACTGTTATCTAGCTAATCTAAGATCCTGTGCTGAAAGTTGTTTATGGTTAAGCGTGCTTATATTCCGTGTGTGCTACTTTTAAATTGTTCAAGCTTGGATTTAATGATATGTAAGCAAATGTATGTAGACTTTTATGTCATAACTTATTCTAGCATACCATCTATAGATTGTTTATCTCATTGTACATATCCAAATTTTAAACTGTACATTTTTTAGAACAGGACACCAATTACCATCATTTTAATAACACTAGCCATATGGAATCTTGCATGTTTACTGCTGGCTGAATATATGTAGACATAATATTCATAATGTGGCATAAGAAATACGTAAACTTTAAATTGAACCTTATTCCAGTGTGTGTTTGTTTCTTGTTTATTTCTTTATTTCACAAGACGCATAAGTTGCCATATTAACAAATGTAAACAAACAGATATTAAAGTACACATTCCTAAAGCCTAGGTATTGATAAAATTGCTCTTTGCTGTCACTGTGTATTTATGATATATTCGAATACTGACACTATTAACATACATCAAATTGAAAGCATGGTAGTAATACATATCTTATTATTTTAAACATACATTTTTGAACGAATGCACATATTTCTTTACGTTTGTGTGTGCGTGCGTGTACAACTGTGTAAAACCCTACAGTATTGACAGATTTCCAAAACTACTTATTACGTACTGTTCCTACTGGCATTATAAATGCAGCTCTAAATATGATTGCAAAACACCTTTGTTTGGTTCTGTTGTTGTTGATTCATCCATTAAGCAAATACATACACAGTAGGCGTTTAGCTTGTTAGAAAAGGCCAGTCTTTGCAAACCGTCGAAGTGTTTGAGAGTTGATAATGCTATTGTGGTTAACATGTGGACAGTAAGATTATATGTACGAACGTAAATATTGCTGTGTGTGTGTTAACATGTGGATAGCAAGATACTGTGTAGAAGATTAAAGCTTGGTGTCAGTCTGTTAATATGTTGACAGTGAGAAACTATGTAGGACATTAAAGCTCTGCGTTAGACTGCTAACAAGCTTGCGGTTGGTCTGCTAAGATGTGAATAGTAAAATATCATGTAGAAGATTAAAGATTGGTGTCAATCTGCTAATATGTTGATAGTGAGATACTATGTAGGACATTAAAGCTGAGTGTTAGTCTCCTAACATGTGGATAGTAAGATATTTTCAAGACAGTAAATCTCCAAGTTGGTTTGCATCTGTTGATTTGTAAATAGTAAGACCTTATGTAAGAGATTAAAGCTCAGTATCTGACTCCTAACATGTGGATAGTAAGATAATATGTACACCATTAAATCTTAGTGTCTATCTGTTAATATGTAGATAAAGATATAATATGTAGGACATTAAAACTCAATTTTAGTCCTCTAGCGTGCAAAAATTATTTATTCCTCTTTGCGTTCAGGATCCTTTGGTCATGTTATATCTGCAAGCCAGTAATCATGATGCAGTCCATAATCTTTACCAGGACATAGTGTCTGCACCATAGCTTTTGCCTCAGCTCTGCATCCTTTGGTATCTCATTTCACTAAAACACGGTGAAAGTAAAATGCTATGTAGAACACACATCTTGGTATTGGTCTGTTAATTTATGGATTGTAGGTACTACGTAAGTCTGTAAAATTACATGGTGGTCTACATCTGTTGCCATGTGGATAGTAAAGTAATATGTAAGGTATCCGATCTTAGTATTGGTCAGTTATCAAATGGATTGTAAGATAATATTTAGGGTATCAAATCTTGGTGCTGGTCTGTTAACATGTGGAGGGTAAGATAATATGTAGGGTATCAAATCTCGGTTCTGGTCTGTTAACATGTGAATGGTAAGATAATATTTAGGGTAGCAAATCTTGGTGCTGGTCTGTTAACATGTGGGTGGTAAGATAATATGTAGAGTATCAAATCTCGGTGCTGGTCTGTCGACATGTGGATGGTAAGATAGAATGTATAACAGTAAAGTTAAGTGTTCTTCTGGCATGGGGATTCAAAGATAAAATGTGGGGCATTGAAGCACAGTGTGGATCTATTAACATGTGATTAGTAGTATAATATGTACAACATTAACGGACATGGTCAGTTTGTTGAGAGGCGGAAAGTAAGATACTATGTGGGACTGTAGAGTTTGTTGTCGGTCTACTTCTTTTGTCCTGTGAATATCAAGATAATTTAAAGGACATTGAACCACGGTGTCATTCTATTTGCACTGTGATAGTCAGATAAAATAATTAAGTCTATTGCATCTCTGTTTTTGGGGAAAGGAAGATACTTTTATTTTGGCGATAAGGCTCAGTGTGGGTTTGTTAATGTATTGATAGTAAAAATTTATTTAGAACATTACAGCTCGTTGTTGGTCTATTGACATGGGGACAGCAGGATGCTGTTTAGGACATTTATTCTTGGTGTCTGTTTGTTAACAAATGGAAGGTAACACACTGTATAGGACAGAAAAGCTCAGTGTTGGTCTGTTAATACATGTGAACTGTAAGATATTGTGTAGGACACGTGTTCTCAGTGTTGGTCTGTTAATACATGTGAACTGTAAGACATTGTGTAGGACACGTGTTCTCAGTGTTGGTCTGTTAATACATGTGAACTGTAAGATATTGTGTAGGACACGTGTTCTCAGTGTTGGTCTGTTAATACATGTGAACTGTAAGACATTGTGCAGGACATGTGTTTTCTGTGTTGGTCTGTAAACATGATGATTAGTAAGATATTATGTATGACATTACAGCTCAGTGTTGATGTTTTATCCAGGGGAAAGATAATATATTCAACTTTACATCTCGGTTGCTATGCGTTAACATTTGAATATTAAGAAAATATGTAGGACATGAAAGCTCACTGTTTGTTTGCTAACAAGTGGATAGTACAATACTATGAGGTAAAGTAATGCTAGCTGTCATTCTGTTAACACGCGGATAGTAAGATACTATGTAGGACATTACTGCTCTGTGTTGGTATTTTGATCTGGAGATAGTAAGATACTATAAAGGACATTACAGATCGGTGTTGGTCTGTTAACAAGCGGAGAGTAAGATACTATGTAGGACATTACTGCTCAGTTTTGGTCTGTTTACCTGGGGGAAAAAATATACTATGCAGGACAGTAAAGTTAGGTGACTGTTCGTGTATGTTACTGTTGGGATACTCAGATAGTATGCTAATATGTAGACAGTAAGATGCTATGTTGACATGGTGACAGTTTTTTTTGGGTTTTTTTTCTTCTGAGTTCGCCTTATTTCTCTAATCCCCAAGTGGTGTACATTGTACTGTGGTTTTTATTTTGTGTCTGTCGGCCAAGTGCATCCAACTTCAGCATGCATTTTATGTAAGGGTCTGCTTCCTCTTGCATTTTCTAAGGATTCGCTTCCCCGGGGTAACGGCGCTGTGATGGAGATTGAACTCAGCACCTTTGGGTTTTGAGCCGTGCCACTTAACCACTAGGCCACACCGTCCCCATGGTGACAGTAAGCTAATATCTAGGATATTAGAGAATAGCATCGGTCTGTTAACATTTAGATAGTAAGATTTTATGTAGTACATTACAGCTTGATATTAGGTCTGCTAACATTTAGAAAGAAATATTTTATATTAGAACATTACAGCTTGGTGTTGGTCTGTTGACATGGAGACTGTAAAATGCTATGAATTACATTAAAACATGTGGATAGTACAATAGCATGTAGGATAGCAAAGATCAGAGTCGGGCTGATGACATGGGTACAGTAAGATATCTTCTTCGAAGTACGCTGTCAGACATCAACGTGAATTTCTTGAAGAAGAAGAAGTAAGATATTGTGTAGGATATTAAGACTTACTGTCGGTTTGTTAACACGTGGATAGTAAGATATTATTTTTAACAGTAAAGCATGGAGTCTGCCTGTTAACATGTGGATAGTAAGATATTATGTACAGCATTCAAGCTCTGTGTTGGCCAGTTGACTTGTGAATAGTAAGATACTCTGTAGGACATTCAAGCTATATGTTTGCCTGTTGACATGTGGATAGTAAAATACTATGTAGGACATTCAAGCTCTGTGCTGGCCTGTTGACATGTGGATAGTAAGATACTCTGTAAGTCATTCAAACTATGTGTTGGCCTGTTAACATGTGGATAGTAAAATACTCTGTAAGACATTAAAGCTCTGTGTTGGCCTGTTGACATGTGGATAGTAAAATACTATGTAGGACATTCAAGCTCTGTGTTGGCCTGTTGACATGTGGATAGTTAGATACTCTGTAAGACATTCAAACTATGTGTTGGACTGTTAACATGTGGATAGTAAAATACTCTGTAAGACATTCAAGCTCTGTGTTGGCCTGTTGACATGGGGATAGTAAAATACTCTGTAGGACATTCAAGCTCTGTGTTGGCCTGTTGACATGTGGATAGTTAGATACTCTGTAGGACATTCAAGCTATGTGTTTGCCTGTTGACATGTGGATAGTAAAATACTCTGTAGGACATTCAAGCTCTGTGTTGGCCTGTTAACATGTGGATAGTAAGATACTCTGTAGGACATTAAAGCTCTGTCTTGGCCTGTTGACATGTGGATAGTAAGATACTCTGTAGGACATTAAAGCTCTATTTTGGCCTGTTGACATGTGGATAGTAAGATATTATGTAGGACATTCAAGCTCTGTGTTGGCCTGTTAACATGGTGGCAGTAAGGAACTATGTAGGACATCAATGTTTTGGGTAAGTCTAACATCTGGATAGTGGATACTGTGCAGTGCATTCAATCTAGAGTTGATTTGTTAATATGTGGATTGTAAGATCCTGTGTAAGACATTAAAGCTCTTTGTCAGTCTGATGCCATTGGGATTGTACAATACTTTGAAGAACAATAAAACTTGGTATTGGTCTGTTAATATATAGATAGCAAATTACAATGTAGGACTGTGAAGTTTCGAGTCAGTGAACATCTGTTTAATGGGGATAGTGCGATACTTTGTAGGACAATACCGTTTATTGTCTGTATGTTAATATTCATATAGTAAAGTATTATATAAAAAAACTGTTACCATGTGCTTAGGTAGATACTGTGTAGGACATCAAAATTTAATGCTGGTATGATAGTCTGTGGATAGTAAGATACTATATATAGGACATTAAAACTTGATGTAGCATAGTAAGATACTAGCTATGACTGTAATGCCTAGGGTGATTTTGTTAAAATATTGATAGTAAGAATTAGAACTGTAATGCCTAGGGTCAGTTTGTTAACATGTGGATAGTAAGATACTATTTCAGACATTAATGCATAGTGTCGGTCTGTACATTATATACATTGCTGAGCGATTATAGTACTAAAACTAGGAGTGTTCAAAACGTAGTTCCCTCATGTTCCAGTCTCTCTCTTATCGCTTGCGGAGTCTAAAAAAATAGATAGGAATTGTTAAAATACCACTATGGAACAAAATCAAGAACCTAACCTACGTTAGATACAGAAATTACATACAATGAGACAAAAGCATTCATCAGGGCAACGTACCGTGCAAAATGGAAAAAACGACACCCTGGCCACATAAATGATCATTCTCCGGCTACGCACAGGTCACAACAGTCTGAGATGTCATCCGTACAACAAGTTCAAGATTGGTACTACAGACCTTCGTGCCTGCGGCACAGCCCACATGAAGGCAGAACATATTTTGCAGTCATGTCCACAGTATACCGACAAAAGAAGTAGCATTTGGCAACAGCTAGTGTCCTTCCACGAGAAGCTGTACGGAAGCGTAGAGAGCCTTGAGTCGACTGATGACTTCGTTAGTAATTGAAGTTGATGTCTGAAGACAAACGAAAAAGAAGAAGAAGAAATGAACCAGTCGAAGCTTCCAGTTGGATCCACTACTAGGGAATTGCATGTTTACATTGTGATTCGCATTATTCGTTTATAGGTCTAGTGATATTGCGAGCTTAATATCTGAGTAGCAACATATCCATTTGTCGATATGTGCATTCACAAGCAAAAACAACTAGTATTCTCTGTATAAGCAGCATATGTCCTCTAACCCACTGTATGGGCGGCGTACTACAGTAAACATCCCGAATGATTCTGGATCTTTGGGTATGGCAATGACAAGAAAAGCACCACTGCCCTACATAGAGCATGTCATAAGAGACGACTAACTGTGTGACATGGCACAACACCGGCCATGCTTAGTTGGTTTGTTAAGAGCAGCATAGATGGCACCTAACAGGCTGCGGGTCAAGTTGGTCTAATGTTTGAGTCTTTTAAGATGGACTCGCAGATCTATTAACCAAACTTCTTGGCACTTGTCTTAACACAGCGGAGTAATAAGCTGCTCGAGCCTAACACGCTAAGCAGGAAATCCTCATCCCTCCTTTATCCAGATCACACCACAGCTGGGACCTCCACAGTGTCATCTTCCCTTATAGAATTACAGGTCTACTAAGATTAAAGTAAACACATAATCTTACAAATAATATTTCTTTTGTTGCAGATTCTGCACTTTACACTATACGAAATACAAGACCTCACCACTAATGGAGTCTCCCGCGGAACATCTGGCTGAGACATTTCGATTCTACTCCGTCTTCCTCCACGCTGCCCGAGACTCATCAACCGTTGCCGTGGACGATCAACACGAAAGGCAATGGTTGAGTATGAGGATTACCTGACTTGACTTAAAACACAAGACAACGACTCTAGCTGGCCATCTATCTTCTCGGCACATCCCCAATGACATCAGAACACATTTTGCAGTCCTGCCCATCGTATACCGACAAGAAGTAGCATTTGGCAACAACCAGTGTCCTTCCACGAGTAGCTGAACAGAGGTGCTCGGACCCTCAAGTCAACTGACTTTTTTCGCGCCAGCCGAAGCACATCAGTACAAGTACAGTCAACCTCCATCAAGATGACTTCAGCAAAAAGCTTTGCATGATCTTGCAGTAGGAGTTTATGTAACAGTTTACTTGCATGATGAGGTTGCTATCCTCATGCACAACTCTCTTTAGTCACGCCTTTCAATACATGCATGGAGTTCAATCAATCAAATCAGAACAAAAAGGCATAGCTTCAAATTAAATAAAGAAAGGTCAAGATTGGCTATTTGGAAATATTTCTTTTGTCAGAGAGGGGTGAATGCTTAAAATGCATTTCCACAGGAAGTGATGGAAGCAGGGGCAGTTGATGCATTTAAGAATAAGTTGGATGCGCATAGCTTATTGAGCAAGGAAATGTAAATGAAACTGGTTGCGTACAGACTCTGCAGAATCTTCTAAACCAGTACAAAGACGTTAAGTTAAGTTAAATCAAGATCACTCATCTCTTTTTGTTGAAGCACAGGTCCAGCATTGTATTTGACTTACCATAACCAGCTTTTGGGAAATACTTTTTCTAGTTATTTGCAGTACGGTAGCGATAATTTGTACATTTTGAGATTGCCACATCCATGGACAACTCTTAGTCCTCGCGTTCAACATGCAATGAATGTTTTGGCCACTCAGGAGAAATACATACATCGCTCACCTTAAGATTGTTTGCCCTTGACCTACTGTGACAGTATTCTGTGGCGGTTACATTCTACCATTCTCAGTAAGGGACCCCGGATACACTATGGGAGGTCATGTTATTGATAGATTTGAAACAAGCAGCGATAACGATAGGAAAGATATGAATTTGAATTGCATGTGTTAAGCTTTTATAGAAGTGTTCATACGTGGTTGCGAAGTTTCGATGGCTCACAAACAAAACATGTCTGTGTTCAGATTCCTGATCTGACAGGGTCGTACACCTATTAAATTTCGTGCTAAATATGGTTTAATCAGGCTGTAAAGTGCAAAACACAGAACAATATACTGCCTCTTAGGAACCACGGTAAACAAAGCACACAAAAAAGAAATATAGCTTTTTAGTGTTTTCTCCAGTATCGCATTCTGTTTTTTTATTATATGGCTTCCTGGCTTAGGGTCGTTCGTTCTCAATCTTGCACCAACAAGCCCTGATATGGCTTAAGAAGCAGAATGTTGTCAAGAGAACGGAATGCAAATGTGCTGATCTGTGTGGACCGCACAGAACACGGCCAGGCACTTGAGCATCCGTGGTCAACCACTGCACCCGAGCTCATATCCAGTCGTCCTGACTTGTCTTGCCACTGGTTAAAGTTGGACTCGAGCGAGAGAGTGTGGTCGACAAACTGCGCAACCCTTTCTCACTTATAGGAAATTCATCGCGCAAGTCATTCTCTTTTCATGTATCCATTACTAACACAGTCGAGTCCTGTGACGACGGGCGATCAGAGAGCGTGTGTCCGCTGACAAGCTAAACTACAGTCAAAAAGCTGCGTCAGTTGTGGGACACCTTTCTGAGCAATAAAGCGGATGAGGTACATGGATTTGCTGACAATCATGATCACCGTCTCGCGAAGCAAACTTTCTCTGCTTTCACTGACTGCGAATATGCAGTTCCCATCTTCCCACCCATCCACAACCCGTATTTACAGAATACTCGACTGGATGGACTGGCTGGGTGCAAAAAGTAAAGGTTCGTGATGGACGAACAACATTGTGATTGACCCTGACGCAACGTCCTGGACAATATGTTGTACTTGACCGGACTAGCGTCTCAGTTACCCACATATATTATCTTAAATATCACTAATCTCTAGCTGATTGCTAGCATAACCGGCACTTCTGAAATTATGCAATGATGTTTATAAATGAAAATAGTATTTTCTAGATCTTGGCAAAGATTGCGCCATAACTGGCTGAGAGTCTACATTTCTCTACTGTTTTGGATCATTATGGATGCCGCCAGACCACGGATTTGCCTGGCATTCTCACTAGTCGACGACTTACACTTGTGTTCACGGAAACGTGGAGTTGTTTTCAGTCTGGACTTGTTATTTCGTTTTTTTTGGTGATTTCTTCCACCCGTTTATCCTGGTCTGGACGCCGGCTGAATGGCACTACGCTTATACCTGTGTCGTATTTCACGGGTTAGTTCTGCCGGTTCACCTTCACGAATTTGGCGTGTGGGAATTTTAGATGCTACTATGATGAGCTGAATACAGCTGGGGAGAGATGCCAGAGTCACTCACACGCTAAGTGTTGTCCATATGACCTCTTGTGGTTATCGAAAAGGCACGACAAACTGCGTTAGATGCCTTCCCACCTTTCTACCCTGCAGGTTACATGTTTACGGAAAGGCTTCGGTGGTAACCCTGAGGCAAAATCTGCATCCTATGCTATCTCCAGACGTCTCGATGAATGTCTTGCCACTTGCAAAAGGTAGCTTAGGCTCTGTGAGTGAGATTGACAAAAGGCGCAGTTTCTTCCTCACTTAAATCCAAATCACAGCGCAAGTCACCCATTTCAGCGGACACAGCATGAGATACTCCAATCTAGGTCTAACTAAAGCTTTATACAGTTTGACGATCACTTCCTTGCTCCTATGTTTAATATTTTTGTTTATCATACCTAACATTGCAATTAGATTAGATATGAGGAAAAAAAATGTTTAGTCCGAGAGTGGTGAATGCATTGAATGCATTACTCCAGGATGTGGTTGAGGCAGGGACAGTTAATGCATTTAAGAATAGATTGGATGCGCATAGCTTTTAAAGCAGGGTAATGCAGATGTGACTGGTTGTCTACAGACTCTGACGAGTCTTCTAAACGAGTATAATAACGTGAAGTTATGTTAAGCTGAGGAGAGGTGTCCAGAAAACATAAGACGAATCGTGGAAATAGTATGGTAAAAACGTCACAATATTATGTTAAAAAATTAACAAATCTTCACAATGAACATGCGAACAAATTTTGTGAGATGATTGCCAACATGAGACTATATATATATATACCATGGGAAGTTAGCAAATAAGGCGATAGTTCTCCTGCAGTTTTGTGGATGAAATCGACAAAGAACAACGCCTGTAATTGAATTCTAGTTAAATACCAAACTGGTTGTAAAACAGGGTGCTGTTTTGGAGGATGTGTCGGAAAACTGCCCACGTCCTGTGCTCCTACAACATAATAACTGATGGTTTATATCGTCGAAGCCCGAATTTCAGGAGACGGTAATTTTGCAGCTGGAGATGCCCTCTCTCTTTATTAACAATGTTGAAAAAAAAACCATCACATCGTGTCGCCTTTCTTCTGCATCCCCATTTCAAGAAGAGTTTTACCATCTGCCATCTTATCTCCCTTCCCTCTTTCAAGAAGAGTTCTACCATCTGCCATCTTATCTCTGACAGATTAGTACACGCTAGATTACCTTACAGGCATTGACACATCTCTATCGTTATTGCCTATGCTCCCACTGATGATTCCCATTCAGATCAGAAGAAGGATTTCTATTCCAAGCTCAATGTGCTCTACTAGACCGTCCCTTCCCACACCCAGCTGAGCATTCTCGTTGATTTCAACGTATCTCCTAAAACTGAGTGGCTTCCTGACAATTTAGGGCCCATTTGCGGGATCAAGATGCTGAGCAGCGCAGTGGTCAGCGACCCATAGCTGACTGCTAGTGTCAGAGCCAGCAAACCAAAGACCCTTCTACACCTCCACGCGGTGATACTGGATAACAGGCTGCAGCAGGGCAGACTGGCTAAGGAGAAGGGACCGAAGAGGGAATGCTAACCCGGTACTCAAAAAATACTTGCTGATGTCGGATGTGTTGGACCGAAAGGTGCAAATATCGCAGTCAAGCTATAAACTACGACACAACGCATTCCGTTCTCTGGACTACATTCTGCTACTTAAGCCCTTCCAGAGCTTGGTAGCGGAAGATTGAGAACGAACGAAGCCAAGTCATGGCCCATTTGAAAATGGAACCCCAAATAGTAACGTAGCTAAATGCCTCTCTTTCTGTGCCTCTTTCGGTCTCAGGATTGCAGGCATATTGTGCCAACGAAAGAATATCCAGTTTATCTGTATTTCAACCGACCGCCTATAAAACAGGAATTGGTCCCTTTTCTTTTCAGAAACTCCGATTAATAAGGTCTTGTAATGAACACCGAGGCCCGTGCTCGTACGGATCATCGCATCGATCACTTTATGGAGCGATGCAAAGATCAAACTACAACTAAATACAACACAAAGTGTTTACGAGCCGATCCCATCCAATCCGCTCAGGATTCCATATCCATACTAAACACGTTTGCATTTCTGGGCACTCTCCAGCTGAAATCGCCTGGCCTATGGTAGCTCAAATGGTGCACTAGGTGGCAATGGAGCTATTAGGTTCCAGAAAGGCATCCCGTAAGCCTTGCCTCATGACGTCAACTTTTCCATCTTTGAGTCAAATAAGGTCTAATCCACAACAACACGATGTCAGCGTATCGTGCGATCTTCTCTAATAACCGGCTTCTCATTCTCGTCTCCCATTCCCCCCCTCCCCCACCCCCTCCCACCCTTCAATGTACCAGCGACACCCAGCGGATAAGTAAATCTGACGATAACACTGGCAACTCAAACAAGAAAAAAGCGAAAATGTGGATCGAGTACAACAGCGACGCCTTAAATCAACCACCGGATGCCCCCTCACCGGACGCCCCCTCACCGGACGCCCCCTCACCGGATGCCCCCTCACCGGACGCCCCCTCACCGGACTTACTCCGTGACTCCATCTCATCTGTTCCTGTCAAGGACATAAACGTCGGTGCCCTAACAGTAGCCCAAGTCAGGGCTACCCTACCAAAGTTAAAAGATGAGAGGGCCGAGAGCCCCGATGTCATTTCTCCTGAACTGTTGAAATACGCAAGTGATCTAACGTCTTTAACCATGCACCGACTTTTTTCAGCAGTCTGTACCACCTAACAGGTACCTTTTGCGTGGCGCTATGAAATGACCATATCGGTGCACAAATGTAGGGGACCGTGGACGAAATATAGCAGCTACAAGCCTTTTACATTTGCTGTCTGTCCCTGGTAAGGTTTTTGCTCATGTACTTCTAAAGATATAATATAGAAGTGAAGAACAAAACAGTACGGGAAAAAAATCCACAAAAGTGGGAGCAGTAATAAAGACAAAGAAGGAAATACTCTGTTGTCACAGAAATAACAAAAAGACGGACGGAATATGTTGATGATTTCTTTCATGATGAAAGATGCAATTAACCTGAGGTAAAAGATACAGCATGGCCGTCTGTCCTAAAATTAGCTAAAAGAGCTATAGGAATTACGAAATGAAGGAAGGCGGTTGGACCCGGTGACTTTAGTTTAGGAATGATAGAAGCACTGAAAAAATTTGGTGTTGATCAAGCCACAGATCTATGCAACGACATATACACAATAGGCAACGTACCACAGGAGCTAACAATTTCAGAGTTCAAAATGGTTCCTAAGGAGATCTAAGCAGTAGCTCGCACGGATTTTAGAATTATACGTTTTATAAGTCATGTCACCAAAATACTACTTAAAATCATACAAGAAAGAATTAAAGTGAAAATTAGCCAAGAAGTCAGTGAGAAGCAGTTTAGTTTCAGATAGAATAATGGAGCAAGAGAAGAAATTTTCTGTATCAGAATGATTATGGAAAAATACATGGGGGTGCAAAAAGACGTATACTCTTGCTTCATTGATTGCACTAAATCATTTGATAACGTGAAGCGTAAACAGTTAATATGTTGTCTGGAGGTCATACAACTTTTGGTATTAAGTATATCCAGCTAATCACAGACATGTATTGGGATCAATCGATATGTTTGAGAACTAGAGAAGAGACGTCACCTAGTATACATGTAAAAACGGAGGTTAGACAGGGGTGTGTGCTGTCCCTAGCCTGTTTAATTTATACATATAAACAATTTTCTATTAATTTGAAGAAATGTTTGGATTGAATATTACAGGACGAAATATCAATAATATTAGATATTCGATTATATTGTTAATGTCAGAAATCCAGTACATATGCAGAACTTATATGTTTGGCTTGGCTTGGCTTTATTCGTTCTTAATCTCCCGCTACAAAATCCTGAAAGGGTTTAAGTAGCAGAATGTAATCCAGAGAACGGAATGCGTTGTGTCGTAGTTTACAGCTTGACTGCGATATTTGCACCTTTCGGTCCAACACATCCGACTTCAGCAATGGAACTGGAAATCAACATAAAAAAGACTAAGGTTATGGTGTTCCCCAACAGGAAAGAAAGTTCACTAGATGGCATCCACATAAATGGAGGAAGTCTGGAACAAGTGTCAAGCTATTTATACCTTGACCAGCTAATTCCGGAGGATGGCCCATACAATGATACTTGCGTCTAAATTCACCCCAAGCAAAACAAATATATATTTTTAGCACCTAACTTGAGGTAGTGACGTCATAGAATAGTTCACTTTTTAACTGTTGGGGGTCTCAAACATTCTGCGAGAATAGACGTTAATTTCCGGTTCATCATCCCCTTATTCCTGCCGTCTTATCAATTAATTTCTTTAATCTGTCAACATTGGTTCCTGATAAAGAGATTAGCATCCAGTTTCTACTGCAACATGGCATTATCCATGCTGTCAGACGATGTAATAACAACCCTGTATCTAGCCCTAACCATAATCCTAATCTTAACTCTAACCATAGCCCTAAAGCTAATTCTAACCGTAATCCTAACCCTAAATCTAACCATAGCCCTAAACCTAATCCTAACCCTAAACCTAACCCTTAGCAACTGAATATAACCGTCTTTTCTACACTTCTATCTTTATCTTAGCATTTACTTATTTGTTTAAAATAAAATTATATCGACCTATCCCCTTACGAGCGATTGAAACTCTGTTTGGGGTGAATTAAGACGCAAGTACTCGATGTAATATATGAACAAATCAGGACAGAGATTTACAGTTCATTAGAGAAACAAGTGGCACAAAGAACGCTCAGTAAATGATGATCATCATCATCAAGTGCCATCTCTGTATCGGAGGTTGGTGGATCCCCAGCTGTCTCTGTCCCATACCAGGAGGGTACACTCACGCGACCACATCTTGCTGTTGTCTGTTCCTCTGTACTTCTGCCGTCCTCTGAGTCTCTTACCCTCCACACTTCCCCCCAATATAACTTTCAGTAGACTGTTATGTCGCTTGACATGACCAGAATATTTTATTTTTCTGCTTTTTATTTCCGTCAGAATATCTTTGCCACCCTGAGTTGTTCCAGAACTTCATTATTTGTTTTCGCATTTTCCCAAGATACTCGTCTGAAGTGTTCTGAAGATCTACATTTCAAAAGCTCCAATTCTCTTCTCCATTTTCTTGATCAGAGTCAAGGCTTCTACTCCATACAATAAAACTGAATGCACATAGAATTTAATTATTCTCATTTCTACGTTTTGATATATCTGCTTGGACAGACGTGTACACCTCATGCTGTTAAATGTTTTCTGTCATTGCAGTTCTGTGAATGATCTCATTTTTGCATTAGCCATTCGTGGATATTAGCTGACCAAGGTATAAATAGCTTGACACTCGTTGCAGAAGTGGAAATGTAGGTGTATATGCGTAGATATATGTGGGCATTTAAAGTTACACATGTGTATGTATGTATATATATATATATATATAGGTACATTTTGAATATCTGGGCTCCAGAATTGACAAAAATGGCGACTGCTCAAAAGAAATCAGAAGAAGACTAGCTATTGCAACGCAGAGACTGAACAGCCTAAAGAAATTATGGCAGGGCACCAACAAAACGATAAAAGTAAAAGTCTTGAGAGCCTGTGTTTTTCCTGTGGCGGCTTATGGTTGTGAAGCATGGACGATTACCAAAACTTCTAGACAAAGAATCGAATCCTTCGAGTCAAAATGTTACAGAAAGATCATCAGAATACCCTGGACAGAGAAAAGAACAAATGTAGACATTCGGCAAGAGTTGAGCATAGAAGAGAACTGGTTTATCAATTCCATTTTGGCTAGAAAATGCAAATACTTTGGTCACATCAAGAGACACAATGGTCTTGAGAGAACGGTGATAGAAGGTATGGTGCCAGGCAAAAGAGGAAGGGGTAGACCAAGAAGGCGATGGCACCAAGATACCCAGGAATGCCTGAGTATGACAGTGCCAGAAGCTGGTGTTTTGGCAAGGGAACGAGTTTCTTTCAGACAGACTGCGATGGGAGCTACGTTCTACAAAGGACATGCTACATGCTGATGATGAGTTATTTATTTAATTCATTATTTATTTATCTGTATATTTGATTTCTATTCCTGAGCCTACCCCACATTCAACACCTAATTTTCTGAGGGAGCTAGAGGGCACAGGTAAAAGGGAGGATCTACAAGTGACCCACGAAAGTGGACTCAGTAAATTGCTTACAAGTTGGAATACATGGCTGCGATGGAAAAGTATATGAGAGCAGTGAAAACCTGAACCACCAAGACCAGACGGAAGGAAGTCAACACAGATGGGCCTCACAACAGAAGGAAGATCCTTTTCATTTAATTTATCTATTCTTCTTCTTCTTCTTCGTACGCTGTCAGACGTCAACCTGTATTTTTTGGAAACAAGCAGCGGTCATCCTGAGGCTGTCGACACTGCCATAGAGCTTGTCTAGTGTTGCCACTGGTGATGGCCACATCTGCTTTCGCTGATCCTCGTATGTCGGGCAGTTTTGCAGCAAATGTTCAGCGGTCATTTTCCCGGTACCACACGAGCATTCGTCAGTGCCACCTATCTTCAATTTATTGAATAGGTGGTACCTCAGTCTATTGTGGACTGTGCGAAGTCTAAAGACCACGACCTGCTCTCTTCTGTTCAACTGGTAATAGGCATCGTTTTTTGTGTAGCCAGTATGTTCTGTTTCCCATTTGATCATGTATCTAGCTCTAATAAGTCTTTTTGACTCTTCGTAGGTCACACTAGGGTCTGGTTGTGGTAGTCTTGCACCTTCTTTTGCCAGTCTGTCTGCCTCCTCGTTGCCTTGGATGTTACAGTGGGGTGGAACCCACTGTACCACTACTCGTTTTGATGCGGACTGCTGGCATAGTTGACAGAGTACTGCTCTTAAATCATTTAGTTCAGTATTTTTCTGACTTTTTAGTGCTGTGACTACGACCAGGGCATCTGTAAACAGGACTTTATGGCTTTCATTTCTTTTGCCTGTCACCATTTCTTCTACTGCAGCCCTCAGTGCCTCTGCCTCCGCTCTGAAATTGCTTGAGTATTTTCCAGTTGCCACTGACAGTGTTATTTTTCTACCATTTGGTAGGCTCAGCAATACTCCTGCCCCTCCGTTCTGTGTTGTGTTTGTTACAGAACCGTCGGTGTATGCATGGGTCCAGTTCATGCTTGGATAGTTTTCCGTTATGTACCTCAGGGTTATGTCTCTTCTTTCTTTTTCAGTCTGGCTGTTCCTGTTTCCAATACCTGGTATATTTTCTACCACCTCTGGAAATATATGCTGCCTCCAGGTAGGTTTGCGTACAGTAGGGATGGGCTTTGGTGTTGTTAGTGCGTTCGTAGGGTCTTCGCTCATCTTTGCTTTGGCTATTTCTGCAAAGTTTCTCCGCTTTAGTTTCCCATTTCCAAAATTATTTAGTCTCTGATGCATTGGATGGTCTGTCGGTCTTCTGAGTTTCTCTGCTTGCTGCTGGGCTCTGCAGTCTCTTCTGTCGGTCATGGATTGCAGATTTGTAATCTTTTCAAGTTCTACAATTGATTCATCTATTCAATAGTGTACTCTTAATTCTTATGTATCCCAGTATATTTTTGGTCATCTTTCATAATCATTTCATTTCATTCATCCTCGTTCCACACCTCACTACATTGTATCTTCCCAATGTTTTATAAAATGTATGATGATGATTTGACATTTAAAGTAAAATTTAAAAAAAACAAACGGATATATATATATATATATATATATATATATATATATATATATATATATATATATATGTATATATATACAATATATTTAAAAATCAGGGAATAAATAAAAGGGGCCCAGATCATTTATAAAGTAAAATAAATAAACTCATTCCCAAAATGGTCCCAGGAAAACAATTGTGCATATTTTGTCTCAGAAACTCGACAGGGTAAACCGAGGAACACAAGAAAATGAAAATGGCAACCAAATACCTACGAAGGACAACGAGAGGATCATCAAAAAGCGAGAAACAACGGGAGGAACATCACGGAAACACCAGGCTAGGTACAACCAGATACACACACGCATCCAAGCACTGGTTTATGCGTCTTAATATCGCCCAAATTGACTACGGTCTGGGGTGGAATAGGTGCGCCTCCGAAAGTAGAAACCAATGAGGCAAACACATAAAATAAAAAATAAAAATAACAGAATTTCTCCCTTTATGTGGATGTCAACTTGTGGACTTTCTTTCCTTTTGGTGAACACCATAACTTTAGTCTGTTTGATATTGATTTCCTGCCCACATGACTGGCCCATGCTGTTTATCTTATTCATTAGGTTCTGCAGATGTACTGGATCATCTGCCATTAACATTGTACCATCATCATATCTAATATTATTGATACTTCGTCCTGCTATATTCAATTATTCTGGGCGACTCTCTTCCGTTGCTCTCTCTTCTTACATCACTCTGTTTCGTTTGACTGTCCTACAATCACACTCTTGCACAACTTTCACAGGCCCCGTCAGGGTGAGATTCTTCCATTGCACTTTGGTTGGGTTGGCTTCTGAGAGCGCACAAATCTAGCATAGGTACATACAGACGCACATATAGATCAAAGCACTGGTTTATGCGTTTTAACATCGTCCAGTTTACTACGGTCTGGGGTGGAATAAGCGCGCCTCCGCCAGTAGAAACTAGTGAGGCAAACATAAAATTAAAAAATTAAAAAAATAGCTGAGGCTTTGGTCAGTATGCTTCATCTGACCCAGACGGGAGGTGCGGGTCTTGGTCAGTATTCTTCATCTGACACAGACGTGTGGTAGGGTCTTGGTCAGTGTGTTTCACTTGACCCTAATGAAAGTCTTGACTTCATGTGTATCTAAAAGGACGATGAGTGGTATTGCTAAAGCAAAAATAAAACCTAGGTTAGGTACATACAGATACACACACGGATCCAAGCACTTGTTTATGCGTCCTGATAACGCCCAATTGACTACGGTCTGGGGTGGAAAATAGCGGGCCTCCGCCAGTGGAAACTAGTGAGGGAAACATTTAAGCAACAACAACACCCAAAATGTCTTAAGTTAGAGAAATATTTATTGCCAATATTTAAAAAGTACTAATATGTTTCCGTAGATCTCTTTTATTTTTATATTTTAGTTTTTGTCGCTGAGACCAGACGCGGTTTAAAGAAAAACAGATGTGATTTTTACTTTTAGCCTTTAACAACCGTCAGTATTTTAGCTGCTGATCTAAAACAAAATGGCGGAGACTATCGAGTGGTTGTATCCTGATCTTCTGTCAAAAGAGGGGCTTGTGTATATTTTAAAACAGGTAATTAGAATAATATTAACATGTTGTGTATTTGCTGCTATACCTACTTCGTTACTAAATTAGGATATCAACGTTTGCAAAGCACTTAAGCAGCATTTACAAAATAAGCCAGTGCAAACACAACACTGGAAGAAGAGTTGCAACAAACAGTCCAACATTTTAAAAAAAGGAGATTTCAAGACTTGAAATCAAGTCAAGTCTATTAGTTTACTATAAGTATATTACTATTATTACTATTGAAATAACTATTACTATTAGTATTGTAGTATGATAATGATAGTATGCACTATGATAAAGGAAAACGAAATAGGAAATGAATTATTCCTAATTTATTTTCGGTGAAATAAGTATCACTATCACTGATAGGACACAAATAAAAATTTTAGCCGATAGTTTTTACTAACTTCAACGTTCTTTTTCAACATTGCGAATAGTAGAATACCGCGACTACACACATCTGGCCTGCAGAGGATAGCCCGATCGGATATTCATACTGACTAAACTGAGTGAACTGACCGAGTCATACTCAATACAATAATCTCAATGATATGAATAATTTAAATAATACACATTCATCTCACTGAGTCACTCAGTGATAACTGATACTAGTGATACTGATAGTAGTGATAGTCTCCTCATAGTGCTGAATTCCATTTCATAATTTGCAAGTTTGTTATAATTATATTAATGTCACACACATGTTACCATTGTGTGACCACTAGTTACCACAGTTATTTGTTTGTAGACTATGTAAATTCTGAGAACGAAAATATAGATGTATCTAGTGAATTAATCTTGCATCAATTCAAATTCGTTATCTCCTCTCATTCTCTCTTTCTTTATCTATCTTTCTGTCTGCCTGCCTGTCTTTCTTGTCTATTTTAACACATACACACACTCCCTCCCCCCCCCCCCCCCCCAATCCTTGTCTCTCTCTAGTCATTGTCAAAGATGCACTCTCTGTACTTCAAGCTCTCAGGTGTGACAAACTCCTGACGCAATAACTGAACTAAGAAATTCATACTTCAGTGGCTACCATTCCATTGAGGCTTGCCATGGAATGAGAAGGCAGATAGGCTTGCAAATAGGGATGAGATAATGAACAAGACATTCAAGTCACATACTTTGAGGGATCAAGATGCTGAGCAGTGCATGAGCTGCAGTGGTCAGTGACCCATAGCTGATTGCTAGCATCAGGGCCAGCAAATCTGAGACCCATCTACACCTCCACGCGGTGATCCTGGATAACAGGCTGCAACAGAACAGACTGGCTAAGGGGAAGGGATCGAAGAGGAAAGGCTAACCAGGTTCCCAAAAATGTCTGCTGAAGTCGGATGTGTCAGACCGAAAGGTGCAAATATCGCAGTCTTACTGTAAACTATGACACAACACATTCCATTCTCCGGGCCACATCCCGGGCTTACAGGGCTTACTAGCGGGAGGTTGAGGATGAAGAAGAAGAATCTAGAAACAACTTTGCTTGATTTGTTTCCTGATTTCGATGAACTCGCAGATGGGCATTGTAGCCACTGAGTAATCAGCTGTAACTGCAACATTCATGTTTTGTCTCATGTACTGCAACATACTTGTGTAGCACATATCTACTGCGGAAACCATGACCAGTTTGTATTCAAAAGATTTTGTTTCATAGTGGTAGTTAAGCCCTAAAGATCCTCAGGAGAGTCAAACTTAAAGTACAGATGGAACACGAGAACTGTGTGGCACTATCAATCCCACCCTCAAATCCTTGGTATTTCCTTTGTTAGCACAGTTGATCAATAAACTGCATTTCTTCAGCATATGGAAGACAGCTGGGATAAACATAGCAGAATCTCAAATGGATTGACAAAAGAACATTTAAGTTTAAACCTGAGCAGACAATGTCTTCACTTGAATGGTAGAACATAGGATCAAGACGCTGAGCAGCGCATGAGCTGCAGTGGTCAGCGACCCATAGCTGACTGCTAGCGTCAGGGCCAGCGAACCAGAGCTGCCAAGACCCTTCTACACCTCCACGTGGTGATCCTGGATAACAGGCTGCAGCAAGGCAGACTGGCTGAGGAGAAGGAATCGAAGAGGGAATGCTAACCCGTTACTCAAAAAATGCTTGCTGAAGTCGGATGTGTTGGGCCAAAAGGTGCAAATATCGCAGTCAAGCTGTAAACTACAACACAACGCATTCCGTTCTCTGGACTACATTCTGCTACTTAAGCCCTTTCAGGGTTTGGTAGCGGGAGATTGAGAACGAACGCAGAAGAAGAAGAAGAATGGTAGAACATGAGCGTGTTGTAAGTCAATATGGTTTCACAGTAAACAAGGAACACAGAAGTTCTACACACAAATGAGTTTGACAGTTTGTAATGCTGTAAGGGACACAGAAATACAGTTCAATCATTTGTAACCATTATAATGTAACGTCTATATTTATCCTCAGCGTTTTATTAGACATGCACAAGCAGACCTGGAAACTCTTCAAAAAGAGGAGCTTGTCGAGCTTTATAACCACTACATCTTGCCCTTGCCACAGAGAAAGTATAGAGACAACAGAAGAGGTCGAGAAATGACAAGGAAACAGATATTATTTGACAAGAACGTAAAAAGGAAAAGCTCAAACGATGGCTCCGACCAGTCAGTTGCAAAGTAGGAATAATATTGTGCATTTAAAATTGATTCAATTTCACTTAAGAACATTTGCACTTAAGCATTTCAGTAACATCTCTTCTTTGTCTATTACATGACTTCCAACAGATATGGCTAAAGTTTGTCCCTTGAAAAAATTAAGAATTTTGTTTTTTCATCATTCATCTTTAGATCAAAGTCTTAGTTTCTCTTACAAAGGCCGCCATTGTTTGTAAGGCTATTTGATCTCCATACAGCTTTTGTCTCTCATCTGTCTCACAAAGCCAGTATTGTTCTCTCTTCCTGTGTGGGTGTAAAACTTGGTAGGATGTGTTCCACGTCCATGGTATGTCCCCCGCATGGGCACCTATCATCTGTCCCATTTTATTATAAAGATGACCCTCGAGTCTTTTGTGCCAGGTTCTCACTTTGAAGGTGACCACTCCTCTTATTTAGTTAAATCATAGTAGTTGTCTTCTTTGAAGTCGGGGTGTTGATCAGTCCATTTTCCCCAGAAGTTAGCTTTAATAATGTTCTTGGCCTCATTATACATGATGCCGATATGACTTTGTGGGTAAGCTGCTCCACACTTTGCTAACCTGTCTACAGCTTCATTGCCTTTCATGTTGAATGGGGAAGAAGTATACGAAGAGTCAAAACGGCTCATTAGAGCTAGATACATGACCAAATGGGAAACCAAACATACTGGCTACACCAAAAACTATGCCTATTACCAGTTGAACAGAAGAGAGCAGGTCGTGGTCTTCAGACTTCGCACTGGCCACAATAGACTCAGGTACCACCTATTCAACAAATTGAAGATAGGTGGCACCGACGAATGCCCGTGTGGTACCGGGAAAATGACCGCTGAGCATTTGCTGCAAAACTGCCCGACATACGAGGATCAGAGAGAGCAGATGTGGCCATCACCAGTGGCAACACTAGACAAGCTCTATGGCAGTGTCGACAGCCTCAGGATGACGGCTGCTTTTTTCGAAAAAATAATGGTTACTGTCTGACTGCGTACGATGAAGAAGAAGAAGAAGAATGGGGAAGAAGAGCTCTACTGCATTATTAATCTTGGGTGTTCTGCTAAATGCTGTGTAAGGAAGTACGTGCATTGCTTGAGATCTCTTTTCTTATGTTATTTTTGTTGATTTTGATAATAAATGTTGAAATTAGGAACAATAATATATTTACTGTGAGTGAAAGCAATATATTGTGTTTATACATGACGGATCAGTGCTGTGCAGTGGGACATCAGGCTGGGGTTTCTCGGCTAGAGTAAGAGGGACAGGTCGTTGCTGAGCCCAGTAGGGCATATATGTCAAAAATCTCCAGTATGAGAATGGAGACGGAAGCAGTGACCTCAGCGTTGAGATGGATATCTGAGACTTCTATAACAACGGTAATCATCGTGACAGACGTGCAAGCCGTACTTCAGAAAGTACAGAAGGGATGGCTTAGGTACAAATGGATAGCAGCTGTTCGGCCCTCAAACTTCCAGGGGTTGACATGGATCTACTCTCCTGCTCATGCTGGGGTTCAGGGCAATGAAAGAGCTGACATCATGGCTTCACAAGCTCCCATCATGGACACATTAGTGATGGATAGAAGTGACATTTTGAAATCAATCAATGACCGCTGCTGGATAAGGACACCGCAATAGATGAAACAGCAATCTACAGACTGCAAAGTTTCGACATTAAACGAGGTGCAAGCGGAGTGGGGGCACATGAGATGGTGGAGCAGGAGAACGTACAACGAGCGAGCTACAGGGACCATCAGCATACATACCCTACGCCATTTTCTGAGAGAGACTGAGCACCTATGGTTATGCCCGGAGTGCAGTAACATCGATTCTTAGAGATAGAAACATGACTCCTGACAGATAAAGTTGTCCTTTGACAACAAAAATGGTTATTTGATTACCGCAGTTTTTCTAAATATAATGTGTATTTGATAAGCAAATGTATTGTCATTGATCCAGAGGCTCTTGGATCGTCCTTCAACTCCACCTAGAGAGTTTAATGTGCTGCACATCTTCTTCCTGTTTTCATATTGCTTCAACTGAAGCAAAGGGCTACCACTATGGCTGGGCCCCTTACAGGAAGCCTGTATCACATCAGTTATTTCCACCCTTGCAGTGGGGGTTTCTGTATAAATTCGCTTTGCAAAAAGAGGTGCTAGCCCCATGTGCAACCCTCTTTATTCACTTTCCCCAGCATGCTTTGAAGATTAGAATAGCCTTATTCACTATTCATGTAGTATCACTTGGGTGTGTTGTATATGTTATGAAAATATTTTGGATTTGATTTATAGTCTATAAAGCTTTGTGGCACCTGTACGAAGAGGATAGCCACATATCAGGTGAGGTAGAGGTGTTTTGTTTCAGCTTTGAAAGACGCCATAAGGAACGTCGGTCATTGACTGATTGGTCAGTTATTGACCAAGAACCCAAACGAAGAAGATATAGTTTCATATAAAATAAAATGTGAATTGCTGAAACATAATATGTCACTGTGAAATTATATTTCAGGAAGGAAAAAGCACACGGCCCATCAAGTGGCTTGATCAATAATTTCAGAAATACTGGTTCGTCTGCGACCAGATTAAAGCCTCCACCATCAGCTGTGAGCTTTGAGAAGAAAATTGTACAGCTGAATCCATCTAAGCCTGTGAATGGGAACATGGCTGCTGGAACAGATGGTCTTGTAATAAAGCCCTGTAATAAAAAGGTGGAAGTCATTTCATCAGAGACCAAAACTCATTCATCTGGACAAGCAAACAAAAACAGCCAACCCAAGAAGAGGTTGCACAGCAGTGGTGAAAATGAGGATAACATGCAGGAAGAGTCAATGGTTAGTACTGTAGTCACTGCCATAGTGTAGTCCTTGTAAAGCTGTGCCATAGTGTAGTCCTTGTAAAGGTGTGTCATAGTGTAGTCCGTGTAAAGCTGTGCCATAGTGTAGTCCTTGTAAAGCTGTGCCATAGTGTAGTCCTTGTAAAGCTGTGCCATAGTGTAGTCCTTGTAAAGCTGTGCCATAGTGTATTCCCTGTAAAGATGTGCCATAGTGTAGTTATAGTAAAGCTGTGCCATAATGTAGTCCTTGTAAAGCTGTGCCATAGTGTAGTCCTTGTAAAGCTGTGTCATAGTGTAGTCCTTTTTGTGAAGCTGTGCCATAGTGTAGTTATAGTAAAGCTGTACCATAATGTAGTCCTTGTAAAGCTGTGCCATAGTGTAGTCCTTGTAAAGCTGTGCCATAGTGTAGTTATAGTAAAGCTGTGCCATAGTGTAGTCCTTGTAAAGCTGTCAAATCCATGACCAGCTGTCATTTTTTCCTCAGTTTCTGTAAGAGCTAGGATTTCTAATTTGGATTTCTTAATTTCTTCCATGAGTTTGCCCCTTTTTCCCATTGATGTTTCTAGTGTTTCACGTTCCAAAAATTGATAATTGTTCATTCTCAATTGTATAATTGTTGCTGGGCACGTATGCTGTCGCAAGAGAACCATTGATGACAAAGATTTAGAAACAATTGGATTCAACATGTTAAAATACATAAGAAACACATTATTTTCTAGGACACAATCTAAGCTCACCAATGTCATCTAACCCAAATTCCAGTGCTTGAACGTGTTGATCTACGCAACCGGAAATGACTTAAAATGTGTCACTGAACTCAAGAAGGTTTCAGATAAAACAAAATGGAAAGTAAACATAATCAAAATCCTATGGGTGGCATTTGTCAACAACGAGCCTACTCCAGAATTAGTAGTAAATATTTGTTGCATATAGAATGGTGTGATTACTAAGTACGCTGTTGATTTTTCGAAGTGATACGAGCATGCTGTCACCCAAGACCCTTATTTAGAGTAAGAAAATATTCAAATTCCTTTACTTAGCTTACGTGTTACAAAATATCGGAAATTGTTTTTTTACAGCATCAAATTAAGCAGTGATTGTGCAGCTATAAGACAATTTTCAAAACTCAATAGGGTAAAAAAACAAAGTAATTACGGTAAGTATAATTAAAAGAATAACATTTATTGTATAATAATTGATACCCCTTTTTACTTATCATCAATATTAGCTCCATAATTGTGATTCATTATGAAATATTATAATAAATTAATTACAATACACATTTCATATCACAATACATAATTACATTTAAAACAATCGACAGGATATTAATCGGTATCTGGCATTAAGGCCAGACCAAGTAATCAGTAATTGGCCAATTAACTTATCAGTGTATCGCTAATTGATGTAATTTTAATTTTCATGTCTCACTTTTATTGTTGCTGTTCAACTGCTGTGTCTTTGATTTTCTCTTTTTCAGGATTGCAGTCCCACAAAGAAAAGCATTGCTAAGATCACATGGCCATAGCAGTACCCAGAAATAATTGTTTAAGTCGGAAAGTTTATGCTACGTGTGATGTGCAAAATTGTAAAACATAGTCAATACCTTGGCAGTTCTATAGGGATGCAGGAAGTCAAGGCAGACATGTTAAAAATAGGGAAGAATCTAGACACATTGTCTGTGATGTAGGCATTTAAAAAATAGAAATAGATAAGAATGTAAGCATGGCAGCTATGATGTGGAACTTTTTATAAATATCGAAGAATCTAGGCACAGCGTCTGTAATGTAGGAATTTTTAAAATAGAGAAGAATCTAGGCACAGTTTCTGTGATGTAGGCATTTTTAAAATAGAGACGAATCTAGGCACAGTTTCTGTGATGTAGGCATTTTTAAAATAGAGACGAATCTAGGCACAGTTTCTGTGATGTAGGCATTTTTAAAATAGAGACGAATCTAGGCACAGTTTCTGTGATGTAGGCATTTTTAAAATAGAGACGAATCTAGGCACAGTTTCTGTGATGTAGGCATTTTTAAAATAGAGACGAATCTAGGCACAGTTTCTGTGATCTAGGCATTTCTATAATAGGGGCAAATGTGGGCTCATGGTATCCATGACAGAGACATTTCTATAATAGAGGCAAATGTAAGCTTGTGGTATCCATGATGTAGACATTTCTATAATAGAGAAGAATGCAAGCTTATGGTATCCATGATGTAGACATTTCTATAATAGAGAAAAATGTAAGCTTATGGTATCCATGATGTAGACATTTCTAAAATAGGGACGAATGTGGGTTTCGTTTCTCAGGTCAGCCCTGGGCACAACAATATGAGGTGCTCGACTGACTCCTCGTGGTCGTGGCAGAATCTGTAGTTTGGTTCACGTAGTGGGTCAATTCAGATGTTTGTTGAGAGGGATATGGCCTGTTCTCAGTTTTAATATATCTTCGTTTGTTTTTTGGGTCTGGGAATCTGGTTGTGCTTGGTGGTTGAAATATATTTGTGGCTTCCCATGGAATGAGAAGGCAGATAGGCTTGCAAAAAGGGATGGAGATTATGAACAAGACATTCAAGTCACATACTTTAAGAGATCAAGATGTTGTGCAGTGCATGAGTTGTAGTGGTCTGCGACCCATAGCTGATTGCTAGCGTCACGGCCAGTGAATCTGAGCTGCCAAGACCCTTCTACACCTCCACGCTGTGATCCTGGATAACAGGCTGCAACAGAGCAGACTGACTAAAGAGAAGGAACCGAAGAGGAAAGGCTAACCATGTCCCCAAAAATACCTGCTGAAGTCGGATCGAAAGGTACAAACCCTGTCTGAGATGTGACCCACTGATCTAACCAGTCTTGTCTGTAGTTGTTTCCCGGGATATGCTTGCAGGTCTGTAGTTGTTTCCCGGGATATGCTTGCAGGTCTGTAGTTGTTTCCCCGGGATATGCTTGCAGGTCTGTAGTTGTTTCCCGGGACATGCTTGCAGGTCTGTAGTTGTTTCCCGGGACATGCTTGCAGGTCTGTAGTTGTTTCCTGGGATATGCTTGCAGGTCTGTAGTTGTTTCCCGGGACATGCTTGCAGGTCTGTAGTTGTTTCCCAGGACATGCTTGCAGGTCTGTAGTGTGATACTAAGTGATGGCTGTGGTGGCATTGCCCTTCTTCTGGCCTGCTCATTTCCTGGGACTCCAACATGGCCAGGTTCGAGCACCACTTCTGCTCCATGAGAGGTTGGACAATTGGTCAATTCATTTGTAGATGTTATTAACATGAAGTTTTTGTGGTAGCATTAGATTAGCAAATATACCCTTGCTAATGATTGGATGCAATAATAATTTTGAAGCAGCCAGACAGTATTTCAATAAAAAAATGTGTTCAGAGCATTTTAACTTCACGTGACCATATTTGTTGAAGTTCTCTTTCTTGTGGCCTAAAGTTTGTACAGGAATGTGTAGCCAGCCACATATACCCAGTACTGATTAGTTGCCTCGTATCATGCATGACAGTTTACTATTATATGGTCTCCCTTTTTTTTTTGACCAGCAACACTTAGGTAATGAAATGTGCTGTTTGGATGAATTTGTAGAAACAAAACATTTCATTTTTAATGGTATTTGGTCATTTTTTTTAAAACGTGCTTGCTGGCAGCTTCATTCATTGTTGTTCTACAATAGCCAATTTTTTTTTACAGCTGTGCAGTCTTGACGTTAATGTATACTTAGTAAACACAAGGTAGAAGGCTACCAAACACTGCATTGCACACCTTACTGTGTACGAAGGGTCCATCTGGGGCGCAAGAAAGCTCTAGAAACAATTCCCAAAATATTGTAATTCAGAGCAAGAGTGAATAACTCACTGTCCCTAGAGCAGTGCTTCCAAAACTTTTCAGTGGCGGATCCACATGGATTATTTATCCATTGCAGCAGAGAATGGTGCCCAATTGATTGATTGTTCATATTTGGCCATTTTAAATTTGTATTAAAATTATTACTGTTTTGAAACATGTTGTTGTCATAAAAAAATTGTAATGAGATTTAATAAATAAGAATACGAAACAAATAATGGAGCTTTCTAGAAGATTTTATCAACAAATTGTCGGTTTAAAAACCGTAAATGTCTAGGTCAAAATTTGGTTCTGGTAAGTTACTAGCAAATAAAAACATTAATTAATTAAAATCTCACGGGATTTGCAACTTGAAGTTCAATCATTTATATATTGAAAGAGTTCCATCCATTTTTATTTTTTTTAAGACAATTATATTTTCTGAAGATCACTTGAAGTCAAGCAGGAAAATATTGACATTCTTTGGGAGGTCCAGTTTTTTTCGCAGTCAAACTAAACTAGTGACACAACACATTCTATTCTCTAGACTACGTCATGCTATTTATAAAATCCTGTTCAGGGCTTCGTAGCGGGAGATTGAGAACGAATGCAGAAGAAGAAAGAAAGAAAAATCCAAGCAAATGTAGATGAGATACTTCAGACATAACTGTAGTATAAAATACAGTTTAGCATAGTAAAGGTGCTTTTGAGGTCTGTCTGTTTGATGAGTTCGTTGTTTGTACCCTGGATTACAAGAATGCGGAACATGTGGGTGGTTTATAGTCAAGGGCGAAGAATTGGACAGGAAGTGGGAGCAACGCCAAACTTGGCATATATAGACCGACAGAGAGATGAAAGGTTTGGACATTGGATAAGAATTCTATACCACCCAGATGTATTGACATATTCTAGAAACACCAGAGGTATGGATGGAATCGTCTTGAAAAGGATGTTTTGTTAGACTGTCGTAGTTTACAGAGAAGCTGAAACATCTGGACATTTCAACCTGGCACAAACAATTCCAGCACAGCATCTTTTAGGTCGAGTTAGCCTTCCCTAGTCTCTTAACCAGACTGCATGAGTGCAGCCTGTTTCCAGGACCTCCACTTTAAGGTGGAATAGGATCTTGGTCAGCTATTGGTTCGCTAATCCTGATGCAAGCAATGAATCGCTGACTGGTCTAAGCTTATTCACTGCTATGTCCAGAGGTATGAATTCAAAATAATGACCACACAGAAAAGAAGACAGGCCCCCATGACATCTAACAGCACAAGAGAAGGGTATGTGAAACAATCTAACAAAACACATGAGAAGAGTATGTGAAACAATCTAACAAAACGTGAGAAGAGTATGTGAAACAATCTAACAAAACACGTGAGAATAGTATGTGAAACAATCTAACAAAACATATAACTGAACTTAATGTCTTTATACAGGTTTAGAAGACTCCGCAGAGTCTGTTTACAACCAGTTACATTTACATCACCTTGCTCTAAAAGCT
Organism: Ariolimax columbianus; assembly: GCA_036924085.1. Lineage (NCBI taxonomy): Eukaryota > Metazoa > Mollusca > Gastropoda > Stylommatophora > Arionidae > Ariolimax > Ariolimax columbianus. The sequence goes on along the minus strand of JAVGWX010000023.1, from coordinate 36,838,628 downwards.
ATGCGCATCCAATTTATTCTTAAATGCATTAACTGTCCCTGACTCCACTACCTCCCATGGCAATGCATTCCAAGCAGTCACCACTCTCTGACTAAAAATATATTTCCTAATATCTAACCTGGACCTCTCTTTAGTCAGCTTGTAGCTATGCCCTCTTATTATTGTGGGTGGCTGTATTTTAAAAAACTTGTTATAGTCTAATTTATCCATTCCTCTGATCATCTTATAAACCTGTATTAAGTCACCCACGAGTATGTGAAACAATCTAACAAAACATGAGAAGAGCGTGAAACAATCTAACATCACATGAGCAGATGAGACGAGTACCAGGTAAATGAAATAATGTGTTCTGAGATAAAGACAATATAAAGAATATGATTGATACCAATTTATTGTCATAAGACAAGTCAAAAAATCAAACATAGTATTCGTTTATTAATAGAATGACCTCTTGCGACTGAGTGTTTCTGGAGGGGTCCAAACATATTATAATCACCCTGTGCGAGGTCTGGTGAATATGCAGGATGTGGATGACACTTGAAATGCAGATACGTGATTGTCGTCGCTGTCACACCTTATCATGATGTAGCAACGCACCAGAACTGACCAAGCTGTGATGTTTTGACCTGATAGCAGGCGACAAATGGTAGTGCTTGCTGAAGTTGGATGTGTTGGACCGAAATGTGCAAATATCGCAGCCAAGCCGTAAACTATGACAACGCATTCCGTTCTCTGGACTACATTCTGCTACTTAAGCCCTTTCAGTGTTTGGTAGTGGGAGATTGAGAATGAACGAAGCCAAGCCTAGCCAAATGGTAGTGAAGCAAATCACAGTATTATTTGCTGTTGATATTGAGGCCCCTGAGCATGTAGGTTTCAGGATTGGGGCTTTACAGTGCCAGAACAAGTGTGAGCATCAATATGCTGAACCACCCTATTGTATGGGACTTCTGAACGTTGCCACTTCTAGCTTAGTCTCTGGCTGGTTAGTAGCTAACACAGCATTCATCACGAGCGACTGTACAGTGTAAAAAGCCATCTGCTTCGTAATGTCGTAACATCACCCTCATCATTTCCTTTTTATGTTCTTCTTGACACATAGGGCCGCAACAGATGCTCTCCATTCTGTGGCGTTTTCTTGAGTTACGCCCACAAGATGCCGATTGACCCAATTTCTACTTGTAATGTTGTATCAGTGTTTTACAAACATCCACACGATGTTCTTTCAGTTTGGGAGTGAATTATTTTGGTACCCACCAATGGAGGACTTACAGCATGTCATAAGAGGCGACTAACTGTGTGACATGTCATAACACCAGCCTGTGGTTAGGGGGTTTGTTAAGAGCAGCATGGATGGCGCCTAACACCTCTACTTTTCTCTAGTGTTTGAGTCTATTAAGATGGACTCACACATCAGTTAACCAACCTCCATAGTGGAGTAATAAGCTGCTCGAGCCTAGCCCACTAAGCAGGAAATCCTCCTCCTGGTTACATCCAGCTGACACCAGAGTTGGGACCTGCAGGAAGTACAGGTCGACTAAGACCTTGTTGATTGTTACTCCCTGGTTTTCCGGTATCACTCGTTTCATTGTAACGATAGTGTCAGGTGTAGTCACAGCCCTACGGACAGAAATAGGCTGCATCCGTCACAGCTGACATCCACTTTCAAACATCTTGTGTCATTCATAAACCTGAGCCACATCCCTGCAGGAGAAAGCTGCATCCATCACAGCTAACACCCACTTTCAAACATCCTGTGTCTTTCATAAACCTGAGCCACATCCCTGCAGGAGAAAGCTGCATCCGTCACAGCTAACACCCACTTTCAAACTTCCTGTGCCATTCATAATCCTGCTGAAACGACACACAACCATCATAATACCTCTTTATCCTTCGGTGAAAGTCTGTTAGTTTTTCTCACCCCCTCCCACTAACCACCAAAAAAAAACTGGATGCTACTCCTCTCTCACGCATGCTTCTAAAGAGGCAGCAATCTTGGCTATGGTTTGCTGACATCATATTTGTCATCAAGCCCCCGAGCCTACGCGCACTTGTCCCTCAAGGGGTAGGGACATATCTGTTGTATGACCATCAACAACGTGATTCGGACTTATTGCTGTGTTACAGTTATTTTTTTACTCCACCTTGTGTCTACAATCACATGAAAAATGCGCTCGTGTGCAGTATAACTATGGTGTACACCGATTTCTAAGTTCATCATCATCATGTAGCATGTCTTTTCCAGAACATCGCTCTCACAACAGCCGATCTGTAAGACTCGATCTCTAGCCAGAACTCCCGCCTCCGTCACAGTCATCTTCAGGATCTCCGTAATGTCTTGTGCCCATCTTTTCCTTAGCCTGCCTCTGCCCAGCTTTCCAGGTGGCATACCCACCAGTATCGTTCTTTCCAAGCCATTATGGCGTTTGATGTGGCCAAAATATTTTAGTTTTCTAGACAAAGATATATCAATGCAGAAGTTGAATAAAATAAGAAACTTATAGCTGAACACTAATAAAATAAAAATCCTGCTAACTTGCATCTTCCTGGTGGCAACATACGGATGTGAAATATGGACTTTACCACACAAACACTTAAGAAAAGGATTGCATTGTTTAACACTAAAATGCTACAGGAAAGAGATCAAGATGATGAGCTGCAGCAGTCAGAGAGCCATAGCTGACTGGTAACGTCAGGGCCATTAAATCAGAACTGCCAAGACACTTTTACACCTCCATGCGATGATCCTGGATGAGAGGCTGCAACAGAGTAGGCTGGCTAAGGAAAAGGGATAAAAAAGAGAAGGTTAACCTGGTACTAAAAAAATGCCTACCGCCAAAGACGGATGTTTCAGACCGAAAGGTGGTATCAAGATGCTGAGCAACGCATGAGCTGCAGTGGTCAGCGACCCATAGCTGACTGCTAGCATCAGGGCCAGCTGCCAAGACCCTTCTACACCTCCACGCGGTGATCCTGGATAACAGGGCAGACTGGCTAAGGAGAAGGGATCGAAGAGGGAATGCTAACCCGTTACTCAAAAAATGCTTGCTGAAGTCGGATGTGTTGGACCGAAAGGTGCAAATATCGCAGCCAAGCTTAAACTATGACACAACGCATTCCATTCTCTGGACTACATTCTGCTACTTAAACCCTTTCAGGGTTTGGTAGTGGGAGATTGAGAACGAATGAAGAAGAAGAAGAAGACCGAAAGGTGCAAATATTGCAGTCAAGCTCTAAACTAGCGACAACGCAATCCATTCTCCGGACTACATCCTGCTACTTGCAAATCCCTGTTCAGGACTTGGTAGCGGGAAATTGAGAACAAATCCAGAAGAAGAATAAGAAGCTACAGGAAAGTGTTCAAAATCCCATGAATAGCGAAAAAGGAAAATCCAGATATCCTAAAAGAACTGGGATAACGAGAGGCTAGTAAACAATATCTTGTAGTGAAAACTAAAAATATTTCTAAGTCAACTCAACACAAACAATGGAATGCATTGTGTTTTAAAGCTTCCCTCACATTTATGGGGACTTCCTTCTCTCCCCCATCCCCCCAAAGTTGTGTACGTAGGTAGGGAGCCGCAGGGACTATCTGAAGCTCTAGAGAACCGACGGCAAGCCACAAGAACTTAAAAACAACAGCAATGTAAAATAGTGTCATTTAATCACAGGGTGTATCAATAAAGCAACAAAGATGGTTAGCAACAAAGATCCGTAACTGGCTGTGGGTCTACATTGCTCTACCGTTTTAGTTCATTATGGATGCTGCCAGACCACGGATTTGCCTGGAATTCACACTAGTTGACGACTTACAATTGTGTTCACGGAAACGTGGTGTTTTCCGTTTGTACTGGATAATTCGTACATTTTTTGTGATTTCTTCCGTCCGATTATCCTGGTCTGAACATCGGCTATATGAATGGCGCTACACTTAAACCTGTGTTGTATATCATGGCCTAGTTCACACAGCCGGGGAGAGATGCCAGACTCACACGCTGAGTGATGTCCCTACGGCCTCTTGTGGTTATGGAAAAGGTACGACACACGCTAGATGTCATCTCCCCTCCGCTGCCTTGCGGGATACCTGTTTATGGGAAAGGCTGCAGGAGTAAACCCTAAGGAAAAATCTGCATCCTATGCTATCTCGTCGTCTCGATAAATATCTTGCCATTAGCCAAAGGTAGCTCAAGACCAGAGAGTGAGGTTGACAGAAGGCGCAGTTTCTTCCTCACTTTAATGCAAATCACAGCACAGGTCACCCATTTCAGCGGACACAGTAAGAGAAAAGACTGTCCACACGGCTGAACAAAGACAGGGGTCACTTGTGATGGACGAACATCATCGTATCAATAAATGTGGAGAGTGCAAGAATCAGTGATTCCTAGACCTAATCTGGACCTTTCTTTTATTAATTTGTGGCTGTGTCCTCTTGTTCTTGTAGGCGGCTGTATTTTGAAAAACTTGTTTTGGTCTAATTTATCCTTCCCGTAGATTTTCTTACATAAACCTGTTTTAAATCACCTTCAATTCTCTTTTCTAGACATTGTAGGCCGGTTTTCCTCAAATCTATAATTCTGGAATCCCACTATCAGTTTTGTCACTCTTCTTTAGATCCTTTCCAGCATGTTTATATCCCCTCTACGATAAGGGCTCCACACTAGTACACAGTAGTTGATAAGTCTCAGCAAAGGCTTTCTGGCATCTAGTTACCATTTCTTTATCAAGCTTCCCATAAAAATGCTTCCCAGGTACTTCAATTCTTGAGCCTATTTCAGTTTGGTATTGTTTAGTTGTTCTGCATATGCTTATGTTCGAATATGTAAACCCATTTACAAAATAAAATACTGAAGTCAGATGCACTGGGCCATTAGGTGCAAAACACAGTACAATACTCTGAAAATAATGTAAAACTGAAAAAAAATATGACATCTTTCACAGACTGTTACATGTGCATTCATATAATTCCGAAGTCTATTTTTGTCATCGTACATTAGGGTTTGGTTGTCTGCAAAGACAAAGGGTATTCTGTGGCGAAGTGGTTAAGCCGTCGGCCTTGTGATCAGGTGGTGCGGGTTCACTCCAAACTCCGTCATCTTTTTCACTGGTGCTTGATGCGGAGGCCCCTGCATCTTGTAGTCGCACCCTAGTCGTCTTGTCCTTGACTTGCCACTGGGATTGGGGACGCGAGACGAGAGAGTGAGGATAAAAAGTAGCGCAGTTAATCCTTACTAAAAATAGCGCTAGCAAAATTAATTATGCCATCATCGTCTACGATGGACGGTGCCTTTGCCTTTTTTTGTCTGCAAAGAGTAGGTCATGTATTGAGTTGTGTTCTTCGCTTCCTGTGTTGAAATCTTGACTGGCTTCTGTCATTATTCTGTCCAATAGCCAGCATCAGTGTTAAATAACAGGAAAACCCCCATCATCTGTGATTTTTATTCACATTGAGTGTTCAATAAAACTCAAAGGTTTGGAATGTTGAGAAGAAACCAAGGCATCAAAATAAATTAATGATATGTCCATGAAAATACAGAGAAATGCTACACATGTATCGAGGAATCTTTTTAAGTGAAAAAATGGTGCACAAAGAAAGTGAATGAAGAATATCCTAAGAATTATTGAACAAGACAGCATACATGGTGCTTACTATTACCTGTCATTGACAAGCACTATGGAGATATAAATAAAATACTTAGGCTGACCAATAAACTAACCTAGGCTGACCAATAAACCAACTTAAGCTGACCAATAAACTAACCTAGTCTGACCAATAAATTAACCTAGACTGACCAATAAACTAACCAGGACTGACCAATGAACTAACCTAAACTGACCAACGAACTAACCAGGACTGACCAATAAACTAACCAGGACTGACCAATAAACTAACCAGGACTGACCAATAAACTAACCAGGACTGACCAATAAACTAACCAAGACTGACTAATAAACTAACCAGGACTGACCAATAAACTAACCAGGACTGACCAATAAACTAACCAGGACTGACTAATAAACTAACCAGGACTGACCAATAAACTAACCAGGACTGACCAATAAACTAACCTAGACCGATCAACATTGACTTAGTTGCCCCTCTTCTACCATGGGTTGTACATGACTTGACTTAGTTGCCCCTCTTCTACCATGGGTTGTACGGGACTTGACTTGGTTGCCCCTCTTCTACCATGGGTTGTACAGAACTTGACTTAGTTGACCCCCATCTACCATGGGTTGTATGGGACTTGACTTAGTTGACCCCCATCTACCATGGGTTGTACGGGACTTGACTTAGTTGACCTCCATCTACCATGGGTTGTACAGGACTTGACTTAGTTGACCTTCCATCTACCATGGGTTGTACGGGACTTGACTTAGTTGACCCCCATCTACCATGGGTTGTACAGGACTTGACTTAGTTGACCCCCATCTACCATGGGTTGTACGGGACTTGACTTAGTTGACTCCCATCTACCATGGGTTGTACGGGACTTGACTTAGTTGACCCCCATCTACCATGGGTTGTACGGGACTTGACAGTTGACCCCCATCTACCATGGGTTGTACAGGACTTGACAGTTGACCCCCATCTACCATGGGTTGTACGGGACTTGACTTAGTTGACCTTCCATCTACCATGGGTTGTACGGGACTTGACAGTTGACCCCCATCTACCATGGGTTGTACGGGACTTGACAGTTGACCCCCATCTACCATGGGTTGTACAGGACTTGACAGTTGACCCCCATCTACCATGGGTTGTTCGGGACTTGACAGTTGACCCCCATCTACCATGGGTTGTACGGGACTTGACAGTTGACCCCCATCTACCATGGGTTGTACGGGACTTGACTTAGTTGACCCCCATCTACCATGGGTTGTACGGGACTTGACTTAGTTGACCCCCATCTACCATGGGTTGTACGGGACTTGACTTAGTTGACCTTCCATCTACCATGGGTTGTACGGGACTTGACAGTTGACCCCCATCTACCATGGGTTGTACGGGACTTGACTTAGTTGACCCCCATCTACCATGGGTTGTACAGGACTTGACTTAGTTGACCCCCATCTACCATGGGTTGTACAGGACTTGGCAGTTGACCCCCATCTACCATGGGTTGTACAGGACTTGACAGTTGACCCCCATCTACCATGGGTTGTACAGGACTTGACAGTTGACCCCCATCTACCATGGGTTGTACAGCTCTTCTTTCTTTTTGTGGCTTATAGTTTCTATAGGATGCCTAACTCTCCTTAATTTCCACAAGCCTAGCAGGTTTCAGTACTACTATTCTTTGCTCCCCTTTTTGGGCCTGGTAACAGACATCTGCCCTTGAGAAGAATGATCATGGTATTTACATCTCAATGACACAGGAATACAAACACATGATATACACAGAAGAGTTATCTGTCCACGGGCCGCCCAGAAATGTGAAGCTTTGAGGAGGGAGGAAACTTCAAGGGAATGTATCCATCAATGTTTGCTCCCAAGACACATGGCATACCATCTGGAAAAGAAAAAAAGGAAAATACATATGGTAACATTTATTATAAATGTGTAAATGGCTCATAGAATAGACTTCGTTGCTGAAAGTGTTTTCAAGGCAGTCTGACTGACGAGATGTGGATCGACGTGATCTCAATAGTAGTAAGCGTCATGCAGATGAAGCCAAGTATTGCTTTAATCGCCTGGAGGACCATGGTCCACCTTTATCAGCATGCTCGGGATGTGAGGAAAACTACTACAACCCACCACTTAACGTCCTTTTCAGGGTGCACAAAAGAGCTAACTTACTCATTATGGGCATTAAACAACAACAAAATATATATATATATATCTTTCCAGTCAAGTGCTTAGTCTCTCAGGGACTGTTGTATGTTGTCTTCGCAGCGTACATTAAGACATTCTGGGGATCTGGATCCCTGAGTGCCGTGATATCCTGTCCTCTCTCCTTCTACAGACATGGCCAAACCATCGCAGTTGAGACTTCATCACTTGGGCACGCAGGGTTTGGGCTTTGAGAGCTTATGTATTGTCTGGTTACAGATCTTGTCCATTGGATCACCTTTTAGTACCAAATTTGTGAGGATTGATGCTGACTTTTTGGGGATTGTGGTCATTGCCCATGACTCACATTCGTATGACAAGATTGGTACATATGTGAACTGGTATATACATCTTTGTTTTCTTGCTTATTTCTCTTTTGCTGAGAAATTCTTTGTTTATTGCATCGAAAAGTCTGCTAGTTGCCATCTTTTCTGCAGCTAACTCTTCTTTGATGCCTCCCTCATCGTCTATTACCACTCTAAGATATTTGAATCTGCTGACCTGTTCCAGTGGCTATTTTCCCAGGGCGATATGATGTTTCTTCTCATCTCTCACGACCACCATGTTTTGTTTGTTTTGTAGCTGTTAATGGACATTCCTCTCCTCCCCAACTCTTCTTTCCAGACTTGCATGTTGGTCTGAAGACATGCCTCCGACCTAGTGATCAGGACCATGTCATCTGCAAATGCCTATATGATATGATATATATATATTTGAAGTCGGATGTGTCGGACCGAAAGGTGCAAACAATGCAGTCAAGCTGTAAACTAGTGACACAACGCATTCCATTCTTCGGACAACATCCTGCTACTAGCAAAGACCTTTTCAGGGCTTGGTAGCGGGAGATTGAGAACAAACGAAGATGAAGAAAAAGATATATATTTCATATAGAAACATTGTCATGAGAATGCACCCTCATCAACTTCCACTGATGGCTTGTAACGATAGTAGATCTGGCTACAGGTAAGGGGGCGGCCACAAAGCATCAGGCTCACATTGACTGGCGCAACGCACTTGGCGCAGGACAGACGACTTAAGCTTTCCATGACGATTAACGACATACGTGGAAAGAAAAACTAACAAAAGCGTGAATAATTAATTTTTCCTAGGGTTGGAAAAAGCAGAAGAATATCTCATATTTGCAAATTTCTTACTTCCCTCTTTGATATTGTCTTTCTCTAGTCTACAATTATGATATACTCAGATTCTTCATGATATACTCAGATTCTTCATGATATACTCAGATTCTTCAACTCTCTAGTCTACAATAACGCTATGTTCACTCAGATACCATCCACGTAAATTCCACCACATCACTTACTTCCTTATTTAGTAGGGCCACTGCACCCTACAGAGCATGCCATAAAAGGCAACAAAATAAGGTTGTGCTTGGAGTTGGTAACCTCACCATGTACACTAAAGTGTCACAGAAACTACTTTTACAAGAGCACATCAATGCTTGATACAGACTTCCTGCTGGAGGCCAGCTATAGGGATTGTCTCTTGCCCCAACTGGAGTGAAAAAAAGGGTTGATGATGAGTCAGTTACCTACCAAGCCAGAGTTCCACTGTGGCTATACCAAATGCCATCTTGACAGGCTCCAGTTGAAGACGCCCACTGTCTAGCAGAAATCTCTTAGTCTCAGTTCCTTCTGGCTTCTCACAGAAAATCTCAACCATTTCTAGGGGAATACAGAAAATCTCTACCATTTCTTGTGGAATACAGAAAATATATATTTTGTAGAGAAAACAAAATAATCTCAAAAATTTCTTTGAAAATTCAGAAAAATGCTCTGCTAATACAGATATGTTGCCTGCAGTAAATGAGCACTATACATCACAGCCAACCAAAACCCATACACCAGACCAACCAAACACATACACCACAGCCAACCAAAACCCATACACCAGACCAACCAAACACATACACCACAGCCAACCAAAACCCATACACCACAGCCAACCAAAACCCATTCACTAGACCAACCCAAACACCACAGCCAACCAAAACCCATACACCACAGCCAACCAAAACCCATTCACTAGACCAACCCAAACACCACAGCCAACCTAAACCCATTCACTAGACCAACCCAAACACCACAGCCAACCAAACACATACACCACAGCCAACCAAAACCCATACACCACAGTCAACCTAAACCCATTCACTAGACCAACCCAAACACCACAGCCAACCCAAACCCATACACCAGACCAACCAAACACATACACCACAGCCAACCAAAACCCATACACCACAGCCAACCTAAACCCATTCACTAGACCAACCCAAACACCACAGCCAACCTAAACGCATTCACTAGACCAACCCAAACACCACAGCCAACCTAAACCCATTCACTAGACCAACCCAAACACCACAGCCAACCTAAACCCATTCACTAGACCAACCCAAACACCACAGTCAACCTAAACCCATATACCACATAGGCCTTCATCAGGGACAACAATACTGAACTAACAAATTAACATATTAGAAAAAAATGGTCAACTTATCTGATAGTAGACCCAGTCTGTCTAAGCGACTGGTTGGGCCAGATGCTTGACTGAAGATGAAGGGGAGCGATCAAACACAAGGTGGCCAGGAGATCGTAAGAAATGGAGGGGAATGCGCCGGATAAGCCAATGGTGGCCAAATATGGAAACGGCCAAATAGTGATACAGGTGGGAGAACAAAGAGAATGTGATGTAAGCCGGGAGGGCGTGATATTAATAGGAAGGGGGGGGGGGGGAGGGGGAGGAAATGAGAATCAATGATAGATTTATCATTTCTTGCTGGTGTAGGCATGAATACGCTTGTATGAGAACCTTGGTTTTGTTCTCTACAAAATAATCCTTATATTCATTTTCCATTGTTATTTAGGGCATCTTCACCATACCTAACAACCACTCTGCCCCATCTGGAATCAATCATTTCCAACTCTGGCATTAGTCTCCCAGGAGGAGTATTTCATTTGGACAATCGTCAACGGTCTTTTGGAGGATCTCAAATAATTCTTGAATGTCATTCTCTCATCCTCAGTTGGTACATACACAACGACTACATCAATTTTTCTGGCTTCCTCTTGTAGGCTAAGTACTATCAGTCGCTCTAAAATGAATTTCTATCCTCTGATGTTTCTTGTTTGGCTCCTGTCCACAGTATAGCGTCCTAGCCGCTTTGGTGGTGGGTACTTCGCTGCAGAGGAACATGCTGTCATCATAGTTCAGGATATCTTGTCCCATTTTCTTTGTTTCTGTTAGCACCAGGTTGGCCAACTTTGATCTCTTCTATCAGTTCCTCTTCCTTCCCATTTCTGATTCTTTTATTCCATGTTCTGTAAGTCACGGTCTTTATTTCTTGCCAGTTTGTCATCTTTAAGATCAAAAGACAAAACAAGTGATTATCCTGTTGTATCTTTGCATGGTAGAGGGGCTGCCTCCTTTCAGCCTTCAAGCCTGTTTTTGTCCTCAACATAAATATTTGCAGCTAGCATCCAAATTTAGGGAGCCATTCATCTGCCGAAGACGGATATGTCGGACCGAATGGTGCATATATCGCAGTCAAGCTGTAAACTAGCGACACAACGCATTCCATTTTATGGACTACATCCCGCTACTTGCAAAGCCCTGTTCACGGCTGGGTAGCGGGAGATTGAGAATGAAAAGAAGAAGGGGAAGGGGGGCCATTCAGCAACCGACAACCCTACAGAGGGGCCTGGTAGAAGGGTAGGCTCCTCCTGCGGGGCCAGGTAGAAGGGTAGGCTCCTCCTGCGGGGCCAGGTAGAAGGGTAGGCTCCTCCTGCGGGGCCTGGTAGAAGGGTAGGCTCCTCCTGCGGGGCCAGGTAGAAGGGTAGGCTCCTCCTGCGGGGCCTGGTAGAAGGGTAGGCTCCTCCTGCGAGGCCTGGTAGAAGGGTAGGCTCCTCCTGCGGGGCCAGGTAGAAGGGTAGGCTCCTCCTGCGGGGATTGGTAGAAGGGTAGGCTCCTCCTGCGGGGCCAGGTAGAAGGGTAGGCTCCTCCTGCAGGGCCAGGTAGAAGGGTAGGCTCCTCCTGCAGGGCCAGGTAGAAGGGTAGGTTCTTCCTGCAGGGCCAGGTAGAAGGGTAGGCTCCTCCTGCAGGGCCAGGTAGAAGGTTAGGTTCTTCCTGCAGGGCCAGGTAGAAGGGTAGGCTCCTCCTGAGGGGCCAGGTAGAAGGGTAGGTTCTTCCTGCAGGGCCAGGTAGAAGGGTAGGCTCCTCCTGCAGGGCCAGGTAGAAGGGTAGGTTCTTCCTGCAGGGCCAGGTAGAAGGGTAGGTTCTTCCTGCGGGGCCAGGTAGAAGGGTAGGCTCCTCCTGCAGGGCCAGGTAGAAGGGTAGGTTCTTCATGCAGGGCCAGGTAGAAGGGTAGGCTCCTCCTGAGGGGCCAGGTAGAAGGGTAGGTTCTTCCTGCAGGGCCTGATAGAAGAGTAGACTCCTCCTGCGGGGCCTGGTAGAAGGGTAGGCTCCTCCTGCGGGGCCAGGTAGAAGGGTAGGCTCCTCCTGAGGGGCCAGGTAGAAGGGTAGGTTCTTCCTGCAGGGCCTGATAGAAGAGTAGACTCCTCCTGCGGGGCCTGGTAGAAGGGTAGGCTCCTCCTGCGGGGCCAGGTAGAAGGGTAGGCTCCTCCTGAGGGGCCAGGTAGAAGGGTAGGTTCTTCCTGCAGGGTCTGATAGAATAGACTCCTCCTGAGGGGCCAGGTAGAAGGGTAGACTCCTCCTGAGGGGCCTGGTAGAAGGGTAGGCTCCTCCTGCGGGGCCAGGTAGAAGGGTAGGCTCCTCCTGAGGGGCCAGGTAGAAGGGTAGGTTCTTCCTGCAGGGCCTGATAGAATAGACTCCTCCTGCGGGGCCTGGTAGAAGGGTAGGCTCCTCCTGAGGGGCCTGGTAGACGAGTAGACTCCTCCTGAGGGGCCTGGTAGAAGGGTAGGCTCCTCCTGAGGGGCCAGGTAGAAGGGTAGGCTCCTCCTGAGGGGCCAGGTAGAAGGGTAGGCTCCTCCTGAGGGGCCAGGTAGAAGGGTAGGCTCTTCCTGCAGGGCCTGATAGAAGAGTAGACTCCTCCTGCGGGGCCTGGTAGAAGGGTAGGCTCCTCCTGAGGGGCCTGGTAGAACGGTAGGCTCCTCCCCCAGGCTGATACTGATCCCCCCCATACTCAATGATGAAAGTTTGCCCAACTGGCAGTGATCCTATTCACATAGTCTGCTGTTGACTTTTTAGTGCTGTTATTACAATAGGATTTCTTGAAGATGGAGAGAAAGACTAATGTCTGGTCAGACAAAATATACTGATCAGACATGTTAGTCGTCAGGCAGAACATACTGGCCAAGACCCTCGCCTTGACTTTCCTGCTGTCCTATCTCGAAATGGACTGTTTTCATGGCAGCCTGGCTAACAAGGTGAGGGGCCGACGTGATCCCTGTTGTAGTGAACAACAGACAAATGAAGCCAAGCATAGCACAACTGCCTGAAAGACCCTGGTCCACCTTCATCAGCACACTCGGAATGTGAGGAAAGCTACTGCAACCCGCCACTTAACGTCCTTTTCAGGGCGCACAAAAGAGTAAACCTACTCATTGTGGGCATTCGCAAACAATAACAACAATAGGACATCTTGGAGATAACCACATGCATGTGTTAAAGCTGACTGAGGGTTGTGCTTAAGACTAGTGACCTCACCATATGAAACATTTACACAGATGCCCTGTAAAGGAATTAACCATCCCCAATATGAGCCCAAAAAGAAGATTTCACCATACCTGGATTGGTGATGTCCTGGTAGTTGGTAGGGAATACACAGGCAGTCTTGTCCACAGTTCTGTAAACCAATCCAAGGCTGAAACTTTAACATTCATTTCCTCATCTCTCATTCCCAAATAATTGCATCTATTTCCCTCATAAAATGGTAATCTGTTATTGAGTTTGGAAAAGCCATGCTGCCACTCTGCTCCTCTCATGGAGCTCCGGCAGACTTGAACATGTTCTCCTTATATTTGTCCGAGCTCCGGCAGACTTGAACATGTTCTCCTTACATTTGTCCGAGCTCCGGCAGACTTGAACATATTCTCCTTACATTTGTCCGAGCTCCGGCAGACTTGAACATATTCTCCTTACATTTGTCCGAGCTCCGGCAGAATTGAAGAACATCTTCCAATATGTATCCAATTTTTCATTTGTTGAACACATGATTTTGTTTAGTCTGCAAGGGCCTATTCATAATCTAAACACGGCTGAATGGTTTTGATGCCTGCCTGCTGACAAGTAGAACAGCAGGTCGAATCCCTGGTAAGGGATATGTTGTTTTTCTGTTGAGGGTGAAATACTCAAACATAGCCAGCACAGAACGTGTGACAGCAGTGGCAAATCGGCCCGTGGTTCTCAGCATTTGAAACCTCTCGATTACCCCAGTAATGGGACTAAAGTTCTACAGCATTTAAAACAAAAATTCTTTATACTAATAGATATTTTTATTATGAATACTTCTTGTGATTAGATAGTATAATGATGTGCCTTTAGATCTATTCATCATCACTTAAGCAACTAGTTTCAATTAACTTTATTTTGAAAAAAATTAGGATTTGACAACCGCGATAGCTTGTCTTAGACATTAAGATACACATCTAGTAAATTAGGTCAGACTCCAAGGAATGGACACACGTGCACACAGATGGCAGCAGAGGGGACGAGCCAAACATGGGAGGAGGCATATTCATTAGACACAAAAGTGGAAATATAACAGAAGAGGCCCTCCCAACAGGAAAGTTATCCACAAACCTCAGAGCAGAATCGATGGCCCTCCTGCGAGCACTGAATATACTTCAAACAGAAAGGCAACCTCCAACAAAAAATAGCTGTATTCACAGACTATTAGAGACAATACAAAAAATAAACAACGAACCACTGTTATCAGAGATTAGAGTAGAACTAGGAAAACTCCAAAGATCCTCAACAATAGTGCTCCAGTGGCTACCCTCCCATTGCGCAACCACGGGAAACGAGAGAGCTGACACTCTGGCAAAAGATGGCAGCAAAAAGGCACAATTTAATCATCGAGTACCATACAGAGAAATCAAGAACATCATCAGAAATCAGTATATACACCAATGGAGAGAAGACAGAAATATAAGCACTACACCAGACCCAATTCACCAACTCAAAAGAAATCAACAAACTACCTTATTTCGTCTGAGAACTGGACACTGCAGGCTACTGGAACATCTATACCGACTGAAGATCTCACACATCGATGAGTGCCCATGTGGAACAGGAGGCCAGAACCCTGAGCATATTCTACAGGAATGCCCAATCTATAAGGAAATGAGATGCCAGACCTGGCCAGAGGGTGCAGAGCTGAGACAAAAAACTGTGGGGCAGCCGGTCTGAGCCGGTAAGACTAAAGACTTCATCATGGCGACTCGCCTGCAGATATAGTATGACCAAAAGATCCTGAATGCAAAGAAGAAGAAGGTAAGACTATGGGATCAAGATGCTGAGCAGTACATGAGCTGCCAGCATTGGGACCAGTGAACCAGAGCTGCCAAGACTATTCTACACCTCCAGGCGGTGATGCTGGATAACAGGCTGCAGCAGAGTAGACTGGCTAAGGAGAAGAGATCGAAGATGGAAGGCTAATCTGGTACTCAGAAATCCTTGCAGAATGATGTGACAGACCAAAAGATGCAAATATAGCAGTCAAGCTGTAAACAATGACACAACACATTCCATTTTCATGACAATATCCTGCTACTTTCAGAGCCCTTCTCAGGATTTGGCAGCAGGAGTTTGAGAACATACGACAAAGAAGAATGGAGGAGGTTTGACTGTAAATGGTTATTAACTGTAAAGGATAATTAACTGTAAAGGGTTATTAACTGTAAAGGATAATTAACTGTAACGGGTTATTAACTGAAGTATATTTCTGTCTTCCTCGTATATTGTAACCAGATCTTCCTATGTATAGGCACGCAGTAGTAGTTGATGATAAGTTGAGGGTATGCTACATTTTGTCCAATCTATTTTCATCTCTATTTTCCAATTTTTTGTCACAGGACAAAAATCTGTGCAAAGGTCTTCATTTCTGACATTTAAAGACAATAAAATAGCAAGTAAAACAGAGGCAAAACATTAGCACAGTAAGGAAACAAAGAAAGCTGAAGTTCACAGAATTCTTAGTATGACAAACAATGGGCCACAAAATATGAAAACAAAGTCTTTGAGAAACTGACAAATTGAGAAGAAGAAAAACAAAGTCTTTGAAAAACTGACAAATTGAGAAGAAGAAAAACAAAGTCTTTGAAAAACTGACAAATTGAGAAGAAGAAAAACAAAGTCTTTGAGAAACTGACAAATTGAGAAGAAGAAAAACAAAGTCTTTGAAAAACTGACAAATTGAGAAGAAGAAAAACAAAGTCTTTGAGAAACTGACAAATTGAGAAGAAGAAAAACAAAGTCTTTGAGAAACTGACAAATTGAGAAGAAGAAAAACAAAGTCTTTGAAAAACTGACAAATTGAGAAGAAGAAAAACAAAGTCTTTGAGAAACTGACAAATTGAGAAGAAGAAAAACAAAAAAAAATATTTTGGAGTCATCTATCTTCTTCTTCTTCTTCTAGTCCATGTTTCAGTTCAGCCAGAGTATAAGTCCCAACTACAATTGGCCTCCTTTAGGAAGTCTGTGTCAAAGCAGTTTGCATGCTGTTGAAGTGGTGGTTTCTGTACCAATGTATTTAACTTGATGAGGTTGCTAGCCCCATGCACAACTCTTTAGCTGCCTTCTACGACATGAATGAAGGTGCAGATAGTCCTGTTCTTTCCTCCTCCGTAAGAGTTCCTGGGATTCATTCGAGGAGGCTGTCAATAGACATGGTTTAATGATACTAAAATGGAGACAAGGTCAAAGCCAAACACATGAAAGACACCAATGATGTGCAAGATCAGTACGTGCTGGGCGGTCCACTACAGCCTAACCTCAGTTCGTGCTGTGCGATCCACTACAGCCTAACCTCAATACGTGCTGGGCAGCCCACTACAGCCTAAACTTCAATGTGGTCCACTACAGCCTAACCTTCAATGTGGTCTACTACAGCCTAACCTCAGTATATGCTGGGCGTTTCACTACAGCCTAGCCTTCAATGCGGTCCACTACAGCCTAACCTTCAATGCGGTCCACTACAGTCTAACCTTTAATGTGGTCCACTAGTCTAACCTTTACCTTCAATGTGGTCACTTCAGCTAAACTCATTCACTCCCATGAGCTGATACATCGGCTTGGTTTGTTTTTTTTAAAACCCAGAAGCCGATGTATCGGCTTTTGCTACTGTGTTCACAAAATCACATATTTTCCCATTCCTAGTTCTCCTAAATGTTTTATTTTGGTTATTGGCGGAAGTCCAGATTTTGCACTTTTTCATTCCGGAAGAGTTAGCTTGAGTTTCGTAGAAAAAATGTTTAGTTTCGTAACTTGGAAAATGTAATTTTTTTTTGGGAGAGCAACTTTGAAGCTATCCCATGCACCTTCAGCCACACAAAATTGAGTTTTTTCAGTACAAGCTCGGAAATAGATCGATTATATTATTGCTAAGGGTAATGATGATAAAGATATCGATCGTTATGATAGCGCTGTTTCAATTTATTTATATAGTCTTAGTTCTAAGTCGAGCGATGAAAGTAAAACTAAATCTACTGACGAAGAGTCGGTGCCCTCTTTTCTCTCAAGCAATAGTAATAACAGTTCAAAAATTCAGTTAAGGTTCAAGATCCTGCACAATCATTCTAGTGTGTATAATATAAATGTGTGTATATATATATTTTGAATACAGCAGAACATTCTATCCGTGTGCGCGTAAATTGTAAAAACTCACGCTGATGTTGATCAGAGCTTTTATTTTTTAGCACGTTTTCACGTGCCTTCAGTAAAATATAAATACTGTGAAAACAACTTCACCAAATTAGGTGCAACTTTCAGAACATCGTCCTTTGAGGATTACCGTCAATAGAAATTCATTACTTTTTTTGTATATTGGTTTAGAGCTGAATAATGTATTGATGAGATGAACATTTTTGTTCATAATTTTTAAAAATAACAAACGATTATGCAACTTTAATCCATCAAACACAAATTTACACCTCCATTTTGTAAAATATGTATATTCCATTGTATTCTATCCTCAATTGTGAACAGTTTGTTATATAATATGTGTTATTTCAGTGAACGTTTATTGAAGACAAATAGATCGCAACTAAGTGATGCTGTGTTTCAGTTTTACATAAGAAAAAAATTGTGTCCAGAGGTCCAAAATATTTGGGAGTGAATGAGTTAACCTTCAATGTGGTCCACTACAGCCTAACCTTCAATGTGGTCCACTACAGCCTAACCTTCAATGTGGTCCACTACAGCCTAACCTTCAATGTGGTCCACTACAGCCTAACCTTCAATGCGGTCCACTTCAGCCTAACCTTCAATGCGGTTCACTACAGCCTAACCTTCAATGTGGTCCACTACAGCCTAACCTTCAATGCGGTCCACTTCAGCCTAACCTTCAATGCGGTCCACTACAGCCTAACCTACCAATACGGTCCACTACAGTCTAACCTTCAGTGTGGTCCACTACAGCCTAACCTAGGATGTAGTCCACTACAGCCTAACCTACCAATACGGTCAACTACAGCCTAACCTACCAATACGGTCCATTACAGCCTAACCTTCAATGTGGTCCACTACAGCCTAACCTTCAATGTGAAGTAGGCATGTACAAAGACAGTAACTTACATAGATAATGATTCCAGGCGATTGTACAGAGCGTCAATGCTTTCCTTCTGAAAAGAAACAAAAATAGAACGATTTTTTACTTAATACATAAAGTTCTATACATTTTTGGCAGCACCAAAGAAGTTTATGCAGTGGCTTGTTAAAACTTACTAACTTACTTAGTTGCTCCTCTTCTACCTCGGGGTGCAGAGCTTTAATAGAAAGAATGCCAGACTGTTCTATCCGCTGTCTTCCTGTTGGTCTGGCTCCAGTCATGTCCACGGCCTCTTATTGATTGTCTTATGTTGTCATTCCAGCAGACTTTGAGTCGTCCTCAGGGTTTAGATCCTCGACTCTTTGTTTCCAATGTCTGCCATATAAGCTGATCTTCTTTCATTTTTCAGAAATGACCAAACCATCAAAGTTAAGAATGCTCTATCTGAGTCTGCAAGGGCTGGGTTTCAAGATCTTACCATATTGTCTGATTGCAGACCTGGTCTCTTCTTATTACTTCTTTGACATCTTATTTCTGATGCCTGAAGCTGGCTTTTCTGAGTTGAGGTAATCACCCATGACACATATCCATATTTCAAAACTTGTACATAGATGAAGCAGTGCACATCCATCTTAGTTTTCGGACTTATTTCTGTTTTGGTCAGGAATCCGATATATATGGCATGAAAAAATGTACGAGTTCCTGCTTTTTGAGTAGCCAACTCTTCTTTGATACCTCCTATCTGGTATGTTTCAGCTTCATGTTCAAACATCTTTAATTATCTTCACAAAATAACATACGATTCATAAAAATCTGCTCATAATCCAATAAACAAAAGTTTCATTTGTACACTCTCCTCATAGCAAAGTTTATAAAAATGAACTTCCTAATAGCAAATATTTTTTAATTCAGAAGTTGGTGTATTTCTTCTTCTTCTTCTTCGTACACAGTCAGACAGTAACCATTATTTTTTCGAAAAAAGCGGCGGTCATCCTGAGGCTGTCGCCACTGCCATAGAGCTTGTCTTGCAGTTCCACTGGTGATGGCCACATCTGCTCTCTCTGATCCTCGTATGTCGGGCAGTTCTGC
The DNA here is from genome assembly GCA_036924085.1 of Ariolimax columbianus. Classification (NCBI taxonomy): domain Eukaryota; kingdom Metazoa; phylum Mollusca; class Gastropoda; order Stylommatophora; family Arionidae; genus Ariolimax; species Ariolimax columbianus. The sequence continues at coordinate 36,818,961 of JAVGWX010000023.1, read as the reverse complement.
AGCAGATGTTCAGCGGTCATTTTACCAGTACCGCATGGGCATTCGTCGGTACCACCTATCTTCAATTTGTTGAATAGGTGGTACCTCTGTCTATTGTGGCCAGTGCGAAGTCTGAAGACAACGACCTGCTCTCTTCGGTTCAACTGGTAATAGGCATCGTTTTTGGTGTAACCAGTATGTTCGGTTTCCCATTTGGTCATGTATGTGGCTTTGGTTGGTGTATTTAAAATTGGGAGATTTAATTACTGATTTTTCTTTCAGTAATTTCTCTTTTCATGACTAATTTATCTCATACTTTTATTGTGTCCTATTCTTTTGTGTTAGCATCTGAGTGGCAAGAGCTGATGGACTGCATGTATCTCATGATAAAAGGTCTGTGTTTCAGATGTGTATCTTCTTCGTGTTTTTTCGTTCCTGTTACTGAAGTATAGGTACAACACTGCATTTGGTTTTTACATGTGAGGATGCAAAACCTATGCACAGCCCTCTTTAGCCATCTTTAACGACATGCTAGGAAGGTGACAGTGGACCTCTTTACTCATGGGTCCTACTCAGGTCTCTCTTTTCTGAAGAAAAAAACCCCCCAAAACAAAACACTCACGCACGCATGCACACACACAGAAGCAAGTATATACACACAGAGATTTGGTTTTTTAATTCTATTGTTCCGTTACTAAGAATTGTCTTCACTGCACTCCGGGCACAGCTATAGGTGCTCAGAATCTCCCAGTAAATGGCAAAGGGTGTGAATACTGATGGTTCCTGCAGCTTGTCAGCTGTTCACACTTCTGTTCTGTCCTCTCCTGCACCCATCCACTAGAACCTCGTTGGATATCAAAGATCTGCAGTCTGTAAATTGCTAATTCATCTATTGCGGTGTTATCGTCTAACAGGGGTTATTGATAAACTTATATTTGTGTTTCCTGTCCATGTCTAGTGTACCTGTTATTATTGTCTGTGAGGCCAGCTCTTTCGTTGCCCTGAACCCCAGCATAACCAGGGTGGTAGATCCACACCAGCCTCTGCAGGTTTGATGCCTCTACAGATGTCACCGACTCATGCTGTAGCCAGCCATTACAAAGTAAGGTTGTTGTTTGCGAATGCCTACAATGAGAAGGTTACTCTTTTGTGCGTCCTGAAAAGGATATTAAGTGGCGGGTTGCAGTAGATTTCCTCAAATGCAGAGCGTGCTGATGCAGGTGCACCGAAGGGTCCTCCAGGCGGTCGTGCTATGCTTGGCTTCATCTGCGTGTCACTCACTACTATGGGGATCACGTTGATCCCTAACCTTGTTAGCCCGACTGCCATAAAACAGCCCGTTTTAAGAGGGAGCTGCGAGAAAGCTGAGGTGAAGGTCTTGGCTAGTATATTCTGTCTGACCTTGACTAATATGTCTGATCAGTATGTTGTGCCTGATCAGACGTTAGTCTTCCTCAACTCTGAAGTAAAGTAATTTGTTTATTATTTTTTTTTTTATCTTGTTGAATATATTTTTGGACAATTTCTATTCTCTTCTGGACTTTTGTTTCACTACCATCAATATGTATTATTACATGTCACAGATATAAGAAACGTTCCCTACATCCGGCATATCTCCACTTGTAATTAATGTTTTTCTTCTTCTTCTGCGTTCGTTCTCAATCTTCCACTACCAGGCCCTGAACAGGGCTTTGCAAGTAGCAGGATGTAGTCCGGCGAACGGAATTCGCTGTGTCACTAGTTTACAGCTTGACTGCAATATATGCACCTCTTGATTCGACACATCCGTCTTTGGCATATACTGAATGTTTAATTTTGGCTTCTCATTAGTTTTGCCAATTATCAGTTTTTGTTATCTGAATATCAATGTCCAATCTGTCTTCACCCTTCTGTTGTTTACTCAGGACACAGAGTAGTCCATTCTCGTACACCATCTTCTTGTATTATCCTACGGGCTCTTGCGGCAACGTTTGACATTTGATTTATTTGTCCACATTTATTGTGTCGAGTTCTTCACTTCACATCAAACAAACTTTCTCTGGTAGCTGGTTACAGTGGCTCTTCTTATATTCTGAGATACACTAAACAAGGTGGGTCTAAGTCTTCCTAGTTGTAGCGCAATGCAAGGCTGTTCATCAAAGCCACCAGTGAGAGTATCGCAGTTATGATTTTATACCTCAATGTCCAGGCTGCTGTAACACAGCTTGTTTACAGGTGCACTGTGTGAACCTGAAGTGGGGGTCTTGGTCATTATGTTGATTCTGACTCTAGTGACTTAGCACCCAGATGGTGTGAGCTAGTAGTTAAGTGACATGGCTCAAACCTGAAGATGCTGGGTTCGATCCCCATCCCAGCACCGGCCATTACCCCAGGGAAGCAAACCCTTAGAAAATACAGGAAGCAGACCCTTATATAAAATGCTTGCCGAAGTCGGATGCACTAGGCCAACAGGCGCAAAATAAAAACATAGTGCAACGCACACCGCGTTGGGAAATAGAGAAATGAGGTGACACACCCAAAAAAAACTCACATTTTAGCTAAACACTAACAACTACTGCTACCACATTGCTATACCTGAGACTTTGCCTGCTTCTCAAGGGCATCCCAGATTAAATCTGCACTGTTCTGGGAGCTACTAAATCCAAGATCAGACAATTCATCTTCTTTTCCATGATCTAGGTCATGTACTCTCACTGAGGGGTTCAAATCTGATGTCTCAGTTCTGAGACTATCAGTTGGAAGGCCAGATTGTAAATTATAGAAATGTTTTGGAGAATCTCTTGGAGTTTGTAATGAATCTGATGATATTTGAGTTTTGATGCCAGATTGTAAATTGTTGAAGTTCTCTGAAGAATCCTCTTTAGTTAGCGAAGAACTTGGGGTGGCTTGAGTTGTTGCCACTATGCTCAATTCACAGACTGGATCTGGTGAATTTTCTTCAGTCTGTACAGAGCTGGATGTAGTTTGAGGCTTCATGTCAGGTTGTGAAATGTAGCCATGAACTGGGGAATATGTTTCGGTTTGCGAGGAAATGCTTGTGGTCAGGGGTTTTATCTCCAAACTGGACAAATTACTTGGGGAATCTCTTTCATTTTTGGAAGAAATTGGAGGCTGAGATTTCAACTCAAATTGTGAAATGGACACATATCTTGGTGAATCTAATTCACTACGGGAAGAAATTGTAGTCTGAGGTTCTATTTCAGATTCCAAACCGGACAAATTACTTGGTGAATCTCTTTCATTGTGAGAAGAAATTGCAGGTTCATATTTTATTTCATATTGTAAACTGGACAAATTACTTGGTGAATCTCTTTCACTATATGCAGAAATTGTTGTGTTTTCAGGCTCTAGTTCAGACTGAGAGCTGGTGATGAACGTTGCTCTTTCAGTGAGCAAGAGAGTGGGTGCCTGTGTAGAAGATATCTCAACCTGATCCTCAACATCATATGCTTGACTGGGAGTGTTGTGTGGAGTTTGTGAGGAGCAGAATGGGGAGTAAGTATCTGTAGAGTAGCTCTCTTGTGTTTGAGGTGACCAAGTAACACGGTTGACAGCTTTCTTTGATATATAATCTAGCTGTGAAATTTCCTCTGGAGTTGGCTGAAGCTGGACCTGACTAGTCAAGACTGACCTTGCTATTTCATCTATTTTTTCATCCTCCTCCTTAACAGCTTCTCCTTCTTTTGTGTCATCAGACAAGGGCGGATGTGCCTGATCTATCTTATTATCTGGTCTGCTATTGAACACAGAATTCAGAGAATATGTGGCTGCAAGCTTTGTGTTGTTAAATGAAGGGGGCTGGGAGGAAAATGCAACTGTGTCCACTTCCAGGCTTTCTGGATGAGAGGGTTCGCTGGAAAGCTCGTCAACCAGTTTTCCTTTTGGAATGATGTCATCGACCGGAGGCTTCACCAAGAGTTCTTCCGATTCTGGGGAGAAATGAATGACAAGTGGTTCTTTCAGTTTAATATACTTTTATACTAACTAATTAGTAACCCAAGTGGTTTGCCGGGGTCTTTGTGTATGACATGGACAAGAATAGCACCACTGTCTCACAGAGAGCATGTCTCAAGAGGCGACTAACTGTGTGACATGGCATAATACCGGTAATGGTTAGGTGGTTTGTTTAGAGCAGCATAGATGGCTGCGGGTCTACTTTTCTCTAGTGTTTGAGTCTATTAAGATGAGCTTGCACATTGGTTAACAACCCTCTGTAAGCAATTGTCCCAACATAGTGGAGTATTAAGCTGCTCGAGCCTAGCCCGGTAAATAGAAAATCCTATTCTCGGCTACATCCAGCTCATACCAGAGCTGGGACCTGCACAGGGGGCTTCTGACCTGTAGGACCTGCACAGGGGGCTTCTGACCTGTAGAAGTACAGGTCGACTAAGAACCTAAGGACTAACTTTCAAAGAGACATGGATACAGCGGGATTAAGATCAATCTGTATTACAGAGGAAATGGTTTTTAAAAAATTGGAGGGGTTGAAAGTGGATAAATGTCCAGGTCAAGATGGTATTCATCCAAAATTGCTGTATGAAATTAGAGACCAACTAGCAAAACCATTGGCTATATTATGTTCTCAATCACTTACAAAAGGGATTGTTCCATGGGATTGGAAAGATGCAGGAGTGATCCCCTTATTCAAAAAAGGCAAAAAATCAGATCCAGCAAATTATAGACCGGTGAATTTAACGAGCATAGTCTGTAAATTGTTAGAGTTAATAATCAAAGAAAACATTGTAATGCATTTAGACAAATTTAATCTAATTAGAAATAGTCAGCATGAGTTTACTAGAAAGAGATCATGCTTAACAAATCTATTAGAATTCATGGAGGAGGTTACTAAAATCATAGATAAAGGGGAGCCAGTGGATGTTATTTATCTAGACTTTGCAAAGGCCTTTGATAGAGTACCTCATCAAAGATTATTTCGAAAGTTAAAATCACATGGAATAGGTGGGGAAGTTGCCAAATGGATTGAAAATTGGTTAATGGGAAGAAGGCAGAGGGTGGGCATAAATAAGGAGTACTCTGAGTGGAGTGAAGTGAAAAGTGGTGTGCCACAGGGCTCGGTTTTGGGACCAATTTTGTTCTTGATATATATAAATGATTTGGACATTGATATTTTTTTTTTGGTTTTTTTTTGCGTTCGCCTTATTTATCTATTCCCCAAGGCGTGTGTGCGTTACACTGTGGTTTTTATTTTGCGCCTGTCGGCCCAGTGCATCCGACTTCAGCATGCATTTTATGTAAGGGTCTGCTTCCTCCTGCATTTTTCTAAGGGTTTGCTTCCCCGGGGTAACGGCCGGTGCTGTGATGGGGATCGAACCCAGCACCTTCTGGTTGTGAGCCGTGCCACTTAACCACTAGGCCACGCCGTCCCCGGACATTGATATGAGATCCATGATTGCAAAATTTGCTGATGACACAAAACTATGCAATAGTGTCTCATCTAAAGCGGAAGTGGATATATTGATGTCGGATTTAGATAAAATTCGAGAATGGTCTGTAAGTTGGCAAATGGAGTTTAATGTAGATAAATGTTCAGTCATCCACATGGGTAGATCCAATATGGAACATAATTACAGAATGGGAGAAAACAATATTAGAAAGATAGATAAGGAAAGGGACCTAGGGGTTATAATAGATCATACAGGAAAGGTGAGTGAGCAAGTTAAGGTAGCAGTGAAAAAGGCAAATGCAATGTTAGGTATGATAAAAAAAATATTAAACATAGGAGCAAAGAAGTGATCGTCAAACTGTATAAAGCTTTAGTTAGACCTAGATTGGAGTACTGTGTACAGGTGTGGAGTCCTTATCATAGAGGGGACATAAACATGCTAGAAAGAATACAAAAAAGAGCGACAAAGATGATAGTGGGATTCCAGAATTACAGTTATGAGGAACGACTCAGAAAAACCGGCCTACAGTGTCTCGAAGAGAGAAGAATTCGTGGTGACTTAATACAGGTTTATAAGATGATCAGAGGAATGGATAAATTAGACTATAACAAGTTTTTTAAAATACAGCCACCCACAATAACACGAGGGCATAGCTACAAGCTGACTAAAGAGAGGTCCAGGTTAGATATTAGGAAATATTTTTTTAGTCAGAGAGTGGTGTCTGCTTGGAATGCATTGCCAGAGGAGGTAGTGGAGGCAGGGACAGTTAATGCATTTAAGAATAAACTGGATGCGCATAGCTTTTAGAGCAAGGTGATGTAAATGTAACTGGTTGTATACAGACTCTGCAGGGTCTTCTAAACCAGTATAAAGACGTTAAGTTAAGTTAACTAATTTCATGTCTAATATACTTTTATACTAACTAATTGGGGGGAAGACTAACGTCTGATCAGGCAAAATATACTGATCAGACATGTTAGTCAGGGTAAATATGCTGGAAAATATACTGGCCAAGACCCTCACCTCGGCTTCCTAGTGGCCCTCCCTGGAAACGGGCTGTTTTTAATGGTGAGGGATTGACGTGATCCCGTAGTAGGTAGTAGTGAGCGATGCACAGATGAAGCCAAGCATAGCACAACTGCCTGGAGGACCCTGGTCTACCTTCATCAGCACGCTCGCGATATGAGGAAGCTACTGCAACCTGCCATTTAACATCCTTTTCAGGGCACACAAAAGAGTAACCTACTCATTGTGGACATTCGCAAACAACAATAGTAACCAATTTCATGTTTAATATACCTTTATACTAACTAATTTCATGTTTAATATACCTTTATACTAACTAATTTCATGTTTAATATACCTTTATACTAACTAATTTCATGTTTAATATGCCTTTATACTAACTAATTTCATGTTTAATATACCTTTATACTAACTAATTTCATGTTTAATATGCCTTTATACTAACTAATTTCATGTTTAATATTCTTTTATACTGGGAAAAAAACAAATGAAAAAAATATAAAAGTTGATTAAGGTTGAGTTTAATCAAAATTGTAAAATGGGTGTGGTCAGATACCATACCGAGACAAGAACACAAACAAATCCTACATTACAACCAATAAGCCTTCATCAGGGACAACAAATAACAACAATACTGAATTAACAAATCAACATATAAGGAAAAAATGGTCTACTTATCTGATAGTAGACCCAGTCTGTCTAAGCGACTGGTTGGGTCAGATGCTTGACTGAATATGAAGGGGAGCTGTCACGACAGATTTAGAAAAGCATGAAGAATGCAGGTCAGATGTGGCAGATGAGAGCGAAGGATAGACAGACTGAACATGTATTAGTTGAAGACCTTTGTCATGCAGGGTATGACAGGATTTTCATTGACAGGTTGATTAAACATAACATAATTAATTACCTAAGAGGGTTTCTTCTGTGGGTGGTATCGGAATCTTGATTTGATCTTCTGGGGATTGAATTTGAGCTTCCTGCTGATTTTGTTGTTCTTCATTATCACTCGACTTGTGTACATTCGGATCACTGAGGTTTTTCACCTGGTTTGTCTGCATTTTCTCAGACTTTGTCAGACTTGAGCTTTTCGAATGACCTGATGATTTTTCTTTGATGCTGTCACCCCGTCCATTGTGTCTCGAATGGTGATTATAGCCTGCAGAATAAGTGGTGATATTTTATAGAAACGAATGTATTGGCTGTCAAAGGATAAAATCAGGTTCAGATGAAACATGGGGCAGAAGATATCACACAGTGAATGAGCTGGCATTTGCCGTCGACTCATATATGGCTGTTTGCATCAGGTTCGACAAGCCAGAGCTGATCAAGATCTGATTCTGCCTCAAAGCTACAGCCCTAGAAGCAGGCTGCACTGGTATAGTCCGGCAAAGAAAATAGGGATCGCAGTGGAATGGCAAATCTGGTACTGAAACAACCATTTGAAGTCGGATGTGTTGGGTCAAAAGGCAGAGATATCTCAGTCCTGTAGTAAACTACGATACATCACATTGTCCTTTTCAGGACGAACATCAAAGAAGAAGATCAAACATACTGGCCGAGATCCCACCTCACATCTCATGACATACGCCTGAAAACAGGTTGTGTTTCAGTAGCCTGGCCAGCAAGGTGGAGTCAACATTGTGATTCCTGTACTTTTCAGCCTGCTGAGAAGACTTGCACTGCATTACAGCCAGGATGCCCACTTGTATTATTCGCAACGGGACTAATAACATTGTAATCTACATGCAATGTATGTTGTAAGAGACACCTAAGGAGGGTTGTGAATGTAAAAACTATGAGCTACAAGAAAAGGAAAAGAAGGTCTCTACACCTCATGGTCAAAGAGAAGTAACTAAATCAAGTCATGCTTGGATAGTTTTTGGAGGAGCATTACCAGCTAGAGAGGACAGCTTAGGACAGAAGAAGTTGACATGTAATTGTTAGCAGCCTGTGCTCCATGTGGAGCTGAATGGATTTCATCGACTGATTGATTACCATCATCACAAATTCTTTCGTTCTTCAAAAATTGTAGATGAACCCAACATGGTCATCATGTTCAGATTGTAACAGAAGCATCTGTGTAGGAGAGATGATTCGAGCTGGCAGACGAGTAACAATAGACAGTGTAGCAACTACAACAGAATGTTCACATGGTTTAGCCTACATCATAATGCATGACCGATAGGACTGTGCTCACAGTGGGTACCTAAATAACTGAACACTGAACACAAAATGAGATAAATTGACCTGCAGTTACAGTGGCAAAGCAATGGGCTAAGTGTATCAATATTGAGAGATGGGCTAAGTGTATCAATGTTGGGAGATGGGCTAAGTGTATCAATGTTGGGAGATGGGCTAAGTGTATCAATGTTGGTGAAGATGGGCTAAGTGTATCAATGTTGGGAGATGGGCTAAGTGTATCAATGTTGGGAGATGGGCTAAGTGTATCAATGTTGGTGGAGATGGGCTAAGTGTATCAATGTTGGGAGATGGGCTGAGTGTTTCAATGTTGGGAGATGGGCTAAGTGTATCAATGTTGGTGGAGATGGGCTAAGTGTATCAATGTTGGGAGATGGGCTGAGTGTTTCAATGTTGGGAGATGGGCTAAGTGTATCAATGTTGGTGGAAATGGGCTAAGTGTATCAATGTTTGGAGATGGGCTAAGTGTATCAATATTGGTTGGTGGAGATGGGCTAAGTGTATCAATGTTGCGAGATGGGCTAAGTGTATCAATGTTGGTGGAGATGGGCTAAGTGTATCAATGAAAACAAATGATCTCCATTTGGAATAGTGTGACGCCACTGTTTTTAGATCTTGTTATGGTGCTGAGGCCCATAGCTGAGCCCTTTCGGATGATTGTTCTTCTGAGTGTTTCCTTGGGTCTACCTCTTTTCCGAATGCCCTTTGGTGTTCATTCGAGTGCTTGCAATGGAAGACGGCTGTTGTGCATTCTAAGGACATGTCCGATGTATGTCCATCGCTTTTCTTTTTTTTGGATGATGGTCAACACATATAATTGGTTTCTCTCTGTTCTTATCGAGTCATTAGTTATGAACTGGTCCCAGCAAATATTCAATAATTTTCTTAAACATTTATTTTCAAAGATATTTAGTTTGTTTTCCAGCACTTTAGTTGTCTTCCAGCTTTCACATCCATATGCCAGGACTGATATTACGATTGAGTTGAATAGTCTGAGCTTGGTATGTTTGCTCAGTGTCGTTGATTTCCAGATGTTGGTGAGCTGATTAAAGGCGCATGAGGCCAAAGCAATTCTAGTGGAAATTTATTTTGTGGCATCTCCATCTTGTGTCATTTTGTCTTATTTAGTTCTTTTTAAATAGCCATTTGTGATGTATTTACTAACTTGTCCTGGTAGTTCCTAATATAATAACACCGATGCAGACGTGTTGGAGAGAACCAGACACTGTCACAATCTTTTCCATGCTTAGTCTTTGAAGGCTCCAGTGGCTGAGACACACTCTGAGGATGGATGATGGCAGAATATCAAAATATCTTCTCTATGGGGAATTACCGTTTGGGAAAAGGTCTCGGGGCCAGCCACTACTTCGGTACAAGAATGTATGCAAGCGGGATATGAATGATGCAGGCATCGATTTGGAATCATGGGAACAAGATGTCATGGATCGTGTTACATGGAGGGGCAGGATTAAGTACGGAATACAAACAAAGGAGATACTGATGGCAGATAGGCTAAAGACTCGGCGTTTGAGAAGACACTCCACACCATGCGATGCTGCAAATGGTCCTGACTTTCTTTGCACACACTGTGGAAGACGCTTCTCAGCTCGGATTGGTCTTATGAGTTAACATTCATTACCGTCATAGACTGTAGTTACATACCATTTTTTCAAAGCAAAATTACTATCGTCTGACAAGACAGAAAGAGCCAATGATATATAGAACTACCACCTACCAGCCTTCAGAATGATATACTTCAATGACAGTCTAAACTCTGAATCAGTAGAGGGCAACACGAGTGCTGATTCCTGTGTCTCCCTCTGACCTACAAGTATCAACAGAGCAGCTCCTCGGTCATCAAAGACAGTTGGCATTGAGCATAAACCCTTGGGTCTCTGGTCTTTATCCAGCTGCTGTTGGTGGAGATCAATGTGAACTTGTTACTGGCAGCAAGTAAGTGAAAGAAGCTAATCTGAGATGAATACACTTTAAAGAGTAACTTAACATCTTTATTCTGGTTTAGAAGACTCTGCAGAGTCTGTATACAACCAGCTTCTTTTACATACCCTTGATCTAAAAACTATGAGCATGCAATCTATTCTTGAATGCATTAATTGACCCTGCCTCCACTATTTCCTGTGGTAATGTATTCTAAGCATTCACCATTCTCTGACTAAAAAAATATTTCCTAATATCTAATCTGGACCTTTCTTTAGTTAATTTGTAGCTATGCCTTCTTGTTGTTGTAGGTGGTTGTATTTTGAAGAACTTGTTATATCTTAATTCATCCTTTCTCTTGATCATCTTATAAACCTGTATTAAGTCACCTCAAATTCTTCTCTTTTCTAGACACTGTAGGCTGGTTTTTCTGAGTCTTTCCTCGTAACCATAATTCTGTAAATCCCACTATCAGTTTTGTACTGATCGGTTTTTAATCTGATAAAACTGTAAATTATTCATTTGGGATCAAGATGCTGAGCAGCGCATGAACTGCAGTGGTCAGCAACCCATAGCTGACTGCTAGCGTCACGGCCAGTGAACCAGAGCTGCCATACCCTTCTACACCTCCACGCTGTGATCCTGGATAACAGGCTGCAGCAGGGCAGACTGGCTAAGAAGAAGGGATCGGAGAGGGAATGCTAACCTGGTACTCAAAAAATGCTTGCTGAAGTCGGATGTGTTGGACCGAAAGATGCAAAGATCTCAGTCAAGCTGTAAACTATGATAGTATGCATTCCGTTCTCTGGACTACACTCTGCTACTTAAGCCTTTTCAGGGTTTGGTAACGGGAAATTGAGAATGAACGAAACCAAGCCAAGCTATTCGTTTAAGCATGCTAAAAAATTACCTTTGCAACTTTATTCATTATAATAAGTCAACCAAACAATCCAGGAATACTGGGTCTGTCCCATTTTTCAGAAAAACAATTTTTTTTTTCTCTGAAAATCAAGTTTCGACAAGTTTTTTTTCTTGTGTTCACTTATTGATGTTTATATTGTCCGTTCCCGTGATGAACCCGACCCATTGCATGGAGCTTCTCTTTAGCTCCTTACAACTTTGAAATTTGCAGAGGTTTCGCTGTATCTGCCTGGTGAAGCTTCAAACGGCAGCACCATCACCACTTATTTAATGGTGTGCTCGTCCATATAGAAGTGGAGGGGGGAAATTACATATAGCTAGTATCGATGTCTTTAGGACCTCCTTTAATGGGAGAGTGGACTCATCCTGTTCCCAACTGGCTGGGGTAAAAATATTTGCATGAACATCGTCTGCTGTCTGATCCAGCTTCCAGCTAGGGATTGAAGCCCGAATCTTGTGCTTGATTACTGGGGAAAAACAGGCTCCACCACTCTTGTAGGTGAGGTTGGCTTGGGCGTGATAGGCTGAGAGATATGTGAATGTATTGCACATCATGTCCCATTAGAACACCACTCTGCCAAAGACGGATGTGTCAGACCAAAAGGTGCAAACATCGCAGTCAAGCTGTAAACTAGCGACACAACGCATTCTGTTTTCCTGACTCTATTCTGCTACTTGCAAAGCCCTGTTCAGGGTTTGGTAGCGGGGCATTGAGAATGAATGCAGAAGAGCACTACAAAGTTGCTTTATCTTCATTATTTGGTCAAATCTTCATTCTTTTTAGGAGAAAGCAGAAGGCTTCGAGAGGTTTCATTCAAACAAAATCTGAATCCGCTTAGTATACCCAAGGTTTACAACTATTTACAACAGATCACATACATCTAAACCAACTATACGAGCTTGGTATAACAATTATTTATGGAAACTGGAAGTGTAGAACGAAAGAAAGGAGCAGTGAGGTCTCAAACAATTGGAGAAAATGTTGAATTTGTTCGAACTGCATCACATTGCTCCTTTTAAATGTTCATAACTTTGTTACTTGAGGTGCACCACTTTGGGTTCTTTACACTTTCTTGGTAAGTTTGTTTGTGTTAATATACAATCGAGTATCAAAGTTTGAAAAGATGGTATTTCAGACATTTTCTATTTTTACAATTACATTCAAAAATGCAGTGTGCACAAAAATGTGGTACAAAAATTGTACTAGAAATTATTCTATTGTTAACTCAATAAGGCTTTAGTCTGGTCATTTTTTAGAAAATGGTTGCATTGTAGATTAGACTTCCATATGACACTCATGTATTCAATGAAAATGTGGCATATACTCAACTTAATCTGTCAGACAGACTGGACAATTAGATCAATTTACCACGTAAATCTGTCAGACAGACTTGACAATTGGGTCAATATACCATGTAAATCTGTCAGACTTGACAATTGGGTCAATTTATCATGTAAATCTGTCAGACAGATTTGACAATTATGTCAGAGACACATCAATTTACCACGTAAATCTGTCAGACAGACTTGACAATTGGGTCAATATACCATGTAAATCTGTCAGACTTGACAATTGGGTCAATTTATCATGTAAATCTGTCAGACAGATTTGACAATTATGTCAGAGACACATCAATTTACCACGTAAATCTGTCAGACAGACTTGACAATTAGGTCAGAGACACCACATAAATCTGATGACCTCATTTATTTATTGACTTATTCCATCAACTTCTTCATTTATCAACTTCTCCATTTGAGGACATGGCTGGCTTGCATTAGTTTTTAAAAAGTTCAGCCTACGATTAGGTTTCTGTAGCATTTTAGTTTATATTATGAAGATGCTAGTTCCATTCACAGTCCCCTTTGATCACACACTTGGAAGGTTGCAGTGGTTCTATTCTTTTCTTTCCAGGATTTATATAGGTCAATATAGATACATACATATACTCACAATATTTCCACAGTACGCAAGATACTTTTCTAACAAAGCATAGATATGCAGCTGGCTCTGAGAGTTACTTCCCACAACCACACACTGGCTGCTCTTCTGTAAAAGAAACAAGAAACTCTGTGGCACATTTAACAGAACGTAACAATAAGACAATTAAAGATGACAAGAGAATGATTTGGTGCAAATTATAAGAGCACACCTTACATTCTTCTTTGCCCTAATCACCTCGGGGTGAACAGGCCATTAAGAGTCCTCTTCATGCAGGTTTATGACCTGTGCTATTTTCTCCAGCCACATCATCATGTTCCTGTCACTCCAAATGGTGGAGTATAGGTCCAACACTGCGTCTGGTTTACCATAAACAGATTTAGAGAATCCTGAATCCATTTGTTTGCAGTGTGGTTTTATTAGCAATGGTTTTTTACATGATGAGGTTGCCAGTCCCATGCACAACCTTTTCTAATCGCCAGTCTCATTCGGTCCAGTTGTTCATCCACTTGTGGTGTTGAGTGTCATGGGGAGCTTGTGTCGTCATTTTGGGGCAAAGTGTGTTGCGTTGGCCATTGTAAGCCTGTATCATTGAAAGATCGCCGCGGCGACTCAATTTCAACCAGTGTTCGTAAAGCGATCTCAGTCCCGCCAGGCGGAGCGATAGCGCGGGCTTGCGGAAAACGCTCGCCTGCCTTTCCCCGTAGTGCGAATTGGGTGCGGTTTGTGGTAGTGGCTCCTCCACCGAGGTGCGCTAGTCTGGTCCGTATCAGGAAACGTGGTCCGTCCGTGGTGATTTATCTAAGGCTTATAGCAGAGCTCGACAGTACGTCTCGCTGGTGGTCCGACTCTCGCAAAGAGCTTGTGACCGGCAAATGGAAAGCAGGAATCGTTGCCTCGAGGCCCTGCGTTCTCCTACGGAGAACAAGGGCAGGCCAAATTGTGTCTCTAGTCCCAGTGAAATTCGTCGCCGAGGTCGTTGGGATCCGTTCTGCACAGAGCGCTGCCATCCCTCCTCGAGCGAGCCCGGTCGGTCGGTCGTCTGGTGCGTGTGGGAGGCCCCTGTCAGGCGGTCCTAGGTCGACGGAGTGAGGGACGGGTGGAACAAACCGTCCGTCCCGTCAGCCGGTCCCTGCGGCCGTCGTCCCAGCGAGGCTTTTTACACACCCTTCCTCCGCCGACCGGTGTGTGCTGTACGTACGTCTCCGACAGATATCTGGTTGATCCTGCCAGTAGTCATATGCTTGTCTCAAAGATTAAGCCATGCATGTCTAAGTTCACACTGTCTCACGGTGAAACCGCGAATGGCTCATTAAATCAGTCGAGGTTCCTTAGATGACACGATCCTACTTGGATAACTGTGGCAATTCTAGAGCTAATACATGCTTACCAAGCTCCGACCCTCGCGGAAAGAGCGCTTTTATTAGTTCAAAACCAATCGTCGTTTCCCCTCGCGGGGTTGCGGCGTCCCCACTGGTGACTCTGGATAACTTTGTGCTGATCGCATGGCCTCATGTGCCGGCGACGCATCTTTCAAATGTCTGCCCTATCAAATGTCGATGGTACGTGACATGCCTACCATGTTTGTAACGGGTAACGGGGAATCAGGGTTCGATTCCGGAGAGGGAGCATGAGAAACGGCTACCACATCAAAGGAAGGCAGCAGGCGCGCAACTTACCCACTCCCGGCACGGGGAGGTAGTGACGAAAAATAACAATACGGGACTCTTTCGAGGCCCCGTAATTGGAATGAGTACACTTTAAACCCTTTAACGAGGATCTATTGGAGGGCAAGTCTGGTGCCAGCAGCCGCGGTAATTCCAGCTCCAATAGCGTATATTAAAGTTGTTGCAGTTAAAAAGCTCGTAGTTGGATCTCAGGCGCAGGCGGGCGGTCCGGCTCGCGCCGGTTCACTGCCCGTTGTCTCCTGCCCTACCGTCTGCCGGCTCTCTCCCACGGGTGCTCTTCGCTGAGCGTCCTGGGTGGCCGGCGCGTTTACTTTGAAAAAATTAGAGTGTTCAAAGCAGGCCTCGGCTGCCTGAATAATGGTGCATGGAATAATGGAATAGGACCTCGGTTCTATTTTGTTGGTTTTCGGAACTGGAGGTAATGATTAACGGGGGCATTCGTATTGCGGCGTTAGAGGTGAAATTCTTGGATCGCCGCAAGACGAGCTACTGCGAAAGCATTTGTCAAGAATGTTTTCATTAATCAAGAACGAAAGTCAGAGGCGCGAAGACGATCAGATACCGTCGTAGTTCTGACCATAAACGATGCCGACTAGCGATCCGCAGGAGTTGCTTCGATGACTCTGCGGGCAGCTTCCGGGAAACCAAAGTGTTTGGGTTCCGGGGGAAGTATGGTTGCAAAGCTGAAACTTAAAGGAATTGACGGAAGGGCACCACCAGGAGTGGAGCCTGCGGCTTAATTTGACTCAACACGGCCAACACTGAAATGATTGACATGCCGAGACCACTCTTCTGGGGTCTAATATTGAACTGGTGCTGGACTTAGACCCCCAGAATTCTGGGGTTATGCCCCCTGTGGCCCGGTTTTGTCTGCATCCAGTGTTTGATAAAGGAATTGACGGAAGAGCACTATCAGGAGTGGAGCCTGAGACGTAAGTTAATTTAACACGCCAATACTGCAGAATGACTACCAAAAGTACACCTTCGTGGGATCTAATAGAGAACATGTGCTGGAATTAGACCCTCGAAAATCTGGGACTACCCCCTAAGAAACCTGATTGTCTCGCTAAGGGAATTGACGGAAGGGCACCACCAGGTGTGGAACCTGCGGCTTAATTTGACTGAACACGCCAATACTGTAGAACAACTGACAAATCGAGAGCACTGCCGTTTGGGTCTAATAATGAACGTACGCTGGTATTAGACTCACAGATGACAAGTCAGCTCTCAAACACTCAAATGAAAGAACGCTACGGAAATCGTGTTTAACACCGCAGAAACCGCAGATTTCAAATACCTGGTCATTGACAAACAAAAAGCCCTCAATAAATTCGTCTGACCAAATAGTGAACGGGTGCTGTAAATAGATCATCTGAAGACAGGTCAGTTTTACCCTACAAATGACAGGGCGTTGCTACGGAAAACCAGCTCAAATCGAGAGGAGCCGCAGACACTTTGGTTCACGTACCAGGCTGATAAGCCAAGGGCGCGAGGCTACCATGTGGGGGATTACGGCCGAACCCTTGTAAGCCGCAATCCCGCCCAAAATCTCAGCACCACTGCAATGGGAGGCTCCTACATGCTCTGGACCTGGGGCTTGCGCCCCAGCCCTATCAGGTAGAGCCACAGTAAGAGGTTCTTGCCGCCCGCCAATCAAAGCGGGCGGACAACTGCTTGATACTCACCCTATACGGCGATGGGGTGCGAAAAAACACCAACCAAAGACTTAGAACCTGGTCGGGGTGTCGAAAACAGTAGAGCAGCCACCTCACTGTGAACTGTCAAGACTCAACCACTGACCATGAGAGTTGTCCGCACACCAGGCGATCAACATCTCTGTGACATTACCAGGATTGTCCTCTGGCGAAATGCACTCCGGCTACGATATCTACCTCTGTACGTTATCAGCCATAACTATCATGCTGGACGCAGAAGAGATGCAGACCAGCGGACATTGCACACCTGCCCCACTGTGTCAACACCCCAGGTGGCGGGGAATGCTAGGCGTACCATCCCTGCATAGAAGCCAAGAAAATAAAGGGAAAAAGAGATACCCCACTCACATGCAAATGCTACGTTTCTGGCAGGACGTGACGATCCTGGGATACAGACACACTGGACTGCCTCTCTTCCGGGTAAACCAGTCCATCTCATATATCACATCATCATTGCACCCTATAGACACGAGTAGTGAAGACTCGAAAGTCTGGTAAGACAACTTCCATAGGAGAGAAAACTCTGATCGTAAACAACTGCTGCCTTGCAGATAGGCTGGGGACAGCCAAAGGCTAAGGAGGGCATCCCTACAGAAACGCCTGTTGAAATCGGATGCACGGGGCCGCAAGCCTAACAAAACAGTGCAACGTAAATCACAGTATGATGGCAGCACAACCTATTCGAAAAACGTATGGCGCTCATCCTGAGGAGACCCGCCAGGCAGCGATAGCGCCGGGCCTCACGCCTCGAAGGGGCCCACCCTTGACTACTGGGGGTCACCCACCCATGTGTCGTGGAGTCAAGGCACATGGCTATGGGGTAACGTCTATTGGCCAAAACCTCAAGACCCTCAAAATACTACAGTGGAATGCGGAGGGAGTCATTAACAAAAAACTTTCCCTAACACACCACCTGCATGAAGGTAAGATTGACGTGGCATGTATCCAGGAAACGCACCTCAACAATAACCATAAATTCTCAATCAGAGGATACCAGACCTTCCGTCTAGATAGAGAAGGCCACAAAGGAGGGGTCCTGATACTGACCAGAAACAGCATACCGAGTAGCGCAGTACCTGTCAATCACACCGGACAAGCAGAAATTGTAGGAGTTGACATAATGGCTCAAGAGACGAAACTCCGCATTTTCAATCTGTACGGACCACCAAACAGAGACCTATCGCTCTCGAGTATGGAGGTCAGAGACTCCAACTGCATAGTAGTTGGAGATTTCAACAGCCACTCGGAGAGATGGGGATACTCTGACACAGACAGTAGAGGTGACGAAGTGGAAGATTGGGAGATAGATGCAAATCTCTCCCTAATCAATAGGCCGGAGGATAGCCCTAGCTTCTATTCAAGAACATGGCATACCACCTCGACTCCAGATTTGGCCTTCTCCACACAGGACATACACTATAAAATAGACCGCCAGGTGCTGAACCAACTGGCAGGTAGCGACCACAGGCCGATCAGGCTAACCATTGACATGGAAGTAAGCCCACAGGAAACAAAACCGCTCCCACGTTGGAATTACAAACGAGCCGACTGGGACAGATTTGCAATCCTGACAGATGGGCTGTGTGAAACCATCAACACACGAAACACCAAAATGAAGCCCATGGTGGAGAGCCTAAGCAAGGCAATAATGCAAGCCGCCACTGAAACCATCCCAAGAGGAGCTAGGAAAAACTATAAGCCCTACTGGAATGATGAGTTACAGAAAGTGGAAGATGAAGTAACAAATGCTAGGAACATGGCAGAACGAGAAAAATCCATGGAGGCAAACATCGCCCTCAAAGCCGCCGCGGCGAAGTACAAACACACTCTCAAGCAAACAGCAAGAGAAAGTTGGAAAAATAAAACGGAAAGTCTGAACCTGGACAAAGACGGGAACAAGCTATGGAAGCTAGTCAGAGCCATGAACGACGAAACCCCGTCAAATAAACAAATTACTATCAAGCAGGGCGAGAACTTGATCACAGGTAAGAAAGCCGCAAACGCCTTTGTCGATCACTATGCCAGAGCAAACCACATCGAGGTCCCTGCAGATAAGCATACAGACATTAGCGAAGAGCTAAAGGGACACGAAAACGTAAATACGGCTCCTGAAGAGCACATGATGGCCAAACTAACAATGCGCGAAATGGAAGAGGCTATGAGTACACTAAAGAAAAGGAAATCTCCCGGAAAAGACGGGATAACAAACGAAATGCTGATGGGGCTGGGCCAAACAGCGAAGAAGAAACTTCTATCAGTCCTGAACCAAAGCTGGAAAAGGGGTATTGTACCCCAGGCATGGAAAGATGCAATACTGGTACCAGTACCAAAAACAGGGAAGGACAAAACAGATCCAAATGGATACAGGCCCATAAGCCTACTGAGCTGTGTTGGCAAGCTGATGGAACGGATGATAAACACCAGACTGATGTGGCATCTGGAAGAAAAACGAATACTAATTCCACAGCAAGCCGGCTTTAGACAGAACAGATCCACTGAGGACCAGGTCATCCTCATAGCCCAGGAGATAGAAGATGCCTACCAGGCACAGAAACACACAGTAGCTGTTTGGGTGGATCTGGAAAAGGCATTTGACAAAGTCTGGAAGGATGGACTTAGAGTCAAGCTAAGAAGAAGTGATGTCTGTGGGAAGATGTACAAGTGGATCAACCACTACCTCAAACAAAGAACGGCCAGAGTCCAAATACAAGGGCAGATGAGCAAAAAGGTGACACTCGAGCAGGGAGTACCCCAAGGGGGAGTATTGTCACCCACACTCTTCCTGGTATATATAAACGATATTACAGAGAATATACCAAGAAGAGTCCATAGCTCAATGTTTGCAGACGATCTGGCTATGTGGACCTCTGAAAAGAATCTCACCATAGCAAGAAATCGGATGCAGACGGCCCTTACATCGCTGGAAGAGTGGGCAAACTCATGGCTGGTCAAAATAAACGAGGAGAAAACCACGTGCACAATATTCTCGCTCTCATTAAAACCCCAAAGTACCAAATTAAGTCTGAATGGCAAAATCCTGCAGCCAAACGACAACCCAACCTATCTGGGAGTCACATTTGATCGGCGCATGACATGGAAAAGTCAGATTGAGAGAAACCGAATGAAAGCCAGAGAAAGAATGGCGATCATGAGGAAACTTGCTGGCACAAGCTGGGGAGCAGACGAAGGCATACTAAAGAAACTGTACACTGGAAGAGTGAGACCAGTTCTCGAGTATGGCATTGCGGCATGGACAACCGCAGCGAAGGCGAACTTCGATAAAGTTAACAAACTTCAAAACCAAGCCATGAGAATTATAACAGGTGGCATGAAGTCAACGCCAATTGTAGAACTTGAAAAGATTACAAAACTGCAATCCATGACCGATAGAAGAGACTGCAGAGCCCAGCTGCAGTCAGAGAAACTCAGAAGACTGACGGACCATCCAATGTACCAGAGACTAAACAATTTGGGAAATGGGAAACTAAAGCGGAGAAACTTTGCAGAAATAGCCAAAGCAAAGATGCACGAAGAACCCATAAACGCACTAACAACACCAAAACCCATCACTACTGTACGAAAACCTACCTGGAGGCAGGATATATTTCCAGAGGTGGTAGAAAATATACCAGGTATTGCAAACAAAAACTGCCAGAGTGAAAAAGAAAGGAGAGACACTACCCTAAGCTTCATAACGAAAAGCTACCCAAGCATGGACTGGACCCATGCATACACCGACGGTTCTGTAACAAACACTACACAGAACGGAGGGGCAGGAGCATTCCTGAACCTACCAAATGGCAGAAAAATAACACTGTCATTCGCTACTGGTAAGTACACAAGCAATTTCAGAGCGGAGGCAGAGGCACTGAGGGCGGCAGTGGAAGAAATGGTAACACACAGTGAAAATGAGAGCCATATAGTCCTGCTGACAGATGCTCTCGAAGTAGTCACAGCGCTAAAAAGCCAGAAAAACACTGAGCTTAATGACTTAAGAGCAGCACTCTGCAAACTGTGCCAGCAGTCCGCACCAAAAAGGGTAGTGGTACAGTGGGTTCCGTCACACTGCAACATCCAAGGCAACGAGGAGGCAGACAGACTGGCAAAAGAAGGTGCAAGGCTACCACAAACAGATACCAGTATGACGTACGAAGAGTCAAAACGGCTTATCAAAGCCAGATACATGTCCAAATGGGAAACCGAACATACTGGTTACACCAAAAACGATGCCTATTACCAGTTGAACCGAAGAGAGCAGGTCGTTGTCTTCAGACTTCGCACTGGCCACAACAGACTGAGGTACCACCTATTCAACAAATTGAAGATAGGGTGTACCGACGAATGCCCGTGCGGTACTGGTAAAATGACCACTGAACATCTGCTGCAGAACTGCCCGACATACGAGGATCAGAGAGAGCAGATGTGGCCATTGCCAGTGGAACTGCAAGACAAGCTCTATGGTAGTGGCGAGAGTCTCAGGATGACCGCCGCTTTTTTCGAGAAAATAATGGTTACTGTCTGACTGTGTACGCAGAAGAAGAAGAAGAAGAAAGATTGCTATTTTGTCATATTTCCATTTATAGCTAGGTTTCCCTCATGCCTTGTAGCTGAAGCCTCTTGTTTTATAAGCATGCAGTTGGAGTTGAACAGGCTGTCTCAATACATGAAGCAACAAAAAAGTGAACCAAACCAATTTTTGCCTTTTCCCTTCAAGTGAACCATAAGCCCACCATTGAGTCTGTATGTAGGTCCACCATTACAGCCGGCCCCTATACATGGAGTCTGTATATAGGCCCACCATTGCAGCCGGCCGCTATACATGGAGTCTGTGTATAAGCCCACCATTGCAGTGGCCCCTTAACATAGAGTCCGTATATAGGCGCACCATTGCAGCTGCCCCTTTACATGGAGTCTGTATATAAGCCCACCATTGCAGCGGCCCCTTTACATGGAGTTTATGCATAGGCCCACCATTGCAGCAGGCCCCTTTATATGGAGTCTATATAAGCCCACCATTGCAGCAGGCCCCTATACATGGAGTCTATGTATAGACCCACCATTGCAGCAGGCCCCTTTACATGGAGCCAGTATTCAAGCACTTGCAGCGTTAGGTACACAATTTCTTCAGCAAGTTTCCCCAATTATTGAGGTCAGTGAGACTAATCTGTAGTTTCTTGGGTCATCAGCTGGTTTATATTTCTTCAGAATTGAATTTCTGTTTGCAGCGAGCCATGTTTTTTTTAGAAGTCAGCTTTCTGACAAGTTCTGCTGATAAAGTTTCTTCTTTTTCTTTGTCTGTCTGTCAGTCTCTCAATACGACCTTTTCCCATTGCTGGGGTACTCGAGGTTTTTTTTAGGCTGAGAACTACAGGCCGCTTCACCACATCGTGTGCTGGTTACGTTTGTTTATTTCACCACCAACAGAAAAAAACAACTGACTGGAATTCGAACCGCTGCCTTCCTCGTCGGCAGGCAGGCCTCGAAACCATTAGGCCACGTGCTCTTTGTCTTTTTCTTTGTTTGTTCTGAAAAAGACGCCGTGATGTAGTTTACAGCAAGGCTATGACATATGCACCTTTCAGATCAAGTCATCCTAGTTACGTAGAATTTTGTGGGTACCAGGTTTGCCTTCCCCCTGTGATCCCTGTCCTCTTAGTCAGGCTACACTAGGGCAGCCTGTTTCCAGGGCTGCCACTTGGAGACAGAATAGGGTCCTGGTCAGCTCTGGTTCGCTGACCCTGATGCAAGCAACCATAAAGGAAGTCGCTGGCTGCTGTCAGCTCATTCACTGCTGCATCTTTCGGCCCTGATAAAATTTATGAGAACAGACTTTACTTTTAGGTCAAGGATTTAATAGTCATTTCCTGTGCTCCTAGAGCCTCGCCTGTCTTATATTTTATTGAGCATTATTGATTTCCTGGGCTATGTTCTCAGTCTACAATACTTCAATGCTTATTTTGACAGCACTTTCTTTTCTTTGTTTATTCTTAATTGCTTTGCTTAACTGTTTCCTGCGATATGTTCTGCAGACTTTGACTAGGTTTTTGTTAACCATTTCTGCCTTTTTTTATTGTTTGCTATGATTTTCTCAGCGGATCTAGATGGTTTTGGATTAGTCTTTCTCCCTTTCCTATCAAGACAGTGTTTAAGATTCTGTGCTTTGTGCCTTTCATTTATGTTCGTTGTTACATTTTGTCCAGGGTTATTTTTTTGCTTTCCTTATGTGGTATCTTGCTTGTGCTGAGTTTATTGTATATTGTTCTGTTTTCTCAACCGTTTTCTTTTTTTTTCCACCTTTCTTCTGGCATATTATCATTATTTCACAATTGTTTCTAGATCTGAAATCAAGATGCTGATCAGCGCATGAGCTGTAGTGGTCAGCAACCCAAAGCCGACTGCTAGCATCAGGGTCAGCGACCCAGAGCTGTCAAGACCCTTCTCCATGTTGTGGTCCTGGATAACAGGTTGCAACTGGGCAGACTGACTAAAGAAACAAGATCAAAGAGGGAATGCTAACCCGGTACTCAAAAATGTCTGCTGAATTCTGTGACTAAGGAGAAGAGATCGAAGAGGGAATGCTAACTCGGTACTCAAAAATGCCTGCTGAATGTGTCTGACCAAAAAGTGCAAATATCGCAGTCAAGTTGTAAACTACGATACAACGCATTCCGGTCTCCAGACTACATACTGCTACTTGCAAAGCCCTTTTCAAGGCTTCGTAGCGGAAATTTGAGAACAAACAACAAAGAAGAAGTTTGTAGATCCAAGTTCAGAATGGGCTGAAATGTGTATGGCCGCCTCTTTCTACTGCCATTTCAGATATTTCCAGGATGGTCTTTGTGACGTTTCTGTATGCATTCTCCATAGGGTCTGTTGAGTTAATGTTATTGAAATGTCTTGTCTGAGAGCGATGCACATGTTGTCAAGTTAGCTTTTATATAGCTTGAGAATGCCTTACTCTGTTGTCTGCGCATTTGTATTGTTGTTCTATAGTGATGAGTATAGGTCTATGATCGATTCCAATGTCTTCCAGGACTTTGTATGTACAAATATCTGTAATATCCTCTGATACCATGGAGAGGTCAGATCTGCTGGTCGTGTCTGTGCAGGAGCGTAGGTTCTGTCTTTGTATTATGTTTTAAAATCAAGTTAGAGGAGAGGGGACCAAAATCCAGCCGGGCAAAACATACTGATCAGGCTGTATTATTTCGGAAAAAGTGAAATCCGAGTGGTCTGCCGGGGTGTTTGTGTATGACAAGGACAAGAATAGCACCACTGCCCCACAGAAAGCATGTCGTAAGAGGCGACACTGTGTGACATGGTATAACACTGGCCATGATGTTTATTTAGAGCAGCATGGATGGCACCTAACAGGCTGTTGGTCTACTTTGCTCTAGTGTTTGAGTCTATTAAGATGAGCTTGCACATCGGTTAACCACCCTCCATAAGTGATTGTCCCAACGCAGTTTAGTATTAAGCTGCTTAAGCCTAGCCTGCTAAGCAGGAAATCCTTCTCCCGGCTACATCCAGCTCATACCAGAGCTGGGACCTGTAGAAGTACAGGTCGACTAAGAACTAAGAACCTTAGAAAGTGAAACATACTGATCAAGACATTACCTTACTTCCAAGCAGTTCTCGAGGTGGGAATCTGCACTGTGATCCCCACAGCGACGAACTTAATGAGGAGCCTAGCATTGCACTACAGTCATGAGAATCCTGATTCACCTTTTCAAGTATGTCTCGGGATGTGAGATATTACAGTGTCAATCCCCACTTCTTTGGTCAGGCTGTTGAAATTAGTCTATTTCCAGTTACACGGTGTAGACCTGACACTGATTCAAGCTTTAACACCCACGCCAAATATGAGAACATTGTAGATTTTCTCTTAAACATGTGGATATGAAGAACAGAAGGTCATACTCTTGTGGATCAGATGGAAGAAGAAAAAGAATGACATAACTATGTCATCATTATTAACACATATGTGTCAGTGTATCCATACCTCGTATATGAGAATGTCAGGGGTAAGACCACCTTTCAGCGGAACTGTTGACAATTTGATTGGGTCATGAGATTCATCATGCAGATCTACTATTGTAAGAGATGACCTTGAATCCGCGACTGTCTAGTGAGAAGAAATCAAAGAACTATGTATGTCGTGCAATTAATAAAACACGGTTTCCATCTATCGCAATAATAGAGAATTCAGTAATCAAACATTTGAACAGAATTAAATATAAATGTTCCTGTGTTACTGGGGCCAAAACAGGTTGCAATGAATAGTTATGCTGTAACCTGCTAATCAACATAAGAGATGACTGAGAAAGGTTGGGCATGGAGCTGGCTACCAACCCTGTAGATACTGCAAGCTATAAGAAAAAGAAAATAAATCTACACTCAGTGTAGAAGGTGAATAACAATTAGTCAAGTAGTTTCTCTCTTCTTCTTGTTGTGTATTTGCTCCACACGAAGCATAGGATGACTACTGTAGTTGACCCATTTGAGGAAAGCCTGTATCAAATGCATGTAGGCAAGCTGTTGTGGTGGTAGTTTCTATAGTGATTATTTTTACATAAGGTTGCCAATCCTATCTACATCCCTCTTCAGCAGTCTTATGACACTCTAGGAGTCAGTTCTTTCCTCTCTGGCCTCTGTTTTCCCCCTGCTATCTTCATATCTTCATCTGTATGAGTACTAGAAGTGGTGACTAAGATGAACGAGGATAAATAAAACACAATGCATTTCTTCTTCTCTGTCGTTCATCCTGAAAGGACGTCTTGTTACAATGTGTCATAATTCACAGTGGAAATTCGACATGACCTTCCTTTTCTCCGCAGGGTGCTCAGAATTAGGAGACCAAAGATGCAGCACAGTGAATGAGCTGACAGCAACCAGTGACTTATAGCTGGGTGTTTGCATAGGGGTCAGTGAACCGCAGCTGATCAAGACCTTATTGTGCCTCCAAGCGGCGGTCCTTGAAACAGGCTGCACTAATGTAGTATGACTATGAAACTAGAGATTACAGTGGGAAGTCAAACCCGGTACGCAAAAGTAACCAGTTGAAATCAGATGTGCCAGTCCGAAAGGCATGGATATCTTCGCCTTATCAGGATGGACGCTGAAGAAGAAGCTCAACATTAGCTGGCAGGCAAAGTACGGAATTCTGAAATCCTCAACAGATCTAACATGTGAGCATCCATACACTTCTACAGCAAGCCCAGATACATTGGATACGACATGTTCATCGTATGTCCAACAGCTGCGTCCTGGAGCAGCTGCTGTGCTGTGAGGTAAGATCAGGCAATCGCTAGTCAGAGGAACAGAGGGAACCTTATGAAGGCTTAAAATGTCTCTGAAAAGTCACCTTTTGTGAGACACTCATACAGAATTGGCCCCATCTGGCACGTAAGCTTAACACAAGGTTCTCAGAGCGAAATTTCATCGCTGAAGGCTCAGAGAAACTGAGTTGTTCGAAAGGACACATGATGATAATGTACATGAACAAAAAACTTAATAAGAAATCTTTATCTATGAAGATCAGCATATTCGCAACTTCAATATACAACATAACACAACGCAACACAATATACAACATAACACAACGCAACACAATATAACTTAAACATAACACAGCATGATGCAGCATAACAGAACACAATATATTTGAAGAAGAAATGCTATAAAAAAACAAATCACTAATCAAACGATCCATGAGGACAGAATGGAGAGACCAGGATAAAGAATACAAGCCAGAAAATGACAGCATAGACAAACTTGGCAAACAAAAGATCTTCAGACTCAGAACGGGACATTGCAGACTCAGGGCCCAGCTCCACAGAATTGGTAGAGAGACACCACCAACACGTGCAATTGCGGAGCACCCAAGCAAACATCAGAACATATTCTACAGGACTGCCTTACTTATACAGACCAAAGAGAGGCAGTCTGGCCCCCGGGATCGACCATGCTTGAAAAGCTGTGGTGGATCGGCAAAGTCCTGAAACGCAATCTCCTCCTTGAACCTCACCGGATTAGAAGCATAGCATCAGTTGATCGAAGAAGAAGAAAATATGTTCATAAATAAGTTTTTTTTTGTTCAATGTAAAGTGACAAATAAAGAATTGAACTGGTAACTCATTCAGTACCTGAACATGTTGTTGAAGGTTTAGCAAACTCTCGGCAACCGAGGATGATTTGTTGGGCCTGATTATACCATCACTATTATTCTGGCTATCTCCAGTCGAGTCTAAAAAAAAACAAGTATTACAATTGAATATTAGAGCACACATTGTACCACAGAACATCTTAACACATCCGCTATCAAATCAATCAAAACCTGTAATGCCTCCTGTGGAGCATAGGTCTTCAACAAATACATGCCTAGTCTTCCTATCATGGGCCATGAATGCCATCTCAACCCACCTCTTCCCAGTCTGTTTAATATTTGCCTACATCTCTCCCCCATGAATGAGTCTCTACTTCTCCTGCCTGGAGGGTTCCAGAACAGAGACTGCCTTGCAATGCTGTCTACCATTTTCCTGAATGTATAATCTATCCAACACAAATGCCTCCTCTATATGTCCTGTTATACCAGTATCTGTTGAGTTCTCTCCTACAGATTCACCTTAGTTATCTTATGATACCATTTCAATCCCTCTACTTCTTCTTCTTCTTCTGTGTTCATTCTCAATCTCCCGCTACCAAGCCCTGAACAGGGCTTTGCAAGTAACAAGATGTAGTCCAGAGAATGGAATGCGTTGTGTCGCTAGTTTACAGCTTGACTGTGATATTTGCACCTTTCGGTCCGACACATCCGTCTTCGGCAGCTCAATTCCTCTATTCTGTCTGGCACTCCTCTCCTCAGATCCACATTAGTGATCCTATCATACCCCTTCAATCCCTCTATTCTGTCTGGCACTCCTCTCCTCAGATCCACATTAGTGATCCTATCATACCCCTTCAATCCCTCTATTCTGTCTGGCACTCCTCTCCTCAGATCCACATTAGTGATCCTATCATACCCCTTCAATCCCTCTATTCTGTCTGGCACTCCTCTCCTCAGATCCACATTAGTGATCCTATCATACCCCTTCAATCCCTCTATTCTGTCTGGCACTCCTCTCCTCAGATCCACATTAGTGATCCTATCATACCCCTTCAATCCCTCTATTCTGTCTGGCACTCCTCTCCTCAGATCCACATTAGTGATCCTATCATACCCCTTCAATCCCTCTATTCTGTCTGGCACTCCTCTCCTCAGATCCACATTAGTGATCCTATCATACCCCTTCAATCCCTCTATTCTGTCTGGCACTCCTCTCCTCAGATCCACATTAGTGATCCTATCATACCCCTTCAATCCCTCTATTCTGTCTGGCACTCCTCTCCTCAGATCCACATTAGTGATCCTATCATACCCCTTCAATCCCTCTATTCTGTCTGGCACTCCTCTCCTCAGATCCACATTAGTGATCCTATCATACCCCTTCAATCCCTCTATTCTGTCTGGCACTCCTCTCCTCAGATCCACATTAGTGATCCTATCATACCCCTTCAATCCCTCTATTCTGTCTGGCACTCCTCTCCTCAGATCCACATTAGTGATCCTATCATACCCCTTCAATCCCTCTATTCTGTCTGGCACTCCTCTCCTCAGATCCACATTAGTGATCCTATCATACCCCTTCAATCCCTCTATTCTGTCTGGCACTCCTCTCCTCAGATCCACATTAGTGATCCTATCATACCCCTTCAATCCCTCTATTCTGTCTGGCACTCCTCTCCTCAGATCCACATTAGTGATCCTATCATACCCCTTCAATCCCTCTATTCTGTCTGGCACTCCTCTCCTCAGATCCACATTAGTGATCTTATCATACCCCTTCAATCCCTCTATTCTGTCTGGCACTCCTCTCCTCAGATCCACATTAGTGATCCTATCATACCCCTTCAATCCCTCTATTCTGTCTGGCACTCCTCTCCTCAGATCCACATTAGTGATCCTATCATACCCCTTCAATCCCTCTATTCTGTCTGGCACTCCTCTCCTCAGATCCACATTAGTGATCCTATCATACCCCTTCAATCCCTCTATTCTGTCTGGCACTCCTCTCCTCAGATCCACATTAGTGATCCTATCATACCCCTTCAATCCCTCTATTCTGTCTGGCACTCCTCTCCTCAGATCCACATTAGTGATCCTATCATACCCCTTCAATCCCTCTATTCTGTCTGGCACTCCTCTCCTCAGATCCACATTAGTGATCCTATCATACCCCTTCAATCCCTCTATTCTGTCTGGCACTCCTCTCCTCAGATCCACATTAGTGATCCTATCATACCCCTTCAATCCCTCTATTCTGTCTGGCACTCCTCTCCTCAGATCCACATTAGTGATCCTATCATACCCCTTCAATCCCTCTATTCTGTCTGGCACTCCTCTCCTCAGATCCACATTAGTGATCCTATCATACCCCTTCAATCCCTCTATTCTGCGCAGGTATCATTTATGAAAATCTGCACTTTTGTTGATATTTTTTTGTGTGGTCCTCCATGTATCAGAGCCATGCAACAGAACAAACGTAAATTGGATTTGAAGATTTGTATTTTTATGTTGGACAAGGATTTAATTTTATTTGACTTCCCTACTTTTCCTAACATAATGAAAGCAACTATTGCCTTTTATATCCGTGTTCTGACATACGTATGTGTTTCTCATTTTGTCTATATTGCTACAAAGATATTTGAAGGAGATCACATCTGGTAGGGGGGGGAGGGGGGGGGGGGGGGCGTTTTTATCACCCAACATAATCTGATCATCGGTTGTTGAAGTTGTTGATGTTGCTTTGAATCCCCACAATAAGTAGGTTTACTCTTTTTGTACGCTGTAAAAAAGGACGTTAAGTAGCGGGTTGTGGTAGCTTTTCTCACATCCCGAGCGTGCTATGCTTGGCTTCATCTGCTTATCACTCACTACTATGGGGTTCATCTCGATCCCTCACCTTGTTAGCCAGTCTGCCATGAAAACAGTCTGTTTCCAGGATGGGCTACGAGGAAGTCAAGGTGAGGGTCTTGTCCAGTATATTTTGCCTGACCCTGACTAACATGTACTGAATACTAGAGATAATAGAATCCATTGAAAGCTTTATCTCACCTGGAACACGAAACACATCCTGCTGTTTACACAACCTCTCAAGTGGAATTTCTGCAGCCACCACAACAGAGTCTGTCAGCACTGGAGCAATGGATGTCAGCTTGCCTTCTAAACTGTGGATACAATTTCAATAATGGGAGACTAACATTTGGCTAGCTGTCAAGAAGTGTTCATAAACATGACATAAAAATTGCATTTAAATTGTATTGTTAAAAATAATATAAGCAAACAATTTAAATCCAGTTTTTGCAACTGCTGAAATGTAGTTTGTTTAACGTGTTTGTGAAACCATTGGTTTTATGTGAAATAAACATATCAGATGATGATGTCAAAGTGTGTTATTGAGGTTTAACTTGACATAAACATATCAGATGATGATGTCAAAGTGTGTTACTGAGGTTTAACTTGACATAAACATATCAGATGATGATGTCAAAGTGTGTTACTGAGGTTTAACTTGACATAAACATATCAGATGATGATGTCAAAGTGTGTTACTGAGGTTTAACATGACATACCCTTAGATCAGGGCTATTCAACATTTTTATACCTGTCGCCCACTTTTATAATTTTCGTGAGAGTAGATTTTCCTTACCGCCAACTAAAATCTAAATTGAAGAAAATCCTGCTATCGTCCACTGAGTCTGTGCATTTTGGATGCCTTCAATCATCATGTAGAATGTCCTTTGCAGAATGTCGCTCCCATCAGAGCCTGTCTGAAAGAAACTCGATCTCTTGTCAAATCTCCAGCCTGCTCCAGAGTTATGTCCAAGCATCCCTTGACATCTTGGTAACATCGTCTTCTTGGTCTGCCTATCTCTCTTGCCCGGCACCATATCTTCCATTACTGTTCTATCAAGACCATTGTGTCTTTTGATGTGGCGAAAGTATTTCAATTTTTTTATCATGATAACATTTATGAGCCTATACCCAACTTTTGTTGAATGTCTCCGTTCTTCTTTCTAAAAATAGAAGAGAGCAAAATGGGTAGGTTGAGAGGTGGAAGAGATGAGGGATGAGTTTGTGGGCAGGGGTTGTTTTGGGTGGCTGGGAGGAGGAAGGAGATAGAAGTTGGTAGGTTGAGAGGTGGAAGAGATGACGGATGAGTTTGTGGGCAGGGCTTGTTTTGGGTGGCTGGGAGGAGGAAGGAGATAGAAGTTGGTAGGTTGAGAGGTGGAAGAGATGACGGATGAGTTTGTGGGCAGGGGTTGTTTTGGGTGGCTGGGAGGAGGAAAGAGATAGAAGTTGGTAGGTTGAGAAGCAGGAGAGATGGGCAAGTTGATGGGGTGGGGAAGTTTGACATTGAGAAATGATGAGTGGGGGAATGGGTTTGTTGACTTTTTTTGGGGGGGTGTTGTGTGTGTGGAGGTGGTGGGTTGGTTTAGAAGTGAAAGAAGGGGGAGGGAGGACGGGGGGGGGGGGGGGGGGAGACGCACCATAACTTTGAACATTGCATCAAATGTCACACGGAAGAAGAACTAGCAGGGAGTGCAGTGGTGATGTGATGATGAAGGTTGAATACTGATATAACCATTCTAGTCAATGCCAGGGTACTACTGCCAGTTTTATAATAAGGAACATGATTGTGCGGAAAAACTTACCCGGGAATCCTCCATGCTGTAGCTGCAAAGTCATCTATCGCTGTATTCAAATTGGACCATCTGTAAACCTGAAAGCATGTAGCCCATTATTATAATGTGTCACCGAGTTTCTACTGGAATATTTCTTGCATGTTTACATGCAGCTTTTGTTACCATATGGCACGATATGATTAGATATAGTTTTGGTCCCAAATGCTGTCATAGCTGTGTGTGGAATTTAAAATGAGTTTCCAATTCTAACTAAATACTTCAAAGAAATGGACAGCACATAGTCTCTGACAACAAGAGCCCAGTATCTGGCCTTCTTCCTGCAGTGCTGTTTCTACTAACAGAAGATAAAGTGCATTTCTGGTGTCCTAAAGTCTGAGTAGATGATGTTCATAAGCTTTAGGGGATCTATGCGGCAAAGTCGTCAAGCCGTTTGCCTCGTGTTCAGATGGTTACGGTTCAAATTCGAGCTGTGGCAGCTGGTTCATGATGGCAATTTTCTCTGGAGATCCCTGAGTTTATCGCTGGGGCTACTGTGTTCGTGTTTTGTGCGATGCATACCGAGAGAGGCTGAGTCATATGGGGAAACCTGCGGTGATGGTGATGAAGTCGAGCTTTTACATGGTAATGCACCTAGGAGAAGGAAATCTGTGACTTCAAACCTATTGCTGCCTTGCAGGTAGGATGGGAACAACCAAAGACTAGTGAGAGTAAACCCGAAGAAATAATCTTGTTGAAAGAGAATGTGGCTCAAAATAACTTCAAAGGCAAAGGCCGCCGTCCATCGTAGACGATGATGGCATAATTAATTTTGCTAGCGCAATTTTTAGTAAGGATTAACTGCACTACTTTTTATCCTCACTCTCTCGTCTCAAGCTGCCCAACCCCAGTGGCAAGTCAAGGACAAGACGACTAGGGGGTGACTACGAGATGCAGAGGACTCCGCATCAAGCACCCGTGAAAAAAGATGGCGGAGTCTGGAGTCGAATCCACACCACCTGATCACAAGGCCGACAGCTTAACCACTTCGCCACAGAATCCCCCAAAATAACTTACACTACATAAAAGGAAGAAGACTGAAGACGCAGTGAAGGAGGAGACTGACTACATCAGGGTCAACGAATCAGAGCTGCCAGAGACTCTCGTTGACCTCAAAGTGGTGGTCCTACACGGGCTGGTTGAGAAAATAAGGTTTGAAAAAGGGAAAGCAAACCTGGTCTACAAAATGTGCCACGATCAATCCAAAAGTGTTGGGCCGACAATCGCAGATATTGTTCAGCCTCGCTGTAAACTATGACACAACATAATGTTCTTTTCAGGACGAACGATGCCAGACCTGGTAAGAGAAAAAAAGCTGTGGGGCGGCCACTCCAGCGTGGTGAAGACTACTGATTTCCTCATGGTGACTGGCATGCAGATCCAGCATGACCAAAGAACATGAATGCAAAGAAGAGGATTGGACGAATGTGAAAGAAGAGGATAGGACGAATGGCAAAGAAGAGGATAGGACGAATGGCAAAGAAGAGGATAGGACGAATGGCAAAAAAGAGGATAGGATGAATGGCAAAGAAGAGGATAGGACGAATGGCAAAGAAGAGGATAGGACGAATGGCAAAGAAGAGGATTGGACGAATGGCAAAGAAGAGGATAGGACGAATGGCAAAGAAGAGGATAGGACGAATGGCAAAGAAGAACACAAAAGAAGCAAACAAGGAAGATATTGTTATGAAAATATTATATATGTTAAAAAGCTTGAACTGTATGTCTGCCCTGGAAATCCTGCAGACATACTTTTAGACAAAATGAACTATTAATAGTTAGTATTACATGATAGAAAGCTGTGTAGAAGGATCCCTTAGCTTATTATTAGATTGTATAATATTTGGCATCCACTCAAGTGGTACCCAGGTTGAAAACAATAGGATCATTGTAACCTTCCAAGTATGTCATTAAAGAGAAGTAAAAAGGGTTGCGCATAAAGCTAGCAACCTCATCATTTTAAACCATTGCTATTGAAACCACAACTACAAATGTTCAGATACAGGTCTCCTGTAAAGTGGGCAGCTGTAGTGGTGTCCCTATGCTTAACTTGGAACAAAAAAGGTGAATAAACCAATCAATTAGTCAAGAAGCTATAAGTAGTTAGTATGAATTCATAGAAAGCTGTGTAGAAGGATCCCATAGCTAATATTAGAAGTATCCATGATATTTCCTTTAGATAAATCTGTCAGTGGTTCTTTGTTGTTTGCGAATACACACAATGAGTAGGTAACTCTTTTGTGTGGCGGGTTGCAGCAGCTTTCCTCACATCCCGAGCATGCTGATGAAGGTGGACCGGGATCCTCCAGGTGGTTGTGCTATGCTTGGCTTCATCTGCGTGTCACTCACTACTATGGGATAACGTCGTTCCCTCACCCTGTTAGCCAGACTGCCATGAAAACAGCCCATTTCCAGGAAGGGCTACTAGGAAGCCAAGGTGGGGGTCTTGGCAAGTATGTTTTGCCTGACCCTGACTAATATGTCTGATCAGTATATTTTGCCTGATCCGTATATTTTGCCTGACCAGACATTAGTCTTCCTCCCCATCTGTCAGTGGTACACGATTTGAAAGGAATAGGACCAATGTAACCTTCAAAGCATGTCCTAAAAGGCAAATATAAATTGGTTGTGCGTGAGACTAGCAACCTCATTATCCAAAACCATTACTATTGAAAACGCCACTGCAAATGCTCAGAAACAGAAACTTCCTGTCAAAGGGTCAGTTGTACTGGTAACCATGATTTGCTTGGAGCAAGAAAGGGAATGAAAATCTGTCAGGATTGTGACATGTATTTTTTTTCCCCTTTTCTTGTGACCAATAGTTTATACAGGATGGGGTAGATGGATCCATGTCCAACCCTTCTTTGTCACCTCTTATGACACTGTCTAGCAGGTTTCAGTGTTACTATTCTTTGCTTCCATTTTCAGGCGAGGTGACACACATTACTTCACTTTGTCTCTCCTCTTTCCCCCCTCTGGAGGAGTAAAGGTCTATTTTTAATACTTGCAATCGTGTGTGCAGACTAGTGTCATGTACATCCCTATTTAGTTTCCTCTCCATGTTTGGAAGGATGGACTGGCCATATTAATCTTCTATTTCCTGATCACCTCGAGGTGCATGTGCAATCAGACAATCCTAATATTATGAATGTCTTCTCTCATTTTCACCCCATTGCAAAGCATAGGAAGGATGACCACTGTAGCTGGCCTTCTTACAGGAAGCCTGAATCAAAGCACTTATGTGCACACTTGCATTGGTGGTGCCTGTAGCAATTAGTTTTACATAATGAGGTTGCTAACCTCGTACACAACCCTGTTTAGTCACCCATTACAGTATGTCTGGAAAGATACATTGGTGATATTCTTTCCTGCCTCTGGGTATCCATGAATATAAACTATCCAAAATAAACATGAGAAAATACGAGAAAGAGTTAAAACAGAAATAGGGCCTTTTGAAGACCTCCTGGCAACGAAAAAAAAGACAGAAACTCTCTTGGTACAGCCACATATCGAGATCAAACGGTGAAGCAATTATGGAATGTTCAAGGCGGACGACGAAAAGGTCCCAAAAAGAGATGGGAAGACAACATAAAAGAATGGACCAACCTCTGACCAGAGGAGGCACAGGTCGCTTACAGATAGGGGTGTTGTGGAGTTGTCTTCATGTGTGCCCGAACGACCTCACCGGTTACAGACAATAACCATTCTATCTGTACTTACCAAAAGAGCTGCACCAACACATACAACCAGCTTCCTCCCATCAGGACTCCAGCATCCACATGCTATACTGCCACTGAAAAAATGTATACAAATGTTACTTCTTGACATATCAGCAACAAATACAACTTCTTTGTGCTTTTTTTCCTCCATGTGTCTTTAAATGTCAGGTTATGAAGAGGTTTCTTGACCGGGCCCTAGTATGTGCTTCGTTGACGGGGAGCTTTACTGCTTCTGTTATTTCTGCTATCTGGCTAATTTGTGGTCGGCCCTTGGCTTTGTATCCATTAAATCTGTATAGCCTTGCTTTCTGAGGGATACTATCTCGTGTTTGACGTGTCATGTGGTCGGACCATTTGGTTTGCTGTCTCTTGTTAAGGTCTAACACTGTCGTTGCACCTACTTTTCTGCTAATATCTTCGTTTCTGATTCTAGCTTCCTTGTTACTCCAAGCATTCTACACAGATATTTCATCTCTGTTGTTATGTTTCTTTTATCTTTGTTACTTAACGTCCAATATTGTTAATATTGTGTTTAATAGCATTATTTTTGTATCCATTGCCACATGCTTAGAAAGAAATATCAGGGACATTTGGCGAATGATTTGACTTGCTTGGATTTATGGATTTATGCAACATATGCACCAAAAATTGAAGGCGTAGGAATCTTTCTGAGTCTAAAAAATTGTACACATAGAAAACTATCAGTGACAACAGCAAAGTATTCAAGTAACTTCAAAGCAGAGGCCTTAACAATTGAAGAAGTTCTAATGATAAATGAAAACACAGAGAAACAAGTGGTACTCCTCACAGGAGCCAGACAAATAAGAGCTAAAGGAACCAGAAGTAATATTGCAGCATCGGGGAGCCAGACAAATAAGAGCTAAAGGAACCAACAGTAATATTGCAGCATCGAGGAGCCAGACAAATAAGAGCTAAAGGAACCAACAGTAATATTGCAGCATTGGGGAGCCAGACAAATAAGAGCTAAAGGAACCAACAGTAATATTGCAGCATCGGGGAGCCAGACAAATAAGAGCTAAAGAAACCAGAAGTAATATTGCAGCATCGAGGAGCCAGACAAATAAGAGCTAAAGGAACCAACAGTAATATTGCAGCATCGGGGAGCCAGACAAATAAGAGCTACAAGAACCAACAATAATATTGCAGCACCGGGGAAGAAGACAAATAAGAGCTACAGGAACCAACAATAATATTGCAGCACCGGGGAAGAAGACAAATAAGAGCTACAGGAACCAACAATAATATTGCAGCACCGGGGAAGAAGACAAATAAGAGCTACAGGAACCAACAATAATATTGCAGCATCGGGGAGCCAGACAAATAAGAGCTACAGGAACCAACAATAATATTGCAGCACCGGGGAGCCAGACAAATAAGAGCTACAGGAACCAACAATAATATTGCAGCACCGGGGAGCCAGACAAATAAGAGCTAAAGGAACCAACAGTAATATTGCAGCATCGGGGAGCCAGACAAATAAGAGCTAAAGGAACCAACAGCAATATTCTATAAAGTATATCACTGGCTCAAGAGAGTTTTTATGAAGTAGATTCTGTCTCACTGCGACATTCTTTGCAATGAGTGGCCTGACACTGTGAAGGGAAGGTGGATAGCTACTTCAACCTGATATAGGTATAACTAATGAAGAGGTTAAGAGGTTTACCAGGTGTAGAAAGAGGTTTACCAGGTGTAGATACAGGAACAAGTGGGAAGCAGAGCCCGCAGGTCATCATCCAAAAATTGTATATTACCAACTCAACAGATGTGAACATGTGGTATTCATTAGTCAACAAGTCTTTCAGCAAAAATTCTAAGAGAAAGAATTTTTGATGTTTCAATGAATGCTTGTGGAGGTATATCTTTTACTACTCTCTGTAACTCTTGTCTTCTTTCTGGGAGATGGTATCTTGTCTTTGATTTCACTAAAATCGTAGAGTACAGACTTCTGTTTAATTCTGCATTTTGCCTACCAGTTTCCCACAAGGAGTCTGTTAGGATGATCCCATATTATTCTGCTACTTTGCTCATTAGCTTCCATAACTGCTTTATTCTTCTGAATCTCAAAGGATTTCACCTATGTGTGGATTTTGCTAGCTGCCATTGATGTTGACCTGATTGCTCCACTAATGAAGCGTAGTGCACTGCTGCGCACTCTGTCCAGGAATTTCAAGTAAGATTTTGAACAAGTTGTAAGGGGCCTACTATTATATTATATTGCTGAGTGCACATAACCAAGGTACAAGCCTCTCATAGTATCCTTGCCTGATCCCCATGACACATCCTGCCCATTGTATACCGATAAAAGTAGTAGTATTTGACAACAGCCAGTGTCCTTCCACAAGAAGCTGTATAGAAGTGCATAGAGCCTAGAGTCTACTGCTGCCTTCATTAGAGTAATTGAAGTCGAAAGGCTTCGGGAATAAACCCTGAGGAATAATCTGCATCCTATGCTATCTCCAGTCGTCTCGATAATATCTTGCTACTGGCCAAAGGTAGCTCAGTACCAGAGAGTGAGGTTGACAAAAGGCACAGTTTCTTCCTCACTTTAATCCAAATCACAGCGCAAGTCACCAATTTCAACGAACACAGCAAGAGAAAAGACTGTCTACACGGCTGAACAAAGAGAGTGGTCTTCATCACTTGTGACAGACGAACATCATCAATTGAAGTCGAGGTCTGAACACGAACGAGGAAGAAGATGATCCCCATGATGTACCAGCAAACCTTTCTATAGTTGCAGACGTCCATGGCATTATTTTGTACGTTCTGGATGTGATGCTTGAGACTGTGTTGTCGGTCAAGCGTGACTCCAATATGTGTGGGGATATTCCTCTCTAATTAGTTGGCGTTCTTCCAATCACAAATTATATTTTGTTTGTCAACTTTGTGGCGCTTGGTGAAGATGGTATACAGGCTATTAGTAGTAAGTTTGTGAGTGATTTTCTTTTTGTGGCTTACTAGGGGAAGGTGTGTCTCCAAGCTATTCTCTGTAGACATTCAGCCTATCCAGCAGTAAAGGGTCAGCGCTCTCTATCATTGACAGTGCTAGTAACAGTTAAAATGTCACTGTGTCCGAAAGTTTGTCAGCATTCACAGTCATACTTTTAAGAAGATATAAATTATAACTTATAAGCAATTCACACCATACCTTTCAGAACACTCATCACACAAATAACATACCTTTCAGAACATACATTACATAAATACCATACCTTTCAGAACACTCATTACACAAATGACATACCTTTCAGAACATACATTACATAAATAACATACCTTTCAGAACATACATTACATAAATACCATACCTTTCAGAACACTCATTACACAAATGACATACCTTTCAGAACATACATTACATAAATAACATACCTTTCAGAACATACATTACATAAATACCATACCTTTCAGAACACTCATTACACAAATGACATACCTTTCAGAACATACATTACATAAATAACATACCTTTCAGAACATAAATTACATAAATACCATACCTTTCAGAACATAGCAGTAGTAGCCCCATCTCAGTAATGTCTGACTTTAGGTTGATGCATCCTTGAAGTAGCAACTCTCTACTGAGTTTTTGGTTTTCCTTTCGGCATTGTCTCTTTACTTCCCTTTGTTGCATGAGCTTATTTTCGCACAGCCTAAGGTGGCTCTTCAGGTTACATCTCCATTTCGATTGGTCTGCAGCTATGTCTTCCCAATGTCAGATCCATATCCAGAGCCTTCATGTCCCTTCATGCCTCTATGAACGGCAGCTGTGGTCGGTCAGCTGTTCTTTTACCACACACCAGGTGTACATAGAGAATATCTTTCAGGATGCGAACGTCTTCCATGCGACGAACATGACCAAGCCTTCGCAGTCTTCATTGGCAAAGGAGGGTGTACATACTTGGAAGACCGATGCGAGAATGCACATCCGCATTTGTCACATTGTCTCTCCATGAGATGCCAAGGATGGATCTCATGCGCCATTGGTGAAAGGTGTCGAGCCTATGCTCTTGCTTGGCATAAGTTGTCCATGTTTCGCTGCCATATAGAAGTGTACTGACGACATATGCATTGTAGACCATGGCCTTGGTCTGGGCTGTAAGTTTTCTCAGACATGTGTTGTAAGACGAGAAAATATGGTAGCAGCTCTGCCAATGAGATTGCCCAATTCGGGGTCTAGAATATCACCGATTAGAAACCCCAGGTAAGTGAACTGGTCCACAACTGCCAGTTCATAGTTATCGATAATGATGGTTAGGGTGGTTTCTACGTCTTGTCCCAGTACATTTGTTTTATTCAGGCTTATTGTGAGGCCGAAATCTTTGCACGCCTGCGAGAAGCGATCTATCAATCATCTCTAGAGTTCATGCACACTGTGAGTGACAATTGCAGCATCATCAGCATATAAGTCGCTGACAGTAACTTTCAGACGATATATCACATAAATACCATACCTTTCATAAGATACTTAACAGAAATACCATACCTTTCAGAACATATAAAACAAAAGTACCATACCTTTAATTACAAACACAAATACTATACCTTTCATTACAAACATAACATAAATAGCATACCTTTCTTCAGAATATTCATAATATAAATAGCATACCTTTCAGAACATGCATAATATAAATAGCATACCTTTCAGAACATGCATAACATAAATAGCATACCTTTCTTCAGAATATACATAATATAAATAGCATACCTTTCAGAATTTACATAATATCAATAGGATACCTTTCAGAACATGCATAATATAAATAGCATACCTTTCAGAACATGCAAACCCTACCTTTCTAAAGCAGGAAATGCATAGCTGCCCTTGTTGGCATCGTGTCTGAAGTAGAAACTACACTGATGACGACTCAGCAAACACAGAATGTCATTTTGAGGATTCCATAAACAGCCTGGAGTAGTGAAGAATAGTAGTGACAGTGGTTGTTGTACGAGGCATGTTTAAATGAAACCGGACCAAACTATACCAAGTGAACATATGTACAATACGCATGATGACGCCACTTCTGGTGTAAAAAGCACATACCAACCGTCTAGTTTGCAAAATTTCATTATCCTCCAACTCATAGTTTCCTCAGCAGACCGCTGAAATTATGGTGGGTGTGATACGGAATCCGTCCAGAGTTGATCAGCGAGCGGTGATTTGGTTTCTAACAGCTGAAGGATGTCGACCAGTTGACATTCATCGCAGAATGCAGGCAGTGTATGGTGACAAAAGTGTGTCAAAGACACCAGTGAAGAACTAGACAACGATGTTTAAAAAAGGACGTGAGTTAACAAAAGATCTTCCGGTACCAGGTCAGGCACATATTGTTGCGTTAAATAAATTCAATGTTAACATTAGCTAGACAAATTCAATGTTAACATTAGCTAGACCAATTCAATGTTAACATTATCTAGACAAATTCAATGTTAACATTAGCTAGACAAATTCAATGTTAACATTATCTAGACAAATTCAATGTTAACATTATCTAGACAAATTCAATGTTAACATTATCTAGACAAATTCAATGTTAACATTAGCTAGACAAATTCAATGTTAACATTATCTAGACAAATTAAATGTTAACATTATCTAGACAAATTCAATGTTAACATTATCTAGACAAATTCAATGTTAACATTATCTAGACAAATTCAATGTTAACAGCAGCAATAGATAAGTTTTATGTTATCAGGTTTGACAGGCTCACCTTGAGGTACTGGCCGCACATTGATTTTTCGCACCTGTTTGAAGTTGAGTTTAGGCAACGCCCCGCTGACTCGCCAGACAGTGACATTATTCTGGTGGACCACGCACATGTGGCAGGAGTCAGCGTCTGTAGCATGACTCCAATGGACACTCGTCACGTTTCTGTGTGCCAGGTGTTAGATAGTTAATCAATGTTGTACACAGCCATTATTATCTTGTGAAAGTATGTTAGATAATGGAAAGATAGAGAGAAATGTAGAGAGAAATAGGTTGATGGACGATGTAGGAAAGGTGGGAGGGGATAGGGAAAGGTGAGAGGGGATGGTGAAAGGTGGGAGGGGATAGTGTGGGAAAGGTGGGAGGGGATGGTGAAAGGTGGGAGGGGATAGTGTGGGAAAAATGGGAGGGGATGGTGTGGGAAAGGTAGGAGGGGATAGGGAAAGGTGGGAGGGGATAGGGAAAGGTGGGAGGGGATGATGAAAGGTGGGAGGGGATAGTGTGGGAAAGGTGGGAGGGGATGGTGTGGGAAAGGTAGGGGGGGATAGAGAAAGGTGGGAGGGGATAGGGAAAGGTGGGAGGGGATAGGGAAAGGTGGGAGGGGATGATGAAAGGTGGGAGGAGATGGGGAAAGGTGGGAGGGGATAGGGAAAGGTAGGAGGGGATGGTGTGGGACAGGTAGGAGGGGATAGGGAAAGGTGGGAGGACATGGGGAAAGGTGGGAGGGGATAGGGAAAGGTGGGAGGGGATGGTGTGGGAAAGGTAGGAGGGAATAGGGAAAGGTGGGAGGGAATAGGGAAAGGTGGGAGGGGATGGTG
Source organism: Ariolimax columbianus (assembly GCA_036924085.1). Classification (NCBI taxonomy): domain Eukaryota; kingdom Metazoa; phylum Mollusca; class Gastropoda; order Stylommatophora; family Arionidae; genus Ariolimax; species Ariolimax columbianus. Next base: position 36,777,096 of record JAVGWX010000023.1, on the reverse strand, counting down.
TGGGAAAGGTAGGAGGGGATAGGGAAAGGTGGGAGGGGATAGGGAAAGGTGGGAGGGGATAGGGAAAGGTGGGAGGGGATAGGGAAAGGTGGGAGGGGATAGGGAAAGGTGGAAGGGGATAGGAAAAGGTGGGAGGGGATGGTGTGGGAAAGGTGGGAGGGGATGGTGTAGGAAATGTGGGAGGGGATGGTGTGGGAAATGTGGTAGGGTACGGGGAAATGTGGGAGGGGATGGTGTGGGACAGGTAGGAGGAGATAGGGAAAGGTGGGAGGGGATAGGGAAAGGTGGGAGGGGATAGGGAAAGGTGGGAGAGGATGGGGAAAGGTGGGAGGGGATGTAGAAAGGTGGGGGGATAGAGAAAGGTTGGAGGGGATGGTATGCTAAAAGTGGGAGGGGATGGTGTGGGAAATGTGGTAGGGTACGGGGAAATGTGGGAGGGGATGGGGAAAGGTGGGAGGGGATGGTGTGGGAAAGGTGGGAGGGGATGGGGAAATGTGGAGGGATGGGGAAATGTGGAGGGATGGGGAAAGGTGGGGGGTGGGTAAAGAGAAAGGTTGGAGGGGATAGTGTGGAAAAGGTGGGAGGGGATGGTGTGGGAAAGGTGGGAGGGGATGGTGTGGGAAAGGTGGGAGGGGATGGTGTGGGAAATGTGGTAGGGTACGGGGAAATGTGGGAGGGGATGGGGAAAGGTGGGAGGGGATGGGGAAAGGTATGAGGGGATGGTGTGGGAAGGCTGGCAGGAGATAGTCCGGGAAAATTCTACCATCTGTGGGGTGCAGACTGTACACACTTGGACCCATTCATCCCGATTGATATTATGGCTGCACAAATAATAGGGGCTACATAATCAGTAACGGGGTTGGCAGAAATGGGTTGTGTTGACATTTAGTTCGACAGGTGGCAGGCATGACGTTGACAGGGAAGAACGACGACTCCAGGTTCATCTTGTCGTCCTAAGTAACTCGTTTCCAGTTGTTTCCCCTTGGCCAATTGTGATTATTTGGAAGCGAATGATGTAAAGGAATCAGGTTTATTGTTTCCACGATGATGTTTATAGCTCGTCCCATGCACAACCTTACTTAGTGGCCTTTTACGACGAGTACACTAGTTGTTTCTAAGGTAGACACTGTCTACTGTCGCCGGGGATGAAGTGTTACTAGTCTCGGATTTTTGTGAGATGGAGATGACCAGTTCCCTTCCTCGTTGCGTTGTCTTTCATAACAGTAAGACAGGTATCCAATGGCGTCTGCGCAAGAAAAAAGGTGAATCGCAGGACGCGAACTTGGTTCATTTACCGTCAGAAGCAAGCTCTTTAACCACTGCGGCCCTCAGACAATCCCATAGCAGGTTACAGTGACAATAATCTATCCCTCCCAATAATGGGTCATGTGATTGACACGAGAGCACGGCCTGCCATCCGAGACTCGCCATGTGTTTCACACCTGTCACACACAAAACAAACAAGCAACTGACAGACAATGGTATACGTTGTGTGTCTTGCTCCGTGTTATACACCGAGCAGGTGACCGTGTGTTTCGTGACAGTGCCTCCCAAACGTTTCAGTGTGACGGACAGGCAGAGATTTATCTCCCCCACCCGCCGCACAGATGCTTCTGCTACAATCTGAACGGCACGACCAGGTCTGGCTTCATCAGCAATTTAAAAACATCTTTGAGAAAATATACCGACCCAGTTATTGCACCAAATTCCGCGACAAACACTTCTCACAGTACACAGAATACATTTCCTTTTGAATATCCTTTGCAGAAATCCCCCCCCCCCCCGCCTTAAAAAATAATAAAAACAACAATAAAAACTACCCGCATAATAGCACTCTGTTACCTGATTGATTATACACTTGGTATGCACGGACGCCAATTGTTATCTATGGTGCGCACGTGCATGCGGCACCTAGCGTCTGCTACCTACAGTAATCACAAAGCTGGATGTTACTGCCAACGCCACCTAACGACACATTTAGAAAGAAACTACCAAGTACATGTCCAGCTATCCCATATCGTGGCCTACTGACTGACTTAGCCTCGCATAATTATTCTTTAAATGTCAAGGGATTCGCGACATGAAGTTAAATTATTGACATATCGAAAGTTTCATCAGTTTTTATATAATAAATATGGCAGATACAAGTTTTGTTCTTTTAGTAAAAGGCCAGGCGGGCTGCATGGTACCATGGTTGCTACTGGTGCGTCTTCTGGCCTGGTACCTTTATCTTCAGCACCTTTTCTACGGTGGAGTGTACAAAATGCTCTTCAAAGGAAAACATCAGAATGTGACATGACCAATGAACTGTACCCCAGAGAAGCATGGATCCTGGTATATTCTGATGGATTAGCAACAAGAGCAGTGAAAAATGGAGGAGCAGGAATCTATGTCGGCTACCCAGATAATGCAAATGAAACCGCTAGTCTATCCGTTTGAAGGTTATTTTCAATCTATTCGGATGAAGTGCAGGTACTAGTTATTGCTGCATAAATTATTAGCAACACAACAAGTCAATGTCGGCGGGTTGTATTCCTTACAGATGTAATGTCAGTTCTGTCAGGGGGTTGTATTCCTTACAGATGTAATGTCAGTTCTGTCAGGGGGTTGTATTCCTTACAGATGTAATGTCAGTTCTGTCAGGGGGTTGTATTACTTACAGATGTAATGTCAGTTCTGTCAGGGGGTTGTATTCCTTACAGATGTAATGTCAGTTCTGTCAGGGAGTTGTATTCCTTCCAGATGTAATGTCAGTTCTGTCAGGGGGTTGTATTCCTTACAGATGTAATGTCAGTTCTGTCAGGGGGTTGTATTCCTTACAGATGTAATGTCAGTTCTGTCAGGGAGTTGTATTCCTTCCAGATGTAATGTCAGTTCTGTCAGGGGGTTGTATTCCTTACAGATGTAATGTCAGTTCTGTCAGGGAGTTGTATTCCTTACAGATGTAATGTCAGTTCTGTCAGGGGGTTGTATTCCTTACAGATGTAATGTCAGTTCTGTCAGGGGGTTGTATTCCTTACAGATGTAATGTCAGTTCTGTCGGCGGGTTGTATTCCTTACAGATGTAATGTCAGTTCTGTCAGGGGGTTGTATTCCTTACAGATGTAATGTCAGTTCTGTCAGGGTGTTGTATTCTTTACAGATGTAATGTCAGTTCTGTCGGCGGGTTGTATTCCTTACAGATGTAATGTCAGTTCTGTCAGGGGGTTGTATTCGTTACAGATGTAATGTCGGTTCTGTCAGGGGGTTGTATTCCTTACAGATGTAATGTCAGTTTTGTCAGGGTGTTGTATTCTTTACAGATGTAATGTCAGTTCTGCCGGCGGGTTGTATTCCTTACAGATGTAATGTCAGTTCTGTCAGGGGGTTGTATTCCTTACAGATGTAATGTCAGTTCTGTCAGGGGGTTGTATTCCTTACAGATGTAATGTCAGTTCTGTCAGGGAGTTGTATTCCTTACAGATGTAATGTCAGTTTTGTCAGGGTGTTGTATTCTTTACAGATGTAATGTCAGTTCTGCCGGCGGGTTGTATTCCTTACAGATGTAATGTCAGTTCTGTCAGGGGGTTGTATTCCTTACAGATGTAATGTCAGTTCTGTCAGGGGGTTGTATTCCTTACAGATGTAATGTCAGTTCTGTCAGGGAGTTGTATTCCTTACAGATGTAATGTCAGTTCTGTCAGGGGGTTGTATTCCTTACAGATGTAATGTCAGTTCTGTCAGGGGGTTGTATTCCTTACAGATGTAATGTCAGTTCTGTCAGGGAGTTGTATTCCTTCCAGATGTAATGTCAGTTCTGTCAGGGGGTTGTATTCCTTACAGATGTAATGTCAGTTCTGTCAGGGAGTTGTATTCCTTACAGATGTAATGTCAGTTCTGTCAGGGGGTTGTATTCCTTACAGATGTAATGTCAGTTCTGTCAGGGGGTTGTATTCCTTACAGATGTAATGTCAGTTCTGTCGGCGGGTTGTATTCCTTACAGATGTAATGTCAGTTCTGTCAGGGGGTTGTATTCCTTACAGATGTAATGTCAGTTCTGTCAGGGTGTTGTATTCTTTACAGATGTAATGTCAGTTCTGTCGGCGGGTTGTATTCCTTACAGATGTAATGTCAGTTCTGTCAGGGGGTTGTATTCGTTACAGATGTAATGTCGGTTCTGTCAGGGGGTTGTATTCCTTACAGATGTAATGTCAGTTTTGTCAGGGTGTTGTATTCTTTACAGATGTAATGTCAGTTCTGCCGGCGGGTTGTATTCCTTACAGATGTAATGTCAGTTCTGTCAGGGGGTTGTATTCCTTACAGATGTAATGTCAGTTCTGTCAGGGGGTTGTATTCCTTACAGATGTAATGTCAGTTCTGTCAGGGAGTTGTATTCCTTACAGATGTAATGTCAGTTCTGTCAGGGGGTTGTATTCCTTACAGATGTAATGTCAGTTCTGTCAGGGGGTTGTATTCCTTACAGATGTAATGTCAGTTCTGTCAGGGGGTTGTTAGCCTTACAGATGTAATGTTAGTTCTGCAAACCCTCAAAAATGATAAACTGCCAGAACGTTAAAGTGTCTAATGCCAACTAAAAGCCGAGAGAAGGGTAGTACTACAGTGGATACCATCACATTTTGGCATACCAGGAATGAGACAGCAGACAATATAGCATTGAACGCAGCAACACGAGAACAAAAAAGAGCAAACAATCACCTTCCAAGAAAAGAAGACACTTATCCAAGACATAAAGAAAGCTGACCAAACGAGAGACAACTATCACTGTCTTGATCGAGCGGAGCAAGTGACTCTGTTCCGCCAGGATAAGCCACTTTCTACTTACTCGCTCCTCTTCTACCGTGAGGTGTAGAGGTGTTTTGACTTGTAATCGTTTTTTTAAGACAAACAGGTGATTAGCCTATTGTGTCTTTGCATGGTGGAGGGGCTGCCTCCTTACAGCCTCCATGCCTGCCGACCCGTTTTTGTCCACGGCTGCTTATTTATTCGCAGCTAACCTCCAAATTAGGAGGCCTTTCAGCAATCCGCAACCCTGCTGACGCGCCTGGTAGGAGGTAGGTGCCTCTCCCAGGTAAGCCACTTTCACCGGCTAAAATTGGCTTCCTAGCTAATGCGCATGTGCGGACATGCAGCACTGGCAGTCAAACATATCCTACAACACTGTTACATGCAATTGCGTACTGAGCAATGGCCGACAGAGACGAACCTCCACACAAACCTGTTTGGAAGCTTTGAAGAACTCTTCACAACGGCAACCGTTATCCAGAGAATGGACTTCGTGTGTAGACGTTATTTTAAAAAAGGGGACGAACGAGAAGAAGAAGCCAAAACGCTTTGAGTAAACGTCTAAATTTATTGTCCAGTTTCTTGATGCGACCGAGGGCTTGTGGACCAGCGACCGAGGGCTTGTGGACCAGCGACCGAGGGCTTGTGGACCAGCGACCGAGGGCTTGTGGACCAGCGACCGAGGACTCGTAGACAGGCTTGGTCTTTCTGGAAGGGAAACTATATGGACCTATGCGTGAGACAGTGAGGTTCATACAAGAGACAACTTTACAGATGTAGACATACTCCAAGCGAACGAAAGGCGGCGGCATGGTCTGTGGACCCCAACTTTGGGAACCTTTGGTGTACACGTACCTGTGGAGGCCTGTTGACGCTTTCAGTTCAAGCATATTTAATGTATGAGTCACTGCAGGACACTGAATACTAACATCGCAATTTATAACACCACCAAGACACTAAAACATTTCAAAGTAAACAAGGGAAGAAAGAACACAGACAAGGGGGGAACAAATCTTTCAAATAACACAGCTAACACGCATTAGTGCCCCCCCCCCCCCCCCCCCCCCCCGGTCACAACTATGTTTTTTTAAACAATATTATGTTGAGATTTCTCACGGTGTCTAAAAACGTTAGAAACTAAAAAACTCGCCGCTAGTTGTGTTTTGTAGCAAACTTGGTCATGATTTGGTAGTGGCAGTAGCGGCGGCGGCAGCAGCAGCAGCAGCAGCAGTAGCAGTAGTCCATCACAAGCGAAGATTGGCGACAGCATCAGACTTGTGCTGCTAGATGTGTTCTCATATGTTTGTAAAGTCCAATCCCGGCACGACAGATTGTTGCGCGAAGCACACACGTGTGATGAGTCGGCTGGGATTAGAGAGGTGGGCGTGTGTCGTCGTACGCTACGCTGTTCCCGACGGCTCGTTTTCTTTGAGCCTCGGCAGCCTGAGGCTTTACAAGGGTACGGGATTATGTATGATAACACCGTGTCCGGAGCATCTGCTGTGGTGTCATTGGCAGTGATCTACTAAAACATGACAACAAACACTGGTATAATTCCATCTACTAAAACATGACACCAACAAACAATGGTATAATCCCATCTACTAAAACATGACACCAACAAACAATGGTATAATCCCATCTACTAAAACATGACACCAACAAACACTCGTTTAATCACCTCTACTAAAACATGACACCAACAAACACTGGTATAATCACATCTACTAAAACATGACACCAACAAACACTGGTATAATCACGTCTACTAAAACATGACACCAACAAACACTAGTATAATCACGTCTACTAAAACATGACACCAACAAACACTAGTATAATAACGTCTACTAAAACATGACAACAACAAACGCTCGTTTAATCACGTCTACTAAAACATGACACCAACAAACACTGGTATAATCCCATCTACTAAAACATGACACCAACACTGGTATAATCACGTCTACTAAAATATGACACCAACACTGGTATAATCACATCTACTAAAACATGACACCAACAAACACATGTATAATCGCATCTACTAAAACATGACACCAACAAACATTGGTATAATCACACCTGCTAAAACATGACACCAACAACCACTTGTATAATCGCATCTACTAAAACATGACACAAACAAACACTTGTATAATCGCATCTACTAAAACATGACACCAACAAACATTGGTATAATCCCATCTACTAAAACATGACACCAACACTGGTATAATCACGTCTCCTAAAATATGACACCAACACTGGTATAATCACATCTACTAAAACATGACACCAACAAACACATGTATAATCGCATCTACTAAAACATGACACCAACAAACATTGGTATAATCACACCTGCTAAAACATAACACCAACACTGGTATAATCACATCTACTAAAACATGACACCAACAAACACTTGTATAATCCCATCTACTAAAACATGACACCAACATTGGTATAATCGCATCTACTAAAACATGACATCAACAAACATTGGTATAATCACACCTGCTAAAACATGACACCAACACTGGTATAATCACATCTACTAAAACATGACACAAACAAACACTTGTATAATCGCATCTACTAAAACATGACACCAACAAACATTGGTATAATCACACCTGCTAAAACATGACACCAACAAACATTGGTATAATCCCATCTACTAAAACATGACAACAACAAACATTGGTATAATCACACCTGCTAAAACATGACACCAACACTTGTATAATCACATCTACTAAAACATGACACCAACAAACACTTGTATAATCCCATCTACTAAAACATGACACCAACATTGGTATAATCGCATCTACTAAAACATGACATCAACAAACATTGGTATAATCACACCTGCTAAAACCTGACACCAACACTGGTATAATCACATCTACTAAAACATGACACAAACAAACACTTGTATAATTGCATCTACTAAAACATGACACCAACAAACATTGGTATAATCACACCTGCTAAAACATGACACCAACAAACACTTGTATAATCGCATCTACTAAAACATGACACAAACAAACACTTGTATAATCGCATCTACTAAAACATGACACAAACAAACACTTGTATAATCGCATCTACTAAAACATGACACCAACACTGGTATAATCACGTCTACTAAAACATGACACAAACAAACACTTGTATAATCGCATCTACTAAAACATGACACCAACAAACATTGGTTTAATTACATCTACCCAAAACATGACACCAACAAACATTGGTATAATCACACCTGCTAAAACATGACACCAACAAACACTTGTATAATCGCATCTACTAAAACATGACACCAACACTGGTATAATCACGTCTACTAAAACATGACACAAACAAACACTTGTATAATCGCATCTACTAAAACATGACACCAACAAACATTGGTTTAATTACATCTACCCAAAACATGACACCAACAAACATTGGTATAATCACACCTGCTAAAACATGACACCAACAAACACTAGTATAATAACGTCTACTAAAACATGACAACAACAAACGCTCGTTTAATCACGTCTACTAAAACATGACACCAACAAACACTGGTATAATCCCATCTACTAAAACATGACACCAACACTGGTATAATCACGTCTACTAAAATATGACACCAACACTGGTATAATCACATCTACTAAAACATGACACCAACAAACACATGTATAATCGCATCTACTAAAACATGACACCAACAAACATTGGTATAATCACACCTGCTAAAACATGACACCAACACTGGTATAATCACATCTACTAAAACATGACACCGACAAACACTTGTATAATCCCATCTACTAAAACATGACACCAACAAACATTGGTATAATCACACCTGCTAAAACATGACACCAACAAACACTTGTATAATCGCTTCTACTAAAACATGACACCAACAAACATTGGTATAATCCCATCTACTAAAACATGACACCAACACTGGTATAATCACGTCTCCTAAAATATGACACCAACACTGGTATAATCACATCTACTAAAACATGACACAAACAAACGCTTGTATAATCGCATCTTCTAAAACATGACACCAACAAACATTGGTATAATCACACCTGCTAAAACATGACACCAACAACCACTTGTATAATCGCATCTACTAAAACATGACACAAACAAACACTTGTATAATCGCATCTACTAAAACATGACACCAACAAACATTGGTATAATCCCATCTACTAAAACATGACACCAACACTGGTATAATCACGTCTCCTAAAATATGACACCAACACTGGTATAATCACATCTACTAAAACATGACACCAACAAACACATGTATAATTGCATCTACTAAAACATGACACCAACATTGGTATAATCGCATCTACTAAAACATGACATCAACAAACATTGGTATAATCACACCTGCTAAAACATGACACCAACACTGGTATAATCACATCTACTAAAACATGACACAAACAAACACTTGTATAATCGCATCTACTAAAACATGACACCAACAAACATTGGTATAATCACACCTGCTAAAACATGACACCAACAAACATTGGTATAATCCCATCTACTAAAACATGACAACAACAAACATTGGTATAATCACACCTGCTAAAACATGACACCAACACTTGCATAATCACATCTACTAAAACATGACACCAACAAACACTTGTATAATCCCATCTACTAAAACATGACACCAACATTGGTATAATCGCATCTACTAAAACATGACATCAACAAACATTGGTATAATCACACCTGCTAAAACCTGACACCAACACTGGTATAATCACATCTACTAAAACATGACACAAACAAACACTTGTATAATCGCATCTACTAAAACATGACACCAACAAACATTGGTATAATCACACCTGCTAAAACATGACACCAACAAACACTTGTATAATCGCATCTACTAAAACATGACACAAACAAACACTTGTATAATCGCATCTACTAAAACATGACACAAACAAACACTTGTATAATCGCATCTACTAAAACATGACACCAACACTGGTATAATCACGTCTACTAAAACATGACACAAACAAACACTTGTATAATCGCATCTACTAAAACATGACACCAACAAACATTGGTTTAATTACATCTACCCAAAACATGACACCAACAAACATTGGTATAATCACACCTGCTAAAACATGACACCAACAAACACTAGTATAATAACGTCTACTAAAACATGACAACAACAAACGCTCGTTTAATCACGTCTACTAAAACATGACACCAACAAACACTGGTATAATCCCATCTACTAAAACATGACACCAACACTGGTATAATCACGTCTACTAAAATATGACACCAACACTGGTATAATCACATCTACTAAAACATGACACCAACAAACACATGTATAATCGCATCTACTAAAACATGACACCAACAAACATTGGTATAATCACACCTGCTAAAACATGACACCAACACTGGTATAATCACATCTACTAAAACATGACACCGACAAACACTTGTATAATCCCATCTACTAAAACATGACACCAACAAACATTGGTATAATCACACCTGCTAAAACATGACACCAACAAACACTTGTATAATCGCTTCTACTAAAACATGACACCAACAAACATTGGTATAATCCCATCTACTAAAACATGACACCAACACTGGTATAATCACGTCTCCTAAAATATGACACCAACACTGGTATAATCACATCTACTAAAACATGACACAAACAAACGCTTGTATAATCGCATCTTCTAAAACATGACACCAACAAACATTGGTATAATCACACCTGCTAAAACATGACACCAACAACCACTTGTATAATCGCATCTACTAAAACATGACACAAACAAACACTTGTATAATCGCATCTACTAAAACATGACACCAACAAACATTGGTATAATCCCATCTACTAAAACATGACACCAACACTGGTATAATCACGTCTCCTAAAATATGACACCAACACTGGTATAATCACATCTACTAAAACATGACACCAACAAACACATGTATAATTGCATCTACTAAAACATGACACCAACATTGGTATAATCGCATCTACTAAAACATGACATCAACAAACATTGGTATAATCACACCTGCTAAAACATGACACCAACACTGGTATAATCACATCTACTAAAACATGACACAAACAAACACTTGTATAATCGCATCTACTAAAACATGACACCAACAAACATTGGTATAATCACACCTGCTAAAACATGACACCAACAAACATTGGTATAATCCCATCTACTAAAACATGACAACAACAAACATTGGTATAATCACACATGCTAAAACATGACACCAACACTTGCATAATCACATCTACTAAAACATGACACCAACAAACACTTGTATAATCCCATCTACTAAAACATGACACCAACATTGGTATAATCGCATCTACTAAAACATGACATCAACAAACATTGGTATAATCACACCTGCTAAAACCTGACACCAACACTGGTATAATCACATCTACTAAAACATGACACAAACAAACACTTGTATAATCGCATCTACTAAAACATGACACCAACAAACATTGGTATAATCACACCTGCTAAAACATGACACCAACAAACACTTGTATAATCGCATCTACTAAAACATGACACAAACAAACACTTGTATAATCGCATCTACTAAAACATGACACAAACAAACACTTGTATAATCGCATCTACTAAAACATGACACCAACACTGGTATAATCACGTCTACTAAAACATGACACAAACAAACACTTGTATAATCGCATCTACTAAAACATGACACCAACAAACATTGGTTTAATTACATCTACCCAAAACATGACACCAACAAACATTGGTATAATCACACCTGCTAAAACATGACACCAACAAACACTTGCATAATCGCATCTACTAAAACATGACACCAACACTGGTATAATCACGTCTACTAAAACATGACACAAACAAACACTTGTATAATCGCATCTACTAAAACATGACACCAACAAACATTGGTTTAATTACATCTACCCAAAACATGACACCAACAAACATTGGTATAATCACACCTGCTAAAACATGACACCAACAAACACTAGTATAATAACGTCTACTAAAACATGACAACAACAAACGCTCGTTTAATCACGTCTACTAAAACATGACACCAACAAACACTGGTATAATCCCATCTACTAAAACATGACACCAACACTGGTATAATCACGTCTACTAAAATATGACACCAACACTGGTATAATCACATCTACTAAAACATGACACCAACAAACACATGTATAATCGCATCTACTAAAACATGACACCAACAAACATTGGTATAATCACACCTGCTAAAACATGACACCAACACTGGTATAATCACATCTACTAAAACATGACACTGACAAACACTTGTATAATCCCATCTACTAAAACATGACACCAACAAACATTGGTATAATCACACCTGCTAAAACATGACACAAACAAACACTTGTATAATCGCTTCTACTAAAACATGACACCAACAAACATTGGTATAATCCCATCTACTAAAACATGACACCAACACTGGTATAATCACGTCTCCTAAAATATGACACCAACACTGGTATAATCACATCTACTAAAACATGACACAAACAAACGCTTGTATAATCGCATCTTCTAAAACATGACACCAACAAACATTGGTATAATCACACCTGCTAAAACATGACACCAACAACCACTTGTATAATCGCATCTACTAAAACATGACACAAACAAACACTTGTATAATCGCATCTACTAAAACATGACACCAACAAACATTGGTATAATCCCATCTACTAAAACATGACACCAACACTGGTATAATCACGTCTACTAAAACATGACACAAACAAACACTTGTATAATCGCATCTACTAAAACATGACACCAACAAACATTGGTTTAATTACATCTACCCAAAACATGACACCAACAAACATTGGTATAATCACACCTGCTAAAACATGACACCAACAAACACTTGTATAATCGCATCTACTAAAACATGACACCAACACTGGTATAATCACGTCTACTAAAACATGACACAAACAAACACTTGTATAATCGCATCTACTAAAACATGACACCAACAAACATTGGTTTAATTACATCTACCCAAAACATGACACCAACAAACATTGGTATAATCACACCTGCTAAAACATGACACCAACAAACACTGGTATAATCACATCTACTAAAACATGACACAAACAAACACTTGTATAATCGCATCTACCAAAACATGACACCAACAAACATTGGTATAATCACACCTACTAAAACATGACACCAACAAACATTGGTATAATCACACCTACTAAAACATGACACCAACAAACATTGGTATAATCACACCTACTAAAACATGACACCAACAGACATTGGTATAATCACACCTACTAAAACATGACACCAACAAACATTGGTATAATCACACCTACTAAAACATGACACCAACAAACATTGGTATAATCACACCTACTAAAACATGACACCAACAAACATTGGTATAATCACACCTACTAAAACATGACACCAACAAACATTGGTATAATCACACCTACTAAAACATGACACCAACAAACATTGGTATAATCACACCTACTAAAACATGACACCAACAAACATTGGTATAATCACACCTACTAAAACATGACACCAACAAACATTGGTATAATCACACCTGCTAAAACATGACACCAACAAACATTGGTATAATCACACCTACTAAAACATGACACCAACAAACATTGGTATAATCCCACCTACTAAAACATGACACCAACAAACATTGGTATAATCACACCTACTAAAACATGACACCAACAAACATTGGTATAATCACACCTACTAAAACATGACACCAACAAACATTGGTATAATCACACCTACTAAAACATGACACCAACAAACATTGGTATAATCACACCTACTAAAACATGACACCAACAAACATTGGTATAATCACACCTGCTAAAACATGACACCAACAAACATTGGTATAATCACACCTACTAAAACATGACACCAACAAACATTGGTATAATCACACCTGCTAAATCAATGAAACAAGAACATCCAACAACAATCTCTCTGTTGTTCTCAGGCAACAATTTATGAAAGTTTACAGCTTTTTCGTTTCTGCTTGCGTTTTTATTGTTCTCCATGTTTCACGGCCATACAAATGAATGGACTTCACATTGGAATTGAAGATTTTTATTTTTGTGTTGGATTGAATTTCTTTGATTTCCCTTCGTTCATCAATACAACGAAATCTCCCGTTGTGTGTCCCCATACACTGTATGTGCCGCTAAAATACGGATACGTTCAAGTCTATTGGAGCAGTGGAACGACAGCAACAAACACTTGAACACAAACGTCCATATCAGACACTGCCGTCAGGGATAAAGTGTTAAGGACGTCACTGTAATATGTCTCGATATTTTCATTTCCCTTCTTCGCTGCTTACCCTAGCTTAAAGGCAGGTACCAATACTCACTCACGACTATTCAAACAATCAAACAGAAATGCCGTTAGACACACCACACAGATATTCTCACACGCGACTATTCGAACAATGAAACAGAAATACCGTTATACACACAACCACACATATATTCTCACTCGCGACTATTTGAATAATGAAGAAGAAATGCCGTTAGACACACCAATCAGATACTCTCACTCACGACTATTCGAACAATGAAACATAAATGCTATTGTACACACAACCACGCAGATAAACTCACTCACGACTATTCGAACAATGAAACATAAATGCTATTGTACACACAACCACGCAGATAAACTCACTCACGACTATTCGAACAATGAAACATAAATGCTATTGTACACACAACCACGCAGATAAACTCACTCACGACTATTCGAACAATGAAACATAAATGCTATTGTCCACACAACCACGCAGATAAACTCACTCAAACTCTCCAACTTTCACCGAAGCTGCATTCTGTACTTGGTGTCGCTCCACCTGTACAGGTGCCAGGTAGATGACCTTCCCGTCCGTCCAGATGACTCCGTGGTGAGGATGAACAGCTGTAGGCAGACATTAATGAGTATGATAGTTTTACAAATAAATAAGTCACAAAAATGTGTGGGATTCTGAAAACAAAACGGTTTACTAATGTCTTTCTCTTCTTTGGCGTTCGTCCTGAAATAAGACGTTGCGATGTTGTGTCGTAGTTTACAGCGAGGCTGTGATATCTGTGCCTTTTTATCCCACACATCCGATTTTAGCTGGGTTGTTTTGGGGTACCGGCTTTGCATTCCCAATGCAATCCCTATTCTTGTAGACAGGCGGCACAAGTGCATTCTGTTATCAGGACCATTGCTTGCAGGTGGAACAGGTTCTTGGTCAGTTCTGGATCGTTGACACTGATGTAATCAGCCAGCTTTGAGTAGCTGTGCTGTCATGTGTTGCATGTTCAGTTCCGGTACAGTCATCGTTTTTCCTCCCAAGCCGCTCACATCAGCGCCAGGAGCAACGTATTAACCATTACACCCCCCTAACGCTCACACTATGCACGTGGAAATATAGTGTTTTACAGTAGCCTGGAGGATTTGGGGGGGGGGGGGGAGAGAAGGAAGACTAACATCTGGTCAGTCACAATATACTGATTAGACATGTTAGGGTTAGGCAAAATATACTGGCCAAGACCCTCACCTCGGCTTCCTTAGAGCCCTCCATGGAACGTGCTATTTTCATGGCAGTCTGGCTAACATACTGAGGAATCGGCATGATCCCCGTAGTAGTGTGTGACACGCAGATGAAGCCAAGCATAGCATAACCGCATGGAGGACCCCGGTTCACCTTCATCAGCACGATCGGGATGTGCGGAAAGTTACTGCAACCTGCCACTTAACGTCCTTTTCAGGGCGCACACAAGAGTAAACCTACTCGTTGTGGGCATTGGAAACAACAACAGTAATCTGATCAACGAGGTATCGTGACTGTGCTACCGCTAGTGGTGAACCTGCTGAGAAGCCTAGCATTGCACTACATCTAGAAGAGCTTGTGCCAACCATCTTCAGTACGCCTTATGATATAAAAATGGACAAGGGAGACACCAAAAGTGAGGAACTCATCACAAGCAATTTCGGACAATAACTCATTTTTCTTGATCTACATTGTAAGTTTTCTTCATCTTCTCGTTCTCAAAAGGACGTTCGGCCCTAGCTTACAGCGAGGCTGCGATATCTGCGACGTTCGAACAGAGATATCAAGTTTCAGCACCCTATCTAAAGGCGCCTGATTTGCTTTTCCTGTTCTACCCATGTTGTCTTAGCCAAACTACACAGCTGCTCCCTGTTTCGAGGGTCTCCTCTACAAGTGATCTCTGTTTCGAGGGCAGCCTCTACAAGTGATCCCTGTTTCAAGGGCCTCCACTCGGAGGCGGAGTAGTCTTGGTCAGGTATGGTTCACTGACCCTGACGCAGATCAATAGCTGTGTTCCGTTGGCTGCTGTCTGTTCTTGCACTGCAGCGTATTCGGTAATTTTGTAAGTCTCCAGATGCGAATTTGAATTTATCAAAAAGAAAGCGTGATCAGTCTTGATGCTTATCTCCAAAGAAGCATAGGCATATTCCTACAGTTCAGTTCAGGTGGCGTTCAGTTCAGGTGGCGTTCCGTTCATGTGGCATCTCCCGAGAGAACGTCGGCCGCAATGTCTCTTGCCTTGACGGTACAATTTGCCAGGCTTGTACCTGTCCATATTTTGATGTTATCCTCGGGATCGCAGTGCATGAGATGTATCGATCAGCGACCAAACGCTTACTGCTAGCGTCAGACCCAGCGAGATTGGATCAAGGTGCTGAGCAGTGCATGAGCTGTATCGATCAGCGACCCAACGCTTACTGCTAGCGTCAGACCCAGCGAGATTGGATCAAGGTGCTGAGCAGTGCATGAGCTGTATCGATCAGCGACCCAACGCTGACTGCTAGCGTCAGGCCCAGCGACCCAGAACTGCCTAGACCCTTCTTCACCTCCACGTGGTGATCCTGGATAACAGGCTGCAACAGGGCAGACTGGCTAAAGAGAAGGGATCGATGAGAGAAGGCTAACTCGACCCAAAATACTGTACTGAAGTCGGATGTGTTGGACCGAATGTGCAAATATCACAGTCAGGATGTAAACTACGACACAACGTATTCCGTTCTCCAGACTACATCCTACTACTTGCAAAACCCTGTTCATGGCTCGGTGGCGGGAGATTGAGAACGAACGACGAAGAAGATGTTATCCTCCCACTGATAGCGTTGTTTGCCTCTGAGACGTCTACTCTTGACCTTTCCTTCCAGAATTATTCTTAGGAAGGTGTTTGGCATGACCATCCTGTCTTTACTGTCGGAATCTGATTTCATTCTTCAATTCTCTTTGCTCCTCTAATTTCCCCAAGACGTTTTCTTGTCTTTTCTGTCCACGGGATGAGCGCGATTCTTCTAAATAATCCTCAGCATTTTAAAAGAATCAATTCTTTCCGCTAATGTCTGTTCATTGTTCATGTTTCTGCGTCATACAATTGTTGTTGTAAGTTTACTCTTTTGTGAAAAAGGCGTTGGGTGGCAGGTTGTAGTAGCTTTCCTTACATCCAGAGCGTGCTGATGAAGGTGGGCAGCTGTCCACCAGACGATTGTGCTATGCTTGCCTTCATCTGCGCGACGTTCATTGCTACGGGGATCACATCGATCCACATCTCGTCAGCCAGACTGCCTTGAAAACAGCCTGTTTCCAGAGAACGCTACATGGAAGAGAGATTGTGGTCTTTGTGAGTATACTGTGCTTGACCATGACCAACTTTAAATGTATGGATTGATTATAACCCTTGGCACGAGGATCAAGACGCTGAGCGGCGCATGAGCTGCAGCGGTCAGCGACCCATAGCTGACTGCTAGCGCCAGGGCCTGCGAACCAGAGCTGCCAAGACCCTTCTACACCTCCACGCGGTGATCCTGGATAACAGACTGCAACAGAGCAGACTTGCTAAGGAGAAGATATCGAAGAGGGAATGTTAACCCGGTACTCAAAAATAGCTTACTGAAATCGGATGTGTTGAGGATTCCATGCAAGAGCCTCTCTGGCTATGTTGGACTGTGCCTCAGTAGTGTATGTCCTATCCAGTACCATTTTCTTCGATTTCGGTTGTTGTTTGCGAATGCTCATAGTGAGTAGGTTACTCATTTGTGCGCCCTGAAAAGGGCGTTAAGTGTCGGGTTGCAGTAGCTTTCCTCACATCCCGAGCGTGCTGATGATGGTGGACCGGGGTCCACCGGGCGGTTGTGCTATGCTTGGCTTCATCTACGTGTCACTCACTACTACAGGGATCACGTCTATCTCTCACCTCGTTAGCCAAGCCGACATGAAACCAGCCGTTTCCAGGGAGGGCTACTAGGAAGCCAAGGTGAGGGTCTTGGCTAGTATGTTTTGCCTGACCCTGACTAACATGTCTGATTAGCATATTTTGCCTGACCAGACGTTAGTCTTCCTTCCCTTCGCCTCCGGTAATTTGTTTGTTCCAATGGATGTTGTTTGCTCTCATTTCCCATAGGTCTGCATTTCTCACCATACCCTGCCACTTTTTACTCATATTCCTTCGTAGGCATCTGTTAACGAAGGACTGGAATATTTGTTATATGGCCTTGGTCGTTCTCCATGGCTACGCTCCATACAGCAGCACCGATTTGACACTGGCGTTGAATATATACATGTTAAATTCCACTCTCGTAGTCTCGTGACCTCTCGTCACGCTGTGGTTTCAGAAAGTTACGGGCCGTAAGTTCGTGGCGGGTTTGCCTGTAAAGTCCCGAAAACATAAAAGGCATGCCAGTATAAATAAAAGCTTTTACCGAAAACGTACTTGTTTGACTGTAGCGTACGTTGTGCCTGACCGGACTAGCATCTCAGTTCCACGAAAATGTGCAATAAAGATACCAAAACAATTAAGGGGAAAAACTGTATAGGAGTGAAGATTTGATCCAGACGAAACATCCTGATCAAAATACCAACTCAACTCAGCACTGCAGCTTCCAACAACAATATACATTCATCACTTGTTATCGTTTGTTTCTCGAATAAATGGTACAACTAACAATCTTCTTCTTTATTTTCATTGCCTCTACTTGTTTGGTTTAGTTTTTTATACAAACATATCTCGCTTTGCGACAATTCGCTTTCCGATATTTCGCTCGTACTTCTTCGGTGTACGTCATAAAAAGGACGTTCTGTCCTAGTTTGCAGCGAGGCTTTCGACACGACATATCCAGAATAAGCACAGTATTGTTGGGACCGGAATTGTCTTCCCTCTGCGATATTCTCTACACGAGTGTGGTCAGTTTCCAGGGCCGACACATGGAGGCGGAATAGGGTCTTGGTCAGCAGTGTTTCGCTGATTCCAATGCAGACAAACAGTTATGAGTCGCTGGCTGCTGTCTGCTCCTTCATCGACTCGCGATTTTCTAAACTCGATCATCGGGAAAAACGAGTCATCCAATCTGTTCTTCGTGTATCATATACGGGGGCATTGTTTATTAGTTTTCAGCATGCTACTCCACACTCAGTCGGTTTTTGGTGTGTATGAAAGGCGGAAGTACGAACATCCCATGAGGTTAGACAGCGCTGTTAGTCGCCTCTTACGACATGTTCTGGTTGCGACAGTGGTCCTAATTTCATCTCTGCCACAAACAGACTCTTCTTGGAAACGACAGAGGTAGAGTACTTATCCACTGCAGTGACATACATTATTTTTGGTCTTTGACAGCAATGAATTATGTTTCTACACAGGGCACCGGAGTGGGGCGGAGGGGGTGGGGGTGCGCGCGCGAAAGGTAAGACGCTCGCTCGCCTATCAAGAAAGCAAAGCCGGAAACGGTGGGTGTTCGAAGCGTCCCTTATCTCAACGGGGGTGAAATCGGGTGGCTAGTCAGATCAGGTCAAGGGGACGGCGTGGCCTAGTGGTTAAGTGGCACGGCTCACAACTCGAAGGTGCTTGGTTCGATCTCCATCACAGCACCAGCCGTTACCCCGGGGAAGCAAACCCTTAGAAAATGCAGGAAGAAGCAGACCCTTACATAAAATGCATGCTGAAGTCGGATGCACTGGGCCGACAGGCGCAAAATAGAAACCACAGTGCAACGCACACCGCCTTGGGGATTAGAGAAATAAGGCGAACGCAAAAAAAAAAAGATCAGGTCACACATTTTGAATATCTGGGCTCCAGAATTAACAAAAATGGCGACTGCTCAAAAGAAATCAGAAGAAGACTAGCTATGGCAATGCAGAGACTGAACAGCCTGGAGAAATTATGGCAGAGCACCAACAAAATGATACAATTAAAAGTCTTGAGAGCCTGTGTTTTTCCTGTGGCAGTTTATGGCTGTGAATCATGGACGATTACCAAAACCTCTAGAGAAAGAATCGAATCTTTCGAGTCAAAATGTTACAGAAAGATCCTCAAAATACCCTGGACAGAGAAAAAACAATTAATGTAGACATTCGGCAACAGTTGAGCATAGAGGAGAACTGGTTTGTCAATTTCATTTTGGCTAGAAAATGCAAATACCTTGGTCATATCAAGAGACACAACGGTCTTGAGAGAACGGTGATGGAAGGTATGGTGCCAGGCAAAAGAGGAAGGGGTAGACCAAGAAGACGATGGCACCAAGATATCCAGGAATGCCTGGGTATGACTGTGGTGGAGGCTGGAATTTTGGCAAGGGAATGAGTTTATCCAGGAATGCCTGGGTATGACTGTGGTGGAGGCTGGAATTTTGGCAAGGGAATGAGTTTCTTTCAGAAGGACTGGGATGGGATCTACTATCTACAAAGGACATGCTACATGATGATGATGAGTCTGATCAGCTCAGAGATTCCGTGTACCCAGAGCTCCTATAAAAGAACCCCTGGTGGTTGTAAACCGAAAGAGAGTAGGATGTTGGCTACTGTCCGAGCAAATATTGGAAAGGTAATTCAATTCCTACCTTATGGTGGCCTGCATGAAACCGAATATTATTGTAGTAGTAGTAGTAGCTGTTGCAATAGTAGTAGTAGTGGTAGTAGTTGTTGTAATAGTAGTGGTGGTAGTAGTTGTTGCAATAGTAGTAGTAGTGGTAGCAGTTGTTGTAATAGTAGTAGTAGCAGTGGTAGTAGGTGTTGCAATAGTAGTGGTAGTAGTAGTAGCATGGTAGGAATGACAATAGTAGCAGTGGTAGGAGTGATAGTAGTTGTTGCAATAGTAGTAGTAGTAGTGGTAGCAGTTGTTGTAATAGTAGAAGTAGTGGTAGGAATGACAATAGTAGTAGTAGTAGTAGTGGTAGGAATGACAATAGTAGTAGTAGTAGTAGTGGTAGGAATGACAATAGTAGTAGTAGTAGTAGTGGTAGGAATGACAATAGTAGTAGTAGTAGTAGTAGTGGTAAGAATGACAATAGTAGTAGTAGTAGTAGTAGTGGTAGGAATGACAATAGTAGTAGTAGTAGTAGTGGTAGGAATGACAATAGTAGTAGTAGTAGTAGTGGTAGGAATGACAATAGTAGTAGTAGTGGTAGGAATGACAATAGTAGCAGTGGTAGGAGTGATATTAGTTGTTGCAATAGTAGTAGTAGTAGTGGTAGCAGTTGTTGTAATAGTAGTAGTAGTAGCAGTAGAATTAGCAGCAGCAGTAGTAGTAGTTGCAGTAGTATTAATAGTGTCAGTAGTAATAGTAGCAGCGGTAATAGTAGAAGTAGCAGAAGAAATAGAAGAAGAAGAAGAAGAAAAAGGTCAATATACAGTATGAACAACAGTTACCAATGTGCATTGAACTTGTGGATCTCACAAACTGAAGACAGTCTTGATGCCTGCGATACGTTCTCTAGCCCTCAACACAGACTAATATCCTGACACGAAATCCAGTTGATATCCTTACAGAACAAAAACCTATTGTCTCCCTTCTGTGTACACAGGTCATGTCTGAATAAGGTGATCAGTCATAATATGATCCCCAATCAGAAAACGGGTCTTATGTCTGAATAAGTTTCTCGACAAGCATACGGTCTTCTGACAGGATATAAGGTCCTTAGCCGGAAAAAAGACTAGACTGTATAAGGTACTCTCTCCGAATAAGATACTCTCTCCGAATGTCCTCAACCAGAATGAAGTGAACAAGAGTATGTATTATACCAGCGACATTGTTTCAACATAGATTATTATTGTGCTCTAGAAGGTAGAACCGTGAGTCACATGTGATCTGTGTACACAAACATTTCACCCCTAACACGTAACACAATAGATATTAAAATATGGCCGTAATTAGAACGTTTGAGCTTGGCAAAAGGCTGACATTTGTGAAACATACCGTCAAAAAGCGAACTTCGAGTCTATGTTGTGTACCCATAAACTGGCTGTGATCGCCATTGCGGACACAACGTGACGGTAATCCGGACGAGAAGCCATGCATTGAACTACAGCGAGGAAGATCCAGTTCCACATTCTTCAGTGGGGATGTAACAAAGCCATTGTAAACCCACTATGGGAGAAAGAAACTTGATACCCTCTACTAGAGAAAGCCACTGGAAACCCTCTAGCAGAGAAAGTCACTGGAAACCCTCTAACAGAGAAAGTCACTGGAAACCCTGTACAATAGAAGGTCACTGGACACATGCTACAAGATAAAGTCACTGGACATATGCTACAAGAGAAAGTCACTGGAAACCCTGTACAATAGAAGGTCACTGGACACATGCTACAAGATAAAGTCACTGGACATATGCTACAAGAGAAAGTCACTGGAAACATGCCATATATGAAACACGCATTTACTAACTAATACAAGAGAACTGAAACATCAGACTGAAACTGCAACCAAACATGGTGACGCATTTACTAACTAATACAAGAGAACTGAAACATTAGACTGATATAGACAAAGTACAATTTTCAGTTTTAAATTTCACACGGCAAGATATTATCGACAGTGACTTGTATAAACTCTGCCTGCAGCAGGTAATCCACATGAGAACTGTCAGGTATTCTGTCTGGTGCACTAGACACACTAAACAGCCACAATAAAGTAGGACACACGCGACCCGCAATGGAATTCAAACGACTATCTCAGATTTCTTTATATCCTGGATACTATCTTCATGAAGAAGTAACTAGCCAGGCTAGGAAATAGTGTTACTACAGCGGTAGGTTAACCGACACAATTGGATACAGCGGTAGGTTAGCCCGGTACACAATTGGATACAGCGGTAGGTTAACCGACACAATTGGATACAGCGGTAGGTTAGCCCGGTACACAATTGGATACAGCGGTAGGTTAACCGACACAATTGGATACAGCGGTAGGTTAACCGACACAATTAGATACAGCGGTAGGTTAACCGACACAATTGGATATAGCGGTAGGTTAATCGACACAATTGGCTGCAGCGGTAGGTTAGCCCTGTACACAATTGGCTACTGCGGTAGGTTAACCCTGTACACAATTGGCTAAACAGTGGTAGGTTAACCCTGTACACAATTGGCTACAGCGGTAGGTTAACCCTGTACACAATTGGCTACTGCGGTAGGTTAGCCCTGTACACAATTGGCTACTGCGGTAGGTTAGCCCTGTACACAATTGGCTACAGCGGTAGGTTAACCAACATAATTGGCTACAGTGGTAGGTTAACCCTGTACACAATTGGCTACAGCGGTAGGTTAACCCTGTACACAACTGGCTACTGCGGTAGGTTAGCCCTGTACACAATTGGCTACTGCGGTAGGTTAGCCCTGTACATAATTGGCTACAGCGGTAGGTTAACCAACATAATTGGCTACAGCGGTAGGTTAACCCTGTACACAATTGGCTACAGCAGTATGTTAACCAACACAATTGGCTACAGCGGTAGGTTAACCCAACACAATTGGCTACAGCGGTAGGTTAACCCTGTACACAATTGGCTAAACAGTGGTAGGTTAACCAGGTGCACAATTGGCTTATCAGTAGATTAACTAGGTGCACAATTGGCTACATCAGTAGATTAACTAGGTGCACAATTGGCTACATCAGTAGATTAACTAGGTGCACAATTGGCTACATCAGTAGATTAACTAGGTGCACAATTGGCTACATCAGTAGATTAACTAGGCGCACAATTGGCTACATCAGTAGATTAACTAGGTGCACAATTGGCTACATCAGTAGATTAACTAGGTGCACAATTGGCTACTGCGACAGTGTAACCCGGCACACAATTGGCTACTGCGACAGTTTAACCCGGCACACAATTGGCTACTGCAACATATTAACCCGGCACACAATTGGCTACTGCAGTTATTTAACCTGGTACACTATTGACATTAAAACAGGAAGTAAATAATCACAAGAGACGGGGGATTCCCCTTTCTCTCCCGCACGTATCCCATTTCTGTTTTCCTTCTCTCGCTCCTGTTTCTCTAGATAATAATGTTGATGTACAACACTGCGTTTGTTTTACAAGTTTAGGAATTCCTGAATCCAGTTATTTGCAGTGAGGTTCCAAAAGCGATGGTTTTTACTTGGTAGGGTTGCCAGTACCATATACAACTCTCCTTAGTCAGGGTTAGGTGAAACATACTGACCAATAAATACCACAAATCATGCCCACGCCGTGTTCCTTGAAACTGGATGTTTTATATCAATTAAGGTGGAGATTAACGCTGCGATCCCCATAGTGGTGAGCCTACTGTGAAGTCTCACATTGCACTACAGCTAGGAATTTTCATGCTCGCCTTGATCCGTACGCCTCGGTATATAACAACAGCCACTATAACCGGCAAAAAAGAGAAACATCGCCAAGAGTGAAGAACTTATCACGAACAGCTTCGACCAACAACAAAACGAGAATATCCCCAATACATAGTCTCCTCGTCAGCTAATTCAGATCAGGTGTGATCGTTATCTGCAACAATGATCAGCGGTAAGGGCACGTCAACAAAATCGAAGAATAGATAAGACACCTTAACGGAAGACAATCACTTAACATCTCAATCCACGAGCTCAATTGGAAATCAATAATAAACATATAAACTGGATGCGCATAGCTTTTAGAGCAAGGTGATGTAAATGTAACTGGTTGTATACAGACTCTGCAGGGTCTTCTAAACCAGTATAAAGACGTTAAGTTAAGTTATATCATCATAGTGTAAGGCCTATCAAATAAACACGCCGCAAATAAATGTACGGAAATACACTGCACGACATTAGACTTCGGTGGCCTAGGGATTGTTAGCTTGGTTAAACATTCCCACCATACAACGTTCGTGCCGAGTTTGACAGATCGGGCATGTCGTTTTTTTTTCATGGTATTAGCGCATCTTCCAGTCAATCCTGTTGGAAATGTGTACCTGACGAATGGGAAAAAATCGGAGCCACTGGGGGAGTTACGTAGTTAGTTCTGTGTCGGCACTGTCAACCATGAAAGTGATTGAACACATATTGGGGTGCCCAGGTGTAATGAAGACGGCTTTGTGAACAACACCCCCCCCCCCCCACCCCTATTTAAAAAAAATTAAAATAAGCACAATAAATTATTTGTAACAATGGTCAATATACATAATATACATGTTTCGTTAAAGCGTCACGCATTAATTGTTTCTTGAAGTGAAATGTTGTGTCGAGTGGATGTTACGGATGTCAGGAGAATGTAGTTCAACACAGTGTGGGATATGGTATCTTGTGTTGCAGTATGACGTGACATGTTGGGGATTTGTCGCAGTGTGACAGGGCATCTTGGGGATTTGTCGCAGTGTGACTGGACATGTCAGGGATTTGTCACAGTATGACCGGGCATTCGGGATTTGTCGCAGTGTGACCGGGGATTTCTCGCAGTGTGACCAGGCATGTCGGGGATTTGTTGCAGTATGACCGGGGATTTGTGACATAATAATGAGAGGATTTGTCGCATTGTGACCGGAAATGTCTAGGATTTGACGTAGTGTGACCAGCGATTTGTCACAGTGTGACCGGGCATGTTGGGGATTTGTCCCATTGTGACTGGGAATGTCAGGGATTTGTAGCAGTGTGTCCGAGCATGTCTGGGATTTGTCACAGTATGACCGGGCATATTTGGATTTGTCACAGTATGACCGGGCATATTTGGATTTGTCACAGTATGACCGGGCATGTTGGGATTTGTCACAGTATGACGGCATTCGGGATTTGTCGCAGTGTGACCGGGGATTTGTTGTAGTGTGACTACGCATTCGGGGATTTCTCGCAGTGTGACCAGGCATGTCAGGGATTTGTCACAGTGACCAGGGATTTGTCGCAGTGTGACTGGGGATTTGTCGCAGTATGACCGGGGATTTGTCGCAGCATGACCGGGGATTTGCCGTAGTATGACCGGGGATTTGTCGCATAATAACCGAGGATTTGTCGCAGTTTGACTGGGAATTTGTCAGTGTGACCGGGCATGTCTAGGATTTGATGCAGTGTGACCAGCGATTTGTCACAGTGTGACCGGGGATTTGTTGCAGTGAGAACCGAGGATTTGTCGCAGTGTGACCGGGCATTTGTTGCAGTGTGCCCGGACATTTGTTGCAGTGTGACCGGGCATGTCAGGGATTTGTTGCAGTGTGACCAGGGATTTGTCACAATGTGACTGGGCATTCATTGCAGTGTGACCGGACATTTGTCACAGTGTGACTGGGCATGTCAGGGTTTTGTCGCAGTATGACCACTTCTCCACATACAGAAAGTATTGGCGATGTCGTATGGCAAGAGAAGTAGGACAAGAGAAGTAGGACAAGAGAAGTAGGACAAGAGAAGTAGGACAAGAGAAGTAGGACAAGAGAAGTAGGACAAGAGAAGTAGGACAAGAGAAGTAGGACAAGAGAAGTAGGACAAGAGAAGTAGGACAAGAGAAGTAGGACAAGAGAAGTAGGACAAGAGAAGTAGGACAAGAGAAGTAGGACAAGAGAAGTAGGACAAGAGAAGTAGGACAAGAGAAGAAATAAGAATTAGGTGAGGTGGAGACGATTGCCTTGAATAGGACACAGATTGAGGAAACCAGCTGATATCGTTACACGATAGTCTCTGTTCTGGAATCCCCAGAGCTTGAGGATGAGAGTTTTATATGAGAGAGATAGTTATTTGAGAACGAAATACTAAGACAGGTAGGTTGGTAGTCTGCTTGAACAAGTGTCGGTCCTGCCAACCGTCCTGCGCCGACTACCATGCATTCGGAAGAATAAGGAACACACTAGTTTTGTGAGAAGAATCAAGATATGAAAACATCAATTAATGGTTGTAAGTGTAGATCTAATCATAAAGTTGATGGTATGTGGTGTCTAAAACAAACAATGCATCTTTCGAATCGGAGTTCTACACCATGGGTCGGGTCCACTACCCGAAAATATCCAGCCCGTATTCTTAAACGGAAGTGTATCGTCCGGCACGCGGTGGCTCTCAATTATAATTCAAACCTGTGATAGAACCGAACAATGTTAGTAAACTGTATGGATTTAACCGTATATATACTGTATACATTAGCGGGAACACAATTCCGGATACGTATATTCTTCTAATTCGTCCATTATAAATGATTAGTTTTAGATTAATGTGGCCCGCCGTACACTGACTGACATGGCTGCCAGCGCTTGTCCTGAAGAAGGCTCACTGACGATTCCCATTCTACACTAATCTACACACACACACACACAATACATTTGCTTTGTATAAAGAACTGACAACTATGGCGTCCTTATTAGCACATGTGTCAAACTCCAAAATTGCTGGCAAACACGGAACAATGTTATTATTACAAGTCCACGCTGAAAGGGTACAACTAGAAGAAAAAAAGGAAAATGCCACAGCCGGTGTAAGAGATGTTCTTATAAACTAGCCTAATCTTTATGTGGCAATTCAAAGCTTCGTCACGTGGCTAATGACCCTCTGCCATGTCATCACACCCACCTTGAGGCTAGGCAACCTCCTCGGGATTCCAAAACAGGAAGGTCTTTGTGTTCACATCGACGAGGGGTCCGATTGCTTAGAAGGCACTCAACAAGCGAGTCAGCCGGCGGTTAAGACTGCGATTTCTAAAGTAACTTCAGCGTTCATGCCCAAGTAAAGACGACGCTATGCACACTGTCTAGGTTAGCTGTGGGAAAACTTTGGGCCCTAAACATGAAGCTCTCTGAAACATAGCCTTTCACTGTCAATTAGTTTTATTTCTTGAAAGAAAACATCGCATGCGTTTCCGGACAAGCAGCGAATTTCGTGAGACGTCAGTGAGAGAATGCAGATCCAGCTCCCACGCGCAGATCTGTCCACGTTTATCGCTAGATGCTTAAGGAGGTGCAATTTTCTGTCACACGTCACCAAGTTGGTGTCGTTGCTCGTTAGTTTTCCAACAATATGTTTGTTTGTTGTCGTTCGCCGTATTTATCTATTCCCACAAGGCGGTGTGCGTTGCACTGTGGTTTTTATTTTGCGCATGTCGGCCCAGTGCATCCGACTTCAGCATGAATTGTATGTAAGGTCTGCTTCCTCCTGCATTTTCTAAGGGTTTGTTTCCCCGGGGTAACGGCCGGTGCTGTGATGGGTATCGAACCCAGCACCTTTGGTTGTGAGTCGTGTCACTTAACCACTAGCCCACGCTGTTCCCTTCCAACAATTTCAAGTTCTTGTCAGTTTATCAGAGAGAATTGGCCATTTTTTCCAATTCGGCATCTAGACCTAAGAAACTCATGTAGTGTGTGGTTTCAGTGGAAATGACTTTTTCATGATATGGTTACTAGTCTAACGAACAACCATCTTTAGTAGCCTTTAACGACATGCGTGGAGGGTGATCGTATTCTTTCATTTTCTAGTACAACAGGTGTGGGTTGTCATTTTTCAATCCATGCCGCAGTCTCTTTAACACCATCGATATATCGTGTTCTTGTTCTTCCTCTGGCGCTGAAGATCTACTGTCTGGTGTTACAGGATGACGTTGTGGATCGATTTTGAGACATTATAGGCACGTCCCAATCATTTTAGTCTTCATTTGTCAGTATACTTCATGTATATCGTTGTCCCAACTTTCTGTGAGATTTCTTCAATTCTTACTCTGTCCCTTCCGTAACCCTGGGCAGGTTCTGGAACTGCCTGAAAAGGAAGAACATCCCAGCACTCTTCTTCTGAGCTATACAACAGTTTGTATACGACCTGCAGAAACTACATTAGGACAGAAAACCAACGTTAGAGGAGTTAGAGAGGGAGACATTATACCCACCTCTTCATATAACTCATGGATGATGTCATCAAAACGGCGAAAAGAGGACCAGTTGAGACCAGTCTATAAGACGAGATCATCAAAACCATGAAGAGAGGACCAGTTGAGACCAGTCTATAAGACGAGATCATCAAAACCATGAAGAGAGGACCAGTTGAGACCAGTCTATAAGACGAGATCATCAAAACCATGAAGAGAGGACCAGTTGAGACCAGTCTATAAGACGAGATCATCAAAACCATGAAGAGAGGACCAGTTGAGACCAGTCTATAAGATGAGGTCATCAAAACCATGAAGAGAGGACCAGTTGAGACCAGTCTATAAGACGAGATCATCAAAACCATGAAGAGAGGACCAGTTGAGACCAGTCTATAAGATGAGGTCATCAAAACCATGAAGAGAGGACCAGTTGAGACCAGTCTATAAGACGAGATCATCAAAACCATGAAGAGAGGACCAGTTGAGACCAGTCTATAAGACGAGATCATCAAAACCATGAAGAGAGGACCAGTTGAGACCAGTCTATAAGACGAGATCATCAAAACCATGAAGAGAGGACGAGATGAGACCAGTCTATAAGACGAGATCATCAAAACCATGAAGAGAGGACCAGTTGAGACCAGTCTATAAGACGAGATCATCAAAACCATGAAGAGAGGACCAGTTGAGACCAGTCTATAAGACGAGATCATCAAAACCATGAAGAGAGGACCAGTTGAGACCAGTCTATAAGACGAGATCATCAAAACCATGAAGAGAGGACCAGTTGAGACCAGTCTATAAGACGAGATCATCAAAACCATGAAGAGAGGACCAGTTGAGACCAGTCTATAAGACGAGATCATCAAAACCATGAAGAGAGGACCAGTTGAGACCAGTCTATAAGACGAGATCATCAAAACCATGAAGAGAGGACCAGTTGAGACCAGATGAGACCAGTCTATAAGACGAGATCATCAAAACCATGAAGAGAGGACCAGTTGAGACCAGTCTATAAGACGAGATCATCAAAACCATGAAGAGAGGACCAGTTGAGACCAGTCTATAAGATGAGGTCATCAAAACGGCGAAGAGAGGACCAGTTGAGACCAGTCTATAAGATGAGGTCCAAGTAACCCATAGTATTACTGCCGTAGAGGTCTGAAGTGATAGCGACCTCACATTTCAAAGCTCAGTTATATGAGGGCGAGTGCCACGCCTCTCCCTCCCCGCTTTAACTTCCCGGAATGAACCGACCATCTTTTCAGGCTGGGTCGACCCGGGGACCGTTGCGATCTTGAAAAAACTGTTCCGCCTCAACTTGGAAATGAACACAGGACCACTCTGATGCGAAGCCAGCTCGCTAACAACTGCGCTACCCGGGTCCATAAGATGAGGTTTGGTGATATGATGTCGACCTGATTACTCATGTGACGTTCCGTTTCCTGTCCTAACGATGCTGGGATTTTTTGGTCTTTTCCAGGCAGTCACAGAGATTAGTCCGGGGAACCTCATCGAATCCCTTTTCGAGATCAAGATCCTGAGCAGTGGATAGGCTGTGGCGGTCAGCGACACCAAACTTACTGCCAGAGACTGTTATACACCTCCACTCGGTGATCCTGGGAAACATGGCAGACTGGCTAAGAATAAAGGATAGGAGAGAGAAGGCTAATTAGCTACCCAAAATTGGTATGATGAAGTTGGATGGGTCAGAACGAAATACGCAAATATCGCAGTCAAGCTGTAAACTATGACACTGCGTATTCCGTTCTCCGGATTACAACCGGCTACTTGGTAGCGGGAGTTTGAGAACGTTCAGGGCTTGGTGTCGGAAGTTTGAAAACGTTCAGGGCTTGGTGTCGGAAGTTTGAGAACGTTCAGGGCTTGATAACGGGAGATTGAGAACGTTCAGGGCTTGATAGCGGAAGTTTGAGAACGTTCCGGGCTTGGTAGCGGGAGATTGAGAACGTTCAGGGCTTAATAGCGGAAGTTTGAGAACGTTCAGGGCTTGATAGCGGAAGTTTGAGAACGTTCAGGGCTTGATAACGGGAGATTGAGAATGTTCAGGGCTTAATAGCGGAAGTTTGAGAACGTTCAGGGCTTGATAACGGGAGATTGAGAACGTTCAGGGCTTAATAGCGGAAGTTTGAGAACGTTCAGGGCTTAATAGCGGAAGTTTGAGAACGTTCAGGGCTTGATAGCGGAAGTTTGAGAACGTTCAGGGCTTGATAACGGGAGATTGAGAACGTTCAGGGCTTAATAGCGGAAGTTTGAGAACGTTCAGGGCTTGATAGCGGAAGTTTGAGAACGTTCAGGGCTTAATAGCGGAAGTTTGAGAACGTTCAGGGCTTAATAGCGGAAGTTTGAGAACGTTCAGGGCTTGATAGCGGAAGTTTGAGAACGTTCAGGGCTTAATAGCGGAAGTTTGAGAACGTTCAGGGCTTGATAGCGGAAGTTTGAGAACGAGCGACGACAGCGAAGAAGGGGAGGAATGCCTTTTCCAGGCACAAGAATCAGTTGCATTTCATCATCATATTAAAGACCTTTTTCGCTGAGTTCCCTGAACGTGAAGATATGGTCTACGGTACTTCGGTGGGACGATGAGGCTAACGTCTGGTCAGGCAAAACACACTGATCAGACAATGTTAGCCAGTGTCAGTAGAAATATACTGGCACAGCGCATTCTTTTCTCCGGACAACATCCTGTTACTTGTAAAGTTATTTTCATGGCTTGGCAGCGGAAATTTGAGAACAAACGAAGATGTACAAGGTAAAGATTGTCCTGCAGCAGACCAGTCATTACTGTCAGGGATGAAGTGTTGGAAACTTAAGTGTACTAGAAAGCTTTCTATGTGGTCACTGCGCTTATTTCGTGTCATTTATTCCATCACCTTGGGCTAGGTACCAATTTAGAGCTGGGTCTACCAGAGCATGGCAATCTAACCAGACACTGTTGATTGGAGAAGGAACCGTTCTACTATTCGTGGTCCGCCTTTTAAGACAACCGCTCCCTCCCCCAAATTAAACGGCAAGTACATCTACGTCTCCTTTTTTACTGTCGCCCAATTTATGAAGCACCGGTCCGACGCTGCATTTAGTTTACCCTCCTCAAAAGCTATCGGGAAAGCCTGCTGCCGGTCATTTGCAGCGCCTTTTCACAGCTATGATTTTGACATGATGAGGTTTGTCTGCCCTATTTAGCCGCCTCTTACGACATACAAGTAAGGAAACAGCAGGTTATATTCTGCTTGTCCGTAAAACCACCCGGATGGAAAAGTACATGTCGCAGAATTCGAATTGAATTGCAACTTATAAAAGGGATATATCTAGGTCAGTTCTGGTCAGTAGACCCTGACGCAAGCAGCCGTCAATTAGACGCAAGCAGTCATCAATGAGACGCAGGCAGCTGCCAATGCGACGCAAGCAGCCATCAATGAGACGCAAGCAGCCACCAATGAGACGTAAGCAGCCACCAATGAGACGTAAGCAGCCACCAATGAGACGCAAGCAGCCACCAATGAGACGCAAGCAGCCACCAATTAGACGCAGACAGCCATCAATGAGACGTAAGCAGCCACCAATGAGACGCAAGCAGCCACCAATGAGACGCAGACAGCCACGAATGAGACGCAAGCAGCCACCAATGAGACGCAGACAGCCACCAATGAGACGCAAGCAGCCATCAATGAGACGCAGACAGCCACCAATGAGACGTAAGCAGCCATCAATAAGTCGATGGCTGCTTTCAGCTCATTCACTGTTGCGTCTTTTTTTATTCAACACAAAAAAATGAAATGGTCGAAATTGTGCTTCGTTGTTTTCCAAGGGGCACGATCAAATCAGCGCATATAACTTGAGAACTGCCGTTGAAGAAATTCAATATGACACAAGAAACAGCCTACCCGACATTGGTTCAGTGGATGTGTCATGTAAATGCTTTTTTTTTTTAGACATCAACCTTAACAAAGGACACATTAGGTTAACGGGGAACCATAACATAAAATGTGGCAACGTTTATTAAAGCCATCGTTTTGGGTCACAGTGTGTGTGCCTCGAATTGGCGTAACTATACACACTAGACGTAGGCAAATAATTGGTAAATCCGGTAATCCGGGAAGGCAACCATGCGTATACAACTGAGAGAGAAGGAGAGAGGGAGGGAGAGAGAGAGAGAGAGAGAGAGAGAGAGAGAGCGAGAAAGTGGAGGGGAAGAGTTTAGATTCCCAAGCTTTCACAATTGGGAGCATATTTGGTAAAGAAGGCACGCTTGAGTCATATTGTTTGACCGAACATAATTACATTCCCCATGGAATAATTATACATGTTCTATTAGGACGGAGAAAGTATTTGAATAACCAAACGTAGACATTACTCCCGTCAGCCACAAGACTTTGACCCAGTATTTAAGGGGGATAACAACATTATTTTTGTTTAAAGACAAGCAGAGAGAGAGAGAGAGAGAGAGAGAGAGAGACGACAGACAGAGACAGTGTGTCGCGTGTGTGTGTGTGTGTGTGTGCGTGTGCGTGTGTGTGTGTGTGTATGTGTGTGTGCGCGCGTCAGATAATCTTATGAGCGCGAAACCGTGTCTGGATATTATCTGGCTCATAATAATTTATGAAAAACAATAAAGACGACTCTCAAGAATGCACAATTTCATTATCCTCCGACTCATAGTTTCCTCAGCAGACCGTTGAAAATATGGCGGCTGTGATACGGAATCCGTCCAGAGTTGATCAGCGAGCGGTGATTCGGTTTCTAACAGCTGAAGGATGTCGACCAGTTGACATTCATCCCAGAATGCAGGCAGTGTATGGGACAAAAGTGTGTCGAAGACAACAGCGAAGAACTGGACAACGATGTTTAAAGACGGACGTGAGTAAACGAAAGATCTTCCGAGACCAGGTCAGGCGCACATTGTTGCGTCAGAAGATGCCATCGCCAAAATTGATGCAGCAATCTGGGTGGACCGTCGCCGTAGCTTACGTTCGCCCCACTTTTGTCCACATACACTGCCTGCATTCTGCGATGAATGTCAACTGGTCGACATCCTTCACTTGTTAGAAACCGCTCGCTGATCAACTCTGGACGGATTCCGTATCACACCCGCCATGTTTTCAACGGTCAGATGAGGAAACTATGTGTCGGGGGATAATGATATTTTGCAAACATGGTGGTTGGTTGTGCTGTTTACATCAGAAGTGACGCCATCGTGCGCATCGTACGTATGTTCACTTGGTGCAGTTAGGACAAGTTTCATCTGAACACGCCTCGTATTTAATGTTCTGATGCCATCTTTATCGGGTCGACCTCTCTTCCAGGAGTCATGTCCTCCAATACCACTCTCTCCAGACCGTTATGTCTCTTCATATTATCGAAATATCTCAGCTTTCTTGCGATGTTGCATACGAATCCATCCAATGTAATATGCAGCAATTGCATAATTTATATTTGTCTTCTTTTCTGTTCATTATATTTTCAGCATCCTTTAAGTAACACTTCATTTCAAAAGCTGCGATATTTTTTGCAATTGATTGTTTAATGTCCATGTTTCACAACCGTATGTCGCCACTGGGAAAATGCATATCATGATCAGTTAAAACTTTGCTTGCTGTATTTTAAATGTTTTTTTTTTTCGTTAAAGGTTTGCATATCTGTATTCTACTGGTGAATACGCGGCCCTTTCAACCCCAGAGCGTAATTTTTGGGGCGATATCACTACGTATTAACCAGTGCTATTCTGGGTTCCAGAATTGACAAAATTGGCGACTGCTCGAAAGAAATCAGGAGAAGACTAGCCATGGCAATGCATAGACTGAACAGCCTGAAGAAATTATGGCAGAGCACCAACAAAATGATAAAAGTAAAAGTCTTGAGAGCCTGTGTTTTTCCTGTGGCAGCTTATGGCTACGAATCATGGACGATTACCAAAACTTCCAGACAAAGAATCGAATCCTTCGAGTCAGATTGTTACAGATAGATCCTCAGAATACCCTGGACAGAGAAAAAGACAAATGTAGACATTCGGCAAGAGTTGAGCATAGAGGAGAACTGGTTTATCAATTCCATTATGACCAGAAAATGCAAATACTTTGGTCACATCAAGAGACACAACGGTCTCAAGTGAACAGTGACGGAAGGTATGGTGCCGGGCAAAAGAGGAAGGGGTAGACCAAGAAGACGATGGTACCAAGATATCCAGGAATGCCTGGGTATAACTGTGGCGGAGGCTGGAGTTTTGGCAAGGGAATGAGTTTCTTTCAGACAGACTGTGATGGGAGCGACGTTCTATAAAGGACATGCTACATGATGATGATGATTAATCAGTGCGTGGATGCGTGTGTGCGTCTGTATGTTCATATGCTAGTTAGGGCTATGGCAGGCGTCAACCCAACCGAAGTGCATCACCCTGAGGGCGCGTGTTGAAATTTTTTTTTTATTGTTAATATTCTTGCTTGCTGTATCAGTTTGCGTGTAGCAATTGTAAGCTTCGTTTGATTTCAATTTGGCAAAATAGAGCTTGAACCTTGTGTTTTTTAGCTGATTAATTAATTGTTGTCTAGCACCGCGGGTCGCCGATATAAGTACTGTGTCGTTAGCTGACCTCACATCCACACATGCAGAAAACGTCACACATGTGTTCCTGGACATCTCTGACGTTCCTCATATTCCCGGCATTTTTGGAACATGGTCTGCCTTCCATCTTCGATCCCTTATCTCTTAGACAGGGTGCATGATTGCAGCCTGTATCCAGGTCCGCCACTTGGAGGCAGACTAAGGTTTTGGTCAGTTATAGACCACTGACTCTCATGTAAGCAGCCAGCTATGAGTCGCTGGCTGACGTCAGCCCATTCACTGCTGCATCTCCGCCCCGTTAGCGTATTGTTGGCAAGTGTTCCCAAATCAAAAAAAGGTTGTGATGAACTTTATTGATATAATCTTATGTTAGATGAACTTCTCTCTGGGCGATGTTTGTAGCCTACATAGGCATTACACTTCGGTGTTAATGAACTAATAATTCGGTCGATCCGCCAGAAGAAGGATGGTATTTCTAGAGCTGAGCTAATTGTTGAATTGCCGCCAGGAAACGAGCAGCCTCAAACTTCAACCGACGACCTCACATTTCTACCAGACGTTCAGACAACCGACAGACTAAAAGAGGAAGAGAAGGAGAATCCTTCGTTTGTTTAAGACGCCTGTAATAATTTAACTTCATTATACTGGGTTAGGCGGCTCTACAGAGTCTGTATACAACCAATTTACTCCACGGATATTAAAAAGGACTGATCATCCAATCTATTTTTGAATGCATTAGCTGACACAGCCTCTACCACACCCTGTGGCAATGCATTCCAAGTGTTCACCATTCTCTGACTGAAAAAAATGTTTCCTAATATCTAATCTGGACCTGCCTTTAAATAATTTGAAGCTATGCCGTCTAGTTCTTGTAGTCTTTGAAAGTAACTACATGTACAATCTAGTAACTTTGAAAAACTTGTTAGTCTAATTTATCCTTTCCATTGATTAATATATAAAACTATCAAGTCATCTCGAATTCTTCTCTGTTCTAGACACTGCAGGCCAGTTTTTCTAAGTCTCTGTTCATAACTATAATTCTAGAATCCCACGATCATTTTTGTAGCGCTTCTTTGATGTCTATATCCACTCTGTGATAAGGACTCCACACCTGAATACAGTACTCCAATTTAGGCCTCACTAATCATTTATATAGTTTGACTATGACTTCCTTACTTCGATGTGTAATATTTCTTTTAATAATACCCAGCAGTACATTAGCCTTTTTCACAGCCACCTGGACTCGCTCCCACACTTTACATGCATGATCTATTATAACACCAAGGTCCCTTTTCTTTTCTATCTGTCTAACATTGTTTACTCCCATCATGTAATTATGTTCCATATTTGATCTTCCCATGTGAATGACTGTACATCTTTCTACCATTTTTCTCTCCATCTGCCAGCTCACAGACCATTTACGAATAGTAGCTAAATCTGATCTCAATAGATCCACCTCTGTCGGAAAAGAGACCCTGTCGGCAAATTTTGCAATTATGGATTCGATATCACTATCCAAATCACTTATATTATCAAGAACAAAATTGGTCCCAATACCGATCCCTGGGGCACTCCACTTATAACAGCACACCAATCAGAGAACTCCTTATTTATGCTAACTCTCTGCCTTCTGCCTGTTAACCAATTTTCTATCCAATTGGCAACTCCTCCACCTATACCATGTGATTTCAACTTCCAAAACAATCTCTGATAAGGTAGTCTATCAAAGGCCTTTGCAAAATCATAATAACATCCACTGGCTCTTCAACCTCCAACATTTTGGTAACCTCTTCCATGAATTCTTATAGATTTGTTAAGCACGAACTTCCCTTAGCAAAACCATGCTTACTCTTCTTGATGAGATTAAACTTTTCCAAATGCATAGTTATGTTGTCTTTGATAATAGACTCTAAAATTGTGCAGAGTATGCTTGTCAAACTCACTGGTCTGTAAATTGCCTGGATCTAATTTCTTGCTCTTTTTGAACAACGGGACCATACCTCCATCTTTCCAATCCCTTGGAATAATCCCCTTCTCAATAGTTTAAGAATAAAATTTAGACAATGTTGCCAGAAAGTATCTGAGTTCAAATAACAATTTTAGATGAATACCGTCATAACCAGAACTTTTATCTACTTTCAAACTATTCAATTTGTTTAAAACCATTTCCTTAGTAATGTAGATTGAGTTTAATCCCTCTGTGTCTATGTCCCTTTGGAAGATATTTAAGGGCTCTGGGATCTTGAAGCAGTCTTCTTTAATAAAGACTGAGCTGAAGTAACGAATACAACTTGAAAATTTTCTCTTATTATATTTCCCGTACTATCTTCGAGTGGGTCTTCAATGTCTTTCGTTCTCTGTTTATGTCTAACATAATAACACAGACACGTATATATATACACATGAGGGTGAGTCAAACAGTAATGCACCCCAATCCCCCCCCCCCCCCCCCCCCCCCGGAGTTATTTTTTTCCAGAAGCAAGAAATGTGTACAGAATGTATATGGATATTTTCCTCTAAACATTTCTATTGTTCCACATAATTCCATATAAACTTGATTGCCCTTATGCCAGTGAGAAACAAGCGCATCATGTCTTATTGTGCTGTAACATTTCTGCTGGATTCTTGTGAGGTCAAACTTTGCGGAATCACTTATTTAGTTATGTCAGCATCTTGATGTAAACACGAGAACTGATCGTCTCACCTCTAGGTATCGCACCCACAAAAATCACACCGTCAATGTTCTGAAAGACAGTGCCTTTTTGTATTAGCTTACAAATTATGTGCCCAGGTTTCGTCACCTGTAACGATTGTGGACAACAAAAATTATCTCTCCCAGCATGGAAACGCCCAAATAATTCAGAACAAATTGTTTTTGTTGAGTTGCGATTCGTCTATCCCTATGAATAATGGCATCAGAACGGTTCAGCATGTCTGGGCTGGTGGCTTTAACAGGACATCCGGAGTATGCAAGATCATTCCAATCTGTTTGTCCACTTTCATTAGCTTTCCTCACATTTCAAGTGTGCTACTGAATGTGGGCACGGGTCCTCCAGGCAGTTGTACTATACTTGATTTCATCTGTGTGTCACTCACTACTACGGCAATCTACATCAATCCTCCACCTCGTTAGCCAGACTGCCACGAAACAGCCTATTTCCAGGGAGAACTGCGTAGAAGTGAGGTCTAAGTCAGTATATTTTTTTTTACCAATGTTGCCTGATCAGTATGTTTTGCCTGACCATACATTAGTCTCCTCTCCCCATGTGACATCTGTAATAATATGTTACACTCGCATAAAAATCATTAAAAAGTGTTAAGATCTATTTATTAATAAACAAATTTTTTTTTTAAATGTTACCATGATTACCTTAATCCTTATTGTCCCCTTTTCACAACAGCCTGTGTAAAAAACTAAAAGTGTACAGAACCATCCCTACAGTTGGTCTCCTTTAGGAAGCCTGTGCCGGTGCAAAAGTACTTCAAGTAATTTTGCACTGATGGCTTCTGTAGCCATTTGTTTTACATAATGATGTTTTGTAGTCTCATGCACAATTCTTAACTTGAGTCGCCTTCTACTTAGATGTGCAGTATGTCTGTTTTTTCCTCCCCAGTAAAAGTAATGGGATCCATTTTAACGGTACCAAATAAGTAGAACTGTTACTAACATTTGATTAGCACCATATAATGATATATTCTATGTGTACTTAGTTAGACTAACTAAAGTAATTCACAATGTAAATACTCCTATGTTTACAAACTTAATAATACACACAGCTAGCATACCTTAAAACGTAAAATTATTGTTAAAAACAAAACAAGGCAGTTGTCTAGTAGTAGTTGTTGAGTTTAAGCCTGGCTGGCTTAACGTACTCACACAAACACGGAGAAACATAATGAGACGATACTAGTTAGTCCAACAGTTAGTTTAGTAGTAGGTAACTAAGCTTTATAATTTTGTATGATCAAGTGAAGTTGATGAAGGATAATTTAATTATTTTAAAATCAAAATGAATATGTGCTATAAATAAAATAATATATATATATATATATAATATAATATTAATAAGTAGTTGTAGGAAAAGAAGTCTGCTGCTTACCACAGTGAAGATTATTTATGCCGATTTTCCTAAGCCTTGCTCGGCCCAAATCCATTTAGACAACTTGAGGCTGTTCTTGCTGTGAATTGTTTTTTTTAAACAATCATAAACTGGAAGTTGCTAATGTCCACAGAAAATCGTAACGAAAGTAGAAGCTTGAGTTAACCGAGCACACCATACCCGCTCTGCTGGTTGAAAATTGTTCAACAAACAACCACTAGCCAGATTTCTGCGCGTTCAGCAGCTAAAAAGAACGGTTGTTTTGTTTTTTTAATCCTTTTTTTATTTCATGTTTGCCTCACTAGTTTCTACTGGCGGAGGTGCGCCTATTCCACCCCAGACCGTAGTCAATTTGGGCGATATTAAGACGCATAAACCAGTGCTTAGATGCGTGTGTGTATCTGTTTGTACCTAGCCTGGTATTTCCGTGATGCTCCCCCCGTTGTTCATCGCTTTTGATGATCCTCGTTGTCCGCCTTAGGTATTTGCACATATATGCACAATTGTTTTCCTGGGACCATTTTGGGAATGAGTTTATTTATTTTCCTTCATACTTGCTTCGGTTGTTTCAGCTTCAATCATTGATTTTATACAGTTCAGTTCAAGTGCCATCTCCACGGAGAACGTCGGCTACAATGGATCTCCAACGTTCTATGTATCTTGTCTTTATGGTACAATCTGCCAGGCGTTTCTCTTTCCATCGTTTGATGGTATCCACTAACTTATAACAGAGAATATACAACATATAAATGTCCATACGCATATACACACAACAATGCGACTTGTAGAACGCACATAGTCCTTCCAGGGACATGTGTATATAGCAAAGCAACATATTGGCTTAATTTACACAAAAGGGTTACAAAATCCTAAATTTGTCTCTTAATTTCTCTCTCTTGTTTCCTCTCCTTGTTTGCTCTCCTTTTTTCTCATTCTTCTTTTGTGCTTCTTTGTTTTCCAATTTTCTATCTACTTATCATTGCATAAAATGTGAATCCATTCTAAACAGTAAATATAAAATCGAATGTATTTGGAGTCTGTTTTTTTTACAAATATTAAATAAAATTGTATTTTTTTTAAAATAAAAATAAAACAATATTTATAAAACACGAACACCAAAAAACATGTGCAGATCATAGCAAACAATTACATATCTTGAGTACATGGTTTGATGTTTTGAGTTTTGAGACGAGATTCATCGCACGAGCATTTACCATTACTTACTTACTGTCCGTGTCCAAGCACCACGTAATATATCTTTTTTCCAGTATTCAGCGACATGGATTGCCTAGTCATTTGCCTCCACCATGTTGCACCTATTGTATGTTTCCTACAGGTTGGGGGGGGGGGGGCAGGTCATCAAGTGGTCTGGGTCCTGTATTGCGCCGCAATCACATGTGGCATCATCTGTGTATCCCCATCGCTACCAATTACCATTAATACTTGATGATTGAGTGTCTTAGAGGCTTCAATGGCAGTTACGAGGGGTAATGGCCCTCTTTACTTTTTACTAAAGTAAAGAAGGCCATGGGTAATCACGGTTTCGGAACTGTCTATTAAAAAAAAGGATTGTTTTAGCAGTGTTAAATCTTTCGATACGACCAAAATATCTTATTAACTGTCTTGGCTTGGCTTGGCTT
Organism: Ariolimax columbianus; assembly: GCA_036924085.1. Taxonomy (NCBI): domain Eukaryota; kingdom Metazoa; phylum Mollusca; class Gastropoda; order Stylommatophora; family Arionidae; genus Ariolimax; species Ariolimax columbianus. The sequence continues at coordinate 36,735,702 of JAVGWX010000023.1, read as the reverse complement.
CACTTCGTTCGTTCTCAATCTCCCACTACCAAACCATGACACGGGCCTAAGTAGCAGAATGTAGTCCTGGGAACGGAATGCGTTGTGCCGTAGTTTGCAGCTTGACTGCGATATTTACACATTTCGGTTCAATATATCCGTCTTAAGCAAGCATTTTTTGAGTATCGGTTTAGCCTTCCCTCTTAGATCCCTTCTCCTTAGCCAGTTTGCTTTGTTGCAGTCTGTTATCCAGGATCACCGCGTGGAGGTGTATAAGGGTCTTAGCAGCTCTGGTTCGCTGGCCTTGACGCTAGCAGCCAGCTATGGGTCCCTGACCGTTGCAGATCTCCAACCGTCCATGTTTCTGCGTCGCACAATAATGACGAATATTTATAACAAAAGCGCAGATAAAATGGACGGAACACATTGTTCGCATGCCAGATAAGCGCCACCACAAATAGCTACTATACGGTGAGTTCAGAACAGACAGACGCTCATCAAGGAGACAGAAGACACGCTACAGAGACTACTTTAAAATGCCTCTGAAAAGCTTCAATATTGATGTCCCCATTCTGAGAGATGCTTGCACAGAACCGTCCCACCTGCTCACACAAGGGGCTAGGGGACGGCGTGGCATAGTGGTTAAGCGACACGGCTCGTACTCTGAAGGTTCGATCCCCATCACAGCACCGGCCGTTACCCCGGGGAAGCAAACCCTTAGATAATGCAGAAGGAAGCAGACCCTTAAATAAAATGCATGCTGAAGTCTGATGCACTAGGCCGACAAGCGCAAAATAAAAACCACAGTGTAACGCACACCGTCTTGGGGGATAGAGAAATAAGGCGAACGCACACCAACAACAAAAAATCACCAAAAAGAAAAAAAAAACAAGGTGCTCAAATAGTAGAGCGAAATAGCATTACCGAGGCTCAGGGAAAGCGAGTCGCCCAAAAGTATATAACGTTCCACGACTTGACAGTCGATATATCCCATGTGTGTCCCAAGTGAGACAGGCTACAGTGCCAGAATTTGGACATACTTCAATAACTTTCGTGCAGAAGCAGAGGCACTGAAGGCCAAACCTGAGATTGTAATCCAAGATAAAGATATCCACCAAGAAAACATATGCCTCGTCAGTATTATCTTGAGCAATGTATGTGCTCCTTGACACGGCACTCAGCAGAACGCCCAAGGTTGGTCATTCAGTGGATCCTATCCCACTACAATAGTTAAGGCAATAAAGCACAAGACAAACTAGCAAAGTGCACCAATACTAGCAAAATATACCATTATGTATAATGAGCCAAGATCATAATTAAAGCCAACTTCTCGAGGAAATGAGTGGATCGACATTCCCTTCTTCCAATCCGAATGGAAGACAAGTACTGTGATTTAACTAGAGAAGAGGACGTCATCCTCTTGAGACTGCGAACTGGGCATAACAGAATCATGGGCCATCTTTACCATAAATTGAGGATTGGGACAGATGACAGATGCTTGTGGGGAGCATACCATGACCGCGTAACACCTCCTACAACGTTGCATGCTCACGCATGAGAGAGATAGATAGATAGATAGATAGATAGAGAGAGAGAGAGAGAGAGAGAGAGAGAGAGAGAACAATACTGGCCTCGCGAGACAGATATGAGACAGAATTTGTATTGAGACAAAACAACATTAGAAACAACGGTGTCCTTTGTAAGAGAAACCGGGACCTTGAACTGAGGATGTAAGAGAATACGGAACCTTGAACTGAGGATGTAAGAGAAACTGGGACCTTGAACTGGGGTTGCAAGAAGAAGAAGAAGATATGAGATCACATTTCGTAGCATAAGTCTGATGTTGTCATCATATTCGCTTTTGCTGGACAACTATTTTTATATTCTAAGACCGGATAACTCTCATTGTTCATTTGTGACGTTTCATTTGTGGATGTCGTTATGTTCTGTTCTCTTAAGATAACTCGAGTGCAGATGCTGATGGTTCCCGTTGCTCGTTGGTTGCCCTGCTCCGTCCTTTCATACACCCATTTCTGCTGGACTCGCGCATGTCTTCGGAACTTTGCAATCTGTGCATTACTGTACACTGCAGTGTCTTTACTCAAGAGTCGGTGGTGGACCAATTAAAAATGTTTACTTCTGTCCATTGCCAATGTCACCATTAAGGTCACCGTTAAGGTCACGTCCAAAATTTATAAAGCTTTCATGTGACACGTCTCTCAATGTTACGTCCATCAAGGGTTATGTTAGGGAGGCCAGTCTTTACTATTTTGTTCTTCTTCTTCTTCGTTAGTTCTCAATCTCCCGCTACTAAGCCAGGAATAAGGCTTTGTAAGAAGCAGGATGTAGTCCAGAGAACGGAATGTATTGTATCGTAGTTTACAGCTTGACTGCAATGTTTGTACCTTTTGGTTCGTCTCATCCGACTTCAGCAGGCATTTTTGAGTACCGGGTTAACCTTCCCACATCGATCCCTTCTCCCTAGCCAGTCTGCCCTGTTGCAGCCTGTTGTCCAGGATCACCGCGTGGAGGTGTAGAATGGTCTTGTAGCTCTGGCTCGCTGACCCTGACGCTAGCAGTCAGCTATGGGTCGCTGACCCTGACGATAGCAGTCAGCTATGGGTCGCTGACCGCTGCAACTCACACAGTGCTGATCAACTTGATCCCGAGTCTTTCAAGGCGCCCCACATCCTATCACCCTTGTGAGATTGCCTGCAAGGTCTCTTGTATGTCCTTGAACATTTCATTTTTACTCGAGCCAGTCGTGCATGTAAGGATATCATCTCCTCTGAGCCTCTATTTTGGATGTTGGGCACTTTTATTAAGTAGAGGTTGAGCTGTACAAGTGAGAGGGGGAAATCGTTCGGGTCTTTAATCCTATTTGCGTCTTGACAATTGTCTGTGAGAATTTACGAGAGCATTTTATTTATATATCTATTTCTTTTACTTCATTATCTTCAGCTGGCGATGACAATCATGTTCCCTTCTTCTGTCTTTGTCACCTTCAAAATGTTTTTGTCCCAGCAAGTCTGACTGTCAGGTATACCATAATATTTATCGTCTAAATACATACACACATTAAATTAGAACGCCTTTATTTGATTTGTATTTAAGTACTAGTTTTACCCATGTAGAAGATCTCAACGTCAACTGAACTGTTCAATATGGAAGACAGAACAGCAGTTTAATTATTGAAATATCTCCTTCATGTTGTATCAATCGTCTGTCTCACTTCTCTCGCCCATCTCCGTCTCCTAATCCCCAAACCTCTAAACTCATGAAATATTCAATAAAAAATTGCATTGAAGATACAATCAAAAACTTATATTTTGAGGTTCCAAGACCGATGGGTTCGATAATTATAAAGATCCAATAATGGACTAAAACAGAGCAAGTGACGTGTCAAATGTCGCATCGAGCCTATCCGTTACTAAGTGACGCCAGTTTTGTCAAAATACAACCACCTACAACACCTACAGTGTCTCGAAGAGAGAAGAATTCGTGGTGACTTAATACAGGTTTATAAGATGATCAGAGGAATGGATAAATTAGACTATAACAAGTTTTTTTAAATACAGCTACCTACAATAACACGAGGGCATAGCTACAAGCTGACTAAAGAGAGGTCCAGGTTAGATATTAGGAAATATTGTCTTAGTCAGAGAGTGGTGTCTGCTTGCAATGCATTGCCAGGGGAGGTAGTGGAGGCAGGGACAGTTAATGCATTTAAGAATAAACTGGATGCGCATAGCTTTTAGAGCAAGGTGATGTAAATGTAACTGGTTGTATACAGACTCTGCAGGGTCTTCTAAACCAGTATAAAGACGTTAAGTTAAGTTAAGTTAAGAACAAGAGGGCATAGTTACAAATTAACTAAAGAAAGGTCCAGATTAGATATTAAAATATATTTTTTTAGTCAGAAATTGGTGAATGCTTGGAATGCATTGCCACAGGAAAATAGTGGAGGCAGAGACAATTAATGCATTTAAGGATAGATTGGGTGGGCATAGCTTTTAGAGCAAGGAAATGTAAAGGAAACTGGTTGTATACAGACTCTGCAGTCATCTAAACCAGTATACAAACGTTAAGTTAAGTTAAGTAATGAGATAGACGGGTTGGAACACACGGTGACAACGGGCAAAATCGGTGGCAAGAGCGACAGAGGGAGGCACATATATAAAATATTAGACGGTGTGAAGGTATGACATGGGATGCGATCAATGACGGAACTCATAACCGACATATGTGATAAGATAAAATGGGGGTCCTTTATCGCCAACGCCACCCGACGTTGATTTTTTATATTGTACATAATTATTTTTTTCGTAAACATTTGTTACTGTACAGACAGAGATTGTTTTTACATTGTCAAGGGCAGCTAACTAGCTACATACAACTTCGTTTTGTCAAATGTTGTCTGCTGCAGAAAGTTGTAAGTTATGGTCACTCTTCAAGTCAAATATGTAAAACCTAAACCAATACGCTGAAACATTGCTATTCCTGTACCTGATTTACTAATAAGTATACTTATATGCTAAAATTGTTACCCTATTTGATTTTGAGCCACATCATACTTATCTTATGAAATTCTTGTGTGTAATTTATCGTCAATCGTCTTATTTGAGATTTAAATTGAATGAAAGGTCAAGTAACTTAGTAAGTTACACATTTTTTAATTTACTATTTTTTTACAGTTATTATTCTTAATCCGATGTCATATAATACACAAACATATACTAAATTTAAAATTAGAAATGTACAATTCAAAAGTTGTTTTAATCGATGGTTCAGTTATGTACTTTAATAAAATATCACATTATGATTTGACCTCCATTGATATCACCAGTTTTCCTCTACACATTGTTATTCGCCACAGGGCCGACCTTCTTAGTCCAACTGGGACATATTGACGGTCGTTTGAATAACTTAATACTAACTCCTCTACGCCTTGAATTTAAATTAATTACAAATTTACTTGCAAATTATTGGGGCTCCTTCAAAATCACACAGTCTATTCAGTGGACTTGTTGGTCGATCCTTGTTGGTCAGGATTAGCCATGTAATGACTTACAGTAGTATACAATTAATTATTACTTTTCACTCTCATAGCTGATTTTGATATATCAATATTTTAAATATTCTAGATATTGCTCGCCCTTCTAAACATGAATCATATTAGAGGATTTGCATCTGCAAATGTGTGGAGATCAGGAAGTCGTAAAAGTCCAAATGTTTTTGCATTTCATGCCTCTGATAAATGGAATATTGACTTCATGAAAAAGTGTACTGGAATGCATTTGATTTGTAATCAAAGGCAAATTTACACAGACAAACTAACAGTCTATGATAGAGCTTATACACCTCGGCGAGCACTAATGTATGTTCCTGGACATGATACTAAAAAACTGCAGAAAATTCAAAGCTTTGGAGGGGACTGTGCCATTTTGGAATGCGAAGATGGAGTAGCTGTTAATATGAAGGTAAAGGTTTTATGTTTCTGTATGACAGTTTAAATATATTTATTCAGCAGTGAATTGGCATGATATATTGAAGTCATATACTGACAACTGAATTATGAAACACAGTAATAATTACAATTTTCTAATGAGCTTAGAAATAACTCCAAACTGCATGATATCACCATGCTACTTTAAGGATGAACAATGATGGATATCTGAGGCTTCAAATCTGCTGGGATTTGAAATGTTGTGATAGTGAAATTAAGGTGAGTTCTCAATTCTTACTCCATAGGCATGATCAGCTCACAGTCTACTTACTAACTTGCTTAACTTAGTGACTCTTCTTCTACCTTGTTGGGATGTAGAGGTCGTTTTAATATTTGCAATCTGGTATGCAGACAAGTAATTGGATTATTGTTGTATCTTTGAATGATGGAGGGAAGGGGAATTATCTTTGGCTTCCATGTGGGCAACTATTTGGTAGGAATTTTGTTGCCTTTATAATTTTTACCTGAACTGTAGCTAGCAGCAAGCTTATTTCAATTTTCAACTGCCAATGGTTTCTTTACATGTACATCGTACATGAGACTTCTGAGCTTATAATTTGATAGGACTAGGTGTAGATTACACTTTCCTTGCAATCGGGGAGGGGGGTCTGTGGAAACTTGTGCAATTTGAGTCAACCACTATTTCACGCTTTATTTAATTTCTCAAGAGAGACCAACACATTACCTGTCAGCTATTGCTACCTCCATAACTCAAAGCCGCAGACAGAAAAAGTCCAGTATCCGGACTTCTTGTGGTGGGACTCTTCCTAATAACTAGAGAAGGGGTGAAGTGTGGTGCTATTAAACCAGTATGCTCTTGATAGATGAAGCCTGTACGTCATAGGTGGTAATTTATCTAGGAGAAGAACAACCCTTGAATTAATACCGCCTGCTGTTCTGCACACATCATGTGGCAGTCAAAGGTTAAATAGAGTTAAACCAAATTAAAGACTTGCCAGAAAGTGGCGTGTGTCAGCTAAGAAGTATGCATGATGTCCAAGTGTAAAATGTGGCACAATGTATCTTACACGAAAAACGTGAAATTGAGCATACAAAGAAGAAATATTTCAAAATTAATGTTGATAGAGGGGAAAAGAGACTGACATCAGGTCGGGCAGAAACCCTTAGAAAATGCAGGAGAAAGCAAACCCTCACATAAAATGCATGCCGAAGTAGAAAACCACCTTGGGGAATACAGAAATAAGGTGAACGAAATAAGAAATAATGTAAAAATAAAATTACAAATGTACCGGTACCCAACTTATTTGTACCTTTCCCCATGTGGTTTCTTAAGAGCAGCTGTAGATGGCGCCCAACTGACTGCAGGTCTACTTAGCTCTAGTATTTGAGTCTATTAAGATTGACTTGCACATCGGTAAAAACCACCCTCTAAGAAACTGGTTGTAAACAGACTCTGTAGAGTCTTCTAAACCAGTATAAAGACTTTAAGTTGAGTTACTCATCTTGTGTATTCAAAAACAGCAACACTGATTTTACCATTTTAATGTCTCAGTCTTTTATGATTAAATTGATTTTACCATTTTAATGCCTCAGTCCTTTATGGTTAAATATGTTCTTTTCATTATAAGACAAAGTCAATACTATTTTGTTTCAGACTTCCTTATAACCACCTAACTGAAGTTATAGCCACAAATCAATGCTGTCCATTACACAATTCAATTCTGTGTATTTAATATGACACATTATTTCAGCATTGGCAGTTTTGTTTATATGATTTTTTTCCCTGAAAGTATGTAAAAATCAGCTGAAAGACACCATTGCGAAGGTACATCTTTTCAATTCTGCAGTAATACCAGCCATGATTTACGGATGTGAAGTATGGAATCTACGCAACGTGGATGCAGAGAAACTATGAGTTACCCAGCGAGCCATGGAAAGATGCGTCCTTGGGATCTTGATCAGAGATCGATTCCACAATACTATTTCGAGATGTCGTGGAGGCTGCGCTGTCTCGCAAATATTACTGGGCTGGCCACGTTGTGTGCATGCCAGATAACAGATGGACACTCAGAACGACATTCTGGTGGCCATATGATTTTATATGACCACGTGTCGCCCGCCCATACGATGGCAAGATGGTCTGCTGAGATACCTGGGTCCGAAATGGTACGATACGGCGAAAGGTTGAATTGCATACAGGACATTGTTGGCTACCTTGCATACTGAAGTCGAGGATATTGTATTGTATATGTAAAAAGTTGGAGTTACTTCCTATGCCTTGGGCTGTAATGTTATTTTCTTTGTGATGTTCATCCAAAAGGGATGTTGTATCATAGTTTACAGCAAGGTTGCAATATTTGCACCTTTCAGTCCAACACATCAGGCTTTAACACTACATTTTTGGTACTGGATTTGCTTTTCCTCTTTGATCCCTATTCTCTTAGCCAGACATCAAAAGTGCAGCCTGTTTCTAGGGCCGCCACTTGGAGGCGGAATAGGGGCTTGGTCAGCTATGGTTCGCTGATGAAAGCAGCCAGGTATGAGTCACTGACTACTGTCAGCTCATATCATTCACTGCTGCATCTTCGGCCCTGGACTGTAATATAAAAATGTTGTAAATTAGGCCGGCTGAAAGGGGTTAAACTGATGTACTGCATTTTTTACTTATCCATAATTGTAAACAAATTCAGTTCCAAACAGCACAATATAGATAGACTATGAGGGAATATTGGAAAATTTAAATAAACTCTTCACCAATTCTTGTAATAAAATTTCACTTTACTTTTATTATCAGGCCCAAGCAAGAGCAAATATTAGAGAAGCTTTGAACTACATAGAGACTGACAGTTTTGACCTTGCATTAAGGGTAAACTCCAGGTCCAGTGGTCTGATGGAGGCAGATCTTGGAGCTATTATTGGAGATGACCTTGGCTCTCCAGCAGATGTTCAACGACTGCCAAAGACAATTTTGCTGCCTAAAGTTGATACTGTGGATGATGTAGTTATTGTGAGTTGTATTTTGGTGAATGTTTTGGGATCAAGATTCTGAGCAGTGCATGAGCTGTAACAGTCAGTGACCCAAAGCTGACTGCTAGCATTAGCGCCAGCGACACAGAGCTGACAAGATTCCTTCTCCACCTCCACCTAGTGATCTTGGATAACAGGCTACAGCAGAGCAGACTGGCTAAGGAGAAAGGATTGAAGAGGGAAGGCTAACCCAGTACTCAAAAATGCCATGCCAAAGTCGGATGTGTTGGACCGAAAGGTGCAAACATTGCAGTCAAGCTGTAAACTACGACACAACACATTCCGTTCTCTGGACTGCATTCTGTTACTTGCAAAGCCCTAAGCCCTATTCAGGGCTTGGTTGCGGGAGTTTAAGGATAAATGATGAAAAAGAAAAAGAAGGTGAATGCTTTTATTTAGAACACTGAAAAGCTTATTTTTGTGGCATTTAGTAATAGTTTGATAATATTGTTTAACTTATTTGGAGGGGAGGAATAATAATGCCTGGTCAGGCAATATATTCTTATCAGACATGTTAGTCAGGGTCAGGCTAAACATACTGACCAAGACCCTCACCTTGGCTTCCTAGTAGTCCTCCTTGGAAACGTTCTGTTTTCATGGCAGCCTGGCTAACGAGGTGAGGGATCGAGATCATCCCGGTAGTAGTGAGTGACACGTAGATGAAGCCAAGCATATCACAACTGCCTGGAAGACCCCCGTCCACCTTCAACAGTGCACTCGGGATGTGAGGAAAGCTACTGCAACCCGCTCCGCTACTTAATGTCCTTTTCAGGGCACACAAAAGAGTAACTTACTTATTGTCAGCATACGCAAACAACTATAGAAGCAAACTTAGAAAAGTAAATTTAACTAAAAGAGTTTGTCATGAAAAACATATCAGAACAGCGTAATATAGCACTGAAAAATATGAATATTGAAGTGGACTAAAAATATCTTCAGTTCACAGACAGACTGCAGTCAGTTAAACTTGGTCGAGAGTACAGACCTTATCTCCTGATCTACGTAGAGAGTGCCCAGGGTTTGATCAACTTGAATGATGTACTAAAGAAAGCCAGTGATTTTTCAAAAGAGGGTGTATACCAACTGGATGGAGTCATATTTGGTTCAGATGACTTCATTGCCAGTATAGGTAAGAGCTTTAGAGCAAATTTCATAGATACTTCACTATGGGGTCCACAGCACGGTGGGTCTGGTGATGGTATCACAGTCTGTTCTTAGGACATGAACCATCCAATTCCAATGTGAAGCTGTTAGGATGGTGTGCAGAGCCAAAGATGCAGCATTTTGTTTTGTTGCATTTGCCTTATTTCTCGAATCCCCCAAAACGGTGTGCGTTGCACTGTGGTTTTTAATTTTGCGCCTGTGCATCTGACTTCGGCATTCATTTTATGTAAGGGTCTGCTTCCTCATGCCTTTTCTAAGGGTTTGCTTCCCCGGGATAACGGCCGGTGCTGTGATGGGGATCGAACCCAGCACCTTTGGATTGTGAACCATGTCACTTAACCACTAGCCCACGCCGTCCCCACTATGCAGCAGTGAATGAGCTTATAGCAGCAAGTTCTCCTTCTTCTTCTGTTTCGTTCTCAATCTCCGCTACCAAGTCCTAAATAGGGCTTTGCAAGTAGCAGGATGTATTCCTGAGAACAGATTGTGTTGTGTTGCTAGCTTACAGCTTGACTCTGATATTTGCACCTTTCGGTCCAACACATCCGTCTTTGGCAGAATAGCAACCAGTAACTCTTAGCTTTGATGCATGTATCAGTAAAACATAAATGTTCAAGATCATATTCCGCTTCCAAGTAGAGGCTCTGGAAACAGACAGCAACCAAGCAGTTTGACTAAGAGATTAGGGATCAAAGAGGGAAGGCAAACTCAGTCTAAAAAGTGCTGTGCTGAAATCAGATATATCAGTCCGAAAGGTGCAGATATTACAGCCTAGCTGTATAATATTCAGGACAAATGTTGAAGAACGAAGAAGGCGGTGGTGGGTATATTTTTTTCGTTGCTCTGGGTAAGCAGTTCTTAGTTGATGATGATGTTTGTCCAGAAATTTGATGAACATTCACATAAGATCAGATTAGGGGAACTGCGTGGGCTAGTGGTTAAGTGACATGGCTCACATCTCGAAGGTGCTTGGTTCGCTCCCCAATCACAGCACCGGTAGTTACCCCGGGGAAGCGAACCCTTAGAAAATGCAGAAGGAAGCAGACCCCTACATAAAAATGCATGCCGAAGTCGGATGCACTGGATTGACAGGCGCAAAATAAAAACATAGCACAACGCACACCAACCTGGGGAATAGAGAAATAAGGCGAACACAAAAAAAAAAAAACCAGATTATGCTCTGTCTTCACACAGAAGGTTGGTTGTAACACATCTCCAACATGTTCTCTTCTGCTTTTATGGTACACTCCGGCACAGTTTTTTCTCCATGTATTGATGTTTCCTACTCACATATATATCCATGTTCTTCATCAGCTGTTCTTTTAAATATGGTTTTTAGCATGGTGTCATGACTCATTACAAGTTGCACACCAGAAGACATGCACACCATTATAACCAGTTGACACCGCAATTGGATCGACCAGGTCTTAATAAGAGAATCTGATACTATCACCAGGACCACCATGGTATGGACACCATAGGGAGGACAAAAGAGTAACTGATCTAAGACAATTTGGTGAACAACCATAGAAGCCAAAATGGAAATCATGAATCAGAGCTGGAGCACCGAATGAAGGATGGCTGCTGGCTGTGAAGTGGAGAAAATTTGCTGATGTCCTTCTTCTTCTTCGTTCGTTCTCAATCTCCCGCCACCAAGACCTGAAAAGGGCTTTGCAAGTAGCAGGATGCAGTTCAGATAACGGAATGTATTGTGTCACTAGTTTACAGATTGTCTGTGAAATTTACACCTTTCGGTCCGACACATCTGTCTTCGACAGGCTGATGTCCTTAAGATTGCCAACATGTGTGATGGTCACAGACCACTTTGCCAGTCATTAATCAAAGAAGAAGAAGGAACATTGCTGCATATGATTATTTATTGCCCTTTATAGCAATTTAACTTAGCATTTCTCCTCCAATTTCTTTGTTGTTGTTGTTGTTGTTGTTGGATGCCCATAATGAGTAGGATTACTCTTGTGTGTGCCCTGAAAAGCACGTTAAGTGGCAGGTTGTCGTAGTTTTATCACATCCTGATGAATGTGGACCAGGGTCCCTCAGGCAGTTGTGCTATGCTTGACTTCATCTGCATGTCACTGACGATTATGGGGATCACGTCGATACCTCACCTGTTAGCCAGGCTGTCATGAAAACAGCCCATTTCCAGGAAGGGCTGTGAGAAAGCCTAGGTAAGGATCTTGGCCAGTATATTTTTCCTGACCCTGACTAACATATCTGATCAATATGTTGTGCTTGACCAGACGTTAGTCTTTCCATTTCTTTAGTATAGCCTTGTTTCCAGATTTTCTTGACAAGGGTCAATAGATCAACCCTGAGGTGATGAAATGTCAGCTTTCATAACCTTGTTGTTTCCTTAATAGTATTATAATGATATTGCACAGTTTTTTCAAGTTTATATTTATTAGAATTACTTATTAATTTCATTATACACATTTTTCTAGAACATTTTTAGCTCATTATGTTGTTTAATAGTTCATGTTCAAGTTTCGGGGAGAGGAGGCTAATGTCTGGTCAGGCAAAACATACTGATTGGACAATGTTAGTTAGGGTCAGGCAAACTATACTGACCAAGGCCTTCACCTCACTTCCATGTAGTTTCATGACAGTCTGACAAATCAAGTAGGAGATCAACACGATCCCCGTAGTAGTGAACGACACGCAGATGAAGGCAAGCATAGCACAACTGCTTGGCAGACCCCAGCCCACCTTCACCAGCATGCTCGGGATGTGAGGAAAGCTACTGTAACTCACCACTAAACACCCTTTCCAGGGTGCACAATAGAGTAAACGTACTCTTTGTGGGCATTCAACAACAACGTTTCATATGAAGCCTTCCATACGATACACACATGCCCACCACAAGTTTTAAGAAGCGTCTCAAATAATATTCTAACAGCTAAGTTTGTCCTTTACCATAGTAAGTAACACTTTGAGGCAGAATTACCAGTATTGTTTAGATTTTCATGATGGCTTGGCCTCTGCTTTATACTTTAAGAGGCTGTATCAAACATTAGCCGTCACTAGTTTAAAACAACATTTATAGGTCTTCGCAGTACAGCACAAACAACAGACTAAGAACATACAAGAGATGCATACTACCTATGCTTCTGTATTTGTGCAGTGTTGGAGAGTAACAGAAAAAGAAATGTCAAAATTGTAATCTTTTCGCACAAACTTTCTAAGGAGTCATATAATTTTCTGGCAAAGTACCAACATGAGCCGAGAACTTCTTTCCCGGGTCAACCAAGAAGACTTGCACACCATCATAATAATAGCCGTCCATTGCAAGCGATGATGACAACAGCAGTCATACATGTTCACCTCATTGGTGAGTCTGGCGGTGACTGTATAGTCCAATTCTTGCACGGAAACCTCTTCTACATATGTAGTATTTATGGTCAGAATTGGCCAGGTGAGCGTCAGTTGTTTAGTATTTTTACGCTGTCGAAGACGGCTGTGTCGACCATAAAGGTGCAAATATCGCAGTCAAGCTGTAAACTAGCGACACGACGCATTCCTTCTCCGGACTACATCCTGCCACTTGCAAAGCCCTGTTCAGGGCTTGGTTGCAGGAGATTGAGAACAAACGCAGAAGAAGAAGTAGTAGTATTTTGCATAAAGAACGTTTTCTCTGTGCTTCAGAGGCCTAGTATTCCTCAGCAATAGAGGCACCTCTGATGGTGGTCCTGCGCGAGGCATTCCCATGAGTTTGCATTGATGTTGAAGCGTGTCAGAGATATTTTGAGGGAGTCTTTGAAGCGCCCACGGACCAGATGCAGGCCTTCTTTCAGCTCACTATACATTAGTTGTTTGGGGATACACACACTATTAGAACCAGTTGGTCATAGAATTGAATAGGACACGTCTTATGAAGAAAGCCTGACACTAACGCTAAAATCGTGATAGGATGAACTCCAGAAGGAAGACGAAAGCGAGACCGACCTAAGACAACTTAGAGATGAACTGTGGAAACTTAAATTATGAATCAGAGCTGGGGCACTGTATGCAAGATGGCTGCAGACTGAGGGAAGTAGAGAGAATTTGTTGCTGCTCTTAATGGTGCCAAAGGCATGATTATCACTGGCCACTTAGTCAGTCATTAATCACTTTAAGAGGAAGACAAAGATATTCAACTGCAACATCATTTATAGTATGCTATTTATATTTTACTGGACACAAACTAGTGCAACTTCTGAGTAAAGAAATATTAATTTTTTTTAAATTCAGGAGCGGAGAGAACCGCTGATGCCAAAGAGCTAATATATGCACGACAACAAATTGTAACAATTGCAAAGGCTTACTCATTACAAGCAATTGATATTGTCTTTGTGGACATACAAGGTAAACCATAGTTAGTTCACAATTTGTTTGATTTTCTTTGTCATTCATTCTCAAACTTCTGCTACCAAACCCTGAAAAAGGCTTTGGAAGTAGCGGAATGTTGTCAGGAGAACGGGATGTATTGTAGCGTAGTTTACAGATTTACTGTGATATTTGCACCTTTCTGTCTGACACATCTGACTTCAGCAGGCATTTTTGGGTACCGGGTTAGTCTTCCCTATATGATCCCATCTCCTTAGCAAGTCTTCTCTGTTGCCGTTGTCCAGGATCATCACGTGTAGAAGGGTCTTGGCAGCTCTGGTTCGCTGGCCCTGATGCTAGTAGTCAGCTTTGGGTTGCTGACTGCTGTAGCTCATGCACTGCTCAGCATATTGATTCCTCATTTGTTTGATTTGATTTTCAAATGTTGATAATATCGAGCATGGTCGCTTTTCCGGACCAAACTGTCTCTCTTCGATCTGTATAAGTAGGGTAGTCCTGCAGGACATGTTCTAGTGTTTGCTTGGGTGCTCCACAATCGAACATGGTGGCGTGTCTAAGACCCATTCTGTGGAGGCGGGCTTTGAGTCTGCAATATCACTCTGAATCTGAAGATCTTTGTCTGCCCATCTCTGCCAAGTTTAGCTATGTTGTCATTTTCTGGCTTGTATTCTTTGTGCTGGTCTCTCCATTCCTCATGGATTGCTTGGTGAGTGTCTTTGCTTCTTTACAGCTCTGCGGATGGTGAGTCTGCATGCTGCCACTTCCGACTTTTGCTAGCTCATCTGCCTTCTTGTTTCCAGGGACCCCACAGTGGGCATGAATCCACTGTAGGACTCTAGATCTTTCTTTTTGAGACAGCAACTCGATGTTGTGTTTTATTTTGTGTGAGAATCTGTCTTGTTTGGGGTTTGATATAGCTTGGAGTGCGCTCCTGGAGTCTGTTAGAATGACTGTTTTCCTTATAATCAGGGTAAGTGAAACATAACTGACCAATACCATATTCCATCTCCATAAGCCTGGCTAAGAAAATAGGGATCAAAGAGGGAAGGTCGTGCCATGCTGAGTGCTGATACCGGATGTGGTGGACCTAAATGCACAGATATTGTTGAAAAGTACAGCATTCAGGACAAATGCTGAAGAAGAAAATTGTGAACACAAATGAATGACACCACAGCAGGTTTTTAAATATGAGGTAGATTTAAAAAGTTCCAGGAATAGTCCACTCGTATTTGAATGAAAGATATTATAGAGAATATATACTTTTAAGTTGGTAGTGACCTTGACGAAAAGACATGCCAGATGTGACCTTCACATATACTCTCGAACAGAAGTTACAGAATTTTGTTTGTGTGTTGTGCTTGTTGCATCGTCAGAGTTGAAAATGTCCTTGATCGAGCAACATACAAATGTCAAATTTTGTGTTTTGCTTGAGGTCACCCTCAGAGACACACACATTGCTTAATAAAGCATATGATGATACCGCAATGAAGAAATCGCAAGTATTTGAGTGGCTTAAGCGTTTTCGTGAAGGTCGTGTTAGTGTCGATGATGATGCACGTAGTAGACGACTGTCAACCTCGATCAACAGTGAAAACATTGAGCATGTTCGAAACGTTGTGTGTGCTGACAGAAGACTTAGTATCGAGAAAATAGCCTCACAACAAATTCTGTTCCCTGGACAACATTCTGCTACTTAAGCTTGTCAGGGTTGGGTAGCGGGAGATTGAGAACGAATGAACGAAGCCAAGCCAGCCATCTCTTAATATTGAGTTTGGTCATCCACCATTATCCAGACTTCATATTGGAGTTGGGAGATTCTTAGCTTGGTATGCATTAATATCATTTAAATTTCCATGTACACGTCCATGGGGTTGCCTACCTTTGCGATTTCGAGATGGACTAACCAATGACCTACGTCTGCATTGGTACAGCACTGTAAAAGAGCGGGAGGCACACAGAATATTGTTGGCTTCCTCACATACGTCACATCTGCCGGACTGTCGTGATAATGTGAATGTGATAGAGTTCCATATGCTTTTCTGTATGACAAAGGTCACTCTTGCTTTCTCTATTCTTTTTGTTACATCCCCATCTACAACATGTGTCTTGTGCATGATGCTCCCTAGGTATGTGAAGGAATGTGTTAATACAAGGTTATAAATGCTTATAAATACAGATAAAGAGGGTTTGCAAGTCCAGTCGGAGGAAGGAGCTAGACTTGGGTACACAGGAAAACAAGTGATACACCCATCTCAATTACCTATTGTTGAGGCAGCCTTCACACCTAGCAAGGCCAGAATAGACTGGGCAACTGAGCTGATCAAGAATTTTAATGAACACCAGAGCAAAGGAAAGGTAAAAAGAAGTCATTATTTACCCCTTTTTAGTTCAGCCTAATTGATTAAATTAGTGTCTTAACTCTTTACAGTCCGGCTTAATTGATTAGATTAGTGTCTTATTCCTTTACAGTCCGGCTTAATTGATTATATTAGTGTCTTAACCCTTTACAGTCCAGGCTAATTGATTAGATTAGTGTCTTAACCCTTTACAGTCCAGGCTAATTGATTAGATTAGTGTCTTAACCCTTTACAGTCCGGGCTAATTGAGTAGATCAGTGTCTTAACCATTTACAGTCCAGACTAATTGATTAGATCAGTGTCTTAACCCTTTACAGTCCAGGCTAATTGATTAGATCAGTGTCTTAAGACAAATTTAATTAGTTAGGCCGGACTGTACAGGTTTAGAGCAATGCCAGTAGGAGAGGGTTTTGGGGGTTGAGCAAGCAAGCCACGGGGTGATTTGGATCCAGGTCTCATGATCATTGGTTCACAACCTCGGTAAGAAACACATTTTTATTCTGTCAGGGGCAAAATAAAAACCTAGCCTGCACATTGTGTGGTATTTCTCAGTTCTATAGATCCTCCTGGTGTACCACCGCTATGGGCATAAACAGTGTTACGATAGTTTACAAAAAATGCTAGTGTGTTACCAAGGCCCGAAAGAGGATAAAAGAATAGTAAAACTGTAACCTGCTAGGAATGCTGTAGGATGCAACTAAGAAGGTTTGGACATGAAGCCGACTTATCCATACTGTAGATACTATATAAGCCACAAGGAAATAAGACCTTTACATCCTGTGGTAGAAGAGGAGCGACCTAGTCAAGTCAAGTCTTTTACGTTAATTATGATAGCAAGTCTCTTATGATCATCCAAATAGTACCCAGGGATCAAAGAATAGCACCATTGTAACCTTCAATGTAAGATGTAAAAGGAAACTCAAGAGGTTTATACATGTGTCTAGCAACCTCATTACATCACAAAAAAGAGTGGGGCTGAAGATGCAGCACAGTAAATGGGCTGACAGCAGCCAACGATTCATAGTGGCTGCTTGCATCAGGGTCAGCGAACATGACCTGACCAAGAACCTATTATGCTTTTCAAAGGACAGCCCGTGAAACAGATTCCGCTAAGGGGAATAGGAATTGCAGTGGAAAGACAAAACTGGTAACCAAAAAAGCCAGCTGAAACTAGATGTGTCAGGTTGAAAGGGGCAGATATCTCAGCCTTGCTGTAAACTAGGACACAATGCCCTTTTCAGAAAGAATGCTGAAAATAAGAAACACTAAAAATAGTCAAGCAAGCAGAGTAATTAGTGGAACTGATAAACAGTACATGAAGTTATGAGGAGAAAGATGATACCTAACAGGCCATGAGTCTAACTTTGCTTTTGTGTTTTAGGCCATTATGGTTGATGCCAGGCCACAGATTTAACTGAAATTTACCCTAGTAGATTTACGCTTGTGTCCATGGAAACATGTTGCTGTTTTCCATTTGGATGAGTTTGTTTATTCATTTTGTAGCGTTTTTTTCTCCTCTGATTATCCATGCATGATCATCAGCTATATGTAATAGTATTTCGCTTACCCTGTGTCGTATTTTCCTGGCCAGTAGCACACACGAGATTGATGCCCTTTGCCCTATTGCAGACAATATCGGTTTTGGTTTGGTTATAAAATGTAGACACTGGTCAATAATGGACTAAAACACATCACCCGGGAGAGATTGGGCTCTGCCTGGTTAGCAAGATGCCCATGACACATCATTCACTAATGTACTGAGTGATACCCCAACAATCTGTTGCAGTTACGAGAAAGACAAGACAAAAACTGGTTGTGTACAGACTCTGTGGAGTCTTCTAAACCAGTATAATGATGTTCGGTTAAGTTATGATGATGATTTATTATTAACTACTGTTGTTCGACAATCGTGATCAAGGAAGGGATCACTTTGTCAACATTCACTGTTCACAGATGGCCAAATAAGCCAATCGGGACCCGGAATTGTCTGTCACATTTAGTACAAGGAAATAGTACATGGGAGCCGTGTAGTGCAGTGGTTAGCGAGCCTACTTTGCATATGAGTGGTCCTGGGTTTATTCCCCAGTTGAGGCGGAAATGTTTTTTCAGACCACAATGGCTCCCAGGTTGACCCAGACTTAAATGGGTACCGGTTCAGTATAGCCGAGCCTTTGAAATGTGAGAACACTAACACCTCACATCCCTTTGGCAGTAATGTGCGATCGCTAACACCTCTACAACAGTAATGCTATGGGTTACTTTACTTTACTTTTTTATCACCAGGGTTGAAGAAGAATTAACCACTAGATATGTCCATGGTCTTTGCCTATTTTGTTATTTGTTAGACATTTTTGCTTATTCTTTGTCCCTGACGGTCATGGATTTTGTTTTGTTTCTGTATCATATCAGTGAGGGGCCATAGTTGAATATGGCTTTATCAACACAAAGTAGGACATTTCTATATAATGGTCTGGGCACGTCGTGGCATCAGCGTCAAGACCAAACTCAAAGTCTACCATGCAACCATCATTCCAACCCTACTATACGCTTGCGAAAGCTGGGCTGTATACTCTGGACATGCAAGGAGGTTAAACCACTTCCACACAGGTTGCCTGAGGCGAATATTCTACATCCGATGGCAAGATCGTGTCACTGACATCGAGGTTCTCTCGAGGGCTAACATGCCCAGCATCCATGCACTGCTAGAAAAAGCACGACTAGGATGGGCCGGACACCTCGTCCATATGTCAGACGAGCGGCTCCCAAAGAAGCTTCTCTACGGCGAGCTGAGAGAGGGATGGCGCGAGAGAGAGCGCCCAAAGAAACGTTTTAAAGACGGTCTGAAGGACTCACTAAAAAGTTGCCAGATAGATATCGACACCTGGGAATGTCTTGCGCAAAACAGATCTGACTGGAGAAGCGCAGTCAAATCGGGTGTAGCTGCCGGTGAAGACGACAGTGTTGTGAAAGCCCAGAGCAGACGCGAGACGCGGAAATCCCGAGCAGCGGGAACACCATCCCCTTCTACAAACCTCGTGTGCTCGCATTGGCCTGTTCAGCCATATGCGCACCCACACCCAAAAGGGAAATCTGTGACAAGGATGATGTCGGCGGTCCTCATCGACAACGATGGACAGCTATTATTATTATTATTTAGTTTAATTTGTATACATTCAAAATTTTAATTATATTATATTTGTTTGTTACCAGGGAGCATTCACTTTTCATGGAATGATGATTGACATGCCATTATTGCTTCAAGCCAAGAACGTCCTCAGAATTGTGAAAAATGTGGGAAAAGTCGCATAATATAAACGTATATTTTGTATGGCTTTCAAAGGTGCCACGGGACAATTTCATGTGGCATATCCATGAACTAATATTCACTGTCTACTTTCTTTTAACTTTTTTTGGATTATTTTAATTACTTTGATCCAATTCTACTGAAATATAAATCACTTAAAAATGTTCAGCATCTAGAGTTAGACAAAATTCATTCATTTCCACTGCTATATGTCTTATGTCTTGTGCTTTCTCTCCATAACCAAAAGAACCTTTCTTTGTTTTCTGCAGGGGTCCATCTCAGGAGGTATTTGTTTGTATGCATTCTTTGTACATTCACCTGCCATCTCCATCTTGATATTTCATCAATGTCTGCATGTTTTGTGAATGTCAATAAATCAAATTATATACTTAAATGTTTCCTTTGTTTTGGTAAGGATTCATACAGACATCACGTTAAGCTGGACGATTACAGATCCAGGTAAGAACACGAGAGCTACGGTGAGACTGAATATCTGAAGTAAATATGAGTCAAAAAGTTACCTTGATATGTTTTTATTAACAGAATAACTGACAGCTTTTCTCAAACATCCCATTTCGCATACCATGATTTTTCTTTATCGCTGCATGGACTCTCACGAAGACAAAAGAAAGAAAAATTATGGTATGCAAAATGAGGTGTTTGAGAACAGTTGTCGGGGTTACAAGGCGGAAGTTGAGGTGTAGATCTTGGCCAGTATATTTTGCTTGACCCTGACTAACATGTCTGATCAGTTGTTTCTGACCAGGCGTTAGTCTTCCTCCTCAGCTTCATGGATTATGACACTTCATGGGTAATTACACTTCATAAATGACGACACTGTAATTGAGGAAATAGCAATTCACAGATTGCAGTCTTGAAATCAGATGTGGGTCCAGTAGGTAGGGTGCCTCGGAGGATAAAGCAGAAGTGTGCAGTCAGCAAACCATATATATCCACACACACACACTTCGCTATTTGCTGAATGGGTCTGCCTATTGTGCAATGATATAGACTCTTCGCAGAATTTTAACTGTCTTGGGCATGTCCCTAGCCGGGGGGTGTTCCTCGGTAAGTTAGTTTTGGCATTGTCTCATGCCACTGTCTCATGAACAAATTTACGCCATTTTTGTCTGTCCAGCGCCATAATTTCGATGTCCTCCATAGACTTTCCTGTCCACTTCCAAATATCATCTGTCCAGCGTTTCTTGGTGCGGCCTCTTTTTCTCTTAAGTTCTGTAGTGTGCCTGATTAGTCTAGTGGTAGAAATCTCACTCTTTCTGGTGTTCCCATACCTAGATTTGTCTCATATATTTTCATTATGCCATGTTGTCTTCGCTGTGTCAATATGATATATGCCATGCTGGCTTCATTGTGTCATTATGATATATTCCATGCTGGCTTCGTTGTGTCATTATCATATATGCCATTCTGTCTTCATTGTGTCATTATGATATATGCTTCATTTGTCTTCTTCCGAAGTTAATTCGTTTACCGTGCATGTAGTGTAGTGGTAAAGTATTAGCTTTTTATAGCAAAGGTACAGGGCTCAACTCCCATGACCATCACAGCTGTAAATGGGTACCTGGCATATGACTAGGGAAGAAAAAGGCAGCAAAGAAAGAAACTGGCCACCCTACCTCATACAAGCTGTGGCTTAATATACTGAAGTCTCGATACAACTTCATTCCCAGACAAGAGTGTAACTACTATAGGACAAGCCTTGAATTTACTATTAAGTTCTGTAACCTGTCCATAATTAAAATCATGAACCAGAGCTTCAGCACCATATGAAAGATGGATGTAGACATAGTGAATGGAGGAAGTTTAATACTGCATGAAAGAACTCCATCAGGTGTGATGGTCTCTGACTGGTTTGTCAGTCTTCGGCCAAGGACTGTCAACATTTCCGCTAAACGTCCAGAGTTGAGATGCTGACTTGGTCTATATGAATGTCCGAGGGGTCTCTCAACAAAGAGAAGAGCAGCTTCAGCCTTGTCCTATTCTTGTCTTGGCATCTACATTTGTTTTCTCTGAGGTGTCTATGAAAACTGTGTATGTATGTGGTTGCTGACTTTCCTTGAGATTAAATGATGAACTTTCTAGAATGTTTATGTCGTCCAGGGATAGATTTCTCAGTAGATCAAAGAAAGTTGATCGAGGCTGCTTTTCCTATTTTAAAAAAAATTGTTATACAATATTGTCAGTACATATATTGAGTCTTTACATATAACATAAACGTCAAATTCTTTAAATGACAAGCCGTAGATTAGATCAAAAACTGGAATCCTGGTATTCAATCAGACAGATCAGTGCCTGATGTCAGGTAGCTAAAAGCTATTCTTTTATTCTGCAAATGTATCTGGTTGGTCCTTAGAAGAAGTCATCCTGTTTTTTCGCAGATTTGACTTTCAGACTCACATTTGGCGATTAGTAGTAAGTTAATGGGTGATTTCCTTCTTGTGGCTTACTAGACCTGAGGAAGGTGCAGCTCTGGGGTGACCAGCCTTCAGGGTTTTCCCTTTTGACATTTAACCTACCCAGCAGTATAGGACCTGCACTCTACCTTTAGCGGTGCCAGTAACCGTTCTTCTCGCTTATCCTGTTTTGCCTTTCAGCGTCAGGTTTTGAAGAGATCTCTAGAATGAGCCTGTCTGCGTGCCTCATGCACAGTGGCATTCGCTGCCTCAGATATTTCCGTAATCCACCAGTATCCTGATATCATCATTCTGATCCTGTCTCTCCTTGTTATCACCAATATTTTTCGCAGGTATTTAATTTTTGTTATTACGATTTGTCGAAGGGAACTGAGGCGCTAGTTCAGTAAGGCACAAAATACTGACCAGAATCTCTCTTCCATGTAGGTTGTTTTCAAGGCAGCCTAGCTGGCGAGATGTGGATCGATGTGATCCCCGTAGTAGTGAGTTCCACGCAGATGAAGCCAAGCATAGCACAACCGCCTGAAGGATCGATACAAGCAGCCAGTTATAAGTCGCTGACTGCTGTCAGCTCATTCACTGTGCTGTGCTGCATCTTCACACCCCCCCTCCCCTCCCGTTTTGGGGGTTTCCGGAGGTTGCAATTTTTGTTCTGTCAGCTGGTTCTGGGCAGCCTGTTGAGATAGCTCATGATGGGGTTGTCTGGTATATCCGTTATACAGCGTCCATGTTTTGTAGGCATGCAGAACAGAGGTTAGCACTACAGCGATGTTGAAGACGGACGTGTCAGACTGAAAGGTGCAAATATCGCAATCAAGCTGTAAACTAGCGACACAACGCATTATGTTCTCTAGACTACATATGCTACTTCCATAGCCCTGTTCAAGGATTGGTGTTGTGTTGTTTCGAATGCCTACAATGAGTAGGTTTACTCTTTTGTACTCTTACACATCCCGAGCGTGCTGATGAAGGTGGACTGGGGTCCTCCAGGCGGTTGTGCTATGCTTGGCTTCATCTGGCTGTTACTCACTACTACAGGGATCATGTCGACCCTCCCCCACACACACACACACACACCAGGCTGCCGTGAAAACAGCCCATTTCCAGGGAGGATTGTAAGGAAGGTGGGGGTCTTGGTCAGTATATTTTGCCTGACCCTGCCTAACATGTCTGATCAGTTGTGCCTGACGAGATGTTAATCTTCCTCCCTACAGGGTTTGGTAGCGGGAGATTGAGAATAAACGCAGAAGAAGAAGCAGCACTACACTTGGTGGTGACACTGATTCCTAATTCGCATAACATTACCTAGTACAACGTTAATGTTTTTACAATGTTTCTGGAGAATTATATATGTACATATATATTATTGAAATTTTGGTTTCTGATTTTTCATAACAACAAAAAAGGAGATGGCGTGGCCTAGTGGCACGGCTCACAATCCGAAGGTGCTGGGTTCGATCCCCATCACAGCACCGGCCGTTATCCCGGGGAAGCAAACCCTTAGAAAAATGCAGGAGGAAGCAGACCCTTACATAAAATGCATGCTGAAGTTGGATGCACTGGGCCAACAGGCACAACATAAAAACCACAGTGCAATGCACACCCGCCTTGGGGAATAGAAAAATAAGGCACCAAAAAAAAAAAAAAATGCTTACCACAAACACCAGGTGTGCCTTGGCTTTATTTAAAGCAGATCCTATCAGCTGTGATGTCATCTTGTGAGCTAGTTTTTCAATTTCCTGTGCCGGACAAACTCCCTGGAAGAGCAGCTTCCATCGTGGTCTGTTTAACAAAACAAACAAACAAAAAAGTCAGAGGAATTCAAGCCATGTTACATTTCTTAGAAAATACAGGAAACATTGAGAATAAAAACAATTAAAAAGGTACATACTTTCATAAATAGATGATTGTGTTGTTGTTTGCGAATGCCCACAATGAGTAGGTTACTCTTTTGCGCCCCCTGAGAAGGACGTTAAGTGGGGGGTTGCAGTAGCTTTCCTCACATCCCGAGCATGCTGATGATGGTGGACTTGGGTCCTCCAGGCGGTTGTGCTATGCTTGGCTTTATCTACGTGTCACTCACTACTACAGGGATCATGCAGAACCTCACCTTGTTAGCCAGACTTGTCGTCGACAACAGCCCGTTTCCAGGATGACCGACGAGGAGGTCAGGTGAGGGTCTTAGCCAGTATATTTCCCCTAACCCTGACTAAAATTTTCTAATCAATGGGTTTTGCCTGATCAGACGTTAGCCTTCTCGTCCCAGATGATTATGTAGAATAGAAGAATTGAAATAGTATGAAAGTATGTGAAACTATACTAAAGAATCAACAGGCAGCAGTGGAGCAGAGGTGAAAAAATACAATATAACCAGATAATAGCATTAAAAGACAGTCTCTGTTTTCGAATTCTCAAGGCAAGAGAATTAGAGACAGAACAAAACAAACTTGAAGAAGGAAACAGGTATTCTTTTGCTTCTTCTCCGTCACTTAGTCTCCATCTCCCGCTATCAAGTACTGAAAAGGGTTTTGCAAGTAGCAGGATGTTGTCTAGAGAACGGAATGTGTTGTGTCGTAGTTTACAGCTTGACTGTGATATTTGTACCATTCGGTCCAACACATCTGACTTCAGCAGGCATTTTTGAGTAACAAGTTAGCCTTCCCTCTTTGATACCTTCTTCTTAGACAGTCTGCTCTGTTGCCCAGGATCACCGCGTGTAGGTGTATAAGGGTCTCGCGGAAACATATATAACTTGGAAAGAGCTAGAGCAGATGGCTCAGGACCGGATGACTTGACATACATTTATTGAGGAATTGTGCTTCACGTGAAGCTGAAGGCTTTTGGAAGATGAGAAAATACTATAATGTGTCTGCGTTTGAACAGAAAAGTGGGTCATGACGCTGAGCAGGGCATGGACTGCAGCGGTCAGCGACTCTAGGCTGACTGCTAGCGTCAGGGCCAACGAACCAGAGCTGCCAAGACCATTCTACACCTTCATGCAGTGATCCTGGATAACAGACTGCAACAGAGCAGACTGGCTAAGTAGAAAGGATTGAAGAGGAAAGGCTAACCCGGTATCCAGCGGAGGAAAACTAACATCTGGTCAGGCAAAATATACTGATCAGACATGATAGTCAGAGCCATGGGAAACATACTGCCAAGACTCTTAGCTCGGCTTCTTTGTAGTCCTACCTGGAAACAGGCTGTTTTCATGGCAGCCTGGCTACGAGGTGAGGGATTGACATGATCCCTGTAGTAATGAGTGACATGCAAATGCATAGTACAACCGCCTGGAGGACCCCGGTCCACCTTCATCAGCATGCTCGGGTTGTGAGGAAAGCTACTGCAACCCGACACTTAATGTCCTCGCTTTAAAAACTTTTTTTGGGAAAATTCCATTATTGCACAATTTTAAAACAAAACTGTGATGTGAGGTAAAAATCCCATGAGATGAAATGTGAGATGGTGGGAATTACAATTTGTGAGGTGAATGGTAACATAAATTTATTTGTGAAAGCATAAATGAATGCACATGTGTACTTGCTGATACGTACTTATTCATTTATACACATACATATATGTATTCGCAGACACGTGCACATACAAATATAACCATACATACATACACTCTAACACCCATATATATATATACATACATACACACAACCATCCATCCATCGCACATGTACGTATACACACACATGTACATGCATTTTTTTTTTACCATTTCTACTGGCGGAGGCGTGCCTATTCCACCCCAGACCGTAGTCAATTGGGCAATATTAAGACCTACAAACCATGTGTGCCTTTTAATTTTAAAAAAAAAAGCAATTCTGCAGGTACTTACAGCTGTTCCCATGGAAGAGCAGCTATTTTCAGCGCTGTCATCAGTGACCACGACACACCATCAGCTGTGCATACCAAATTTCTGTTAGGGTACAGACAAATATTTAATATGAGTTTATTAAGAACAGTTCATTCTCTCTAAGGTTTGAAAGTTACTGGGTACCCATTTTACAGCTAGGTAGAATACATTTTTTTTGTTCACTGATTTAAAAAACAAATTTGCTAGTGTGAGATATGTTGTGGTTATGGATTGTAATATGTGTCCTACTGACCAAACACATTCCCTTTTGCAAGTATTTTGTTGACTGTGCCTAGACTACCTACAAGACAGCTGTTGGTTTGTGGTAAAGGTTATGCTTCTCCTAGATAAATTATCTTCTATGGATTACGGGCATTACCTGCAGCATTTAGATTGCCATAGACCTAAATCCATCTCTTCCTCTAACCTGCTACTTGGTTTTAATTGACCTGTACTCCTCTGGTTTGATCTGGATGTAGCCGGGAGGAGGATTTCCTGCTCAGTGGGCTAGGCTCGAGCAGCTTATTACTCCGCTACGTTTGGACAAGTGGTTAACTGATGTGGAAAACCATCCTTAATAGACTCAAACACTAGAGCAAAGTAGACCTGCAGCCTGTTAGGTGTCATCTATGCTGCTCTTAACAAACCACATAACCATGGCCGGTGTTATGCAATGTCCCACAGTTAGTCGCCTCTTACAACATACTCTTTGTGGGGCAGTGGTGCTATTTTTGTCCTTGTCATACACAAAGACCCTGGTGGACAACTCGGGTACCTGCCACTAGGACACTTAGATATCCAGAGTTTGATGTTTAACCGGTCACTAAAACACTTAGATATTTAGAGTTTGATGTTTAACCTGCCGCTAGGACACGTGTGTACTGTGCAGATGTCACTACATTATGGACAAAATCCAAGCTGTACAGCCCAAAATATACCTTAAAATAATGGTCCACCCATCAAACCGGTAACGGCTCAGGAAATGGGGTATTTACACACACCCCGATATATGGGTGTCACAGGTTCAAAGGGTTAAGGTGTAAATAAATCTGTGAAAATATATGCATGATTATGCTAGCAACAAAAGTCTGCAACCATTCTTGGGACAGGAACCTGTGAAAGATCCACTCCTCGGATGGCTGACCATGAGTTTTAAACTTTATCAGAGAATTTCTTTAAAAAAAATATTTATTCAATAACCAATATGAATCAACCACATTATCGGTGATATTTAAATAAAGAACATTGTTAATGAAAGATTTCCAAAAGAGAACATATTTCTTTTGTAAAATTTATTGGAAGCATTAGTGAACTATATAGATTATATCTATTATCTAGATTATGATGGTGGGATATATGTTGCTGACTCCTGCAGTCGAGAATAAGGACAGACTTACTTGTCCAGGGAAGCCTCCTTAATAATGCTCAATTTTCTCGCTATATGTTGAGTGTGATCTTGGATGCAGGTGGAGATGTCATCTGCCAAAGGATAATGCAAATGAACAAAAGTAATTTCAATGTTTTATCTTCTTCTTCTTATTTGTAACATTCTGCTTCTGTTTTCACATTTCATAAAGATAAAAGGTGTCCCTCAACAGACTCAACTACTGGTCAGGAATTAAGTGTTAGAGACTTTATTCATTCATTCAAGTGCTGTTCCGACTGGTATAGGCAATCGTGTATCTTCTTCTTTTTCTCTAATTTAAATCCGCATTTTAGGATGAATACCTCCTTGACGTTTATCCACTTTCAACTTCCTCCAATTTCTTAAAAACCATTTTCTCCATAATACAGATTGATCTTAATCCCACTGTTTCCATGTCCCTTTTGAAAATATCTATGGGATCTTGGAACAGTCCTCTTTTGTGTAGACTGTGCCGAAGTGCTGATTGAGCAGATTAGCTGCCTCCCTATTCTCACTTATTATTTTTCCTGTGCTATCTGAGAGGGCCTACTTTGTCTTTCGTTCTCTTTTTATTTCTAACATAAGAAAACCAAGGTATAAGTACCATCACTAGAGCTATGAGAACATCACAGGAATCGAAGGTCTGGAAACATATAGAGATTTTAAAAAAATACTCCAGCAGAGGGAGAAGTTAAAATGAAAGTCAGATCACCCAATATATGACAGGATACTTGAACTCGTAGGCCTGCATCAGAATGATATTGTTGGCACCTACGTTGAGTGGACTAGAATGTTCTGTCAATTCTCAAAATCTCTGTATTAGCTGAGCCAATTTGCATATTATGTTTTGAATCTGCTGCGTCAAGCGTGGTCAACTGATTATGCCATATGGTTTCATCTTCATACAAGAGTATGGCTGCCATCTTTCTAATACAGAAAATGGGGACATTTGGGCAAACAAATGAGGACATTGTAGTAGAAAATGAGGACTTTTGAGGATATCTTTCCCAATGATACCAAAATGCACCTTTATATTCTCTTACGGTCTTTTAGAAATTACCTTCTCCGTTAGACAAAATGATCATGATAATTATGGTAATAAGAGTCATTAGCAAACTAATAACTTATTAAATATTTTAATTGAATATCTCAAAATCCTTAAATTTACTTTTACTGTAACATTTTTGAAAAAATGTGCCTGGTGCATTGTCTCTGTATACTCACCAGTGTAATTGGTGTATTAATACCTGTTTTTGCTTTAGAAACGGCTGAATCAAATACAAGGTCACTTCCTCCCATCTTGAAAACAATTTGTTTATTTGTTTCACATGGACTTGGAAGGGTATTCCATTAATGATTGTGATAAATTTAGTTGTTGCAACGGATTTTTCTAAGGTAGGTCTGTTTAGCTTGTTTATGTAGATGTTATAAATATGTTTGTAGTGGAAACTAATAGATATGCAGATCTGGTTAGGAACAGTATCAGTGCCTTATGGCAATTTCATGGATTTACAAGGCAACTGGTGTACATAAAAATGGGTGTCTAAATCTTTGTGATGTGAAAAAAAATATGTGGAAAATTGAAGGTTAAAAAAATTCCCTCTTACCATTCTTATATGGATTGCTTAACATTCTTAAACTTGTAAAAGAAATGATACGCGTGAAAGATTTACTTAAGGTGTATATAAATACAAAAGTACTTCAATTTTTCTGTTATTTTATTTGGATTTACCTATTTTCTTTTAGTTTTTCAATAATGGAATTTTTGTCTAATAAATGCATTATGTGGTGGTTTGGAAAAGAAAAATTGAGCAATTACTAACAGCTCTTCATTCTTACACTGGCTAAAATAACTAGCCCATATTATGTTATGAGGAACAGAAACATCAATATCTTTCATTTCTGCAAGAAATTTAAAAAATCACAAAACTGATCAAAAGATTTCACATCATCTACACACAGTCCTCTATGATAAATGTGTGGAAACCATACTATCCCACTCAACTGGCTCTCTTAAAGACATTCACCTGAATGAAGAAGCTTCTCCCAGTGCTTTCAGGCACATGTTCAATTCAGGAGCTTATACAATTCTGGATATTTCTTTTGAAAACTTCACATTCATCAGCAGTTTCCTCTTCTTCTTCAGCCTTATCTTAACTCTGAGGGTAATGAACTTCCATCTACTTCTTTCTGCCAGAATATTCCTTACAAAAGCAAGAGTGATGAGGATAAAGAGACTTTCACATTTTAAAAGTCAATATTCTGACATTGTCAACATTTCTCCGGGATAGTTCATGCCTTGTAGGTTATTTTTATTGATTTATTTTTGTCAATTTGGGGGGGGGGGGGGGGGGGGGGTGTGTGTGTGCGCGCGCCTTATTTCTCTATTTCCCAAGCACTATGTTTTTATTTTGTACTTGTTTGATCACTGCATTTGACTTCGGCATACATTTTATGTAAGGGCTTGCTTCCTCCTGCATTTTCTAAGGGTTTGTATTCCTGGGGTAACAGCTGGTGCTGTGGTGGGAGCAAACCCAGCACCTTCGGTGTTGTCAGTCGTATCACTTAACCACTAGCCTACACCATCCCCTAATGGCCTGTAACAAGATGAGGACATAAATAGCACTTGCACTGAATTAGCTTCTATTTCAGGTGATGCAATTCGGCTGGCTTTTATTCATGTAAATGTTGAACAGCAATGGGGAAAGAAGTCAACCTTGGCGAACACCTGTATTTACCTTCTTCTTTGTTCTTCCTCAGAGCAAGGTCCTGGTTTCTCTTACAAAGGACACGGTTGTTTGTAAGGCTGTTTTATCTCTGTGCAGCTTTTGTCTCATATCTGTCTCGCAAGGCCAGTTTTGTTCTCCCTTTTTTTGCGTGAATATGCAACTTTGTGGGATGTGTTCCACGGTCATGATATGCTTCCAATGTGGACTCTTGTCATCTGTCCCAATCCTCATTTTGTTGGTAAAGATGACCCTTGAGTCTGTTATGCCAAGTTCTCAGTCTGAAGATGATGACTTGCTCTGCTCTAGTTCTGTTTAAGTAGCTGTCTTCTTTTTGGAAGTTGGGCTATTGATCAGCCCATTTCCCCCCGAAAGTTGGCTTTAATTATGGTCTTGGCCTCATTATATGTGACGCTCAGGTTTGTTTGTGGAGATGCTCCTCCACTCTTTACTAGTTTGTCTGCAGCTTCATTGCCTTCAATATTACAGTGGATGGGATCCACTGTATGACCAACCTTGGGTGTTCTGCTGAGAGCTGTGTCAGGGAGAACATACATTGCTCGATATCTTCATCTTTGTGTTGTTTTAGCGCTGCTAATACTGGTGTAGTATCAGTCAGGAATATTATGTTTTCTTGCTGGATATCTTTATCTTGGATTACAATCTCAGCTTCGGCCTTCAGTGCCTCTGCTTCTGCACGAAAGTTAATGCATCAATTGTTCTTATGATGATTTTATTCATGCAATGCTGTGTTGTTACATTATCAAGTAGCTGACCTTGAACTCCATAATCCTATAATATCATTCCCAATTTAAGGGGTCGGCGTGGCCTAGTGGTTGAGTGGCATGGCTCACAACCGGAAAGTGCTGGGTTCGATCCCCATCACAGCACCGACCGTTACCCCGGGGAAGCAAACCCTTAGAAAATGCAGGAGGAAGCAGGCCCTTACATAAAATGCATGCTGAAGTCGGATGCACTGGGCCGACAGGCGCAAAATAAAAACCACAGTGCAACGCACACCGCCTTGGGGATAAGAGAAATAAGGCGAACGAAAAAAAACAAAAACAATTATTCCCAATTTATTCCTAACTACTGTATGAAAAGCTTTTTCCTGATTTAAAGATTTTTCCAGCTGACTTGCTAAACTGGGTTTATATCGTGCCAGAGTTAGAATTCACTGACGGACAGACAAAAAATTCAGGCCACGGATTGTGCCTGGTACAACCCCCTTCCTCCAGTCGACCAAGCTGTAAATGGGTACCTGATGTATGAGTTGGGTCAGGTTAAAAACAGCAAGAAAGGGAACTGGCCACCCCACCTCACATATGCTGCGGCTTAGTACATGAAGAGTTATCTTCATCCCAGACCACAATTGTTGCCATGGGGCTGACTTTTATCACATGATCAATAAAAACAATATTAAGATGTTTGCCGTATTCAATTGCAGTTTTACGTATGAAATGAAAGAGACCGTGGAAGACTTTGATCTGGAAATGTTCAAAAATATCTTAAATAATATTTGAGAGAGAGTAAAATTAGCAACAACAGCATCTACTTACCTAAAGTGAATATAAATGAATTGTTGATATTATACGGTAAGGTAAATCCGTAATTGATAAGTAGTTTGGCATTATCATGAGGTCCGTAGCTGATAAACACTTGATCATTCTTCTTGTATGCATCATGAGTTACAATATCATAGCAGTTGGATCTGGAGTTGATTCCTGCAGACACCTAATCACATTCAAGGTTGAGCACAGGCATTATGAGACAATAGCAAGAGGTGTGCACAAAGTAGATGGGGAGGTTAAAAGGTTAAAGATAAGGTCTTGACGTAATCGTCACGGGTTTCCCCATATGGCTCAGTCTCTGTCAGCAGAACAGTATACCGTCTGCAAACTACGAACTCCGTAGCTCCAGGGATCTCTGGAAAAATTGACATCATGAACTGACTGTCGCAGCTCGAAGTCAAATCTGACTGTTTGAACATGAGGCAAACGGCTTGACCACTTCGCCACTGAGACCCTCATATGGGGAGGAAGACTAATGTCTGGTCAGGCAAAACATACTGATCAGACATGTTAGTCAGGATCAAGCAAAATATACTGGTCAACGCCCTCACCTTGGCTTACTCGTAGCCCTCCCTGGAAACGGGCTGTTTTCATGGCAGTCTGGCTAACGAGGTGAGGTATTGACGTGATCCTTATAGTAGTGAGCGACACGCAGATGAAGCCAAGCATAGCACAACCCCCTGGAATACCTCTGTCAACATTTATCAGCACGCTCGGGATGTGAAGAAAGCTACCAGAACCCACCACTTAATGTCCTTTTCACAAAAGAGTAACCCACTCATTTTGGGTATTAAACAACAACAACAACACAAAGAAGATCTGAGCACATCCTTTTTGTTTGTCGCTTTCTGTTTCTTAAAAGTACACCTCAACTTTTGCAATTGGATTGTGTATAACGACTTCTGAACCATAACTATTACAATGGTGGTTTCTGTGGCAATATGTTTTATGTGATGTTGCCAGCACCGTAGTTGCCCCTTGCGGCATACTTTGTAGGATGATTCTTCTTATTGCTCTTTGTTCATCCTGAAAAGGACGTTTTTGACACTGTGTCGAAGTTTACAGTAAGGCTGCGATATCTGCATCTTCATCCCAACACATCTGACTTTAGCACAGCGTTTTTGGGACCAGTTTGCCTTTCCTCTTCAATCCTTAATTTCTTAGCCACGCTGCATGGTTGCGATCTGTTTCCAGGGTTACCACTTGAAAGAGGAATCAGAGAGAAGAAAAACCCGGTCCCAAAAATGTCGTGCTGAAATCAGATGTTTTGAATCACGATGGAGAGCGGGATTTTTTCACATTGATCGTCTGGTAAAAATTCCCCTGGTCTCTGGGTAGTGAGATTGGACACCCGTGTTCACTGTCGAGCACGTTAAAAATCCCATAGCAGAAATAGAAAAGAGTAGGCTTAACGACCACTGCTCGGACCAAATGAAAACATCTAGTTAAAACCCCAGGAAATTAAAATACAGACTACAGATAGCCTTATGCTACCCTGAGAACAGGGTCCGAATACCAGGATTCTAGTATCCAAGTAAGTACTGTCCGGCTGCTTTCTGAGAGTGTGTCCAATCCATCCTCATGAGGATCTCCGTCCACGTTTTCAAGTACGGCTCGAAATGTAAGAAGTATATGTCAGAAGTACGGCTTGAGATGTAAGAAGTACAGCTCGGGATGTAAGAAGTGCGGCTCCGGATGTATGAAGTACGGCTAGAGATGTAAGAAGTATAGGTCAGGATGTCAGAAGTACGCCTCGGAATGTAAGAAGTACAGCTCGGGATATAAGAAATGCGGCTCATGATGTCAGAAGTACGGCTCTGGATGTAAGAAGTACAACTCGAGATGTAAGAAGTACAGCTCTGGATGTAAGAAGTACAACTCGGGATGTCAGAAGTACGGCTCTGGATGTAAGAAGTACAGCTAGGGATGTAAGAAGTACAACTCGAGATGTAAGAAGTACAGCTCGGGATGTAAGAAGTACGGCTCAGGATGTATGAAGTACGGCTAGGGATGTAAGAAGTACAGCTCGGAATGTAAGAAGTACAGCTCGAGATGTCAGAAGTACAACTCGAGATGTAAGAAGTACGGCTCTGGATGTAAGAAATGCGGCTCCGGATGTATGAAGTACGGCTAGGGATGTAAGAAGTATGGGCCAGGATGTCAGAAGTATGCCTCGGAATGTAAGAAGTACAGCTCGGGATGTTAGAAGTACGGCTCGGGATGTAAAAAGTAATGCTGTAACTCACCACCAAACAAAACTTGGTCAAAAGTTGAATTAACTCAATACAAGCAGCTTCCAACAACAACATTTTGATTTGTGTTGTTTTTTTTCTTGATGTCTAAGGTCATAACTTAGGTTGTTCTTTTTGTCTCTGTGCCCACATAACACTGACATATACTTGTCACTGTCTATGTTGACATTTTATATAGTTTTCCTTCAGTCCTTGATTTTTACCCTTAAATGAAAACATATTAAAATTTATGTTACCTCTAAGTCTAGAAACTTAACAACAACACCATGAAAATCTCAAAGGGTGTATTATAATAGTAAACATTAGTTTGCAAACAGCACTTAACTTTTATGTAACCTTTGGCGAAAAAATGCGCCAGGGCATTGTCTGTTGCTTTTGTCTGACATTTAAAAAAAACATTTTAATCAGGTAGACAACCGGGCTGCAGTAGAAATTGTCTGAAAATATTGCACTTTTGATTGTAAAGAGTTCCACTTCCATCCTTTCTAGTTGAACACAATATCGATTTTGAAATTTGTTTTAGACATAATTTCTTCTGTTCACTTGGATTTGAGGATTCACCCATTATTGAGAATGGGGAAGTTTTTGCAACAGGTCTTTCTAAAGGTAGATCTGTTTAGTTTGTTTATGTAGATATAATAAATACGTTTGCAGTGGAAACTAACAGATATTCCGATCTTGACGCCGAAAATGGTTAAGTCTATATGTTTGTGCTATTTTTCAACACTATCCCCTTTATCTTCTTGTATCTCAGAAACTAACACATACAACAAAAAACAATAACACCAACAAGTTCTTTATTAATCTATGTCTCTGCAAATAATAAAATCATATCTATAGACCAACAAATACAAATTTACAGGCTCTCAAAGTCAACAACAATAGTAAAACGTGACGTACTGAAAAAAATAATGTGGCTCCGTAAAGTTTAAGATTTATGTTACCTCTAAGTCTAGAAACTTAACAACAACAACATGAACCAGCAATTTGTACCTGTGAGGAATCATTGTGATTAAGAAGGTCCAAAAAAGGAGCAAGAGCAACATTACTCTCTTCAGGATCAAGTATGAGTAATGGATGAGGAGAGGTTTGCAAGTAAACAGATCGGGTGTTGACAGTTGACCATGCCCATCTTACATCAGACTCGTTAAACTTGTGCTCGAACGATGACGCACTATTCTTGAAAAATGTTTTAATTTTGTCAAAGGCCTTGCTGAATCTGAAAAACAGTAAAACATCAAGGACAAAATGCAAAAATATAGCTTATGAATACATTTACATGTAGCATGTCCATAATGTAGATAAATGTAGTCATCCACATGGATAGATCCTATATGGAACATAATTACAGAATGGGCAAGAACAATATTAGAATGATAGATAAAGGAAGGGACTTAGTGGTTATAATATAGCATACAGGTAAAGTGAGTAGGCAAGTCCAGGTAGCAGTGAATAAAGCAAATGCAATGTTAGGTATGATAAAAAGAAACATTAAACACAGGAGTAAGGAAGTGATTGTCAAACTGTATGAAGCATTGGTTAGACCTAGATTAGAGTACTGTGAAACAGGTGTGGAGTCCTTATCGTAGAGGAGATATAAACATGTTGGAAAGGATACAAAAAAAAGAGCCACAAAGCTGATAGTAAGATTTCAGAATTACAGTTATGAGGAAAGACTCAGAAAAACCAGCCATCAACATTAACACTAATAAATAGATCAAAGCTGTAGTGGTACTGAATGTCAAAAGCTTAAAAAAACACATAAAGATAATGGCTCAGTGATTGCATCAAAACAAAAACAAAATGATATCTCTATGGCTACAAGGCCTTTGACAGGGACAAAAACAAACAATTAACAAATCAAACACACAAAATAATGACCTGATGTAAAATGAGCGGTAAAATTTCGCCACCGTAACAGGAAGTGACAATTTACACTATGTCTTGTTTGTTGTTGTAAGTGTGTTTGAGTGTATGTATGTACCTGCAATCCTTGCTCAAATTAGGCCCTACCTCTGTTTGGCTAATACTGCTGAACTTATAACAGAAGGAGTCAATAAGTTCATGTCCATCTCAGAAAAGTATAGAGGTGTGCTGTATTCCTGTGGCAGGGAGTTGATATAGTGAAACCATGGCGACCTATCTCCATGGTAGCGTTCTTTAACTAAAAAGATGGTCAGCAGCTGTTGGGGTGTGAACTGTTTCTTCTCCCTGAAAGCAAAACAGGACAGGCTAAATTACTGTTTCTTCTGGGGAGGAAGACTAACATTTGATCAGGCAAAATATACTGATCAGACATGTTAGTCAGGGTCAGGCAAAACATACTGGCCAAGACCCTCACCTTGGCTTCCAAGTAGCCCTCCCTGGAAACGGGCTGTTTTCTTCATGGCAGCCTGGCTGACGAGGTGAGGGATCGACGTAATCCCCGTGGTAGTGAGTGACACGCATTTGATGATAAGCATGGCATGTCCACCTGGAGAACCCTGGTCCACCTTCATCAGCCAGCTCAGGATGTGAGGAAAGCTACTGCAACCTGCCACTTAACGTTCTTTTCAGATCGCAAAAAAGAGTGGCCTACTCATTGTAAACAATCGCAAACAACTGTTTCTTCTTTATGAAAGCAAACATGACAGGCTAAATTACTGTTTCTTCTCCATAAAAGCAAACAGGACAGACTAAATTACTGTTTCTTCTCCATAAAAGCAAATGGGACAGACTAAATTACTGTTTCTTCTACCTGAAAGCAGACATGACAAGCTAAATTAATGTTTCTTCTCAATAAAAGCAAACAGGACAGGCTAAATTACTACTGTTTCTTCTACCTAATAGAAAACAGGACAGGCTAAATTACTGTTTCTTCTCCATGATAGCAAACAGGACAGGCTAAATTACTGTTTCTTCTACCTGATAGCAAACAGGACAGGCTAAATTACTGTTTCTTCTGATAGCAAACAGGACAGGCTAAATTACTGTTTCTTCTACCTGATAGCAAACAGGACAGGCTAAATTACTGTTTCTTCTCCATGATAGCAAACAGGACAGGCTAAATTACTGTTTCTTCTCCATGATAGCAAACAAGACTTAACTTAACGCCTTTATACTGGTTTAGAAGACTGCAGAGTCTGT
This sequence comes from Ariolimax columbianus, assembly GCA_036924085.1. Lineage (NCBI taxonomy): Eukaryota > Metazoa > Mollusca > Gastropoda > Stylommatophora > Arionidae > Ariolimax > Ariolimax columbianus. The sequence continues at coordinate 36,698,683 of JAVGWX010000023.1, read as the reverse complement.
ATACAACCAGTTTAATTTACATTTCCTTGCTCTAAAAGCTATGCGCATCCAATCTATTCTTAAATGCATTAATTGTCCTGCCTCCACTACTTCCTGTTGCAATGCATTTCAAGCATTTACCGCTCTCTGACTAAAGAAATAATTGCTAATGTCTAATCTGGACCTTTTTTTTAAAGTTAATTTGAGTCTTTCCTCATAACTGTAATTCCACTACCAGCTTTGTCGGACAGGTTAAATTGTCTTCAAAACACATTATAAATGGAAAAAATGTGCAGTACTCTTGTGGTCGAATGGTACATCCTACACAGTAACTTCTTCTTCTTCTTCGTACGCAGTCAGACAGTAACCATTATTTTTTCGAAAAAAGCGGCGGTCATCCTGAGGCTGTCGCCACTGCCATAGAGCTTGTCTTGCAGTTCCACTGGTGATGGCCACATCTGCTCTCTCTAATCCTCGTATGTCGGGCAGTTCTGCAGCAGATGTTCAGCGGTCATTTTGCCAGTACCGCACGGGCATTCGTCGGTACCACCTATCTTCAATTTGTTGAATAGGTGGTACCTCAGTCTGTTGTGACCAGTGCGAAGTCTGAAGACAACGACCTGCTCTCTTCGGTTCAACTGGTAATAGGCATCGTTTTTGGTGTAACCAGTATGTTCGGTTTCCCATTTGGTCATGTATCTGGCTTTGATAAGCCGTTTTGACTCTTCGTACGTCATACTAGTATCCTCCACAGTAACTGAGTGACAATAGTTTCAGGACAAATTATTTCAAAACTCTAGCATCTTGACCACTGTCTGCTAACACATGTTATCCCACTCCATGACATGACAAAGAACTGTGTTTTAATGCTATTAACTCCTGTAAGACGGCACGTTGCACCATCATCACATGTAGTCTCTATATATATACTCTAAGGCAGCAAATTAACTGTCAAGACAAATTTGTTGGACAAAGCTTATCATTTGATCTGATCTTTGTTTGACTCGCCACAGAACAGCATCTGAATTTTTGTTGGTTTTTGCTTTCTTTTTCTATTCCCTTACATTGCACTATGTTTTTTATCTTGTGCCTGTTGGCCCAGTGCATCCAACTTTGGCACGCATTTTATGTAAGGGTCTGCTTCCTCCTGCATTTTCTAAGGGTTCACTTCCCCGGGGTAACGGCCAGTGCTGTGATTGGGGGCCGAACCCAGTATCTAAATGAGAATACATGGTCTTTCTTCTTTTCTCTTTTTGTTCTGCGTGTGCTTTCAGTGGCATGTTATGAAGAGGTTTCTTGACCGGGCCCTAGTTTGGGCTTCGTACACAGGGAGCTTTATTGCTTCTGTAATTTCTGCATACCATCTTTTGCGTGGTATTTTCTCTTTTTGTCCTGAATGTGCCTTTCAGTGGCATGTTATGAAGAGGTTTCTTGACCGGGCCCTAGTTTGGGCTTCGTACACAGGGAGCTTTATTGCTTCTGTAATTTCTGCATACCATCTTTTGCGTGGTATTTTCTCTTTTTGTCCTGAATGTGCCTTTCAGTGGCATGTTATGAAGAGGTTTCTTGACCGGGCCCTAGTTTGGGCTTCGTACACAGGGAGCTTTATTGCTTCTGTAATTTCTGCATACCATCTTTTGCGTGGTATTTTCTCTTTTTGTCCTGAATGTGCCTTTCAGTGGCATGTTATGAAGAGGTTTCTTGACTGGGCCCTAGTTTGGGCTTCGTACACAGGGAGCTTTATTGCTTCTGTAATTTCTGCATACCATCTTTTGCGTGGTATTTTCTCTTTTTGTCCTGAATGTGCCTTTCAGTGGCATGTTATGAAGAGGTTTCTTGACCGGGCCCTAGTTTGGGCTTCGTACACAGGGAGCTTTATTGCTTCTGTAATTTCTGCATACCATCTTTTGCGTGGTATTTTCTCTTTTTGTCCTGAATGTGCCTTTCAGTGGCATGTTATGAAGAGGTTTCTTGACTGGGCCCTAGTTTGGGCTTCGTACACAGGGAGCTTTATTGCTTCTGTTATTTCTGTATACCATCTTTTGTGTGGTCTTTTCTATTTTTAAATTAAACATGCAGTTGGGTATCTTGAAGCTTTTGAGTAATTCTCTCTTCTTCTCTTAGTCTCTCATCTTCTATCCGTGGGGCTGTAGAGGTCCTTAATTTAAGTATTTACTTGCAATCAAGTGTGCAGACAAACACGTCATTGGCCTGGTGTGTCTTTTGCATGATGGAGGAATCGCCTCCTTTTGAGCCTTTACTATTTGGTTGAAATTTTTTTACCTTTAGAGTTTTTGCCAAGACAGCAACTAACAGCCTGTTCTTTTAAATTGCCAAGAGTTCTTTTATGTGCATAGCATATACACGAAACCTCTGAGTTTATTGTGTCTCTGATAGGATTAGACACTAATCCTATCTCCCTTTTGACCAGGGGATGCTTGAAACTTGAAAGATTAGAACACACGTTGTGCACTTTCGTTCGTTCTTTCCTTAAGAGATGAGCGTCTTACCTCTCAGTTGTAGTGACCCCTGCTTTAGAGTAAATAATAAATAGCATTCATAAGCAATGAATAAACAGTGGAAAATTATGTTTTTATTTCAAACGTTTTTTCCTGTTTACGTTTATTGATTTTATTTTAGAACATGTGAAATGATGAATTCGACTAATCCTGCAGTTTCTTGGTTATACAAGATTGTATGGAAGTTAGATCTAGTGGTAATTTGACAAAGAACTAACAATTATTAATGCCTGCAATAGCATCCTACTGTAGTAACTTGATACTTGGTATTTTAACAGCATCAGTAAAGAAACTTCCAAAGCAGACACTGCTCTTGAGCATGAAGTGTTAGAGACTTCATTGTACGAGGCCACAGCTTGCTAACCTTTACATTTTTTTGGGTGTTTGCCTCTATTCCCCAAGGCACTATGTTTTTATTTTGTGCCAGTCGGCCCAGGGCATCAGACTTCGGCATGCATTTTATGTAAGAGTCTGCTTCCTCCTGCATTATCTAAGGGTTTGCTTCCCCGGAGTAACGGCTGGTGCTGTGATTGGGGAGCGAGCCCAGCACCTTCTGACTGTGAGCCATGTCCCTTAACGCCTGGCCCACACTGTCCCCTACAGCTTGCTAATGAGGTGGGGTGATCAATTCTCTACCTTGCTGCATTTTCTTCTCTAACAGTAAACCAGATACCAATTTACAGCTGGGTCAAGAGAAGTGTGCTGTTAATGGAATTTGAACCTTATACCTCCTTTGCCGCGAAACACGAGTGCTCTACCACTATACCAAGCAGACTACAACTGCAGAAACAAACTATTTTGGAAATAAATGCCTTTTTTCCACAAAGGATGGAGAAAAGTTATTTAGTTGAACTAATATTTGCAAAATCAAGAACAAAAAACAGTTTTAATCAGGTAAAAAATTAATTTTGTAAAACAATAAAACAAATACTTGATAAATTAGCCATAAAACACCAAAAAGGTGACACAGTTCTTACTTCTGTATTATAGATCCAATATCACTGTCAAAAACTGTTGTAGTTGTTATCAAGAGTTGCGCTGGTATAGAAACAATGGTTTCCCCTGGACTGATATTCTTTATGGCTCTCAAACCTCGTCCAGTATCTAAAAATGAATGCAGTCAAAGTAAAACAGGTGAGGAACTGGAAGAGGCTTACACTTTCACATATTTGGGCAGCCACACTGATACTTCAGGTGGCAATGAGGCAGATGTAAGGGCTAGAATTAGAACGGCAAGGACAGCATTGGTGTTACTGAATAATATATGGAAATCCTGCGAAATAAAGACTAATACCAAGTTAACTCATTCACTCCCGCAATCTGATACATTGACTTCTGGATTTTTCAAGAAAACCCAGGAGCCGATATACCGGCTTTTGCGACTGTGTTCACAAAGTCACACATTTTCCTATTCTTAGTTCTAAATGTTTTATTTTGGTTATTGGCGGAAGTCCAGATTTTGAACTTTTCATTTCTAGAAGAGTTAACGTGTCTCTTGTGTCTCAAGCAATGGTAGTAACAGTTCATAAATTCAGTAAAGGTTCAAGATCCTGCCCAGCCATAGTAGTGTGTATAATATAAATGTGTATATTTATATATTTCTTCTTCTTCTTCTTCGTACGCTGTCAAACGTCAACCTTATTTTTATATTTAATACGGCAGGAACATTTTTTCCGGGTGTGCGTAAATTGTAAACTCATGTTGATTGGTGCTTTTTTTTAAAGCACATTTCTAACCACATATCTTCGGTAAAATATGAATACTGTGAAAACAACTGCACCAAATTAGGTGTAACTTTCAGAACATCTTCCCTTGTGGATTACCATCAATAAAATGTCATTACGTTATTCGTGTATTGGCGTTGAGCTGAATAATGTGTTGATGAGGGGGGAAATGATTTTTAAAAAAAATTAAAACGATTAAGCAACTATAATCTTTCATACACAAATGTTCACCGCCATTTGTAAAATATGTATATTCATTGTATTCTAACCGCAATTGTGAAGTTTGGTATATAACATGTTATTTCAGGAAACTTTTATTGAAGATAAATAGATCACAACTAAGTGTTTTCTGTGTTTGAGTTTTACATTAGAAAAAAATTGCATCTAGAGGCTCAAAATATTTGGGAGTGAATGAGTTAAGATGGTTTAACCAAAATTATTTTTTATAACAACCTTTGAAATAAGCAGTTTCTAGTCGATGCCAGCACTCTGACTTCCATTGTCTGTTACCCACAGTGTTCTTCATCCATTGCAACAGTTTCACATATTCTGGTAGGTGTGTCTGTGATGTTCCTGATGGTGTCAAATAAAAACAGAATTCAAATTATTGTTATATTTCCAGATCGATGTTAAGCCTATAGTATTTTATCGATAGATAATGTGAGTGACAGTAATCAGGGTCTATGGAAACATTCTGATTTCCTTCTTATTCTGTGTTCATCCTGAATAGGAAGTTTTTTAACATCGTAACAAAACAATCCCAATTCTCTAGGCCAAGCTGCATGGTTACAGATTAGAAAGGTAACTTGATGAGAACAGGCGGGTTTTAGGAACGGCTAATCAACCAATGACCACCTCCACACAATGAACCAGTTGATAGAGAGAGTGCAGAAAGTAGGTATGTCCCTATGCATTTGTGTCTGTAGACTACAAAAAGGCCGTTGATAATGTGGAAATACATGCAACAGCAATTGCCTTGAGGAACCAATGTATCAACGAAAAATATGCCCAGCTTATCGAGATGATAAACAAAGGCTGCTCAGCTGAGATCACTCTTTTCCACTAGACACTTTCCATAACCATACACCGAAGAGTACAACAAGGAGATACTATCTCCCCAAAACTGTTCACAGCTGCCACTGAAGAAATTGTTTGGTCCTTAAACTGGCAGGGTCGAGGTGTCAACATAGATGGCAAGATGCTCTCCCACCTCCATTTTGCGGATGGCATTGTGATCTTCAGTCACAGTATGGCAAAAACTAAACAAAGCCTGAACGAGCTGAATTAAGCAGGCAAAGGGGTTGGCCTGAATATAAATAGAAAGAAGACTAAATTTCTATTGAACACTTTCTGCCCTACATTGGAACTGTGATTGCAAAATGAGCAATTGAAAATGTCAATGCATACGTTGACCTAGGCCAGGAAATCAATAACAGCCACAACATTGATATGGAGATCTGACACAGGAGAGTGGCAGGCTGGCCCAGCTTCAACCGCATGACACCGATACTCAAGCAGATGATGGATATCAAGGCCAGGCCACACCTTCAATGTCGTTTTTATCCCAACAATGGTATATGTGTGTTAGGTTGGGATTCTCAGCAAATCAAACGCAGAGAAGCTCTGTATTACCAAAAGAGCAAAGAGTCCTAAATATCTTCCTAAGAGATCATATACGAAACACCAACATTTGCGACCAAACAGAGTTTCGGGATGGTGTCGATTCTGCATCAATGCGAAAGTACAGATTGGATGGTCATGTGGTCCCCAGCATAACTGACAATAGATGGATGAGGTGTCTTTCTGGCAGCCACACAACTATAACCACCTGTGTAGTCGCCCACCAACGAGATAGAGAGATAATCTGTACCACGCCTTTGGACCATCATGGTACTCCAGGACGAAGGACAGACATAGATTCAAGCAGCTTTTGGCTACCTGGCATCACACAACCTTGCCTGATTGAATACCAGGATTCAGGTATTCAAATAAGTATAAGTTAAAAACAACATCATTGTCCTCCGGGCAGACGCATAGATGCTAATTCCCTCTCAGCAAATTGCAAAGAGTGTAGATACTGATGACTCGTGTAGCTCACCGGTTATACACACTCCTGCTCAGTCCTCTCAGGTGCCCCTCTCTGCTGACCCTGCATATGATTCCAAAATTCCTCAATCTGTACATTACTGATTCATTGACTGTGTAGCAGAGTCCAGGTTTCCACTGGGGTTATTCTATCTAGAATGTTACCACACTCATCCACATCATTCACGACAACACACAGCAAATAAGATAGCACGCAGCAGGCGGCATATTTATTATATTATACTCATACAACAACTATTAAAGTGAGTCCAATGAAATTACAAACAATACAAGAAATACAATCTTATCTAAATAGATACTCAGAGTTTATAAGCATAAGCTATTAATGTTGCTCCAGACTAATCCAACCCAGTTCTAGCCGCACACTCCCCTTCCCTTATCTGCAACCTCAACACACTCTCAAAAACTCGTCCTCACGTTTGTATTCTGTGACACTCAGATCGTCTCAGGCGGGTGATCTTGACATAATACATTCAATATATTCAATGTATACTCACATATGATCACACACTCAATCGATCTGCATATACACCCACTCTGGAACATACATCGTTCCCTCGGTGTCTACACACCACACACACATCCAGATCTCTCCTAGTCGATCTGTACACACATGTAACCATTTAGGACATACCTTGTTCACAAGGTGTCCTGCACATACAACACACATTCAGGTCTCTATTAAACACAGTGCGCCCAACACATACCTTATAGAGCGACTGGCCAAGACTCAAAGGCGTATGCTGGTTCTGCAACCCTGTTCTATCTCACTAACATTCATAAAACAGCCTATCTTCTTCTTCTTCTATTTCGTTCGTTCTCAATCTCCCACTACCAAACCCTGAAAGGGCTTAAGTAGCAGAATGTAGTCCAGAGAATGGAATGCGTTGTGTCGTAGTTTACAGCTTGGCTGCGATATTTGCACCTTTCGGTCCAACACATCCGACTTCAGCAAGCATTTTTTGAGTACCAGGTTAGCATTCCTTCTTCGATCCCTTCTCCTTAGCCAGTCTGCCCTGCTGCAGCCTGTTATCCAGGATCACCACGTGGAGGTGTAGAAGGGTCTTGGCAGCTATGGTTCGCTGGCCCTGATGCTAGCAGTCAGCTATGGGTCGCTGACCACTGCAGCTCATGCGTTGCTCAGCATCTTGATCCCAAACAGCCTATCAATTACTCTTCTATTAAGTCGGTCAGCTAAACAGACTCCTAGCTAAATTCTTTCTCTCTCTCTCTCTCCATGGCCAGTCTGCTTGATTTAAACTTTGTCTAGTGTTATATAGTCTCAAGCAGTATTAGAGCTATCCAATCGACCTCTGGGGGATGTCTTGACCCAGCCATCCACTAGTTGGGATCTGCCTCCATTTAGTTGTTATTGGCACGAATCACTCCTAATTCCTGCCACTCAAAATGTTGCATCAAGATCTGCTGGCCTCTGTCTGTCACTAATCCCCCACTACCCAAATTGGAATGCCAGTGGTTAGCACCTAGCCTCTACCTGTACTAGACACATTCTTTCCCCCAAACCTGTTTTCCTTTGTTGACTTAGTATCGAGACGGTGAGTGACCTTGGCATAGTACCGAGATGGAGAGTGACCTTGGCATCCATTCAGGTACCTTTGTTCTCAGAGTTGCTGACAACATCACTCTTGCCCTAAACGCTCATGCTCAGGCTGGAACTGTTACAACTGCAGAGAAGTCCAATCAGGTTTCTTACAGCGTAACACAGATCAATCGGTATATAAGACAGCATCAGAATCCTGGCAATTTTCATTTATTAGTTGTTTTTTTGTATTTTGAACAAAAAGAGTGATAAATTGATCTACTGTTGATATAGGAAGGATCTCTTCTTCTCTAAATTTTGTTCCATGTGGAGCATAAGGCAATCACAGCAGCTGACCTTCCAGAAAGTCTGTATTACAGGATTTCTGTATAGTCTTTCAGTAGCGCTTTTGTAGCAATTCATTTTAACATGACGAAGTTACTATCCGCATTTTAGTTACCCTCTACAACAGTAGGCCTATTCTTTGCTCTCTGGGAACCATATGCTTAAATAGGAATATATGTGGCTTGCACAATTTTTGTTTACCTTGGCATAATCTGCTTATGTGATTAGATCTTCGCTGCCTTCCACATCGTCCCAATTTCTTCATTCCATCTACTTCAAGTTTCTACCATTTGATTTGTTGTGCTGCAATATGAATTCACTTTATTAAAATAAAGGTAAGAAAATTAGTACAACCATACTCGAAGACACTCTGTATCTTTGATCTATAAAATTGTTCTCTCACAAAATCTAATCAAGTTATCAATAGAGACTTTGCATCCATCCATGCTTCCTTTAAATGATGATGTCATAATCTACAAATAATTCTCTACTTTTAAAAGCATAATTCAAACCAGTTACAAGTTGTAAAACTACGCAGCTATGTACACTATCAGCTGATATACAGATTTTTGGCAGAAATAAAACAAAGAAATGTGAAAACAAACATGGCATTGAGATATGATGTTGCATATGGAGATCCAAAACATCTATTAGAAACAAAATAAAAACTATACTATGAATGCACAGGATTTTTCTCATGAATGGAGCTAAAAATTTAAAAAAAAAGGTAAGAAAAATGAAGGCACACTAAGAGGGTCTGAAAGCATAGCTTTTATGGGCATATTGAAATTGATAACAGTAAACTTGACGTTGGTGTTGTTAAAAAAAATATATGTAGCACGCCCTTTGCTGGACATCACTTCTTGGAATGCATTGTCACAAGAAATAGTGGACGCAGGGTCAATTAATACATTAAAAAATAAATTGGATGTGCAGAGCTATTTTTAGACTAAGGGAAGTTATAGAAACTGGTTTACAGACTCTGCAGTCTTCTAAGCCAGTTTAGAAATGTTAAGTTAAAGTTTAAAACCTCCAACCTATTTGGCTGTTATAAGTTTCTTGGCAGGTGTGCAGTGTGGTAGGTTGCTATTATTTTCCGTACATGGAGGAGTGATCGCAACGAGAAAAATAACCTGTGTCTGCCAAACTGGATGGGATTGTAAAATGGACGTTTAACCCCTAGGCCACGCAGCTTCCTATGGCATTGCAAATATGTTTAAAATGTATATGGAAGTTACATTGTTTTTTACATTAAATGGTGCTGCAGAAAAGTTATTGTTTCTTTTAAAAGAATATTATTGAAATTGGTGTTGTAACTAATCTATGGGAACAAAGTGACAGCTTATTTAAACAAAAAAGAAAGCATATTCATGCAAACTTCAAACTGTCAATGCCATACATAGTGACTATCTAAGTCACAGCAGATTAATACAGTAGACGAAAATCTCTGCTGAAGATGGATGTTTCGGACAGAAAGGTGCAAATATCGCATTCAAGCTGTAAACTAGCAACACAATGCATTCCGTTCTCTGGACTACATCCTGCTACTTGCAAAGCCCTGTTTTGGGCTTGATAGCGGGAGATTGAGAACGAATGCAGAAGAAAAAAATTATATAGTATGAGATGCCTTAAAAATACATCAGAGTAAGATGGAAAGCAATAAATAAAGACATAATCTAGTTCATCGCTCAATGTTCATGAAGTTTAATGATATTGTGTCACCAGAATCATATTCATGATTGATTGTATTTGGCTGTTTTTTTTCTGGAGTAGTATCACCATCAGCAATAGAGAAATTGTTTAGATCTATCATCAGTAAATTATTTTAATTGAACCTTTAGTATTTAGGTCCTTTAATTTAGATATTTTCGATATAATATTATTAGTTATTATTATTAGTATTACATCTGAAGTATGAAGCAATGTCCGTGTGTTGTGAAGGAACCCGCAACGCAAGAGAGTAAAGAATAATGACAGTATTATTTATTAGTCTAGTAGCACTAATAAGACTCTACTATGAATATGATCTATCATTTGCCAGGCATGTGGTAAAATCAAAAATGTGTTTAGGAGTATTGAGAATGTGGTCGACTATCAATTTACTGCATGTAGAACCTAGTCTAAGCCCTAAGAAGTGTAAAGTAAAGAAAGTAAGTAAGAAAGCAAACTAAACAGACTACGCAGTAGGTAGTAGTAGAGTAGTGTAGAGTTTAGACAGTTCAGACACGACACACTGTGACACTACTACAGTATCACTACACTCTACAGACACACTTTGACTTTGAGACTTCACACAGAAAAGGGAAATATAAGATAAGACGTCTACAAGCCCATTGCAGAAAATGAGCGACTAGGTCAAGTAATTAAATTTCATAAATTATTTGAAATACTAACATTCCATCTTTCAAACTTATCAGTGCAATTTTATTTGAAAATATGCACTAACACTCATTTACAAAGCATGTTTCAGATGGCGTCAGGTGTGTTTACTTCGTAAATGAGTTAAAGTTTTTAACAAATTACACCAAAGTAAACTTCCGGGTTGAAGAATATTCCAGATTTGGCAACATTTCACATGAAAAATTGTACATAAAGATGATGAATACTTTTGTCTTTTATCAACCTCATAGGAAGGCCCACATTGAAAAAATATTTTGGAACAAACATCAATTTAATGTCACTCCCACCTATTGTAACCTTTAATATATATATAAATTGGGTCTCATTTCGTGGACAGAGAAAAAACAAAACAAATGTGGAGGTCTTTAAAACGATGGAGGTGAAATGAGAATTAATTTTATTGATCGAGAAATCAGAGTTACACAGTAAGAATGTTGCACATTAAACAAAAAGACCGTACTAGAGTGTTGAGTAGAAGGCAGTCGTCTAAGAGGCAGGCACAGTTATCAGTGGATGGATAACATTAGGCGATGGACTGTAAAAGTGTAAAAAGCCTGTCAGATTACCCCATTTCTGTAGAGTACAATGGAGATATATTGCAGCCGACCTTCGATACGGTGATACTGATAGCACCTGAACTAAACTGAATATTAAAAAAAAACATATTTTTCAATCAAATCAATGAAAACCTTTCAGCTTGTTGTGAACCACGGGATCTACAACAAATACACACCAAATTCTTCTATTCTGAACCGTGTCTCATTTTCAATTAATGGTTATGATTTATCTGTTTGGATGCCAGAATGTGTTGCATATTGCTGAATAGTGAATACCATCTTGGCCATACGACACATCATACGTATTCTCTTTCTTATTTATTTTTTACAGCTGTCTTCTTTCGTTATTACATGACCTAGATAGTAGAAACTATGTATCTGTCCCAGTAGCTGATATTTTATTTTTATCATTTTTGTATAAATGAGGGCTATTTTTAAAATTGGTATTTAAGTATAAAACTCGCCCATTCAATTTTTGTCTAGCATAAACCAAAAATCCGGAAGTGACATGTGGAAGTTGCATATGTACGAAGAAACACTTATGTTGGGTCTTTTACAGTAAATCTGTGAAATGAATGTTTAGAAATATGTATTTAATAAAATAGTAACCTTTTCAAATAACGATAACTAAACCTGTAACTTTTATTTATCCAAATATGTTATCAGAAAATCTTCGTAACAAATAACCGATTTTATGGTTAAAATAGAACAGACTGAGATTGTTATGTTATTGTGAAAGAAGTGAATAGTGAATCTAAGACAGTAAGAATAAGAAGGGTTTTGTAGTATCTGAATTGACGTGCACATAGTCGGTGAGTGACCAGACGTTGATTGATTGACTTGGTTAAGCGTATATTTAAAGCGGTTCCAGAAGTTGAACATGCCTAATCCCAAGAAAGCGCAGCGGACAAAGGGCAATGTGAAGGTAAATTGTGATTCGCAATTCAATTAAAATCTATTTATTCTTTATTCATCTACTCGATAAACACGAAACAGTCCCAATTGTGGGGACGTGATGAAATAGTGCAGTATCTGTCATTTGTGATTCTACTACTTAGTCTTAATAATGCCTGGTCTTTAGGAGCATTCCTCTGGAATATATGTCTTTCATTACGAGCATTCCTCTGGAATATATGGCTTTCATTATGAGCATTCCTCTGGAATATATTTTCTTTATGTTGATCCAGCTGTAAATGAAAATGGATACTTGATGAAGTCATGGACAAATTTTGGAGTCGCCAAGGGAGCTACAGAGTTCGAACATTGTTGTCGGCATTTTCATCAATCATTCAATGAAAGGGACAGCTTATATGGAGGTATCCAAATGTAAGAAGTCGGTTCTATATACCAAAGTTCATTTCCATGTGTGGATCCTGGTCTTTCTTAGAATGGAGCAAATGGCACCTAACTATAAAAACATATTGTAAAAGATGACTATAGAAGTTTGTGCAAGAGGTTTGCAATCTCATCATGTAAAACAAAGTACAACAAAAATGATGACTCTCTGACGGTTGTATGACAGAAAGGTGCAAATATCTCAGTCAAGCTGTAAATTAGCATTCCGTTCTCCTGACTACATCCTGCAACTTGCAAAGCCATGTTCAGGGTTTGGTAGTGGGAGATTGAGAACGAACGCACAAAAGGAAGAAGATGTCTCACTGCAAGAGCACATAAATGATTTGGCATAGACTTAGAAGAAGCCAACTAGTAGGGTCAAATGCTCATAATGCAACAAAAAAGATTGATTTCTGCTAACTTGCTTTTACTAGATCACATTTTGAGGCTTATGCTTTTCTTTTCTGGGGATATATCAAATCCTTACTTTTTTAAGAATTGCAAACATTTCATTGAAATATTTATTTTAGTTTGAAGTAAAAAAAAAGTTAAAATCAATCAATGTCAGTCGCTCCTATTGGGACATGTGTCATTGACAACCCTCCTCCAGCAAGTTCAAACTTGAGCTGCCCTTTCTGCTCTCTGGAGTTGAGGTCCACGGACCACTTCTCATATTCTGAGGCCTTTCGTTTCCCAAGACAGCTTGCTTTTGTTTGGCTGTCAGTGTTTTTGTAATCAGCTTTTGTTTTTATGGATCTAGGTGGTTGGTCTTGATGACTTGATCCAACCCATTATACTCTAGGTAAGTTGACCGTTTTTAGTCTGATCTCATCCCCTTGACCTACCCAGTTTGGTTGATCCTTCTGGAAGTTTTCGCCTCCCCTGATATAGCTCTTAAGACCATACTAAGCAAAACACACAAACACCATCATCAAGACCTACTAGAAACACAAGGTTCCCACCAACATAGCTCACAGGATTGATAAACCCAAGTCTTATCATCACTTCAGAGTGGTGTGTTTGTGGTATTCTCATTCCAAAAAATAGTTATGCTTCTTGTGAACAATATATTAGCATATATACTGAAAATAACATAAGATAGTTGAATATATGTACGTATGTAAGTTGCATGTCCTTTGCAGACCATCTCTTCTTACAACTGCCAACCTATTTAGCTAAGTTTACTTAGCAGTTGTTCAATATGGTAGGTTGTCATTACTTTCCATACGCGGAGCGATTGCACAGAGGAAAGACAAACTGGTCTGCCAAACTGGACACAGTGTGAATCGAACTTCGGGATTGTGAAATGGTTTTCACCCCATAGCCATACTGCGTTAGCTAAGTATATAACAAATGAAAATCTTCTTGTTTTATCAATATTCTTGAAACGTGGACATGTTGTAATTATATTTGCAGCCCTCAAGCAGTAGTCAAGCTGCACAGTTATTAGCTGCATCAGGGCAAGCCCCAGTTGGATTCATAGGCTTCATTAATCAACCAGCATTTGTTCCAGCTAGTGAAACATTTGATGATGCTGAGTCAACAATAGATGATGATTTTAGGCTTGTCTTGCGCAAACTCTCTAAACGAGACTCTGTAACAAAAGTGAAGGTAAGATTGCTATTTTCATTTTTCAACTACTTTAATAGAATAAAACCACAGTCACCTTACAGGATTGCAGTAAAATATGACAAAAGAGGATTGTACTTGGGACTGGCAACTTCAATATGTAAAAACATTGGCATTATCAGCCACTGTAAAAGCATGGATAATACAGGCTTCCTGTAAGTAGACTAGCTGCAGTTAAAACCTATACTTAGGGGACGGCGTGGCCTAGTGGTTAAGTGGCATGGCTCACAAGCCGAAGGTGCTGGGTTCGATCCCCATCACAACACTGGCCGTTACCCCGGGGAAGCGATCCCTTAGAAAATGCAGGAGGAAGCAGACCCTTACATAAAATGCATGCTGAAGTCGGATGCACTGGGCCGACAGACGCAAAATAAAAATCACAGCGCAACGCACACCTGCCTTGGGGAATAGAGAAATAAGGCGAACGCAAAAAAAAACAACCTATACTTTATATTGGAGCAACAATCAAGATGCTGAGCAGTGCATAAGCGGTAGCGGTCAGCGACCCAAAACTGACTGCTAGAACCAGGGCCAACGAAATAGAGCTGCCAAAACCCTGCTCCATCTCCATGTGATGATCCTGAATAATAGGCTCTAGCTGAACAGACTAGCTAAGGAGAAGGGGTCGAAGAGGGAAGGCTAACCCCAGAACAGACTAGCTAAGGAGAGGGGATCAAAGAGGGAAGGCTAACCTCAGAACAGACTAGCTAAGGAGAGGGGATCGAAGAGGGAAGGCTAACCCCAGAGCAGACTAGCTAAGGAGAAGGGATCGAAGAGGGAAGGCTAACCTCAGAGCAGACTAGCTAAGGAGAGGGGATCGAAGAGGGAAGGCTAACCCAGTACTCAAAAATTAAAAATGCCTGCTGAAGTCAGATGTGTTGGACCGAAAAGTGCAAATATGGCAGTCAAACTGTAAACTACGAAACAATGCATTCCGTTCTCTGGACAACATCCTGTTACTTGGAGTGTGTAGTCTAGTTGACACTGAGCTGACTTGCTAGACTGGATTTATTGCATGCCATGGTTCTTCTTCTGCGTTCGTTCTCAATCTCCCGCTACCAAGTCCTGAACAGGCCATTCAAGTAGCAGAATGTAGTCCGGAGAACGGAATGCGGTGTATCGCTAGTTTACAGTTTGACTGCGATATTTGCACCTTTCGGTCTGACACATCCGTCTTTGGCAGCACCATGGTTCTAATTCACGGACGGACAGAAAAAATCGAACAGGAAAGAGGGGAACTGGCGACCCCACTTCACATAGGCTGCGGTTTAGTACATGAAGAGTTATCTTCATTCTCGATGGCAATTGTTGCCATACTGACCTTTACCTTTTCAGGGCTTGGTGACAGTTCGAGGACGAAGAAGAAGATATTGGAGCAGTAAGGTGAACAATTAAAAATAGTCAAACGAGACCAGCTGCAGTGATGGTCTTAACATTCGAGCTAAAAAGGTTAGGGATGTTATATAGGAGGCTGAATGGCAATATGAGTGTTTGTCTCTCACATCATAAGGACCAAGCTAAATTACTGGTTTTGCCATGCTACCGTCTACTCAGCTGTTAATTGTTAGTCAGTACACAGTTAGGGAAAGCAAGGCAGCAAAAAAGGGAACTTGTCACCACCACCTCAGAAAAAGTTGAGACCTAGTACAATGAATTCTCTTACACTTCATTCCCAACGGCAGCATCTGCTCTGTGACTACTTTTGCCTGTTACATGAGTCCTGCTCTACGACAAGGACGAGCCAGCCATCTAAGATATTGCTATTTAAACTTTTATGTGAACCTTTCAGTATAAGGACTAAAGGCTAGTGTCATGGCAACAATTGGCCGCCGGGGATGAAGAAAACTCTTCATGCACTAAGCTGCAGCCTATGTGAAATGGGGTGGTCATTTCCCTTCCTGCTGCTTATACCTTCCCGAACTCATGTTAGGTACCCCGTTACAGCTGGATCGACTGAAGAAGCAGTCATAAGAGGAACGAACCATGCCCAGATTTGTTTTCTATCTATGATTTTGAACCCTGGCACGTTGTAATCCCAGTTTTAGCAATCCAGCTCGCTGTCGACTAGACTACACGCTCCATGATAAGGACTACCCAATCTGAAAAAGATAAGCTGCTACGATGTAGAAGGAACATAGCTAGTAGAATGTTTGATAAGAAGGTGGGTTTTTGATTCTTACACGTTTAAAGCTTCTCCAGGTCTCAATGGAGGTGATCAAATTAGAGTTCCCATGTACATGGTGTGTTTATAAAAGAGCTTTTGAGAGTAGAATACATAAAAGAGCCTTTGAGAGTAGAATACAGAAAAGAGCCTTTGAGAGTAGAATACAGAAAAGAACCTTTGAGAGTAGAATATAGAAAAGAACCTTTGAGAGATTATAGAAATGAACTTTTGAGAGTAGAATATAGAAAAGAAACTTTGAGAGTAGAATATAGAAAAGAACCTTTGAGAGTAGAATATAGAAAAGAACCTTTGAGAGTAGAATATAGAAAAGAACCTTTGAGAGAATATAGAAAAGAACCTTTGAGAGTAGAATATAGAAAAGAGCCTTTGAGAGTAGAATATAGAAAAGAACCGTTGAGGGTAGAATATAGAAAAGAACCTTTGAGAGAATATAGAAAAGAACCTTTGAGAGAATATAGAAAAGAACCTTTGAGAGTAGAATATAGAAAAGAACCTTTGAGAGTAGAATATAGAAAAGAACCGTTGAGGGTAGAATATAGAAAAGAGCCTTTGAGAGTAGAATATAGAAAAGAGCCTTTGAGAGTAGAATACAGAAAAGAACCTTTGAGAGTAGAATACAGAAAAGAACCTTTGAGAGTAGAATATAGCAAAGAGCAGACTGTTAGCTGCTGTCCATACCAAATTCTAAAGGTAACGACATTCTTACTCAATAGAGGAACAAAGACCTATGGGAAAGAAGCCAACAACCAATGAAGCAACAAATCAAACTTAGGAAATGGGGATGGATAGGACTCATATTACAGAAAGCACCATCAAATGTGGGCAGACAGACCAAGCAGGACATGGAATCAACAGGGGAAGAGGAAGAGAGATAGACCAAGAAACACCTGGAGAAGAGACTGAAAATGAACTTCGGTCCCTGGACCTCAAATGGAGATAGGCAAAAAAGGCAGCTCAAAATTGAACTTGCTGGACGAGTGTTGTCATTGGCCTATGCCCCAAAAGAAGCGACGAGCATTGATTGTTTGATTGAGTCCTATTGTGTGTGCTATTTAATGATCTTGTTTATTTAAAACAGACACGTGCATTATAACTGAGGTTGCCGTTTGTAATGATGTGTGATTTAAATAACTGGTTTAATAATTGTACAGGCTTTGCAAGAATTTATCACCTTATGCAGTAGTAAAGACGAGGAGTGCATTAAGGCTGTGATTCCATTTTGGCCAAGAGTCTACACTAAAATAACCATTGTAAGTTGTTTGTTTGAATTGTTTGAGGCAGGAATAGTTTTTTGAAATAATGGGGCAGATAGAATGTAGAAAATAGTGTGCCTTGCCAAAAAGTGAAACAACGAAATAGATGTGGAAAGCATACTAAGAGGGCCTGAAAGTAAAACTTGCACAAGTATACCATTCGCAAGCCATGATGGCAACACCAACAGTTTTTGTCTTGATGATGTAACTTACGCTATGTTTGGATTATAGTGAGGAAGAAGCTGCGCTGGTCATCAACCTCACTCTCTGGTCCTGAACTACCATGTACCAGTGACCAGACATAAGCCAGTACGACGAGGTAATTCAGGATGCAGGCACTATGGTCCATCCTCCTTTGATACCAGGGATCACTTGAACCCATGCAGTTTCCATTTATTGCTTTGAGAGGCGAGTGCCTTACCTCTCGACCACTGCAACCCCCTATGGGAATTATATAGCTATGTTAAATGTTGGCCATTTTTCTGTTAAATGTAATCCACAATCCTGGTATTCAAATAGACATATAAAGTGTCTGATGTCAGGTAGCCAAATGTTGTTTAAACTCATTTTGGTCTTTTACTTTGGAGTGCCATGTTGGACCAAGGGTTTCTTTAACAAGGATCTATTGGAGGGCATGTCTGGTGCCAGCAGCCGCGGTAATTCCAGCTCCAATAGCGTATATTAAAGTTGTTGCAGTTAAAAAGCTCGTAGTTGGATCTCAAGCGCAATGGGGTGGTCCGGCTCGC
The DNA here is from genome assembly GCA_036924085.1 of Ariolimax columbianus. NCBI lineage: Eukaryota > Metazoa > Mollusca > Gastropoda > Stylommatophora > Arionidae > Ariolimax > Ariolimax columbianus. The sequence goes on along the minus strand of JAVGWX010000023.1, from coordinate 36,680,365 downwards.
GCCGGTTCACTGCCCGTTGTCTCCTGCCCTACCGTCTGCCGGATCTCTCCCGCGATTGCTCTTCGCTGAGCGTCCCGGGTGGCCGGCGCGTTTACTTTAAAAATATTAGAGTGTTCAAAGCAGGCCTCGGCTGCATGAATAATGGTGCATGGAATAGGACCTCGGTTCTATTTTGTTGGTTTTCGGAACTGGAGGTAATGATTAACAGGGACAAACGGGGGCATTCGTATTGTGGCGTTAGAGTTGAAATTCTTGGATCGCCGCAAGACGAGCTACTGCGAAAGCATTTGTCAAGAATGTTTTCATTAATCAAGAACGAAAGTCAGAGGCGCGAAGACAATCTGATACCGTCGTAGTTCTGACCATAAACGATGCCGACTAGAGATCTGCAGGAGTTGCTTCGATGACTCTGCGGGCAGCTTCCGAGAAACCAAAGTGTTTAAGTTCCGGGGGAAGTATGGTTGCAAAGCTGAAACTTAAAGGAATTGACGGAAGGGCACCACCAGGAGTGGAGCCTGTGGCTTAATTTGACTCAACACGCCAACACTGAAATGATTGATAGGCCGAGAGCACTTTCGTTGGATCTAATAGTGAACTGGTGCTGGTATTAGACCCTCAGAAGACAGGTCAGTTTTACCCTACTAATGACAGAGCGTTGCTACGTTAATCCTGCTCAATCCGAGAGAAATCGCAAGTATCAGACACTTGGTCATCGACTGACTAATAGCTCTATATCGATTCGTTGGGTCTAATAGGGAACGGATGCTGGTATTAGACCCTTGGAAGACAGGTCAGTTTTACCCTACTAATGACAGGGCGTTGCTACAGTAATCCTGCTCAATTCGAGAGGAATCGCAGGTCTCAGACACTTGGTCCACGTGCTTGGCTGATAAGCCAATGGTGCGAGGCTACTATCTGAGGGATTACGGCCGAACGCCTCTAAGCCGGAATCCCGCCCTGAATCTCAGCACCACTGAGATATGGTCGGAACCTGGGGCTCGCGTCTCAGCCTGACCTGGTCGAGTCGCAGAAAGAGGTCTCTACCGTCCCGCCGATCAAAGCGGGCGGGGAGCTGCTCGATATTCACCCCATACGGCGTTGAGGTGTGAAACCACTAGTAGAAGACTTAGTTCTCGGTCGGGGAGTCGTAAGCAGTAGAGCAGCCACCTCACTGCGAACTGTTGAGACCCAGCCCTTGATCATGAGATATGTCCGCACACCAGGCAAACAACATCTCCGTGCCATGACCAGGCTTGTCCCCTGGTTAAATGCACTTCTGCCTCGCTCTTTACCTCTGTCTGCAATCAGTCATCCCAATGGATGCAGAAGAGATGCAGGCCAGTGGACATTGCACCTCTGCCCTATTGTGACAACCTCCCAGGTGGCGGGGAATGCTAGGCGTACCATCACTGCAGAGGAGCCGAGAAAATAATGGGAGCAAGGAGATACCCCACTCACATGCATATGCTACGTTTCTGGTAGGATGTGACGATCCTGGGACACAGACACACTGGACTGCCTCTCTTCCGAGATACTTAAAAAACTAGTACATACAGTCCATATCATATCACATCATCACCACACCCTATAGACACCAGTGGGGAACACTCGATAGTCCTGCAAGACAACTTCCCTAAGAGAGACAACTCTGACCACAAACAACTGCTGCCTTACAGATAGGATGGGGACAGCCAAGGCTAAGGAGGGCATCCCTGCAGAAAGGCCTGTTGAAATTGGATGCACTGGGCCACAGGCTTAACAAAACAGTGCAACGTATATCGCTGTAACCAGCGTACGAAGAAGAAGAAGAAGGACCAAGGGTTTTACTCTGGCCTTCTCTCCATCTCATTTGTGGTCCTCCAAGTAAACACTCAAAGTTGTAGGACCACCAGGTCATCACTTTTTGTGTTGATCTGTTGTCAAGCATACAGGCCACATGTCTGACCCATCTGCACTTTCTTAACCTTTACCACTCTGAATTTAAAAAAGTACAGAAGTTCCCCAGCACCTGAATTATTTTTCTAGGTTGCTTCACTTTTAAAGCCTGTATATTTTTTGTTTGTCATTGTATAAATATGATTTGTTTGTATGTAGAGACATACACGAATAAAGAACTTGTTGGTGGTATTGTTTTTGTTGTGTGTGTGTTTCTGAGATACAAGAAGATGAATGTTAAATTGAAAAACACCAGCAACATTTATATTTACCAATTGCGCACGGAATCAGAACCTTTGGAATTTGAAAATCGTCACAGAACATTGATACTGTTTCTTATAAGATCTTCATATGTGTTAATTTCCCTTATAAACGTATTTAATACTGCTAAATAAACAAATTTAACAGATCTATCTCAGAAAAAATTGTTGCAACAACTTACATTCACCGCCCACAATAATGGAATAATCTGCCAGTTGTCCAGAAAGAAGAGAACACATCGTTTCAAAATTCTCTTACAAACTAAACCGGTCATCTTGCTTGTCTACATCTACAATGATGGCATTGTCTATTTATAGGTTCAAAATGGATGGGTGTTCAGCTGGTTTAAGTGCACAGCAATGCTCTAAAATAATTTTCTTATTGCTTGGTGAATTTTCTGGATGTCGGTGTTGGAGCAACCATGTTTTTTGGCGTAATAACTCGTGCCCCAGGACGTTGCCTCAGGATCAGGCACAATTCACTGACCAAGACCACAATCTCTCTTCCATGTAGCTTTCCCTGGAAACAGGCTGTTTTCAAGTAAGTCTGGCTGATGAGATGTGGATCGATGCGAACCCCGTAGTAGTGAGCGCCACGCAGATGAAGCCAAGCATAGCACAACCGCATGGTGGACCGCATGGTGGACCGCGGTGTACATTCATCAGCATGCTCAGGATGTGAGGAAAGCTACTACAACCCGCCACTTAACGTCCTTTTTTAGGGTGCACAAAAGAGTCCTTTTAGGGTGCACAAAAGAGTCCTTTTTAGGGTGCACAAAAGAGTAAACCTGCCCATTGTGGGCATTAAACAACAGCATTGCCAGGATTACCGAAGTTTCTCTGCATCTGTTTTTCATTGGTTCCTTACCTCACTATTAATAAAAACAATATTATTGAAAGTGATGTTGTTTCCCGCTACCTGTAAGTTAGTTGCCCATTGCAATCAAAGATGGCGACATCATCAGACTGTCCTCGTCCTGAAGATGTAACTTGCGCTGAATTTGGATTATAGTGAGAAAGAAGCTGTGCTAAACATCAATCTCACTCTCTCGTCCTGAGTTACCGGGAACCAGTGGCAAGACAAACAATCAAGACAACTGGAAGAATTTCAAGATGCAGACATTCAGGTCTAACAATCCGTGAGAACAGGGGTCGCTTGAAACTTGTGGGAGTGGATCGTCCACCGTTTTCTTGACGATTTTAGAGACGAATGTTGTACCTCTTGAGGTACCTGTTGATGTAGAAACAAAATATTAGCTGATTTTTAAATATGAACATGTTGATATCAAACCTTCACTCGAGATCAAGATGCTGAGCAGCGCATGAGCTGCAGTGGTCAGCGACTCATAGCTGACTGCTAGCGTCAGGGCCAGCGAACCAAAGCTGCCAATAACCTTCTACACCTCCACACGGTGATCCTGGATAACAGGCTGCAGCAGGGCAGACTGGCTAAGGAGAAGGGATCGAAGAGGGAATGCTAACTCGGTACTAAAAAAATGCTTGCTGAAGTTGGATGTGTTGGACCGAAAAGTGCAAATGTCGCAGTCAAGTTGTAAACTACGACACAACGCATTCCGTTCTCTGGACTACATTCTGCTACCTAAGCCTGTTCAGGGTTTGGTAGCGGGAGATTGAGAACGAATGAAGCCAAACTGAAATGAAATATATTACAGAAGCTACAACATTTCACCTACTTAGGCAATAAAATGGAACTGGACGGAGACACAGCAACTGAAAATCTTTTCTTGAATTGCCTTGGCCCAGAAAAAAAACATTGGGCGTACATCGGACATATCCTTAAAATGAGCAGCACAGACTTCCAGTCTAAGGAATTATGTGGAGACCAAATGGCAACAGAAAGAAGGGCAGGACAATCACTAGAGAGGCAACCATGGTGGATTTCAACAACATACAGGAACTACAGCAAGTGGCTTCAGACTGATTGACCTGGAGAGCATTGAGTTCCGTCTTATGTACCAAAGAATAAATATATATATGGGAGTTTAGTGTTTCACTGCCTGCCGACGAGGAGGACAGTGGATCAAATCCCCGGTAAAGCATATGTTGTTTTTCTGTTAGGGGTGAAATAAACAAGCATAGCCAGCACACAACGTGGCGACAGCAGTGACGAAGTGGCCTGTAGTCATCGCCCTTTAAGTCCCCTCGACTACCCCAGCAGTGGGATAAAATGTCGAACAACAGTGTTTCAATATAGCAATGGAAGGAAATTGCTAATTAAATAAAGAGAACACATTGAAAGATATATCTTTGATGGAATAAAAGTAAAATATTATGCTCCCTAAGTATAACTAACATTTTTTTCTGTTGACATTTAATGCAGGATGTTGATCATAAAGTTCGTGAGTTGAGCCAGAAGGCCTTGGCATCTTTAGCGGCCCGTGCAGGAAAAGCTCTTGCACCGCACCTGAAAGGTATCATGGGTTCGTGGATGGTGAGCATGTGTGACACCTACCCAACTGTGGCCTCGGCAGCAAATAATGCATTCACAAATACATTTCCATTGGCAAAACAGACTGAAGCAGTTCGGTTCTGCAAGACTGAAATAACGGAGGTAAACTCTAAAAAGCTAATGGCTTGTTTTTATTTGATTATTATGCAATGCATACATGCTATATTTGCATCTTCACTAAACTTACTTACTTACTTAGATACTCCTCTTCTATCGTGAGGTGTAGAGGTTTGCCAGAGAGAATGTCAAACTGTTCTATCTGCCGTTTTTTTCCTGGCCTCTTTCCAATCCAGCCCTTGGTCACTTAAGGACTGTCGTATGTTGTCTTCCCAACATACTTTGGGACATCCTGTGGATCTGTGTCCTTGACTTTTTATCACCCATGACCTCCTTAGTATCCGATCTTCTTCCTTTGTACAGACATGGCCAAACCACTGTAGTTTGGACTGCTCCACTCGTGTCTGCAAGGGGTTGGAATTCGAGATTGCTACATATTTTTTGGCCTCGGATTTTGTCCATTTTTATCACCTGAACTTTCTTAGGTACCTCATTTCTGAAGTTTGTAGTTGCCTTTCTTGAGCTGTCGTCATTGCCTATGACTCACATCCATATGTCAGGACAGGCACATAGGTTGAGCGGTATACATCCATCTTTGTTTTCCTGCTTATTTCTCTTTTGGTTATTTATCTGTTTATTGCATGGAAAAGTCTACCACCTGCTGCCCTTCGTGCAGTTAACTCCTCTTTGATTCCTCCCCTGCTGCTGTCTATTACTACTCCTAGATATCTGAATTGGCTGACCTGCTCCAGTGCTCGTGTTCCAGTGTTATCTGATGCCTCTTCTCATCTCTGGCGATCACCATGGTTTTTGTTTTGGAGTTACTGATGTGCATTCCTCTCTTTTTCCCAGACCTGCAAGTTGATCTGGAGATGTGTCTCGGATTTCGTGATTAGGGCCACATCATCTGCAATTGCTTTCACTAAACGTAACAAAGTATATTAATTTAGCAAAGAAAGAACAAGCTGAAATATATTAATAGAAAATTCTGGTAAAGTACTTTAGGCTGCTTTTTTTAATCAACTGACCTCAATTATACTTCTTCTCTTCTTTTTCTTCTTTGTTCATCTTCAGATCGAAGCCTTGGTTTCTCTTACAAAGGACACTGTTGTTTGAAAAGCTGTTTTATCTTCATACAGCTTTTGTCTCATATCTGTCTCAAGATGCCAGTATTGTTCCCCTTCTTCCTGCGTGAGTGTGCAGCTTTGTAGGATGTGTTCAATAGTCATGCTATGATCCCCACATAGACACCTATCATCTGTCCCAATTCTCATTTTGTTGAACGAGTCTCAGTACAAAGATTGAAACAAAACAAGTTCGTTTTAAATATTTGTTCAATCAAATATTACCTTGGCTACTTAACATTTACTTTACCAGATTACAAAATTGCACCTATTTCCTCCAGATGCTTGATTTTTCAGCACGTCAGACTACAACATGGTTATTGATTTGGGGAACCTGTAATCTTTTGTTGTTGTGTGTGTGTGTGTCTAGAGTTATTAGTTCTTAGTCGACCTGTACTTCTACAGGGGTAGATGCCCCTGTGCAGGTCCCAGTTCTGATATGAGCTGGATGTAGCCAGGAGAAGGGTTTCCTGCCTAGCGGGCTAGGCTCGAGCAGCTTAATACTCCACTGTGTTGGGACAAGCGCTTGTGGAGGGTGGTTAACCGATGTGTAAATCCATTTTAATAGATTCAAACACTAAAGCAAAGTAGACCCGCAGTCTGTATGGCGCCATCTATGCTGCTCTTAACAAACCACCTAACCATGGTTGGTGCTATGCCATGTCATAGTTAGTCGCCTCTTATGACATGCTCTAATGTGAGGCAGTGGTTCTATTCTTGTCCTTGTTCTACACAAATACCCCCTGGCAGACCACTTGGAAGTCTAGAGACATATATTAATAAAGAATTTGGTGTTATTGTGTGTATGTTAGTTTTTGAAATTCAAGAAGATGAAGGTGATAGTAGTGAAAAATAGCACAAACATATAGATTCACCGGCTAGCGGCGTCTTTTGTTTAAAAAAAAATGTATATAAATTAGATGAAAACGTACTGTTGTTTCTATCAATGTTTACCGTAATGGCTATGTCTGTCACTATAGATGTAATTATTGTATCTACATAAACAAACTAAATAGATCTACCTCAGAAAAAAACATTCTCAATAATAGATAAATCTTCCAATCCAAGCGAAAAACTGAAGAAATCCTTTTTTAAATCTAAAACAAAAATAAAATTGCCATTTTCTTCATCTAACCATAGAGTACAGAAGTTGGAACTCTCTACAATCAAAAGAGCAGTGTGTTCAGTCGTTTCTACGACATTAACCCGGTAGTTTATATACAATAAAGAAATGACCATAGAGCTGGCGGCGTGCAATGCCAGTGGAACGGAGCCAAATCGTTGTAATCTAATGCCGTTGGAACGGAAAAGGTTAACTGGCAGGTCTCCTTGACGATGGTGTTCTTCAATCACGTGTGATGAAGACCACTCTCTTTGTTCAGCCATTTGGATTATCTTTTCCTTTTGCTCTGTCCGCTGAAATGGGTGACTTGCGCTGTGATTTTGATTAAAGTGGGGAAGATTTGTGGAATATGTCAATCTCACTCTCTAGTCCTGAACTACCTTTGGCAAGACATAAGTTGAGACAACTGAAGATAGCATATAATGCAGATTTTTCCTCAGGGTTTACTCCCAAAGCCTTTTCGGTAAACAGGTTTCCTGCAAGGCATAGATCATATGGCTGACCTGTGTTACATTGTAACACACCGAGTGGTCTCGAGGTAAGACGCCAGCCTAAGTGCTGGAGGTTGTGAGTTCAAATCACGGCGGAGGCCGGAATTTTTTCGCGTGGACTTTCTAGTATTTTCCCGCATGTTTGTGTAGTAGAGATCAGATGCCCATATGCAGTGTTCGCATGCGTTAAAAATCCCTCGGCAGTTAGAAATTGAAAAGAGTAGGCTTAACGGCTGCTGCCCAGACAAAATTCAAAATTATGTTAAAAATCTATTACAAGATCCTTGCCATTGCTTTGAAGCTCATGCATTCTGCTGATATTTTCAAAAAAAAATGGAGAACAGAGCACTTGATGGGTTAAACTGTGTGCAATGACATTGATTCTTTGACTAAAACTTGAACTAAACTTGTTTTTTTCCAGTGCTTGATGAGCTACATTGTCCAGCAGACTCCTCGAACACTAAGTGACCCTTTGTAAGTACAGATACTCCGGAGCTGTATATTCTCACAAATTATGACAGATGACTTGTGGTTTTGCAGGGAAATAAGTCAGTTGGTGTGCGCCATAAATTTGTTGCTCTCCATTCAAAATTGCTGTAAAAATGAAGTTTGTTAAAATTGTATATGACTAAGTATTTGGCTAACATACAAGTAAAATTAAAAGGTGTCCCTCACTCTCACCCACCCTCTCTTTCTCTCACTCCATTCTTCTTCTTCTGCGTACACAGTCAGACAGTAACCATTATTTTCTCGAAAAAAGCGGCGGTCATCCTGAGACTCTCGCCACTACCATACAGCTTGTCTTGCAGTTCCACTGGCAATGGCCACATCTGCTCTCTCTGATCCTTGTATGTCGGGCAGTTCTGCAGCAGATGTTCAGTGGTCATTTTACCAGTATCGCACGGGCATTCGTCGGTACACCCTATCTTCAGTTTGTTGAATAGGTGGTACCTCAGTCTGTTGTGGCCAGTGCGAAGTCTGAAGACAACGACCTGCTCTCTTCGGTTCAACTGGTAATAGGCATCGTTTTTGGTGTAACCAGTATGTTCGGTTTCCCATTTGGACATGTATCTGGCTTTGATAAGCCGTTTTGACTCTTCGTACGTCATGCTGGTATCTGTTTGTGGTAGCCTTGCACCTTCTTTTGCCAGTCTGTCTGCCTCCTCGTTGCCTAGGATGTTGCAGTGTGACGGAACCCACTGCACCACCACCCTTTTTGGTGCGGACTGCTGGCACAGTTTGCAGAGTGCTGCTCTTAAGTCATTAAGCTCAGTGTTCTTCTGGCTTTTTAGCGCTGTGACTACTTCGAGAGCATCTGTCAGCAAGACTATATGGCTCTCATTTTCACTGTGTGTCACCATTTCTTCCACTGCCGCCCTCAGTGCCTCTGCCTCTGCTCTGAAATTGCTTGCGTACTTACCAGTAGCGAATGACAGTGTTATTTTTCTGCCATTTGGTAGATTCAGGAATGCTCCTGCCCCTCCGTTCTGTGTAGTGTTTGTTACAGAACCGTCGGTGTATGCATGGGTCCAGTCCATGCTTGGGTAGCTTTTCGTTATGAAGCTTAGGGTAGTGTCTCTCCTTTCTTTCTCACTCTGGCAGTTTTTGTTTGCAATACCTGGTATATTTTCTACCACCTCTGGAAATATATCCTGCCTCCAAGTAGGTTTTCGTACAGTAGTGATGGGTTTTGGTGTTGTTAGTGCGTTTATGGGATCTTCGTGCATCTTTGCTTTGGCTATTTCTGCAAAGTTTCTCCGCTTCAGTTTCCCATTTCCCAGATTGTTTAGTCTCTGGTACATTGGATGGTCCGTCAGTCTTCGGAGTTTCTCTGACTGCAGCTGGGCTCTGCAGTCTCTTCTATCGGTCATGGATTGCAGTTTTGTAATCTTTTCAAGTTCTACAATTGTCTCACTCCATTCAAAGCATAAGACCACAGCTACTGTTGGCCTCCTCCAAGACACATCCACCAGGGTACTTTGTATGCAATTGAAGTGCTGGTTTCTGTAGCAGTTTGTTGTGCAAAACGAGGCTGCTAACCCTCTAATACAACTATTTACTTTTGTGGTATTTAAAAAAACTTGTAACAAAGAATTTTCATATTAATAATGCACAATTTGGTACTTGCAGTTTAATTCAACCGATTTAAAATTCATTTGTATTCCATGTCTATTATTTCACCCTAATTTTTAATGCACCAAACAGTTTATGTCATAACCTGGAAACTAAGACGCCATTAATCTGTTGCAGTTACCAGCGTTGGCCCATGATAAAAGAAGTAAGAAATTGGCAGCAGTTATCAGCATTGGCCCACAATAAAAGAGTTAATGTTCAATTTTTATAACAACATGGCATTGTGCCTCATGTTTGACTTTGTGCGAATAATCATGTCATGACTGACACTTACAGATCGTGCCATATTACAGGACATTGACCTCTTTCAGTCGTGCTATTAATTTTAGTAAAAAGCAACAGGCGTCTTCATTGCTCTAGAATTGTATTTGTTATGCATTTTCATTCTCAACCTTTCAGCCTTAAATAATAGTTGAAAATAAAAATTTGGGTGAATTCATTTTTAAGCGTACAATTTTTTCATTATAAATTTTAATTCAGATGAATTAAATAACACGTATTCACAATTTTGATCTCTGACTAGAACCACAAGTGACGAAGACATGGAAGCTAAGTATCAAAGGGTTGTCAGTTCCAGCCTCCAGGCCTTTAGTAAATTACTGCACATGCTTCCTGCAGACTGCATTAGTGACTCCATGGTGCCTTATCTAACCAGACTTCTGGATAGCCATGTGTTCTGGAAACATGCAAAATCAACAATCCCACAGGTTGAGCTTATTACATAATTGAGCTTATCTTTATGTGATGTTATTTAAAAATAGTGTGTTCTTTATTGTTATAAAAAAAGTAAAGATCCCGTCACGCCATGCGGCCAATAGGAAATATGGTGTTAGGCCCATATTATTTTGTAACCCACAGCACTTAGTGGATGATGTGGTCAGCATCACGCCGGCCACCTTTACTTCTAGAACTGAACCGGTACCCATTTAAGGCTGGATCAACCCAGGAGCCATTGCGATCTGAAAAACCATTTCTACCTCAACTGAGGAATAAACCCAGGACCATTCAAATGCGACGCCAGTGCTCCAACCACTGCGCTACATGGTTCCCTGTTGTTATATAAACATCCATGAATCTGTGCTGCATTGTGGGGAAATTGGGCTGGAGGTTTTCTGCCTAGGAAGAGATGCAGGGTCATTGCAGAATGTTGTGGAGCATGCATGATGAGTATGAGAATAGACATTGAGGCCACGGTGCTGTTGGTGATGAGACTTCTTTGTTGTTGTTTTGTTGCTGGAAGCTACTCGAGTTGAATTCTTCAATTTTGATTAAATTATTACACCTTCTTCTTTTGCGCTCGTTCTCAATCTCTCACTACCAAGCCCTGAACAGGGCTTCGCAAGTAGCAGGATGTAGTCTGGAAAACGGAATGTGTTGTGTTGCTAGTTTACAGCTTGACTGCGATATTTGCACCTTTCGGTCTGGGTCCAGAAATTACAAACACCCACATAATAAATTGTGAGATTTCTCGAAGAATATCGGCAGGACGACTAGGACATGGCCTGAGCAAAGCCATTGGTCCAACATGATACTCCAAGACAAAAGACCGAAATGAATTTAAAAAACATTTGGCTACCTGGCATCTTGTTTTATCTGTTTGAATATAATATTGCAGATTACACCAGTAATATTTCATTATTGATCCAATCATGCCCTCCCTTGCTCCAGTAGAAGCATGGGACCCCCTCACTGTAATTTGCTATGTAATTTGAAAATGTAGAGGTAGTTGTTGTCACATTCATGGGAGATGTAGCATTGCCCTTTATGTTGCAAGGTCTTGAATGTGGGGATGTTGTCATAATGGAGTGTGTAAAAGGTGGAATATCGTTGAACCAGGGATGTCTTGAATGTGTAGATCCAAACAAGATGTGTGAATTATCATCAAGGATCAAGATGCTGAGCAGCGCATGAGCTGCAGCAGTCAGCGATCATAAGCTGACTGCTAGCGTCAGGACCAGTGAACCAGAGCTGCCAAGAATCTTCTACACAACCACACGGTGATCGTGTATAACAGACTGCAACATAGCAGACTGGCTAATTAGAAGGCATCGAAGAAGGAAGGATAACCTGGTACTCAAAATGGCCTGCTGAAGTTGGATGTGTCAGACATAAAGGTGCAAATATTGCAGTCAAGCTGTAAACTACGACGCAACACATTCTGTTCTCCAGACAACATCTTGCTACTTGCAAAGCCCTTTTCAGGGCTTAGTAGCAGATTGAGAACAAACGAAGAAGAATAATGCTACCGAGTTCCATATTAGATGAAGCGAGTCAAAAGCAAATCTGGCCTTGTTAATGCTTGCATTAACATCTTGGTTTGTGCTTCCGTCTTTATCAATGTTGCTTTCCAGCTAGATAACACGAGCCAATAACACAGTAGGGAATAAGCAGCCAGCAACTCATATCTGGCTGCTTGCATCAGTGTCAGCTAATGATAACTGACACTAGAAGACACTATATTTCGCCTCCAAGTGGCGGCCCCATCAATAGACTACATCAGTTCTGAGAGAAAGCGATCGAAAAGGAATGACGAATGAAGTCCCAAAACGTGCCGAAAATAAATAGACTACATCAGTTCTGAGAGAAAGCGATCGAAAAGGAATGACGAATGAAGTCCCAAAAGGTGCCGAAATCGAAGCTTAACTGTACACTACGACACAATGTCCTTTTCAAGATGAATGCTGAAAAAGAAAAAGATAGGTTAACTTCTAAACATTGCACAGAATGACCAAGTTATAAATAATGGAAATTGACAGAGAATTACATCAGCAATAAGGCCTTTTGAAGACCTCTTGGCAACGGTCAAAGGACGGAAACTCACTTGGTACGGCCACATATCGAGTGCAAGGGGGACAATGAAGAGGTCGTCCCAAAAAGAGGTGGGAGGAAAACATAAAAGAATGGACCAATCACCAGCTAAAGGAGGCATAGGTATCAGCCGCTGAAAGTGATGCGTGTGTCTTCGTGGATGCCCTAACGATCCCACCAGTTACGGGATGACCTGACCTGTCAATTACCTGACCATTAATGTTATGGGATCTCTTTGTTATTTATTCTCATTTCCTTTGTTTTGATCCCATTGATCTGCAATCCTACCGTTGCTGCTTGAAGGAAAGATCATTACTCATTTATTGAAACAGTTTTAAATTGAGCAGTTATTATTGCATTTTATTTCTCTTCCAACTTTTAAAGGCAATATCTCATTTTGTACAAAAGATGGCTCATCTATCTGGCAGAGAAGGTCTCATATGAAGTTTGTTATTTGCATGTGATCATTGAATAATGAATTTTACTTGTTTGTGACCAGATGGTATGTGGAGTTTTGAGTCTCCTGTCTGCCATAAGCCAGCTGTGTCCTGAAGCTTCTAGCAAAGTCATCAACAAAGTTGCTCCGTATATATTCTCCTGCTTGGAGCAGACTGATCCCAACGTCGTGTCACACACATGGGAGGCAGTATTGTCATTGATCAATGCTCATGAGGTTGTTCATCATTTTTTACTTTTAGTTTTTTTTATAAAAGTCCGTTAGTTGCCCACCACAAGCGATGATGGCGACATCATTAGACGGTTTTGTCTTGGTAATGTAACTTTGTGTTTGGATTATAGCGAGGAGGAAACTGCTGGTCATCAACCTCACTCTCTGGTCCCAAGCTGCCTTGGACCAGTGGCAAGACATAAGTCAAGGCGACTGGAGGTCATTCAGGATGCAGGTACTCTGGTCTTACCTCCTTTAAGACCATGGGCCGCTTAAAACCTGAGGGGCTCGAACCCAAGCCATTTCCGTTCATTTCTTTAAGAGGCAAGTACCTTTCCTCTCGACCACAGCAACCCCATAATACATTAAGAGGAAGGTGGCAGCCCTCTTGTGGATCTTGCGGACTCCTTACTGAGGCAGAAAGAAGAGGCTCACTGTAGACCCACAAAATAACTAAAGAAAACCTGGACATTCCACCACCTGGAACAGAAGAGCAAAAACTCACTATCCCGGGGATTGACAAAAATCAATGCCAAATAGTTCCAATGATTATCGTAAAAGACGACTAAAGAGAGTTGTCCATGGAGGTTAGCAACTTCATCATAAAGAAAAAATTGCAACAGAAATTCCCACTGAAAAGTAAATATAGTGCTTGTGGTGCAGGCTTCCTGTGAGGAGCTGTTAACAATGATGGCTCTATATTTGGTTGGAAGTGAAACGGAAAGAGTGACAGTTAAGGCAGTATTGGGTTATGAATCACAAATCTAAGCTTTTACCACAATTATGCTCTGGATATTGAAAAATACGATATTCAACGAAAATATGGAAATATTTGGAAAGTTGAGATAATGTATAAAACATATATTTTTTTTATAAGCCTTTCTTTGTACAATCATTTACAAGAAACCAACAGCATCAGAGCCAGGTGAAACATACTGACCAAGCACAACCTCCACCTCACATACTTGCAAATTGTGTTACAGCAGCCAGGCCAATGTGGTAGGGATTGACACTATGATACCCATAGTGGTGAGCCTACAGAAAAGCCTTACATTGCACTACAGCCAGAAGCGCCAAAGTACACCTTCTTCCGTGCACTTTTGGACATAAGAATAGCCACTGTAACCTGTTACCAGAAAAAGATACCAAGAGTCCACACAAGTAGCTTTGAACAACAACAATTACAAATGGCATTGGGTCAAAGGACAGAAGCCCATAGGCCATTGGATCAATAACCAACCAACCAACCAGCAAAAATTATATGATTAAAATGTCAGACCGAAAGTGTCAGAGACGTCATTGCTTATGGTACTGACATTTGTGAGGTGGGGTCATGCAGAGCTCACTTTCTCAAGAAACGAATGAACAAAAACAAGAAGTTTTCGTTTTTGAATCCTGCAAGTTTCAAGCGTCGCCTGATCTCAAGGGAGGTAGGACGAATGCAAGTCCTATCGAAGACAGATGATAAACTCAGAGGTCCCGTGTATATGTGTGCATGTGAAAGAAGCCTTGGCATTTGAAAATCTTAAAGAGTAGGCTGTTAGCCGCTGTCCAGGCTAAAATTGTAAAGGTAAACAAATATGTACTCAATAGTGACCTTTGAGGTCAAAAAGGAGAAAGTCCCTCAATCATGCGAAAGGCACAACAGGCCAATCAGCTGTTTGTCTGCACACTCGGAGGCAAGTATATACTTCTTCTGTGTTCGTTCTCAATCTCCAGCTACCAAGTCCTGAACAGGGCTTTGCAAGTAGCAGGATGTAGTCCGGAGAACGGTGTGTCGCTGGTTTACAGTTAGACTGTGATATTTGCACCTTTCGGTCCGACACATCCGTCTTCGGCAGAGAGTAAATGCAAAAAGGAACCTCTATACCTCCAGTGGTTGTTGAATGTTCACAATGAGTATGATTGATTACTCCTGACGAAGAAAGATGTGTCGGATCGAAAGGTGAAAATATAGCAGTCAAGCTGTAAACTAGCAACGCAACACATTCTATTTTCCGGACTGCATCCTGCTACTTGCAAAGCCCTCTTCAGGGCTTGGTAGCTGGAGATTAAGAACAAATGCAGAAGAAGAAGAATTGATTACTCTTTTGTTCGCCCTGAAAAGGGCTTAAGGGGCAGGTTGTGGTAGCTTTCCTGGCATCTCAATTGTGGTGATCGTGGACAGGGTTCCTCAAGGCAGTTGTGCTATTCTTATCGTGGACAGGGTTCCTCAAGGCAGTTGTGCTATTCTTGGCTTCATCTGCATGTCGCTCACTACTACTGGGATCATGTCGGTCACCCACCTCATTAGCCAGACTGCCAGGAAATGGAGAACTGTGAGGTGGGTATCTTGACCCGTATATTAGACCTGACATTGACTAATATTGTCCGATCAGTATATTAGACCTGACATTGACTAATATTGTCCGATCAGTATATTAGACCTGACATTGACTAATATTGTCCGATCAGTATATTAGACCTGACATTGACTAATATTGTCCGATCAGTATATTAGACCTGACATTGACTAATATTGTCCGATCAGTATATTAGACCTGACATTGACTAATATTGTCCGATCAGTATATTAGACCTGACATTGGCTAATATTGTCCGATCAGTATATTAGACCTGACATTGACTAATGTTGTCCGATCAGTATATTAGACCTGACATTGACTAATATTGTCCGATCAGTATATTAGACCTAACATTGACTAATATTGTCCGATCAGTATATTTTTGCCTGACCAGCCGTTGGTCTCCACTCTTCATCTCTATTGGTAAAAAAGGAGCAACTAAGAAAGAGAGATGGAGTGACCAGTTCCCTTCCCTGCTGGCTCACCTTTCCTTAAATCTGACATAGCCATGTGTATCTGGATAAACTGAACTCAGCTACATCTTCGTGGCCATACATTTTTTTCGAACAGCAAACAGACCATTGCGTACTCGTATATCATGTGTTTAATAAATTAGAAGTCAGGCATTTAGACCGTTATCCATTAAACATCAGGTATATAGACCTTTATCCATTAAACATCAGGCATATCCACCTATATCCATTAAACATCAGGCATATAGACCTTTATCCATTAAACATCAGGCATATAGACCTTTATCTATTAAACATCAGGCATATAGACCTTTATCCATTAAACATCAGGCATATCCACCTTTATCCATTACACATCAGGCATATAGACCTTTATCTATTAAACATCAGGCATATAGACCTTTATCCATTAAACATCAGGCATATCCACCTTTATCCATTAAACATCAGGCATATCCACCTGTATCCATTAAACATCAGACATATCCACCTTTATCCATTAAACATCAGGCATATCCACCTGTATCCATTAAACATCAGGCATATCCACCTGTATCCATTAAACATCAGACATATCCACCTTTATCCATTAAACATCAGGCATGTCGACCGTTATCCTTCTTCTTCTTCTGCGTTTGTTCTCTTTCTCTCGCCACTAAGCCCTGAAAAGGGCTTTTAGCAGGATGTAGTCTGGAGAATGGGATGTGTTGTGTCGCTAGTTTATAGCTTGAATGCGGTATTTGTACCTTTCGGTCTGGCACATCCGACTTCAGCAGAACCTATATCCATTAAAAGTCAATCATACATACCTTTATCCATTAAAAGTCATATAGACCTTTACCCATTAAAAGTCAGGCATATATGCCTTCATATATTAAAAGTCAGGCATTTAGGCTTTTATTTATTGATAGTCAGGCATAAAGACATGTACCCATTAAAAGTCAGGCATATTGACCTGTGCCCATGTGGGAAGTGAAAACAGTAGAACAAGTCTTCTATGAACTCCATGAGAGGGATCAAAATGACATCCTGGCTCTCTTCAATTTGGATGGAGGGATAAACTTTTTGGGTATGAGAGAAGCCAGAGACAGACCGTTAAGTTTATGAGGGTAATAGATGTGATTATTTGAGGGATAAACTTTATGTGGATGAGAAAAGCCAGTGACAGACCATCAAGTCTATGAGGGAAATAGATGTGACTATTTGACAACGAATGCAAAAGAAGCTTCACCTTTAAGCTGCGGCATTATTTGTGCAGCACTTCACATTTGACTACGGTTGTTGAATTTGAGAGCCTGTAACCTTTTTATTTGTTGGTCAATAGATATAATTTTGTGTGTAGAGATATAAATTAATAAAGTACTTGTTTGTGTCTTTATTTTTGTGTGTTAGTTTCTGAAATACAAGAAGATGAGGTTAATAGTGTTAAAAAACAGCACAAACATATTGGCTTACCTGTTTTCGGCATTCCTTGCTTGAAAAAAAAGATTGGCATATATGTTAGTTTCCACTATAAACATATTTATTACATCTACATAAAAAAACTAAACAGAACTTTCTCAGAAAAATGTTGCAAAAACTTAACTTCCCCATTCTCAATAATGGGCATATCTTCAAATCCAAGTGAAAAACAGAAAAAATCATTTCCAAATTTCTAAAACATTTTAAAATTGCCATTGAGTTCAAATGAACAGGACGGAAGCGGAACTTCTCTACCATCGAAAGAGAAGTATTTTCAGCCGATTTGGACTATATTCACTTTATTCTATTTTAGCTCGGTTGTCTGTGATTAAAACACTTTAAAAAAACGTCGGATAAAAGCAACAAACAGACAATGCCCCAGACACATTTTTTTCACTAATGGTTACGTAAGTTTGGCCTTGAGAAACAGTGCTGTCACATGTTCTTCACTGTACGCTCTGTATGGGGATCAAAATAACTGACACTAATCTGTGTGTTATACGCAAGTCTGAATGTCATGTTTTTTGTTGTTGCAGGATTGCTGGAAGCACATAAACTGGCAGAAAGCAGTTTGGCCTAAGATTAAGCTAGTCCTTGAGAAAGGTTGCTATGGCCAGGCAACAGTAGTCTGCCCTTGTCTGCTGCCTCTACTTAGTAAAATACCCACTATAAATTTCAGCAACTTTTTTGACTCCTTTCGTTTGGGGTAAGTTGATATATGAAATAAACCCAAATATAACATACAGTTTGTAATCCTTTTTGGGGAATCTTATCATAATCTGAAACACCTTCCTTCTGTGTTTGTTCTCAATCTCCTGCTACCAAGCCATGAACAGGACTTTGCAAGTAGCAGGATGTAGTCTGGAGAACGGAATGCGTTGTGTCGCTAGTTTACAGCTTGACTGCAAAACTTGCACCTTTCGGTCAGACACATCCGTCTTTGGTGGCAATCTGAACCTAATATCTGAATTTACTGCAGTAAAACTCATCACCAAGAATGGCTATAAACAAGAAAGATTTTAAAAGTTTTACATGAGAACAGTATTATAACTATTAATTACTCCTCTTCTACCAGTGAATGTAGGTTTTTTGTCTTTTTGGATTTGCTTCTAGTTTATACAGGATAATTTTGATTTCTTCTGTGAGCTTGTCCTCCTGTCTGTTGATACTTTAAATGTTCAATATTCCAAAAATAGTAGCCCATAATTCATGCCAGTTTGTTGTTCTAACATTCGTCTGGTTTTCTTTCTGTATAAACTTTTTAATTGAATGTGTAGACAAACAAATGATTGACCTACTGTGTACTTGCTTGGTGGAGGGGCTGCCTCCATGCAGGCCATTTTATTCTAGTTAACAGCTGTTTATTGGATATTGACAGCTAATCTCCAAATATAGAAGCCATTTAGCTATCCACCACCCAGCTGATGCGCCTGGTAGGACGGCAGATCTTTATAATCTAACACTTTTTAAAAAAAACCAATTTTCTTTTCTTGATACAAGAAAGGGCATGTCTGAGGAGCTTGTAGAAGGTGTGCTACCACAATACATCTCAATCTCATCATATTATTTCTTATTCCATAAATCTTTTTTCAATTTTTACAATGAATGAATGTAAAAGCTCCCAATCCTGCTCCCGTGAAATCCTAGCCCAAATCTATGTCTCTCAATCCAGGGAACACAATGATGTTCTAGAATGTGCTGTTTTGGTATTGTTATTTGGGGAAATAATGTCCTGTATAGTGTCATTAATGCATGTGCTTGTACACATGCTATAAGGTGAGTATTTGGGGGTCGAGAGGTAAGGCACTCGCCTCTCAAAGTGATAAATGGAAACTGCGGAGGGTCGAGTCTTGCAGGTTCCAAGAGTGCCTACATGTCTTGCCAATGGCCCAAGGTAGTTCCGGAATAGAGAGTGAGAGCTGCTGAAGACGATGTGTTGGACCAAAAGGTGCAAAAATCGCAGTCAAGCTGTAAACTAGCGACACAACGCATTCCGTTCTCCAGACTACACACTGCTACTTGCAAAGCCCTGTTCAAGGCTTGGTAGCGGGAGATTGAGAACGAACACAGAAGAAGAGAGTGAGATTGATGACCAGCGCAGTTTCTTTCTTACTATAATAATACAAAAATACAGCGCAAGTTACATCATCAAGACAAAAGCCACCTGATGATGTCACAATCATCGCTTGTGATTGACAGCTAACTTTATAAGGTTCAGAGAGTGAGACTCTACTGCTAATTTCAGATGTTTTGTTCAATAGATGAGTATGAAAATGTAGAGGTAGTTGTTGTCACATTCATGGGAGATGTAGCAATGCCCTTTATGTTGCAAGGTCTTGAATATGGGGATGTTGTCACAATGGAGTGTGTAAAAGGTGGAATATCGTTGAACCAGGGATGTCTTGAATGTGTAGATCCAAACAAGATAATATGGGGATGTTGGCACAATGGAGTGTGTAAAAGGTGGAATATCGTTGAACCAGGGATGTCTTGAATGTGTAGATCCAAACAAGATAATATGGGGATGTTGGCACAATGGAGTGTGTAAAAGGTGGAATATCGTTGAACCAGGGATGTCTTGAATGTGTAGATCCAAACAAGATGTGTGAATTATCATCAAGGATCAAGATGCTAAGCAGTGCATGAGCTGTAGCGGTCAGTTAGCCGAAGCTGACTGAAAGCGTCAGGGTCAGTGACGCAGAACTACCAAGACCCGTCTCCACCTCTATGTGGTCATCCTGGATAACAAACTGCAACAGGGCAGACTTGCTAACGAGAAGGGATCAAAGAGGGAAGGCTAACCAGGTACCAAAAAATGCCATGTTTTAATATGGACAAGTCAGCCCAAAAGGTGCAAATATCACAGCCAAGCTGTAAACTCAAACAAAACCCATTCTGTTATTTGGACTACATCCTGCTACTTTTTTAAGCTTGGTAGTAGGAGTTTGAGAACAAACAACCAAGAAGAAGGTACTTTTATAATTACTACAGACTGAATAACATTGGATAGTTAAATCAGGATTCAACTCCATCAAGGTGCACAGATAGTAACTATAAATTTCGTCTGATCTAGGGCAGTTTGACTCTTTGTCTTTTCTGTAAATTACAAATCCTAATTTGGCACTTTGAGAACATTGATACATGAATGTTTTACATTGATGTTGATGCCACAAATAATTCGCTCTGAAATGCTCTACATAGCAGTGGGTTTTTTTGTGTGTCTGCAAACTATTTGTTTTTGATAATGTCCTTCCTCCAAATTTTCCGCACAAATCATTTAAAAGCTCCATGTGTGTTTAAAAGTTGGGATCCATAATAAAATGTAAGCTGGTGGTGTTTATAGAACAAAAATTTTATCTACACAGAGGGATCTGAGGTGGTGCAGTGGTTAGTGCACAGGTTTCCCAGCCAGGTAATTGACGCTCGGTCCCCTGGTGCGTAATTTTCCTAATTGCAAAATGGCTCCAGGGGTCAACCCAGCCTAAAATAATTGGGTACAGAAATAGTCTGGGAAAGTAAGAGCCCTCATCTGTTATTGGACGTTTCTTTCTTGTCATTGTGTAAACTTAACATTCCTCTCTTTTAATGTTGTGCTATTTTCTCAATTTTATTTACAGCCTTAGAGAAGACAACATCCTCAACAGCCCCCTTGACTTGTCTGCTCTGGTGCGGAGTTTCTTAGAGTGTATTCGTTATGCAGTGAAGAGCATAGCAGAAACTAGAGAAAATGCTTCATCAGAAATTAAAAGTTTAGTTCTTGACCAGGTCTGTGCATGTTTCATCTTTTAGCCTATCAAGCTAATTTCAGTGCATAACCATTTAAATGGTTCATGAGTTTGTGAAATAGCATTCTGAGAAAGCTGTACATTTATCTTTTTCTAACACCAAGAAAATTGTATTTATTTATCCTTCTATTTCTTGTGTCATGTTTGAGTTGTTTCTAGAGTTTTCTAATAAATAAATAGAAGGTGCCCGGTGGTACTGCAGGTTGATAGTTGATAAAAACCTATATAGGTAAAAACTCAGAAACCACACTGAGAAAGAAACAAATTGAAATGCACGTTACTGCCACAAGGCCTTCATCTGGGACAAATAAATAATGAAAACACTAACATTTCACAAAATAAGCAAAGACAAAGGTTGTAAAAAATGATAAATGTGTGTGAGACAGCAGCCATATTCACCAGCGAGTAGAGTTTTCTGTCTGATCTCCATGGCTACTCAATGGTGACTGGATTTTGATCTGTGTGTTAGTTAGTGTCAGATCATCATCATCGCATTCTGGACGTCCATACGCGCTCAGATCTCAGTATCTCTGCCAGCACGTGATGGCTGACTCTTCTGGGCTGGTGCTGGTTAACCAGACATTCCTGTATAGTGTTTATTCCTCGCTGCCCCTCGTGTCACACTCAATTCAACCAGTTGCACTAGGGACGTAGAGTCTGGATCAACTTCTGAATCTTGCTTCCTGCCGATTTCCCTAACCGCATTTTAGATATCGGCTCGGTCCATTGATCTACCACCTGCCACCGTAGTTGTGCTTGCCAACATACACCTCTCTCGTTGCCTTCGACACCTGCATGTGTGTTGTTGTTGTCGTTGTCGGCTTCATCGTCATTGTTGTTGTTGTTTAGAATTCCCACAATGAGCAAGTTTACTCTTTTGTGTGCACTGAAAAGGACATTAAGTGGTTGGTTGCAGTAGCTTTCTTCACATTCCGAGTGTGCTGATGAATGTGGACCGGTTGTGCTATGCTTGACTTCATCTGTGTGTCGTTCACTACTACGGGGATCATGTCGGTCTCTCACCCTGTTAGCCAGGTTGCCATAAAAACACCCATTTCCAGGGAAGGCAACTAGGAAGCTGAGATGAGGGTCTTGGCCTGTATATTTTGCCTGACCCTGACTAACATATCTGGTCAGTATGTTGTGCCTGACCCTGACTAACATGTCTGACCAGTATGTTGTACCTGACCCTGACTAACATGTCTGACCAGTATGTTGTGCCTGACGTTTTCCTCCCCAGGCAACATAGTGAATGAGCTAATTATTAACACATGTAAATTTCCTTGATCATTGGATGCTGTTCTTAGTAAGTTCTAAAAGTTAGACATGAAGTTTGTTATAAAGATCTTGTTCATATTTGTTCTATGTGAACAATTTGCAACAGAATATAATTTTACACTTCTTTTATTATTTGTATAGGTGCTGATAGTTGTACAAGCATCCCTGACAGATTCTAAACCAGGTTTATCAAAAACAGAATTGTATGCTCGCCTTTGCTCTCTACTTTCTTCTGTTGCCAAAATTGACAGCAGCATTGAGGATGTGTTTTGGTCAGAGCTGTCAACATTTGTTCGAGACCTACTTTTGGTGGAGTTTGTTTCAGCAGAGAAAAATCTACAGGAATCATTTGTTAAGAACATAAATGAGCCTGTTATCTTTCAGAGATTAAAATTTCTGTATGAAGGGATGGTATTTCAACAAGCAGCAGTTTCAATTAAGACGGAGAGGGTGCGATTTGTGTTAGAGGAAGTCCAATCCTACCATAGGAAAAACTATTTTGACAAAGAAAAACAAAGCATGTCAGATTCTGCTGTAAATTGTATTAGTGACATATTTATCACAGTCTTTAATTTGGCGTCTATCAAGGCGTATATGTCACCATTGTTCTTTAGCTTGTTCAAAGACCTCTCCGTGATACATATACCGAATCAGACAGCTGAGAGATTAAGCAGTAAGAGTGATTGTGTCGCAGAGTTAGTGACCGCGGGACTGGGGACAAAATTCATGCTCCATTTTTATAACTCTGCTGATGACTTACGCCTCCAGCCATTTACAACAGAGAATGATAATGTGAACAAATTCAGGGATTTCTTGTGGGATCACCTGGTCAGGCTGTTGCTGTATGCCCAGGGACAGGAAAGATTGAAGAGTTCTGTGGATGGGCAGTTCACAGTGGATGTTGTTGTGACACTGTTTGCATTTGTAGCATATGTTGACCAAGAGGATGGGACCAGGATTCTCTTCGAAGTCTTGAATGTAAGTACAGAAAACAAGGCCTATTTACTCTTGCTGTATTATATATTGTTTTCATCATCATTAGGTCCTGCCGGTTTGCTTTGACGATCATCTGCTTCTATCACGTGTGTCGTTTACCAACTCTGTTGTAGATTGTCACCTGGGGCATTCTCTCAAGCTGTCCATCTTCTCTCTCTGCCTTCTTCTGTCTCTCTTTTCTGCTATATTTCCCATTATCATAATGTGTTCCAAGCCATCTCTTCTCATAACATGCCCAAAATAAGATGACTGCCTTGTTCAGATTTTTGCAATGAGTTGTGTTTGGGGCTCTTCGAGTACTGTATCATTAGTCTTCTGGGCAAGCCATGGAATCCGCAGAATTCTTCTGTAAAACCACATCTCCATTGCTTCCAAAGATATATGCGCTTGCTTGCTGATTGTCCATTATTCACTGCCATATGAAACAATGTCACTGGAACTGAAAAAGAGAGTACTTGGATGCTACGGGGAACAAGATATTGTTTTAGAGCTTTCAAATCCAGAAGGCTACCCCACACTCGTCTGGCTTTTGGCTTTTTGGAATAGCTGGGTCTCCAAAACAATTAGTTGGAGAGTATTCTTAGTCACCTCTCATGACATAATCTCAGTGTGGCAGTGGAGCTATTCTTGTATCTGTCACATACAGATTCAGGGGACGGGGTGGCCTAGTGGTTAAGTGGCACGGTTCACAATCCGAAGGTGCTGGGTTCAATCCCCATCACAGCACTGGCATACAGACAAACATACAGATTCTTCCCTGAATCTACTTGGGGAAAAAACTATCTTCTAGTGTTGTTGTTGATTAACTAGGTCTGCCGAGCTCTTCGCTCTTTCACAGACAATGCCAAGCTGTAGAATTTGCAAGTGTTTTGTAGCTGGTGAGTGGAGCTGTATAAGGTGTTGGGGTGCTTGGCAATAACTGTCTGTATTGAATTCAGGGCAAGCGAGCAGCACATGTTGCACTGTCTTGGGTGGGTACAGCTAGGTTTGTGTGTAGGGACTAACTTGTTTATATATTTGTTACGTCTGATGTGTTCTGCCCTCAGTTAGACGATTATGCTCTGCTCCCTGCGGTGAAGTTTTGATGTGTTGTCCTTTTTGTTTGGATGTGTCATTTCTTTATACATGTCACGCCCAGTAGAACCTTTCGTCATCGGTTCAGCTATTCCTCTTTGAAGTTGTTTTGAAGTATCTGCTTTGCTGTCTGTAAGTTGGCTGGTGTGTTTATTTGAACCATGCTTGCTCCTAGTTTTGCTAGTCTGTCTGTAAGTTGGCTGGTGTGTTTATTTGAACCATGCTTGCTCCTAGTTTTGCTAGTCTGTCTGCTTTCTCATTGCCTGATATGTCTATATGTTCTGGAATCCACTTGAGGGTCACTATAATGCTGTGTGTTGTTTGAATCTTATCAATTGTCTCAGCCAGTGTTGTAACCTCTTTGTTGTTAGCTTGTAGGTCTGTCTCTAGTGCCTGTAGGTATGTCTCTAGTGTTTGTAGGTATGTCTCTAGTGCTTGTAGGTATGTCTCTAGTGCTTGTAGGTATGTCTCTAGTGGTTGTAGGTATATCTCTAGTGGTTGTAGGTATGTCTCTAGTGGTTGTAGGTATGTCTCTAGTGCTTGTAGGTATGTCTCTAGTGGTTGTAGGTATGTCTCTAGTGCTTGTAGGTATGTCTCTAGTGCTTGTAGGTATGTCTCTAGTGGTTGTAGGTATGTCTCTAGTGGTTGTAGGTATGTCTCTAGTGGTTGTAGGTATGTCTCTAGTGCTTGTATGTATGTCTCTAGTGGTTGTAGGTATGTCTCTAGTGGTTGTAGGTATGTCTCTAGTGCCTGAAGGTATGTCTCTAGTGGTTGTAGGTATATCTCTAGTGGTTGTAGGTATGTCTCTAGTGGTTGTAAGTATAGTGCTTGTAGGTATGTCTCTAGCGGTTGTAGGTATGTCTCTAGTGCTTGTAGGTATGTCTCTAGTGGTTGTAAGTATGTCTCTAGTGGTTGTAAGTATATCTCTAGTGCTTGTAGGTATGTCTCTAGTGCTTGTAGGTATGTCTCTAGTGCTTGTAGGTATGTCTCTAGTGGTTGTAAGTTAGTGGTTGTAAGTATGTCTCTAGTGGTTGTAAGTTAGTGGTTGTAAGTATGTCTGTATTTTGATTATAGTGAGGAAGAAACTGCGCTGGTTATCAGCCTCTCTCTCTGGTCCCAAACTACCTTGGACCAGTGGCTTTTACTGTCCCCATTCTTATCTTGATTTAAATTTCGCATCTCCCATTCACAATACAGTTTTTCATTATAATTATTGCTTTGTATATCATTATTAGTGTATAAACTCTTACTAGTGTGGTTTATCGTTGCCCATAAAGAGTTGTATTAATGCAAACTAAGTAAATATGCCTGCTTATTTCAAATAATTATTCCACCATTTGTGATTTCTAAAACAATACAGCAAATGAATCTAAAATATGTTTAGTGATAATTAATTTGTTACAGGGATAAAAAATGGTCTTAAGTTATGGGGGTGGCCGAGTACCTGGTGGTATAACTAGGCGGGGAGCAGTTTGGGGACCCTTAAGGTGACAGTGCAGTACCCACCGACGAGTAGAATATGCTCTGGCTGTTACCAACCAAAACCCCACCCATGGTTTTTTTTTTTTTTTGCGTTCGCCTTGTTTCTCTAATCCCCAAGGCGATCTGTGTTGCACTGTGGTTTTTATTTTGCGCCTGTCGGCCCAGTGCATCCGACTTCAGCATGCATTTTATGTAAGGGTCTGCTTCCGTCTGCATTTTCTAAGGGTTTGCTTCCCTGGGGTAACGGCCGGTGCTGTGTTGGGGATCGAACCCAGCACCTTCGGGATGTGAGCCGTGCCACTTAACCACTAGGCCACGCTGTCCCCTCACCCATGGGTTAAATGTTCTTCTCATCTGTCGTCTGTCTCTCTACGCAACTTTTCTTTGTCCAACCTACAAGACCTCTACCAAGGATCCAATAATGGTAGAGGCACCCAGAGAGGATCCGGGCCTAGCCCAACATCCCAGCTGCAGCGAGAGCACTGGGTGATCTGACATTGCACTACAGTTAGCCTACGCTCTAACTGTAAGTGTGGAGAGGTGGGGCGGAGCCATTAAATCTAATTGGAAAGTAGGAGCTGTTGTGGTGGGGGGGGATATTGTGGCGGCATAGTGGGCAGGACGTGACACAGCTAACGGGAAAAGGCCTAAATAAAGATTAAAGAAGTGTGATCTGCAATGAGAGCACTTGTGGCATATTCACCATCTACGAGAGCAGAGAGAAATGGAAAAAAGGATTTTTGGACCACCACCTTGGGAAAATCTTTGCCTGCCAGTCATAAAACACGCCTGACAGAAAAGGCAGCCACCAAGACATGTGCCTTGGAGACAGTCTCTAGCTACCCAAAATCGGCAGTCCTGGTCTATACGAATGGATCAGCATTGAAATCTACCTCTTTTGCAGGGAATTTTATACATATGAAATATCCGGATGAATCCATATATGAGTTATGCATGAAAACCGTTTCAAATGTTGAAGCGGAGGCCAAGGCTATAAAAACAGATTTTGCAACAACAGTTTGACTTGAGCGAATTGTTGCCGATGGATTTTGTAATTTTTAGTGACTCCAAGTTGGTTCTGGAGGCGCTGAAGAACATCCCATACAAAGAAAAGGAGATATTTTTGGTGGGGAGGGTGATCAACAACACCATCACTGCCCACGGGATAAATGTCACCTTGCAATGGATCCCTGGACATAGTGGGCTACTAAGGAACGAGATGGCCAATAGATTGGCAAAAACAGGAGCCTCAAAACAACAATTGGATAGACCCTGCAGTAACCACACAGTAACGAATTATTAAGAATAATATAAGGAAAATCTGGATGAACAGGTGGGCGACGAGAACAACAGGTCGCAGTGTATTTAGAGAAATGTCACAGCCAAAAAGTAACGATGACGTAAATAAACTACATAGAAGAGATCAAAGTCTCATCTTTCAGTTCTGAACAGGACATAGCAGAGTCAATAGCCACTTGAACCGCATCAATCCCCAGCACCTTTCCTTGTCCTGATGAAACAGTTCGACATCTACTCATTGAGTGCAAGGCGCTTGCTGACATGAGAAAAAGATTCTTACAAGCACTGCCGACAATTGCCAACACACTGTGCGGAGCAGTGGAACAACTGAAGAAGACCTGTATCTATTTAACAATGACATTTGGCTGCCAAGAACAGGCTTGCTTTGCAGCTATGCAATAACAACAACAAGGCCAACAAAAGAAGACTGCTAGTCAATCACCTGATTTTCTGCACACTCGATTGCAAGTATATAAGGACCCCTACACCTCCAGAGAAGTGAAGACAAAGAAAAAGAAGATTTGATAGTTAGAGAATTATAGCTGATCTATTACAACTTAATAATTTATGCTCAATATTTAAAGTACTATGTCACCTTGCATCCCAGGTGTGCAACCCCTGCCCCAAGTGCAGCCTATGCGGGTGTGCACTTTTTCACGTAGTTCTGTTTTCTCCAAAACAATTTATACGAGTATGATGTTTTCATCTAGTACAATTAAATATGTGAGCAAAGTATGATTATTGATCTTTTCAACAGAGTTTGACAGATTCTCAGATGATATGCCAGTTCATAGAACACCTTCTGGGATTTGTCAAGTATATACCTGCTTGTAGACATCTGGTGGTGGGAACAGAGCTGGCCAAGAAGATAGAGGAACTTACGATGTCAGTCTCTGGCGGAGAGAGATTTGAAAAGAACGGACAGAAGGGTGGCATTTCTAGTGACGTATGGAAAATGTTGACCTCGGTTGTGTCGTCACTTGATGAAAGTGATAGTGAGTGTTTCACTAATTTTAATTATATTACATATGATTTTGGTTGTAATAGCAGCCTTTTTATCCTTGCGGTACCCTTGAAAAATTGTTCAGGTATTAGGGAACCTCAGCATACTAGTTATTATATCTTTAGTTCCCTGTATGTTATCGTATGAGGGTATTCTGAAGACTTGGACGAGTTTCTTGGAAAGATTGGAAAACCAATAGTGAGGTTCTGGGACAACTCACGGTAGAGAAGATACTTCTAAAGGAAATAAAAAGCAGAAAAATAAAATATTTTGTCAGGTCAAGGGACATGACAGTTTGCTAAAGGTACCACATAGGTACCAATGAGCAAACAACATCAGGATGTGGTCAAGACACAGTTTAACTGCATGTACCAGCCTGGCGCAAGACATAGACAGCTGGAGATCCATTACAGTCAACCTACGTTGTGGAAATGACACTAGATGATGATGTTATTGTGATCAGTAAGTTGCCGATATAATTACGTGGGACAGTCATTAAGCATTAGGAATTTAATGGATATTTTTTTGTTGCAAGAGTATGCATCATACATTTTTTGTCTTGTTTTCAACATTGTCCCCCTGCCTGACATCATACTTAGTCCACTTATCCACTAGTTTGTGGATGCCCTCTAGAAAAAAGTTCTTTGGTGTGACCTTTAACCAATTTTGCACCACCTCCATTACCTCCTTATCAGCTACCTTGGGACTCAACTGTTACACATGTTCCTTTAACTGAGGTCATCGGGGACAATTTTGTTCGCAACACCGTGACTCGTGTTGAAATCTATGGCTATTTTGTCAGCAATGATTCGCCTGTTGCCACGGACTAGTTGGTTGTCTTGCTGTTTCACTGTCAGTTGCCACGCTTGCAGGTCTCCCACGCTGCAACTCATCAATAACATTTTGTCTTCCATTTTTGAAATCTTTCTACCCATTCATACACTCTCCACTGAATCAAACAACTGTTTCCTTACTGAACATTCTTCTGTTAATTTCAAAAGGTTTCATTCCCTCTGACTAAACAAAATGAATAACTCCTCGTTGTTCTTCCATGTTGCAAGTCGACAGTGGGGCAGCCATGTTGTGTTTAACCTCCGCCACACTCAATAACAAAAATGACACAATTTCCACTGCCACTGAATTATTTTTCTCCGCTTCACGTTGTTCTAGGTTGTTGATTTTGAGAGCCTGTACCTTTTTTGTTGTTGTATAGATATAATTTCTTTGTGTGTATTGATATACATGAATTAAAAACTAGTTGGTGTTGTTTTTGTTGTGTGTGTGTGTGTTAGTTTCATAGATATAAGAAGATAAAGATGAAAATGAAAAACAGTACAAAAAAATAGACTCATGGACTTTCGACGTCCCTGGCTTGAAACATAAAAAAAAAAAATTATGCCTAACACGAATTATCAAAGTTTATCAATTGCTATATCTGTCCGTTTCAACTATAAACATATTTATTGTATCTACATAAACAATCTAAACAGATCTACCCCAGAAAAATCCATTGCGAAAACTTAACGTCCCTATTTTCAATAATGGGCGAATCTTCAAATCCAAGTGAAAAACTTAAAAAGAAATCTTTTCCAAAAGTCTAAAAAAATGTAAAAGTTGTCATTGTTTTTAAACCCGACATGACAGAAGTCAAACTCTCTACAATCAAATGAGCAGTATGTTCACACAATTTCTACGTAGTTGGTTTAATTATATATGATTAGAAAGGCCGACGCTATGCAGCGACATAGTAAGCCGCGTATGGGCGACCCACGCTGCAATTTTCGTAGCGTCAGTCGCTTTGCAACTATGCAAGTGAGGTAAAGAATATATTGCTCGATCGTCACAACTTCTACTGTGTTAGAGACGACTAAATGAGGCTTAAGCTGTAGTGATTATTCTGCTGTTGGGAGATTAAATGTTTGAGACTCGACTAAATGAAAATGTTGTGAGATGAAATGTTTGAGACTTGACTAAATGAAAATGTTGGGAGATTAAATGTTTGAGACTTGACTAAATTAAAATGTTGGGAGATGAAATGTTTGAGACTTGACTAAATGAAAATGTTGGGAGATTAAATGTTTGAGACTTGACTACATTAAAATGTTGGGAGATTAAATGTTTGAGACTTGACTAAATGAAAATGTTGGGAGATTAAATGTTTGAGATTTGACTAAATGAGATTATTCGATAGATGAAATATTTCGACTTGACTATACTGCTGTTGGTAGATGAAATGTTTGAGACTTGACTAAATGAGACTGGGATAGATTAAATGTTTGAGATTTGACTAAATGAGATTATTCGATAGATGAAATATTTAGACTTGACTATACTGCTGTTGGGAGATGAAATGTTAGAGATTTGACTATACTGCTGTTGGGAGATGAAATGTTAGAGACTTGACTATACTGCTGTTGGTAGATGAAATGTTTGAGGCTTGATAGGGTAGGGGTCGATCAATGACCATCTCTTGCATGTTAACTCTATAATCCATGAACTGTCAGTCCACAGACTGCAGAAATCAATCATGGAGTAGCATGGAGGAGTGCTTGAGAGGACTTTGCATAAGTGTGTATAACCAGTGGGTTACTGTAACCATCAGTATCCACACTTTTGCTGAGGGAAACTGAACACCTATGGATTTTTCACAGAGTACAGTGATATTGTTTTTTGACAGAACAGAATTGAACACACACACACATACAACTGCTAACTAGTGTTCTAGGGGGGACTCGGTGGTCTCGAGGTAAGGTGTCGACCTTGAGTGCTGGAGCTAATAGATTCGAATCACGGTGCAGACCAGGATTTTTTTTCACGACGATCTTCTGGTAAAAATTTCTCTGATCTCTGGGTAGTGAAATCGGACAGTTGGAAATCGAAAAGAGTAGGTTTAACGGCCGCAGCTCTGACAAAATTCAAGTTAAAAATCTACACAAGTTATTTGTACCTTTCTGCAGGTAGTTTGTTCAGAGCAGCTATAGATGACGCCTAACTGGTCTAAACCAGTATAAAGACGTTAAGTTTGACTCTAAGATTCAGGCTACGTTGCTGCTTTGTGACTCGCATACCAATCATAGGGGGGGGGGGGGGGGGGGAAATTAAAATTGCACAATATAAGTAGATGACATTTGTCTTGCCAATCTGTTCCAGATCACTTGTTCTCACAGTCCTGTCTTGATGCCATCATGTCCAGTTGTGTGACCACACTCCAGCAGCTGCAGTCATGTGATCTAAGTCAGAGACTAGACACTATATCCCCTGTTATTGGTCTGGTTTTGGCTTTGTTTGATAAACATAAGGTACTGCTCTTCTGTGTTGCTGTCACTTAAACTTTGTGACTAATAATTCATGAATAATAAACTATCTAATAATTCATGAATAATAAACTATCTAATAATTCATGAATAATAAACTATCTAATAATTCATGGATAATAAACTATCTAATAATTCATGGATAATAAACTAACTAATAATTCATGAATAATAAACTAACTAATTTTTCATGAACAATAAACTAACTAATAATTCATGAATAATAAACTATCTAGTAATTAATGGATAATAAACTAACTAATAATTCATGAATAATTAACTAACTAATAATTCGTGAATAATAAACTATCTAATAATTCATGAATAATAAACTATCTAATAATTCATGGATAATAAACTAATAATTCATGAATAATAAACTATCTAATAATTCATGAATAATAAACTATCTAATAATTCATGAATAATAAACTATCTAATAATTCATGAATAAAAACTAACTAATAATTCATGGATAATAAACTTATAATTCATGAATAATAAACTAACTAATAATTCATGGATAATAAACTAATAATTCATTAATAATAAACTAAATAAATAATTCATGGATAATAAACTAACTAATCATTCATGTAAAATAAATTAACTAATAATTCATGAACAATTAACTAATAATTCATGTAAAATAAACCAACTAATAAGTAATGTAAAATAAACTAACTAATAATTCATGAATAATAAATTAACTAATAATTCATAAATAACAAATAGCCACTGCAACCTTTCAAGTATGTCATAAAATGGAACAAGTCTGTAAAAACACAAATAGGTAATGAATGAGCCATTGACCACGCTAGGACAAAAATAAAACAAAACCCACGTTACGCTACAGGACCAATGAACAAACAATAGCAAATCACAACAAAAACCACGACTTGATTTGACAATGATACAGTACAATTTGAGTTGGCAGACATTATCAGGATGAAGCAAGGAACGTGTGAATCACGGTATGCCAGTTATGAAAAAGAAAAGACCAAACAGGAAATGATCCATATGATTACAGGTAATATGAAAAAAGTGCACACGTTGGTATAGTCGATAAAAACATATACAGTTAATGCCATATTCACCATAACAGAACAAAATGAAACCCACATAAAGGTTAGAAGATTCCTATCAGAGGAAATAAAAAAACTGATGAAAACACAAATAACCCATAAAAGAGAAAGACAAGTATATGATGGCAGCAAAATGCCAGAGAATTTGTGAATCATGGCATTTGACCCAGGACAAAGTCGGCTAAATCGTTGGTCTCATTTGATTTTTGTTGCTTTGTTTGTCATTGTGTCAATACCTATATATGTTTCTATTGACTTTTGACCTTCAGAACTGCAGCAGCTTCGATTTATCTGTTTTTATATAAAAAGTTTGGGGACGGCATGGGCTAGTGGTTAAGTGACACGGCTCACAACCAAAAGGTGCTGGGTTTGATCCCCATCACAGCACCGGCCGTTACCCTGGGGAAGCAAACCCTTACATAAAATGCATGCAGAAGTCGGATGCACTGGGCCTACAGGCACAAAATAAAAACCACAGTGTAACGCACACCGCCTTGTGGAATAGAGAAATAAGGCGAACACAAAAAATTTTTTTTTAAATATGAAAAGTTCTGCCAAAGAGGCATGTGTCGGACCGAAAGGTGCAAATATCACAGTCAAACTGTAAACTAACGAAAGCAACACATTCCGTTCTCCAGACTACATCCTGCTACTTGCAAAGACCCGTTCAGGACTTGGTAGCGGGAACGAACGCAGAAGAGGAAGAAAAATATAAAATGTGAGTAAAGAGGGCTGACGTGGTGGCAATCAACCTTATCATGTAAGTACAGAAACCACCACTGTAAAAACGCACAAAATGCTTTAGCGGATGGCTTCCTGTGAGGCGCCAACTGTTGTGGTGGCCATATACTTCATAACGAATGAAATCAGGTCAAAAAAGATATATATAATGATAAGTACAACAATGACGTTAACTACTTCCTTTCTGTTTATTTAAATAAATGACAGTTACTTTTGGCTCGTTCCCGTTTGTACAATCTAATCTTCCTTTATTTCTTCTATTAGATCTCGATGCACTTACAGCTGACTGAACTTGTCCTGAGTTTACTGCCCTTGTTTTTGAATGCTCAACAAGCTCAGCAAGGTACAGAAAGATGTTATTATGTTGATTTGGCCATAATTTGTCGTGCTGTATCGTAAAATCTATCGTACGTATTCTGTAATATTCTTCTTCTGCGTTCGTTCTCAATCTCCCGCTACCAAGCCCTGAAAAGGGCTTTGCAAGTAGCAGGATGTAATCTGGAGAATGGAATGCGTTGTGTCGCTAGTTTACAGATTGACTGCGATATTTGCACCTTTCGGTTCGACACATCTGACTTCAGCAAGGCATTTTTGGGTACCTGGTTAGCCTTCCCTCTTTGATCGCTTTTCCTTAGCTAGTCTGCCCTGTTATCCAGGATCACCATGTGGAGGTATAGAAGGATCTTGGCCGCTCTGGTTTGCTGGCCCTGACGCCAGCTGTCAGCTTTGGGTCGCTGACCGCTGCAGCTCATGCGCTGCTCGGCATCTTGATCACATTTCACAATCAGAACTCAAGAAGACGTCTCAAAATAGAAACATGTGGAGAGCAACTGTTGTATCGCTACATTCTGAAGGAAGGCTTGGCTTGGCTTCGTTCATTCTCAATTGCCCGCTACCAAACCCTGAAAGGGCTTAAGTAGCAGAATGTTGTCCAGAGAACAGAATGCGTTGTGTCGTAGTTTACAGCTAGACTGCGATATTTGCACCTTTCGGTCCAACACATCTGACTTCAGCAAGC
Organism: Ariolimax columbianus; assembly: GCA_036924085.1. Lineage (NCBI taxonomy): Eukaryota > Metazoa > Mollusca > Gastropoda > Stylommatophora > Arionidae > Ariolimax > Ariolimax columbianus. Next base: position 36,645,943 of record JAVGWX010000023.1, on the reverse strand, counting down.
ATTTTGTTAGTACCGGGTTAGCATTCCCTCTTCGATCCCTTCTCCTTAGCCAGTCTGCCCTGCTGCAGCCTGTTATCCAGGATCACCGTGTGGAGGTGTAGAAGGGTCTTGGCAGCTCTGGTTTGCTGGCCCTGACGCTAGCAGTCAGCTATGGGTGACTGACCACTGCAACTCCTGAAGGAAGTCGGAAGTCTAGTCCTTGCTGACAGATGATATTTTTCATCTTTTCTCTTATATTATAATGACCAACAGATGATATTTTCCCTCTTTATTGTATTGAGCTAAAACAATTTTAAGGAATCCCAGTTTGGCTTATCTACTTCAGCCACATACTCCAGTCCCATATATTAATACTTCTACCCTGAGTTGTTGGAGGAACACTAAGGTGTCTGGTCAGGCAAAACACTGATCAGGCATGTTAGTCAGGGTCAGGCGAAACACTGATCAGGCATGTTAGTCAGGGTCAGGCAAAACATGGCCAAGACCCTCACCTCGGCTTCCTAATAGCCCTCCCTAGAAACAGGCTGTTTTCATGGCAGCCTGGCTAACTGGGTGAGGAAACGACATGATCCCTGTAGTTGTGAGTGACACGCAGATGAAGCCAAGCCATAGCACAACTGTTTGGAGGTGTCTGGTCCACCTTCATTAGCACGCTCGGAATGTGACGAAAGCTATGACAACCCGCCACTTAACGTCCTTTTCCATGCACACAAAAGTGGGATCCTACTCATTCTGTGCACTCAACAACAACATCATATCAGAGTTGGCATTTACTGATGATGTGGCCCTGATTGGTAAATGAGGAAAACAGCAAGAGGAGCTAAGGAAAATAGGGGTGACCAGCAAGAGGAGCTAAGGAAGAGAGGGGTGACCAGCAAGAGGAGCTAGGGAAGAGAGGGGTGACCAGCAAGAGGAGCTAGGGAAGAGAGGGGTGACCAGCAAGAGGAGCTAGGGAAGAGAGGGGTGACCAGCAAGAGGAGCTAGGGAAGAGAGGGGTGACCAGCAAGAGGAGCTAGGGAAGAGAGGGGTGACCAGCAAGAGGAGCTAGGGAAGAGAGGGGTGACCAGCAAGAGGAGCTAGGGAAGAGAGGGGTGACCAGCAAGAGGAGCTAGGGAAGATAAAAACAGTTCATAAACAGAAACCATGGCGGTCTCGAGAGAAAGGAAGAAACATCCCATCTTTCTGGGTGAGCATCCTCTGGAACAGGTCAAGCAGTTCAAATAAATTCTAGCTGTAATAAACCGCGTAGCGCAGTGGTTAACGCGCTGGCTTCGCATCTGAGTGGTCCTGGGTTCATTCCCCAGTTGAGGTGGTAATGTTTTTTTCAGACCGCAATGGCTCCCGGGTCGACCCAGCCTTAAATGGGTACCGGTTCAGTCCGGGAAGTAAAAGCGGCGAGGGAGAGGAGATGGCTACCGCCCTCATATAGCCGAGCCTTTGAAATGTGAGATCGCTAACACCTCACACCCCTACGGCAGTAATGCTATGGGATACTTTACTTTTTAATAAACCAGAAGGGGATAGTAAAGAAGAGTTGGCTGCACGAAGGGCAGCAACCGGTAAACATTTTCATGCCACAAATAAAGCCGTTTAGTCATCTCACGAGAATGCATCCTCATCAACTTCCATCTATGGCTTACAACACTGGTAAATCTGGCTGCAGAGCAGGAGACAGTTGTGAGGCAGGTGGATGGAGGACATTAGCGTGGATGTGCTCACATTGATCGACGTAAGACACTTGGTGCAGGACAGATGACTTAAGCTCTCGATGTCGTTTAACGGCAAACGTGGAACGAAAACTAACTATATATAGAGGGTTCATCAGTGACAGGGAAAATGGATAACTATGATGAGTATATGCCACCCCACCTATTTTGACTTACAATGTGAGTCATGAGCATTGACAACAAACCAGAAAAACCAGCTCCAAGCATCAGAAATGAGATATCTAACGAAGGTGGTCCAAGTAACAAGAAAAGGCAGCATCCACAATGCGACAATATCTTCTGTGTGGAGCAATCTCCACAGCAATTGTTTATCTATGTCTGCAGAAAGAAAGGAGATCGGCTACCGCATCAGTCACAGGAAGCAAAGGGTCAGGGATCGAGACCCACGAGGACGACCCAGGGTCTGCTGGGAGGACAAAATAAGACAGTCTGCAAGAGACAGTGAACTAGACTGGAACCAGGCCAAGAGGAAAGCAAATAGAATGGTCTGACGCTCTTTCTGGCAAACCTATATAACCCAAGGTAGAAGGGGAGAAACTAAGTAAGTAAGTGAGATGTCTGGCCATCAAATTAACAAATTATTGTGTTAGTTTAATGATTTTCTAAATGGAATAAGCAGTGAAAATAGAGTTTTGGTATGTTAATAACAATTGTTGGTTAGTTTGTTCTTGTCAATAATATTGTCATGTTTTAGAGACATCAAAGATCAAGTCTTCTTGGCTGGCTGGTTCGAAGATTATTCTGCAAAAGAAGTCAGATGTGGAGATCCAGCAGTTTGTTCATCAGTTCTGCTCTGCTGTCAAGCTGTGGGTACAGGCAAACGTGCACAATCGTGAAAGGTGAACTAACTATTCATTTACATTGATCAAAGGGGAATAACCCACAATAACACATACATTTGATAGTGTTGCATAATCTTTGATATTAACCTTAGGCACGCTACATAATTAGTGACTAAATTTGACCTAATTAATTTTCTTAATTAGTCGCTGTGGTAGTCGTCTTTCAAAATTTGTAACTTTTATGTTTGTTTGTCAATAAATATGATTTTCTGGCGTGTAGATACACAATAGCATAACGAACATGTGGGTGTTATTGTTTTTGTTGTATGTTTGTTAGTTTTTGAGATTTAAAAAGATGAAGTTGAAAATTTATGAAAATCTCGGGAAAAATTTGGACTCGACCACTAGGCCTAGTCGCTTCGATAGAAAACCATGGAAACCACAACAACGTATCGATACTGTGTTTACAATATCTACACAACTGTTAGTTTCCAATTCAAACGTAGTTCTTTCATTTAAACAAACAAAATAAACAGATCTACGCGATAAAAATCTTTCTCAACAACCTACTTCCCCTTTCGCAAAAAGTTGGCTTGCTCCAAACGGCGTATACAAAATTAAAACTGTTCAAAAGCCATTTGTAATCGCACATACGATACTTTAACCGGCAAAATATCGTGTATATATGGAGGGCGTACTCAGCAGTAAAAAATGGCTGTCAGGAGTGACTCCGTTCAAAAAAAAAAAAATTTTTTCCGCACACCGTTTTTGCAGGCCGAGCTGGTTCAAAGAGACAGAACATTGGAGTGCTACAGGTTAATTATGTAAACAGTGTTTGACCTTATGTAAACAGTGTTTGACCTTATGTAAACAGTGTTTGACCTTATGTAAACAGTGTTTGACCATTGAAATGTGGTTATAATGGTATTACAAGACAGCACTAAAGATGTGCTAAATTGTACAATAAAGAAAACAATTAGTTATGGAGATTTAAATGTAAAAATTGACTAATATTTGGAATCATTAGGAGATAGAGTAGAGTACACCGGAGATCATTGCACTTGAGCTGAACTGGGCATAACATGGTCCACTAATGGGTAGGCGAGGTATATTTTGGCAAGAGGGGCTTTATATTGCACCACACTGACCAATTTTGACTCTGTTACCCATTCATATTAGTCAATTTTTTAGACAATGTCACTGGATAGGATAAAGCGATCATTCTATTAATTGAGCGCATGAGCTGCAGTGGTCAGCGACCCCTAGCTTACTGCTAGCCCCAGGCCAGCGAACCAAAGCTGCCAAGACCCTTCTACACCTCTACGCGGTGATCCTGGATAACAGGTTGCAGCAGGGCAGACTGGCTAAGGAGAAGGGATCGAAGAGGGAATGCTAACCCAGTACTCAAAAAATGCTTGCCGAAGTCAGATGTGTTGGACCAGGTGCAAATATCGCGGTCAAGCTGTAAACTACGACACAACGCATTTCGCTCTCTGGGCTACATTCTGCTACTTAACCCTACCAGACCGCTGTACCCATTTTTCGGTAATTTCCAAATCTGCCGCTATACCGCTGGACCTAATTTTCGGTACTTTGGGTAGTACGTGAAAAAATGCGTTACAATCTAAACATAACCAACCAATCGTGGTCAAACGTCATGGTTAGCCATTGCAAATGTCTGCCCTCATGTTTGAATTGACTTTGTGTGGTTTAACGTGAAAAAAGTATGAAAATTCACAATGAAACGAGCGGCTGATGAACCAAGCACTTCAACAGGAAAGCGAAGTAGGTCTAGGCTTATGACAGTCCAACAGGTGATCGATACTTTGGTTGATTCAGACTCTGAGGAGTCAGAATTTCATCAAGAATACTTTTCCAGTTCAAGTGACACAGACGAGAGCTCGAGTGATGAGGAGAATCTTGAACCTTATAGATCTAGAGCTAGATCGATAGTAAGAGAAGGGGGGCGTGTCCCTCAGACAGCTGATGGGGGAGATCTAGGTGGTGATGAAGGTTCATCCTGCTGCGTGGATTGGCACACAAAGGTGGAATATTGGCGCTAGATGAAAGGTAGACCTATTTTCTACAATGTCTCCAAGTTCCATCTTATTCTAACCACTTTTGCATGTAACTAACATTTTTCTATATCATGTTGGTTTTTTTCTCTCTAATGCTCAGGAGGAGCCCAGGTATAGGGGACAGTTAGGTTCAGGGCCTCAGGTCTAGTAGGGTCAAGCCCTTTCAGGGTTTTGTAGCGGGAGATTGAGAACGAACAAAGCCAAAGCCATTCTATTAATTCAAAATTGTCTTCTCTCTCAGCCTGGTAAGCATTGGTAAGGTTGTCAAAGTGTCCCTACAGACCATTGCATCGCCATTTAGTGAGGAAGTCTGTGATGAAGAGACAAGCAGCAAGCAAAACAGAGCCAGTGAAGACGGGTTTGATGTGGAGACTGTCTCAAGGGCCTTGGATAATTTGTTGATGGCCGAGCCTATAGAGTTGGACTACTTGAAGGAGGTTAGTGCATTGATGTTCATCATCATCATCACCTTCTATTAACTTGTATCAGTTTTAAGTTGTGGGGTAATCATTGTGGGGAGGTGTGGTTTTCTTTCATGGGCCAGATGTGTCGTTGTTGTTGTTATCATTCCATGTTTCTTCACTGTCTCACAAACACCTTCTATCCATTTGTGTGGGGCGGAAGACTAACGTCTGATCAGGCAAAACATACTGATCAGACATGTTAGTCAAGGTCAGGCAAAATATACCGGCCAAGACCCTCACCTCGGCTTCCTAGTAGTGCTTCCTGGAAACGGGCTGTTTTCTTAACAGCCTGGCTAACGAGGTGAGGGATCAACATGATCCCTGTAGTGGTGAGTAACACGCAGATGAAGCCATGCATAGCACAACCATCTGGAGGACCTGGTCCACCTTCATCAGCATGCTCTTGATGTGAGGAAAGCTACTCAGCGCGCCACTTAATGTCCTTTTCAGGGCGCACAAAAGAGTAACCTACTCATTGTGGGCATTCGCAAACAACAGTAAAAATATGGTTCCGAATCAGACACTGCTGATGGGGATGAAGTGTAGAGACTTAGTTTTACCAGATCTCAGCTTATAGATGGGGTGATCATTTACCATCCTTGATGCCTGGCCTTCTACAATTATAAGTCTTGTATCTATTCACAACTGGGTAAACTTGAGTTTGTCAAGACCATTAATTGAACACTGTACCTTCACTGTGAGAAGGAAGTGCTCTAGTCACACTACCACTCCAACACTAATTTGATTGTCTGTCCTCTTATAGGTGTACGAGTACCTTTACATTGACGGAGACCTGGAGAGCTTACCTCAGTCCTCTCCGCCAGATACAGCTGACCAGTTACCTCTGCAGGCGTACTTAGTCAGGGCTTACCACAACTTGAGTGTATTATTGCTCAACATAGAACTACTTTTTAGCAATAACCAAGGGACAGAACCTCAGAATACCTGCTACCAGTGGTCAGACACGCAGCTGCTCACACTGGCGGATCTGTGTCACAGTCTTGCTGTGCTGCAAACAGCTGGAAAGATTAAACCACAGGTGGGTCTCAATTTCTTGTCATTTTCACACTCCCCTCATTCTGACCTATATATTGCAATAGAAAGGCAGCAAATCTTCCTTGAAAAGAGCAAATCAAACAGGTAAAATATTACACATACAGGGAGCACGTTATCAGTAGACTGAAGAATTGCTGCGGAAATCCAACAAAGATGCAATAAAGCAAATCAGATCAACGGACAATTAACTCCAACATAAGAGAAAAGAGGAAAAATATAATTTGTTGGTCATTATAACATAAGAGAAAAGAGGAAAAATATCATCTGTTGGTCATTATAACATAGAGAAAAGAGGAAAAATATCTGTCAGCAAGGACTAGACTTCAGACTTCCTTCAGGAGCTGCAGCGGTCAGCGACCCATAGCTGACTGCTAGCATCAAGGCTTGCGAACCATAGCTACCAAGACCCTTCTACACCTCCACGCTGTGATCCTGGATAACAGGCTGCAGCAGGGCAGACTGGCTAAGGAGAAGGGATCGAAGAGGGAATGCTAACCGTGTACTCCAATAACTACCAAAAGAGCTTTATACAACACGATTTTCGACCCGACACTATGCTATCAATGTAAAAACTAAACACTTAACATCAATTGAAAAACGACACATCGTAACAGCAGAAATGAAATGCCTGTGAAATATTGGGTGTAACAAGGAAAGACAGGATCAGAAACGATGACATCAGGAGACTCGTGAGAACACCAGTGTTAGACTACATCAAAAGGCAGCAACTAAAATTATTTGGCTATATAACAAGACTACCACGACACAGCACCACCCAACAAGCAATGCTATTTAGATACACCAGATTCAAGACGAAGGGCCGATCACGAAAAAGGTGGCTTGTAGAAAAATCTGAGGCGGTAAATGCCACTGCGCATGAGACACACAGTCAGGCTCGTTCTAGAGATCTCTTCATAACCTGATGCTGAAAGGCATAACAGGATAAGGAAAAAGAAAGAAAGATAGTGCAATAGATTATACCTTTTATATATTGTTTGTCCCTGTGTCCACCTTAGTACAAGAAGCAGGAGAAAGTACAATTGTTTTTTATTTTTTTATTATTTTCACATCAACATATTTGTTTTGAAATACTTGTTAACCTTCACGACGCCACATAATTTTTTTTCGAAAATTTGCGCAAATTTATATCTCACTATAATAGTCGACTTTCAAAATTTTTAACTGTTCTGTATGTTTGTCAATAAATATGATTTTCTTGTGTGTAGAGATACAATTGAATAAATAACTTGTGGGTGTTATTGTTTATGTTGTGTGTTTGTTAGTTTCTGAGATAAAAAGATGAAGTTGAAAATTTATGGAAATCTCTAAAAGATTTGGACTCGACGGCTAGGCCTAGTTGCTCCGATAGAAATCCATAGAAACCATAACAACGTATCGATACTGTGTTTACAATATCGACACAACTGTTAGTTTCCATTTCAAACGTAGTTCTTTCATTTAAACAAATAAAATAAACAGATCTACTCGATAAAGATCTTTTCCAACAACCTACTTTACCTTTCGCAAAAAGTCGGCTTGCTCCAATCGGCGTATTAGAAGTAAACTGTTCAAAATCCATTTGTAATCTAACATGCGATACTTTTACTGGCAAAATATCGTGTATAGATGGTGACGTATTAAGCATTTTAAAATTGCTATATGGGGAGGGTCGCCGTGCAAAATAATCAATTTTTTCAGGAATTCCGATTTTTGTCCAACTAGTCTAAACCGTGGCGTGATAAAATCATGTGAAAAGAATGTTATATTATGGCATTTTATTATCAATAAAAACAGGTGTGGTCTATCTTCCATCCATTTATTGTGACCTTTGATTAACTTTTTTCAGGAATTCAAAGAATTTCCAGGTGGTTCCCTGTCAGATTTGCAAGTGGAACTTGTTAGATGTTTTAAAAGTCTTAACACAGATCAGCTATCATTGTTAGTTGACCTTGCAGCAAAAAGGTAAGGATGCTAACAAATTAGAGCATGAAGGAAGCAATTGATAACTTTGTACAGGTGGTAGTGCATAAGTTCTCATGTCCATGTGGACGCCTCAATCGTACTCAAAGATCATTTTCTTCTTTTGTTTTTTCACAAACTCCTCCTGCTACCAAGCCCTGAAAGGGTATAGCAAGTAACAGGATGTTGTCCGGAAAACGGAATGCATTGGGTCATAGTTTACTGCTTGACTGCGACATCCGACTTTAGCAGGCATTTTTGAGTACCAGGTTAGCCTTTCTTCTTTGATCCCTTCTCCTTAGCCAGTCTGCCCTGCTGCAGCCTGTTATCTAGGATCACTGCTTGGAGGTGTAGAAGGGTCTTGGCAGCTCTGGTTTGCTGGCCCTGATGCTAGCAGTCAGCTTTGGGTCGCTGACCCTGACGCTAGCAGTCAGCTTTGGGTTACTGACCGCTGGAGCTCATGCACTGCACAGCATCTTGATCCAGTCTGCCCTGCTGCAGCCTGTTATCCAGGATCACTGCTTGGAGGTGTAGAAGGGTCTTGGCAGCTCTGGTTTGCTGGCCCTAATGCTAGCAGTCAGCTTTGGGCCGCTGACCCTGACGCTAGCAGTCAGCTTTGGGTCGCTGACCACTGGAGCTCATGCACTGCACAGCATCTTGATCGTTTTCTTGTTATGTCCATGTGATCAGAATGTGGAAGCCTTAATGGTACTTAAAGATCATTATCATGTTATTTCCAGAGACTTGCTCTTGTTTTCTAGGCTACACTTTCAGTTCTTTACTCTAGATCAGTTTCTCTGTTAGAGGGTTACAGTGGCTCCTCTCAATGAATGTGCTGAAGAAGGTTAACTTGGGTATTCTTCAATAGTTTCCAAAGATAGGCAGGAATAAACATACTCTTAAACAATTAATAGGGAAGAGCAGAGTGGAGAGACTAAAAAATTCTTCATGAAGAACGGTGAAAGAGCAGCCCATCCTTAAAAGAGGCCAAGAAACACTTTAAGAAAAATTGTTGGGGGAGGAGTATTTTCTTGAGTGGAAGAGTGGAGATACCGAGGAACACTTTAAGAAGAATAATGGAAGAGGAGCATTTCTTTTAGTGGAGGAGTGAAGAAACCAAGAAATACTTTAAGAAGAATAATGGAAGAGGAGTATTTTCTTGAGTGGAAGAGTGGAGATACCGAGGAACACTTTAAGAAGAATAATGGTGGAAAAGAACTCAAAGCAACTGGAGTCTGCTGTGCAGAGCTCAAGATGACGGACTAAAATTAAAATTAGGGGATGGAAGTAGTATATTGCAGGCATATTCCTCCATGGGCATCAGAAAAATTACGTCAAGTCAGTACAATGAACAGAGCTACATGTGAAACAAATGAGAAAGTCTACAACAGAAAAAAAAGCAGGCATTATTAAAAAAAGACATATCGGACACATTATGCAAAAACTTAGAAGTGACTAATGAAGGAATAAAGAAAATTGTATCGTAAGGAAGATTAGAATCAGGTTGAAGAACAAAGGAATATTAATTTAACATGAGACTAATCAGCATAAAAATAGCTTACAAACTCATAAAAGAAAGGGGGAAAAAGGAATATTGGTGGTCAGAATCAAAGCCAGAGGTCCCTAGAGCTGAGAGGTAAGGTCTTGCCTTTGAAGAAACAACCGTATGAGTCCGAAATGGTGGGTGTTCAAATTCTGCAAGTTTCAAGTGTCCCCTTGTCTTAAGGGAAGTGAGATCAGTGCCTAATCCTATCGGAGGTGAAAGATCAACTTGGAGGTACCTTGTACATTCTATGTAAATAAAGGAACTCTTAGTAGTTGAAAATAAAAAAGAGCAAGCTGGTAGCTGCTGGGAGAAATTCTAAGTGTAACAAAATTTCCACCCATTGGTAGTCTGCTTGAAGGCCAAAAGGAGGTGGCCCCCTCCATCATGCAAAGACACAACAGGCCAGTCACATGTTTGTCTACACACTAAGTTGCAAGTATACACAACACAAGAGGGACCTCTACACCCCCATGGAGTACACAACCGGCCAATCACATGTTTGTCTCCACACTCAGTTGCAAGTATACACATCACAAGAGGGACCTCTACATCCCCATGGAGTACACAACAGGCAAGTCACATATTTGTCACTGGTCTGGGATTTGGGATACTTATTTTGATATCATTGTGTTGCAGGTTGCTGCTTTAGAAAGCTTAGTTCTTAGTAGGCGTGTACTTCTACAGAGTCGCTTTAGAACGCTTTTGTGTTTATTGAATTGTGATAAGATTAATTCTGTAAATATTTAACAAGTCTCTAGCACTGTTATTTTAAGTTAGTTACTGTCATGAAAGTTTGATTGTGCATTTTACCAGATTGTTAAGCACTGACCAATGAGACACTTATCGTTGCCTCTTTCTCAGACTTGACAGAACCTACCCTGCTTACACGTATGCCCTCAAGTCAGTTCTTGAACTGGTATCTAGGTCACAGCTGGAAGATGAGAAAAAGGTTTCTCCTTCAGTCACATCTGCCTTGTTGCTGATAAGGATCAGCTTTCTGACCAGGTTAGTGGTGGACATTTTGATGACTTTTGTTCTAAATCACCAAATGTAGGTTGCTCCTGACATATTTTTAACCACTACCACATTAAAAATTGAACGCAATTTCATCCGCTATGACATTATTTTTAGCACGTCATATTTTACTGTGGTTATTGACTTTGAGAGCCTGTAACCTTTTTGTTTGTTGGTCTATTAAATGGTTTTGTTGTGTGTAGAGACATAAATGAATAAAGAACTTGTTGGTGTTATTGTTTTTGTTGTGCGGGTATTAGTTTCTGAGATATAAGAAGATGGGGAAAATTTATCAAAGCACAAACATTTAAACTCACCGATTAGAGTATGTCGCTCCTCTATAAATCCATTGAAATCACCACCAAGCACTGGTACTACTATTATTTTATAAGATCAGCATATCTGTTAGTTTCCACCACAAACGTATTTATTTCATCTACATAAACAAACTAGACAGATCAACATCAGCTAGATCTTTTGCAACATCTTAACTTCACCATTTTCAATAATGGGCTGGCTCCAATCAGCAGAAAGTAGATAATAGAGTGTTTCAAATTAATTTGGAACCTAACACAAAAAACTTTACGCTGTTCAAACCTGTGTAGAAGGAAGTGACGTATTCATCAAAACGAACAAGACTTGATTTAAGCCAATTTCTAATGTAGCCTGGTTGTCTATATATAATTAAAACAGCTGTCGCCAGCTCGCGACTTTGGCCGTGAAACGTACATTTTTTGTGTCGTGATTTCGCTGCGGTGGCACGGTTAAAGTTAAACTATGTTGTAGATTTTTTGGTACGTTTTGCTATGTGTTTTCTCTATTTCCAGTATTTAACATTCTATATTCACGATATAATTTGAATGTGACTTTAGCATTGTCACCATTTTGTTCCAAGTGAAGCCCTCATTACAGAAAGCCTTTACAGTTTCAATAGCAATGGTTTTATGTGATGAGGTTGCTAACACCATGCACAACCCTCTTTAGTCATCTGTTGCAACATACATGAAAGGTTATGGTGTTCCCATTCGTTTTAACCGAAACTAAAATTGCACGGTGACTGAAGAGGGAAATTCATGAGGTTAGCACATTCATTGTGTAAAACAAATTATTACAGAAGCCACCGCTTAGTGTTAGAGAAACACTACAGAGGCAGGGATTGAAAATATCAGTGGGCCACACAGAGGGCATATGAAAGAAAGTGACGTCTACCTGCAATGTCTAGCGGTATGATGATGATGAAATAATCCCTTTAGCTGTGAGCCGGCAGCTCTTGACAGCCCACTGCCTTCCGGAGAAAAGCACACGTCCTCCTCAATTGTTGTAGTGATGTGTAGAGCGTTGAGTATGGTGGATTGGTAGTAGCAGCAGGTTCCGCAGATCGGCCAGCCCTGGGCACAAAGTCGGGAGGTTCTTAACTGACTCCTCTTTTTCATGGCAGGATCTGCAGTTTGGTTCACGTAGTGGGTCTAATCTATTCAGATGTTTGTTGAGAGGGGGATGGTCTGTTCACAGCTTGAAGATCAAACTCTGGTCTCTTCGTTTCAGTTTCTTGGCTGGGTCCTGGGGTTCTGGTTTTGCTTGGTCATCTAGCAGTATAAATGGTCAGATGAGATTAGCATCACTACAGGTGCTATGTTACAGACGTCCTGTAAGGGACAAGCTCTAATGCTTGGTCTATGCTCCATATGTACTGAAAAACTGACTCGAAGATGTTCCCAAGAAACAAAAAGGGACAAGTAAGTCATATGGACTAAAAAGTTGACTCGAAGGAGATGTTCCAAAGAAACAAATAGGTACAAGAAAATCATCATCGAGCATTTTTGTGTGCTCCATCAGGAGCAGGGGCCAATCATAACAGTTGATCTCCATGCAGGAAACATGCGTCAGAACATGTATGTATTCTTGTATAGGTAGTTTCTGTGACACTTTATTGTACACAATGAGGATGCCAACCCCAAGCACAACCTTAATTAGTCACCTTTTACGACATGCCTGGCAGGTGATACTGTGACTTTTCTTTGCTCGCATTTCTGGCCCCAGTAACACATGAACGAAGGAAAGAAAGTTATAAGGTAACGTCAAACTCTCCGCTGCCTATTTTTGTCTCTCCATTACCACACACAAGACACAGCTGCTCTATCTAATCCATATTTTGTCCATCATGTAGGTGTCTCCACTCTAATAATGTCCTGATGGAAGTCTCCGACCTCCTGGTCAAGAATAGTGTCTCTGGACACAACATATGTGAAGCCTTCACCTTGGCCTCTACTGTAATACTCAGCTGCGACGACATCAGTGTCCGCAGCATGGCAGGTAGATTGTGGGATGTGTGAATATGTCGTATGGCTGTAAATACTCTCCAACTCAAACAAATACTACTCTTCCATCATTCATCATAACATGTTCCTTGACCTCTACTCTCCTCTTCCATCATTCATCATAACATGTTCCTTGACCTCTCTACTCTCCTCTTCCATCATTCATCATAACATGTTCCTTGACCTCTACTCTCCTCTTCTATCATTCATCATAACATGTTCCTTGACCTCTACTCTCCTCTTCCATCATTCATCATAACATGTTCCTTTACCTCTCTACTCTCCTCTTCCATCATTCATCATAACATGTTCCTTTACCTCTCTACTCTCCTCTTCTATCATTCATCATAACATGTTCCTTTACCTCTCTACTCTCCTCTTCCATCATTCATCATAACATGTTTCCTGACCTCTCTACTCTCCTCTTCTATCATTCATCATAACATGTTCCTTTACCTCTCTACTCTCCTCTTCCATCATTCATCATAACATGTTCCTTTACCTCTCTACTCTCCTCTTCCATCATTCATCATAACATGTTCCTTTACCTCTCTACTCTCCTCTTCTATCATTCATCATAACATGTTCCTTGACCTCTACTCTCCTCTTCTATCATTCATCATAACATGTTCCTTGACCTCTACTCTCCTCTTCCATCATTCATCATAACATGTTCCTTGACCTCTACTCTCCTCTTCCATCATTCATCATAACATGTTCCTTTACCTCTCTACTCTCCTCTTCTATCATTCATCATAACATGTTCCTTGGCCTCTCTACTCCACTCTTGACTCAAGGAAAGACCTCTCTACCACCATTGTTGGGGAACTGAGACGCTAGTCCAGTCACAGGTACAAAATACTGACTAAGATGTCTCGTCAGGGTCAATACACTGACCATGACGTCGCGTCAGGGTCAATACACTGACCATGACGTCGCGTCAGGGTCAATACACTGACCATGACCACAATCTCTCTTCCATGTAGCCTTCCCTGGAGATAGGCTGTTTTCGAGGCAGCCTGGCTGACAAGATGTGGATTGATGCAATCCCTGTAGTAGTGAGTGCCTCGCAGATGAAGCCAAGCATAGCACAACCACTTGGAGGACCCGGTCCACCTTCATCAGTACAATCAGGATGTGAGAAAAGCTTCTGCAACCCGCCATTTAACGTCTTTTTCAGGGAACACAAAACTTACTCATTATGGACATTAAACAACAACAACCACCACCATTGTTTGTAAAGTGTTCCTTGTCCTCTCTACTTCACTCTTTGACTCAAAGAAAGCCCCCTCTTCCACCATTGTTCGTAAAGAGTTCCTAGGCCTCTCCACTTTTCTCTACCTTTTTGGTTGTCATAGTTTCCTGCCAATCTCAAGAAGCTATAGAAGAAGACCCACGCCCACCTTCTTCAGCACACCATTGGATGGAAGAAGAGCCAATAAAAACCTTCTACAAGAAAAATTCATCAAGAGTAAAAAAACAAAACTGTAGGAAGCCGTGTTAGCGCAGGGATTAGCGCACAGGCTTCGCATCTGAGGGGTCCTGGGTTCATTCTCCAGTTGAGGCGGAACTGATTTTTCATACCGCAATGACTCCCAGGTCGACCCAACCTTAAATGGGTACCGGTTCAGTCTGGGAAGTAAAGGCGGCCGGCATGATGCTGACCACATCATCCAATCAGTGCCGTGGGATACAAAATAATATGGGCCTAACACATTTCCTATGGGCCTAACACCATATTTCCTATGGGCCTAACACCATATTTCCTATGGGCCTAACACCATATTTCCTATGTGCCTAACACCATATTTCCTATGGGCCTAACACCATATTTCCTATGGGCCTAACACCATATTTCCTATGGGCCTAACACCATATTTCCTATGGGCCTAACACCATATTTCCTATGGGCCTAACACCATATTTCCTATTCACCGCATGGCGTGATGGGATCTTTACTTTTCAAAAACTCTGTACGGGTATCTTAGAGAACTAAAAATAATCTTTGAGTACGATTGAGGCGTCCACATTTTGTTCACAGGGACATAACTTGTGTACTACCACCTGTACAAAGTTATCAATTGCTTCCTCCATGCTCTAATTTGTTAGCATCCTTACCCTTTTGCTGCAAGATCAACTAACATTGATAGCTGATCTGTGTTAAGACTTTTCTAACAAGTTCCACTTGTGAATCTGACAGGAAACTACCTGTAAATTCTTTGAATTCCTGAAAAAGGTTCATGAAATGCCCAAACAATAAAACATAATTTGTTTTTTCATATGATTATAAACAATATCTCAAAATCTGTTGATGGTATATTAATCTTTGATAATTTCATTTTCAGATTGTATTTCTGGATTCTTGCGCCTGTCGAAGGAGTATGATGTTCTTACTGATGGAGTTAAATTGTCCTTGTTCCATCAGATGATAGTCACTGTGAAACAGCTGAAAGAACAAAACATCAGTTTGCTGTCAGGAAGGTAGGTTATAACTTAACTTAACTTAACGTCTTTATACTGGTTTAGAAGACCCTGCAGAGTCTGTATACAACCAGTTACATTTACATCACCTTGCTCTAAAATCTATGCGCATCCAGTTTATTCTTAAATGCATTAACTGTCCCTGCCTCCACTACCTCCCCTGGCAATGCATTCCAAGCAGACACCACTCTCTGACTAAAAAAATATTTCCTAATATCTAACCTGGACCTCTCTTTAATCAGCTTGTAGCTATGCCCTCGTGTTATTGTAGGTGGCTGTATTTTAAAAAACTTGTTATAGTCTAATTTATCGATTCCTCTGATCATCTTATAAACCTGTATTAAGTCACCACGAATTCTTCTCTCTTCGAGACACTGTAGGCCGGTTTTTCTGAGTCGTTCCTCATAACTGTAATTCTGGAATCCCACTATCTAACGTAACAGTTAGGGAAGGCCACCTCACTATCTAAACAATCAGAGCACTAGCAAAATGAGGTCACTAACACTTTATCCCCGAACACAGTGTCTGCTATGGAACCACCTTTACATAGCGAAGCACCTGCATGGTTAGAACTCTTGTTTCTCATGGTCCAAGGGTCAGGTTTGATACCTGGTCTTGATTATGAGAATAAATGTTAATCAGATAGTGTCCTACAAAATGTGGAATTGTTCATATTCTTGGCAGCAAATATAGCGTGACCTGATCTATTTCCTCACCACCCACTGTAGATTGATGTTGACATTGTGTTTTGTCGATGGTCATTATCTTTGTTTTATTAATGTTTATAAACAGGTTTTGATCTTTACTGTGCCTATTTACGGCTGAAATTAGCTGCTCTAGCTCTTCTGCACTTCTTGATAGTATCACTGTGTCGTCTGTAAATCGTAACTGCCAATCGTAAATGTATCGAAACGTTTTCCACAGAAATATAAATATATATGGGTCTGTTGTTATTTGATTGTATTTTGCGGTTTGTTTATTTCCTTTTTGTTTATGTTTCATCCGTTTTTGTCTTTGTGCAATCATATTGACCATTTCTTGTTTAGTCCATTCAATTTCATAACTGGTATACTGCATCTCACACTTTCCTGGTACATCCTGTGATTGCAGCAAATTTTAACTGCTTGTTTTACATCATGTTTTGTTATTTGTTGTGATTTGTTAGTTGTTTTCGTTAGTTCTTTGTCCCTGAAGAAGGCCTTGTCACTGTAACGTAGGAATTTTCCTGTTTTTGTCCTAGTGCGATCACTGGACAACTGCTTATATATGTTTTTATCTACGTTTTCCCCAGTGATAGCAAAGGTTTGGTAACAGATGATCACATTCATTTCAACATCAGCATCATCCGAGCCCTGAAATCACTGGTGGTGCCATGCAACGACCAGTTTTGGGAGTTCACACTGTGTGCTGTTGTAGAATGGATTCAGGTAATCTTGCCACTATATTCAACTTTAAATTTGTGTATCTGCCTGAGTAAGTGGTGACTAACAGTGCAGACTGACACTTATGATACCAGAAAATATTTTTGTAGTCAGAGAGTGGTGAATGCTCGGAATGCATTGCCACAGGAAATAGTGGGGCAGGGTCAATTACTGCATTCAAGAATAAATTGGATGTGCGTAGTTATTGTTAGATTTTAAAAATGTAAAAGAAACTGGCTAAATACAAACTCTGCAGGATCTTCTAAACCAGAATAAAGATAAGTTAAGTTGTAGGGTAGAAGACTCTCCAACTCATAACATTGCACACCCTGCGAGACTGTTGCACATGGAGTAGATTTCTCAGTTTGAAATAAAGCTCTAGAAACAATACTTCAATTATTATAAAAGAAGACAAGAATTAAAGTCTAGTTTAATGTACCATGGGTGGAACTCTCAAAGATAAAAAAATATGAATCAATGGTGATTAACTGTTGCAGCTTTATGCTCCAGTAGAATGTAATGGGGAAAAGTAGTAAGCAGTAGTTGTTAGTGAACTTTGGCAGCGCCCTTTTGTGAACCCTCTGACGTACTCCTACAACATATTAGATGAAGACAAGCCAACGTAGATTGTTATCTTTTGTCAAATACTCTGATGTACCCCTACAACATATTAGGTGAAGACAAGCCATCGTAGATTGTTATCTTTTGTCGAACCCTCTGACGTACCCCCTTCAACATATTAGGTCAAGACAAGCCATCGTAGATTGTTATCTTTTGTCGAACCCTCTGACGTACCCCCTACAACATATTAGGTGAAGAAAAGCCGTCACAGATTGTTATCTCTTGTGGAACCCTCTGACGTACGCCTACATCTTAGGGGAAGTAACACCATCACAGAATGCCATACTTTGTAACATAGTAGATCTTTATCACTCATTCTTCTCTGTAGTATTGGAACAATGATTATAAATAAACATGAAATGCTGTCTTGCCTAAGAACAGTTACAAACAAGTCCGCCATTTTGGAAAATTAATGTTTTCATCAAAACAGATCAAAGCAAAGAGAGCACAAAATCAACCAACTAAACTGAAGGAATAACTTCAGTGGAAAATTGTAAATGTAATTAAACAAAGAAATAAAATTTGACAAAAACCTGCTGATTGCGAAGTATCCCCTTGTTTCAAACCATTGGACTTTAAGGTGTTGTAATATGAATATCTCTGGGACATAGGACTGCATATGTTTTCTTCCTAAATTTATATAATAATGTCTGTTCTGTCCTCGTGTATGCATACTAAAAAGGGGAGTACAAAAATAATATTAATCGGGCTTGTTAGTAAACTTATATTAACCCTTAAGATCCTATAAATATTTTTCATTTTGGTTTAAAGAATCCTGAATTAAATCAACAAAATCAATGAGAAATGAGTGTTTGTCTTATTTTATCTAACTTTCTTTATTTGTTATGATATTGGAATTAATTTTGAGTATGTTATGTATGAATGGGGTAGTGTCTAAAATGTTATGTATGAATGGGGTAGTGTCTAAAATGTTATGTATGAATTGAGTAGTGTCTAAAATGTTATGTATGAATGGGGTAGTGTCTAAAATGTTATGTATGAATGGAGAAGTGTCTAAAATGTTATGTATGAATGGGGTAGTATCTAAAATGTTATGTATGAATTGAGTAGTGTCTAAAATGTTATGTATGAATGGGGTAGTGTCTAAAATGTTATGTATGAATGGGGTAGTGTCTAAAATGTTATGTATGAATGGAGTAGTGTCTAAAATGTTATGTATGAATGGAGTAGTGTCTAAAATGTCATTCTAATATACAAAAGGTAGAAATTTTTGTGCTACAATAAAAGCTCCACCCATCGTGAGCAGTGCACACCGAATGTGCATCTTCTGCATTGTTTGCACTAGTGTCACTAGGTCTACGATCATCGTCAACTGACCCGACCATCAAATATACGATTGCTGTGGTATAGATCTTGTACATCATTATCACTATCTCAATATCTAATTGATTATCATTATAATCAAAGTCTAGCTTGTCAAATCGGTCAAACAGATTCCGTCTTTATGGCACACGCATGCTCATTATCAGATAAATCGCTAATTTTTTGGGTAAATATGCACCAGTTTTAATGTCTAATCTGTTTTCGATACTTTATCGTTACTTTCTCCTCGCATATGAATTCAAACCAGAAGACAACGATAGGCGTAGTAAACGAGAAATGAACACAATGAGAACAAGCGGTATAGTATTTGAGGGTGTCAGCGCTTACCAGCGGTATAGGGTCTTAAGGGTTAAGGTTTCTCTTTGACTCCTCATCGTAAAAAAGTATATTTTATTACATTGCTTTGTTGTAGATTTTGTAAATTTGTTTCCATTAGTTCCTGTCTGAAGCCAAGGTGAACCAAACTTCTGATGCTGTAACCAAAGCACTCTTTGTTTCAACATGCGAATTGGCTTATCTGGCAGCCCACATTTTCAGCACTGCACCTGTAGCCAAAGAAACTGTGCCAGATTCTTCACAGTTTGTCACAGAGAAGACAAAAACAGAGTGGAATGAATTTTTCTCAGAGGGAATGTTTTCTCTTTTGCTGCCGATGTTTGTTTCACAAGGTATACTTCTGTGTGCTTCAACCATATCCTTCTTTTGAAGCTTTTATTAGTGTTCATTAAACAGTATGATTAATCTGGTGTTAATGGAAATTCAAGACAAGTTAAAAATGCAGTTTCCAAAATGTTAATGTTCCTCCCAAAAAATATTAAAATTTCCAGTTTCCAAAAAGTTTATGTTCCTCACAAAAAATATTAAAATTTCCAGTTTCCAAAAAGTTTATGTTCCTCACAAAAAATATAATTTTGTTTCCAAAAAGTTAATGTTTCTCACACAAAATATGATAATTTCCAGTCTCCTCAGGTCCTGAATCAACTGAACCTCTCAGGACCTTGATTGTACATTCAATTGCCGCAGTGGTCAGCTTGTGCCCTAGTCAGCTTCTGTTGGCCCACCAGTTTCCTGTCCGTTTGACTGCCACAGAGAAATCAGGTATGCCAGACAACCTGAAGACACTGTTGAACCATCTCTGCCCATTGCTGATGTCAAGACAGAGATGTGTCGAGGTGGCAGCGTATAGGCTATTAAGTAGGTAAGTAATATGGCGCCATGCCTTCACTTCACTATTGTGTTTCATGCAGGACTAATAATAATAATTATTGCCCATCGCAAGCGATGATGGCCACAACATTAGACGGTTTTGTCTTAATAATGTGATGTGTGCTGTATTTAGATTATAGTGAGGAAGAGAATGCGCTGGTCATCAACCTCACTCTCTTCCCGAGTTACCTTGGATCAGTGGCAAGACTCGGTCGAGAAGACTAGAGGTGACTCGGGATGCATGCACTCTAGTCTTGCCGCCCGTGAGACCAGGGCTCGCTTGAAACTTGCAGGATTCGATCGCCCACCATTTCCGTTCATCACTGTGAGAGGCGAGTGCCTTAACCTCTTGACTACAGCAACCCCCTATGCAGGACTATTCATCTCGATATGACCATGTGGCATGTATGTTTAACCTTTCAGCTCTCTGGAAATGTTGGACAGCGAAACACCCTCCCTAGGCCTATATATATCCTGGGCCAAGACCAAAGGTCAGAACCTCATTTCCGACACAGCACCCCAGGACATTGCAATTCAAGGTCATACTGTGCAGAGTGCACCAATGAATTCATCTATCCCGGAAGCATTATATCATCTGATGGGCGCAGCGGTCCCAATATGTCAAGCCGGATCGGACTAGCTGCGTCTGCTATGCACGACCTCCGACTTGTGTGGAGTAATAGCAAGATTTCCCTTGGGACAAAATTCGCATCTACCAGTCCTGTGTGGTCCCAGTCCTGCTTTACGGCTACGAAACCTGGACATTGCTGAAACATGACATGTCGAGACTGTAAGCCTTCCATATTCACAACCAGTGGCGTATCGTGAGCATGACTACATCCGCAACGTGGAGGTCTCCGCTAAAACAAGTCTTCACCCAATCTCAGAAACACTTGACCGGCGCAGAGTTTCTTTGTTCGGTCATGTTGTTCGGCTGGACCAGAAAACCCCTGCCCACAAGAAACTACCACAAGTCGTTCCTCAGTGCCAAAAGTCTTCCTCCAACCAGCTGGAGGCACAGAAGATGCCGTCCTCGAACAGTATGACTCCAGCAAATATCAACCTCCTCCTCCGCCCTAGACGAGGCCTGGAACCACGCCACAGCTGTGGGTCATGGATGTGGCCGACTGGCGCATCGGCTCTCAGACGCCTAAGCGAACATTATTATTATTATTTAATATTCCGAGACATGTCTCAATTCAGTTCAGTTCAGTTCACCCCGTAACCCATCAGGTCGTTGGGGCACACATGAAGACCTGACCACTCAGTGATGTTGTCCACCCACCTCTTCCTTTGACGTCCTCGCCCTCTCTGTCCCGGTACGGAACCAAAGAGTATCGAGTTGGTGATTCCGTTGGACCTCGTTACGTGCGCGCACCAGGCCATCTTTCGTTTTCTGATAGATGTGAACAGATCTTCATAAGGACCAATAGCGTCTTCAACTCTCTGACAGATGTCAACGTTAGTGACACGATCCTTATATGTAACATTTAGGAGTTTTTTATAGCACCGCATTTCCATTGCACGTATCCTGCCCTGGATATCTGCTGTAATGGTCCAGGTCTCGCAGGCAAACAGAAATATTGACAGCACCAAAGAGCGCAGTAGTCTGACTTTTATGCCAATGGCGAGGCGTTTGTCTCGCCATATAGGTTGCAGTCTAGTCAGCGCCGCTGTTGTATGTGCTATTTTTGCAATTACCTCTGGCTTCGAACTCTCTTCGCTGATCAATGATCCAAGATATTTGAAACGTTTCACCACCTCACGTACCTGCCCATTTGCCTCTATGACAGATTGAAACCCTGCTCTCTTATTGGTCATCAGCTTTGTTTTATCAGCATTTATTTCCATACCAAAACTCAGGGCCATTCTATCCAATCTACCAATCAACTCCTGGAGTTCCCTTTCTGTGCCTGCCAATACAACAATATCATCAGCAAAGCAGAAGTTTGTGATAAGCCTGTCACCTATTTTAACCATGCCAACATGTCCTTTTAAGGTCGTCTCCATTATTCTCTCCAAGAAGATATTGAAGAGTGTGGGGGAGAGTATACAACCCTGTCTCACACCCACCGTCGTACGGAACCAATCGCCTAGCGTTCTCGCTACTGATACAGCGCTGGTCGCCTGCTGATAAAGGTTTGCAATTACCCTCACAATATCACTGTTGAACTTATAATGCCTCATTGTTGACCATAGCGCCGCATGCCAAACTCTGTCAAACGCCTTTCGAAAGTCAATGAAGGCATGGTAGAGTGGTTGATGATACTCTGAGTACTTCTCATTCAGTAGACGAAGATTAAATATCTGCTCGATGGTACTCCTCCCCGCTTGAAAGCCCGCTTGTTCTTCGGCAATGATATTCTCTGCCTGAGGATTCAGTCTGTTAAGTAATATCCTCAAGAGTCTGTATAAGTATCAGAATTTGTTGAGAATTGTGACATTTTGTCCTCAAAGACGTTTGTAGCCAGAGAGAACTATAACATCACAGTTGGCACAAAAATCGCGTCAAGGTCTATTATATGGCCGACACAGGGCTCGGCGGTCACGGGAAACGAAGTCAGCATGTTTGGTGTGACCAGAACACCCAGCCATAGGTTATTTGCCTCAAGGGGTCCCACATGTGTACGGGATGGTCAGCTCCTGGAATATATGTTCTTCCACTGGAAATTGCTCATCCACACCTGATCTTCAACAGTCATCCATCTTTCACCTGGGGCTCCGAGCAGCTGCAACATGTGAAACAACCACTTCCTGGGATACCGATTTGACTAGCGGGCTAAACTAAGTGGGGGTAGCTGAGGGAGAGTCCCCTCAATGAAATAGGCTTTGTCTATCCAAGCATTTGAAGCCTGGCCTCATCTCGTTGGATTATTCTTCTTCTTTGCGTTTGGTTTCGTATGCTCGTTTTATGCCACTAGATGGGCTGCATCCATGAAATGACACATCAGTCGCAGGTCCTCAATGGTTCCCCAGAGTTTGTCTTGTATGTTTCTCTCCTCGGGCCAGGTCTTCTCACGGGGGCCTTGGTGCAGTGGACATATTTGCAGGATGTGTTCTGGAGTCTGGGGTACTCTCTGACATGTGCATTGTGCTGCTTTCATTTTATGCATGTGTGCATTTAGTCTGCAATGACCTGTTCTGAGGCGAAAATTTGTGGTATACTGTTTCCTATTCAGTCTATTGATTGCGTCCTGTGGGTATTTACTGTTTGTTCTGTTTACTGTTTTTATTTACTGTTTACTGTTTGTGTGGATAGAGAATCCACTGTTGTTTATATTTTTTTTTAATGTTTGCCTTGACTTCTGGCAGTGACACTGGGTGGGTGAATTGTTCTCTCTGTCTTCCCTCCCTGGCTAGCCTGTCCGCCCGTTCATTCCCAGGTATGCCGCAGTGAGCTGGAATCCACTGGAGGGTGATTTTATTGTGGTCTGAGAGTTTGTTTAGCTGGCATATCAGTTCCCTTTCCATACTATTTCGTGGTTCTCTTTGTGTGGCCTGCAAAATTTCCATGCAGTCGCACAAAAACACTATTCTGTTATCCTTTAACCCCTTTTCATCCAATAGTTTGACTGCTTCAATTATTGTCTGTTCTGTTCTTAGATTTGTCGAGGGCTCCCCGGCAGCACTTGCTTTTTCTATAACGGTTCCATCCTGTAGAAATATGACGAATCCCGCCCCTCCTTTCCTCAATGCTTCCTCTGATGATCTATCTGTGTAGACGTGCGTCCACATGGGTTGAGGATAGGCATCTCCAATATGCTTTAGGGCTTTTTCTCTCAATGCATGGCCTGATTCTTCTCCTTTTCTATCGATACCTGGTATTTTCGCTTCCACCGTGAAGTTGAGCTGTTGGTCTGTATTTTCATATACTTGTATCATTTTCCATGTCGTTGGACATTTTGATATCATGTTGGATTAAAGATATCATATCCAACGGTCCAAAATGGCAGGCCTATCATGCCTTGATAGTGTGTTCTGAATGCTAAAACCATAGCACAAAACTGAAGAAGCTCTGGTCATCTGTTGCAATCGTTCCCTGTCCTTCACCAACTGTCTCCGCATTGTCCTGCTGCTAGACCATGTTAGTCCTGGACTAAATGGCCTTCAAAACTGCCACAAACCTCAGTGATAAGAAGATCTGCAGAATGTTACAGGAACACACATTTTAATAACTTGTTAATTCCTGAGAAACAGAAGAGGCATGTCTAGTTTTGTTAATTGTATGAAGTGTTTCTATGTCTAGTTTTGTTAATGGTGTAAAGTGTCTCTTTGTCTAGTTTTGTTAATAGTATTTCATGTCTCTATGTCTAGTTTTGTTAATTGTATGAAGTGTCTCTATGTCTAGTTTTGTTAATTGTATGAAGTGTCTCTATGTCTAGTTTTGTTAATTGTATGAAGTGTCTCTGTCTAGTTTTGTTAATTGTATGAAGTGTCTCTATGTCTAGTTTTGTTAATTGTATGAAGTGTCTCTATGTCTAGTTTTGTTAATGGTGTAAAGTGTCTCTGTCTAGTTTTGTTAATTGTATGAACTTAACTTAACTTAACGTCTTTATACTGGTTTAGAAGACCCTGCAGAGTCTGTATACAACCAGTTACATTTACATCACCTTGCTCTAAAAGCTATGCGCATCCAGTTTATTCTTAAATGCATTAATTGTCCCTGCCTCCACTACCTCCCCTGGCAATGCATTCCAAGCAGACACCACTCTCTGACTAAAAAAATATTTCCTAATATCTAACCTGGACCTCTCTTTAGTCAGCTTGTAGCTATGCCCTCGTGTTATTGTATGTGGCTGTATTTTAAAAAACTTGTTATAGTCTAATTTATCCATTCCTCTGATCATCTTATAAACCTGTATTAAGTCACCACGAATTCTTCTCTCTTCGAGACACTGTAGGCTGGTTTTTCTGAGTCGTTCCTCATAACTGTAATTCTGGAATCCCACTATCATCTTTGTCGCTCTTTTTTGTATTCTTTCTAGCATGTTTATGTCCCCTCTATGATAAGGACTCCACACCTGTACACAGTACTCCAATCTAGGTCTAACTAAAGCTTTATACAGTTTGACGATCACTTCCTTGCTCCTATGTTTAATATTTCTTTTTATTATACCTAACATTGCATTTGCCTTTTTCACTGCTACCTTAACTTGCTCATTCACCTTTCCTGTATGATCTATTATAACCCCTAGGTCCCTTTCCTTATCTATCTTTCTAATATTGTTTTCTCCCATTCTGTAATTATGTTCCATATTGGATCTACCCATGTGGATGACTGTACATTTATCTACATTAAACTCCATTTGCCAACTTACAGACCATTCTCGAATTTTATCTAAATCCGATATCAATATATCCACTTCCGCTTTAGATGAGACACTACTGCATAGTTTTGTGTCATCAGCAAATTTTGCAATCATGGATCTCATATCAATGTCCAAATCATTTATATATATCAAGAACAAAATTGGTCCCAAAACCGAGCCCTGTGGCACACCACTTTTCACTTCACTCCACTCAGAGTACTCCTTATTTATACACACCCTTTGCCTTCTTCCCGTTAACCAATTTTCAATCCATTTGGCAACTTCCCCACCTATTCCATGTGATTTTAACTTTCGAAATAATCTTTGATGAGGTACTCTATCAAAGGCCTTTGCAAAGTCTAGATAAATAACATCCACTGGCTCCCCTTTATCTATGATTTTAGTAACCTCCTCCATGAATTCTAATAGATTTGTTAAGCATGATCTCCCTCTAGTAAACCCATGCTGACTATTTCTAATTAGATTAAATTTGTCTAAATGCATTACAATGTTTTCTTTGATTATTGACTCTAACAATTTACAGACTATGCTCGTTAAACTCACTGGTCTATAATTTGCTGGATCTGATTTTTTGCCTTTTTTGAATAAGGGGATCACTCCTGCATCTTTCCAATCCCGTGGAACAATCCCTTTTGTAAGTGATTAAGAACATAATATAGCCAATGGTTTTGCTAGTTGGTCTCTAATTTCATACAGCAATTTTGGATGAATACCATCTTGACCTGGACATTTATTCACTTTCAACCCCTCCAATTTTTTTAAAACCATTTCCTCTGTAATACAGATTGATCTGCTGTATCCATGTCTCTTTGAAAAATATCTATAGGCTCTGGGATCTCGGAGCAGTCCTCCTTTGTGAAGACTGTGCCAAAGTACTGATTGAGCAGATTAGCTGCCTCCCTATTCTCACTTATTATTTTCCCTGTACTGTCTATGAGAGGGCCTACTTTGTCTTTCGTTCTTTGTTTATTTCTAACATAAGAGAAGAAGCTTTTACTGTCAGTCTTGATCCTCTGAGCAAGTTTTTCAAAGTCTATTTTTGCTGTTTTATTCGCTTTCTGAGATATGTTCTGCTTGTCCAAATATTTTACATATGTTTCTTTTGATTTACCTGCCTCTATATATTTTTGCCATGCTTTATTTTTTGCTCTTCTACATTTCACTACAAATCTAGTTATCCACTTTTTACGCTTGGGGTTTACCTCCCTACATGGAACACATTCCTCTTTTAGCGTTTCTAGAACTGTTTTAAAACTTTCCCACTCCTGTTCAACATCTGTTCCTACAACAATATCTTTCCAGATTATGTGGTTCGCTGCCTCTTTCATCCTCTTAACATCTGCCTTAGAGTAGTCGTATGTTCGCGTGTTTATGTTTACTTCTTTCCCTGCAATAAGATCCCAACGGATGATTTGATGGTCACTTGAGCCAAATAGTTCCCCAACGGTAACATTTTCAATCATATTTTCCTTTGTGGTAAAAACTAGGTCGAGTATATTTTTTGCCTCTGGTGGCTGCTTCTACTTGTTGAATTAAAAAATGTTCAGTTATGTACTTAACAAAAGGTTTTGACTCTACAAGTGTTTCTGCCATATCCCATTTTATTTCTGGATAGTTGAAATCTCCCATTAATAATAATTTCCCTTCACTTGCCTTTGCTATGCTACTAATCAGCTCCTCATCTTCCTCTTTTTTGACTTGATGGACATCTATAGCACACTCCAATCACTGTTTTTTCACCCCCACTTTCTATTTCTCCCCATACACTTTCATTTTTGTTACCACATGATAAATAATCTTTGATCGTTATATTAACAGAATTTATACAGTATAATAAAACGCCACCTCCCTGTCTTGTCTCCAATTATCCTATCTTTCCTTAACATTGTATATCCCTCAATTTCAAGTTCACTATCTGCAATCTCTTCATATGTCCATGATTCTGTTAACCCTATTATATCTGTTTTTTTTATCTTTTACATACAGTTCCAATTCTTCTCTTTTATTTACTATGCTTCTCACATTTGCATAAAAACATTTTAGTTTGTAATGTTGTTGGTTTTCCTCTTTTTGCTTCTGCTTTATCATTTTAGTGTTTGCTTTTCCACTATGTATTTCACACTTCCCTGACACCAACTTACCCCTTTGACTACATCCTCTATAGCACCCTATTGTAGGCCTATCTTTAGCCTCATACTTCATAGGCCTTACTAGTTTAAATTTCTAACACAATGATTAAACATATACTTTGCTACAACATGCTGTCCTATCTCATTTAGATGTAAACCTCCCCTATCTAACATTTTACTTTTGTCTACTTTAACATCAATAAATTCCATTCCCATGTCTGCACACATCACCTGAAACCTAAGGTTGATACCTATTATTTTGCTATCTAGATAGTCTGACCCATCTGCTCTGTCTAAAATGCCATTCATTGTGACCTTTCTAAACTTTTTTTCCTAAAGTGTTCTCATAAGACTTTTATATTTATCCATAATTATTTCTGTACCATCTCTCTTTACATTATTTGCTCCTACCAAAACTACCACATGACTGTTTCCTTTGTCATCTATCCTCTTTATTCTCCCCTCTATATCCTCAATTTTTGCTCCCCCAATATCCATTCTTTCAAACATATTGTGTTGTTTAGACAAATGTCTGCCAACCTCTCTCACCATTGAATCTCCTACTACCAATACTGACCCCTCACCTATATGTGCATACTTCTCTCCAAAGCTCTCTGCCCTGTGAGTTGTT
Source organism: Ariolimax columbianus (assembly GCA_036924085.1). Classification (NCBI taxonomy): domain Eukaryota; kingdom Metazoa; phylum Mollusca; class Gastropoda; order Stylommatophora; family Arionidae; genus Ariolimax; species Ariolimax columbianus. The sequence goes on along the minus strand of JAVGWX010000023.1, from coordinate 36,617,836 downwards.
TCCTCACTCAAATCTCCCTTACTTCCTTGACTACACCTTGACTGCAGCTTCTTTAAAATTTCCTCCATTTTCACTTGTTTCCCTTCTATTTCCATCTGCCTCTTTACTATCTCCTCCAATCTCTTCTCATTTTCCCTTATATTGCACTCCATTTGTGCCTGCCTCTCTTCAACTCTACATATCCTACATAAAACGGTTCCTTCATCTTCCAACGTTGTAGTAATACTAACATTTTCGCCACACAAATCACATAATCTGACTTGGCCTTTCCTCGTAGCAGTTCGTCTCGTCTTAGTGGCCATACTAATTTTGCTATTTATTTCCGTTAGCCAATAAGTTATATTAATTCCTCATAAAATGTATACTTCTTAAAGCAACGCGAAAAAAAACAAAGAAATGTCGCTGGTATTTACCTTTCTACAAAGTATCGCTAACGACTAGGCCTAGTGTTACTTGAGTGTTACTACCGCTCACTGTTCCACACTATTTAATTCTGTCAAGTCACTAACTATCTGTTATAACAAGGCCACTATACTTGAAAATACGTATGCTACAATAAACTACAATCACAACTATGTTATTATTACACAAATTAATTTTCAACACTAATACTTATCTGAAACGTTATAAATCTCTGTTCTGTCAATTCAAACCAACCACCATCTTGAACAACCGTGTCTCTATGTCTAGTTTTGTTAATAGTATTTCATGTCTCTATGTCTAGTTTTGTTAATTGTATGAAGTGTCTCTATGTCTAGTTTTGTTAATAGTATTTCATGTCTCTATGTCTAGTTTTGTTAATTGTATGAAGTGTCTCTATGTCTAGTTTTGTTAATGGTGTGAAGTATCTCTATGTCTACTTTTGTTAATTGTATGAAGTGTCTCTATGTCTAGTTTTGTTAATTGTATGAAGTGTCTCTATGTCTAGTTTTGTTAATTGTATGAAGTGTCTCTATGTCTAGTTTTGTTAATTGTATGAAGTATCTCTATGTCTAGTTTTGTTAATTGTATGAAGTGTCTCTATGTCTAGTTTTGTTAATGGTGTGAAGTATCTCTATGTCTACTTTTGTTAATTGTATGAAGTGACTCTATGTCTAGTTTTGTTAATGGTGTGAAGTGTCTCTATGTCTAGTTTTGTTAATTGTATGGAGTGTCTCTATGTCTAGTTTTGTTAATGGTGTGAAGTATCTCTATGTCTACTTTTGTTAATTGTATGAAGTGACTCTATGTCTAGTTTTGTTAATGGTGTGAAGTGTCTCTATGTCTAGTTTTGTTAATTGTATGAAGTGTCTCTATGTCTAGTTTTGTTAATGGTGTGAAGTATCTCTATGTCTAGTTTTGTTAATTGTATGAAGTGTCTCTATGTCTAGTTTTGTTAATGGTGTGAAGTATCTCTATGTCTACTTTTGTTAATTGTATGAAGTGACTCTATGTCTAGTTTTGTTAATGGTGTGAAGTGACTCTATGTCTAGTTTTGTTAATTGTATGAAGTATCTCTATGTCTAGTTTTGTTAATTGTATGAAGTATCTCTATGTCTAGTTTTGTTAATTGTATGAAGTGTCTCTATGTCTAGTTTTGTTAATTGTATGAAGTATCTCTATGTCTAGTTTTGTTAATTGTATGAAGTGTCTCTATGTCTAGTTTTGTTAATTGTATGAAGTGTCTCTATGTCTAGTTTTGTTAATTGTATGAAGTGTCTCTATGTCTAGTTTTGTTAATTGTATGAAGTGTCTCTATGTCTAGTTTTGTTAATTGTATGAAGTGTCTCTATGTCTAGTTTTGTTAATTATATAAAGTGTCTCCACATGAAACTGACAACATTGTCATTGTTCACATCCCTTGCACAACTGAATTGTCTCATATTTTTTCCCCTCTTTTCATTTACTGTATCTCTTACAATACTATTATTCCATTAAAGTTTATTTGAGCCATGTTTTAAACACACATAAAACAGTCCCAAAAATGATACAAGGAATATATACAAGAATTGCTTGCTTTCCACGAGAGCCAAAAGAAAAAAGACATTTCTGTGAATTAAAAACTCAAGTCCTGTTTGTTTGAAATGTGATTTAAAGACTGTGAATATTCCAGTGTGGTTGAAGAGGTTCCCAAGTTTGAAACCAGTTCTGATGACGAGGACAAACAAGAGGAGGAACTAAGGTATCGTTTTTATTGATGGCCATTTAGTGTTTGTCAAATAATTCCATTCAATTTTGATTGTATGAATAACATTGTTTTTAATCTAGTTAAGGTTTATAGAATAGCAGAAATAAAAAAAGCAGTCAAGTTCTCAATGTACGAAGAACATATTACGGCCCGGTCAAGAAACATCTTCATAAGCAGACGCTGAAAGGTACACGCAGAACAGAAGGCAAAAAGAGGGGTTACAGATATTTGTGAGAAATAATGTTTGTGTCTTGGATGGTCTGCTACCTTGTAGGTAGGCTGCGGACAACTATGTTTTAGGGAAATATACCCAAACAAATGGGAAGGAAGAGTAAAGTCTGGTAGGCAAAATATACTGATCACACATGTTAGTCAGGGTCAGGCAAAATATACTGATCACACATGTTAGTCAGGGTCAGGCAAAATATACTGATCAGACATGTTAGTCAGGGTCAGGCAAAATATACTGATCACACATGTTAGTCAGGGTCAGGCAAAATATACTGATCAGACATGTTAGTCAGGGTCAGGCAAAATATACTGATCAGACATGTTAGTCAGGGTCAGGCAAAATATACTGATCACACATGTTAGTCAGGGTCAGGCAAAATATACTGATCACACATGTTAGTCAGGGTCAGGCAAAATATACTGATCAGACATGTTAGTCAGGGTCAGGCAAAATATACTGATCAGACATGTTAGTCAGGGTCAGGCAAAATATACTGATCACACATGTTAGTCAGGGTCAGGCAAAATATACTGATCACACATGTTAGTCAGGGTCAGGCAAAATATACTGATCAGACATGTTAGTCAGGGTCAGGCAAAATATACTGATCAGACATGTTAGTCAGGGTCAGGCAAAATATACTGATCACACATGTTAGTCAGGGTCAGGCAAAATATACTGATCACACATGTTAGTCAGGGTCAGGCAAAATATACTGATCAGACATGTTAGTCAGGGTCAGGCAAAATATACTGATCAGACATGTTAGTCAGGGTCAGGCAAAATATAATGATCACACATGTTAGTCAGGGTCAGGCAAAATATACTGATCACACATGTTAGTCAGGGTCAGGCAAAATATACTGATCACACATGTTAGTCAGGGTCAGGCAAAATATACTGATCACACATGTTAGTCAGGGTCAGGCAAAATATACTGATCACACATGTTAGTCAGGGTCAGGCAAAATATACTGATCACACATGTTAGTCAGGGTCAGGCAAAATATACTGATCACACCTGTTAGTCAGGGTCAGGCAAAACATAATGGCCAAAACCCTCACCTTGGCTTCCTCGTATCCCTTCCTGGAAACTGGCTGTTTTCATGGCAGCCTGGCTAACAAGGTGAGGGATCGACATGATCCCTGTAGTAGTGAGCAACACGCAGCTGAATTCAAGCATAGCACAACCACCTGAAGGACCCCAGTCCACCTTCATCAGCACGCTCGGGATGTTTTGTTTTGTTTTTGCGTTCACCTTATTTTTCTAATCCCCAAAGCAGTGTGCGTTGCACTGTGTTTTTATTTTGCGCCTGTCGGCCCAGTGCATCCGACTTCAGCATGCATTTTATGTAAGGGTCTGCTTCCTCCTGCATTTTCTAAGGGTTTGCTTCCCCGGGTAACGGCCGGTGCTGTGATGGGGATCGAACCCAGCACCTTCAGTTTGTGAGCCGTGCCACTAGGCCACGCCGTCCCCTGCTCGGGATGTGAGGCAAGCTACTGCAACCCACCACTTAACGTCCTTTTAGTGTGCACAAAAGAGTCAGAATATAAGTACAGAGTAGTGGGGCAGAATGGTGGGGCAGAGTAGTAGGACAAAATGATGGGGCAGGATGGAAGGACAGAGGGGGGGGGGGAGAATAATAGGTAATAGGGGTTGAACCTCATACCTTTGCTCTAAAAGTAAGTGCTCTACCACTAGTTTAATCAGACTAAAAATCAGTTTTATCATCACTCCGTCATGTGATAACAGTATCCACATTCCAGGTCCCCTCCTGAGGCCTTAATTCAACATGCGGAGTCAACAGGACACTTCCTAGAGTGTCTGAAGGTGGTACAAGTGGAGGACCACATTGAGATGGACAGAGGCACCAGTGAACATGCGCAGGCTATGGGCTACTTGTTAGCTTGGAAGCTTTTATTACAACTGTTCAAGTGTTCTCCCAATCAGGTAGGCTGTGGTTAGTTAATGTTCCTCACCTGTGTGGATCTCAGGAAACAAATAATAGCACCACTGCATCCTAACAAACATGACTTAATAGGTATTTCTCCTTGTTCTTCGTTCATTCTCAATCTCCCGCTACCAAGCCCTGAAAAGTGCCTTGCAAGTAGCAGAATGTAGTCCGGAGAACGGAATGCCTTGTGTCATAGTTTACAGCTTGACTGCTACATTTGCACATTTCGGTCTTCTTCTTCTTCTGCGTACACAGTCAGACAGTAACCATTATTTTTTCGAAAAAAGCGGCGGTCATCCTGAGACTCTCGCCACTACCATAGAGCTTGTCTTGCAGTTCCACTGGCAATGGCCACATCTGCTCTCTCTGATCCTCGTATGTCGGGCAGTTCTGCAGCAGATGTTCAGTGGTCATTTTACCAGTACCGCACGGGCATTCGTCGGTACACCCTATCTTCAATTTGTTGAATAGGTGGTACCTCAGTCTGTTGTGGCCAGTGCGAAGTCTGAAGACAACGACCTGCTCTCTTCGGTTCAACTGGTAATAGGCATCGTTTTTGGTGTAACCAGTATGTTCGGTTTCCCATTTGGTCATGTATCTGGCTTTGATAAGCCGTTTTGACTCTTCGTACGTCATACTGGTATCTGTTTGTGGTAGCCTTGCACCTTCTTTTGCCAGTCTGTCTGCCTCCTCGTTGCCTTGGATGTTGCAGTGTGACGGAACCCACTGTACCACTACCCTTTTTGGTGCGGACTGCTGGCACAGTTTGCAGAGTGCTGCTCTTAAGTCATTAAGCTCAGTGTTTTTCTGGCTTTTTAGCGCTGTGACTACGGCGAGAGCATCTGTCAGCAGGACTATATGGCTCTCATTTTCACTGTGTGTTACCATTTCTTCCACTGCCGCCCTTAGTGCCTCTGCCTCCGCTCTGAAATTGCTTGTGTACTTACCAGTAGCGGATGACAGTGTTATTTTTCTGCCATTTGGTAGGTTCAGGAATGCTCCTGCCCCTCCGTTCTGTGTAGTGTTTGTTACAGAACCGTCGGTGTATGCATGGGTCCAGTCCATGCTTGGGTAGCTTTTCGTTATGAAGCTTAGGGTAGTGTCTCTCCTTTCTTTTTCAGTCTGGCAGTTTTTGTTTGCAATACCTGGTATATTTTCTACCACCTCTACATTTCGGTCTAAAACATTCGACTTCAGCAGGCATTTTTGAGTACCGGGATGCCTTCCCTCTTCCATGCCTTCTACTTAGCCACTCTGCTCTGTTGCAGCCTGTTATCCAGGATCACTGCAAGAGCCGTAGAAGGGCCTTGGCAGCTCTGGTTTGCTGACGCTAGCAGTCAGCTATGGTTTGCAGACAGCTGCAGCTCATGCGCTGCTCAGCATTTTGATCCATAATAGGTATTTGAAGAGACTTGTTGGACAACTGTCTGTTGAACATTGCTCATTTTAGTCTAAACCAACTACTTAAGTTGCAGTGGGCAAGGAATGTTAATGGCTTGTCAAGTTCCCATGGCTTCATGACACAGTGTTATGGTTCAGCATGGGTTTACTAAAGGGAGATTGTGCTTAACAAATGTTAGATGATGGAGAGCCAGTGGATTATCTGGATTTTACAAAGGCTTTTGATAGAATACCTTACCAAAGATTGTTTTGGAGGTTGAAATCACATGGTATAGGTGGCGAATTTGCCAATTGGATAGAAAATTGGTTACCGAGCAGAAGGCAGAGAGTTAACATAAGTAAGAAGTACTCTGACTGGTGTGATGTTATAAGTGGAGTGCTTCAGGGATCGGTATTGGGATCAATGTTGTTCTTGATGTATATCAATAATCTGGTCAATGATATCTGGTCTATGATTTCAAAATTAGCGAATGATACACAGTTATGCGGCAACAACTCTTCTCCGACAGAGGTAGATCTATTGAAATCGAATTTAGATACGATTCAAAAGTGGTCTGAAAGTTGATGGAGAAGTTTAATATATAAAAATATATAGTCATCCACATGGGACGATCCAATAATAATTATATGATGGGAGAGAACAATAAAAAAGTAAAGGGACCTAGGTGTCATAATAGATCATACAGGAAAGGTGAGTGAGCAAGTTAAGGTAGCAGTGAAAAAGGCAAATACAATGTTAGGTATGATAAAAAGAAATATTAAACATAGGAGCAAGGAAGTGATCGTCAAACTGTATAAAGCATTAGTTAGACCTAGATTGGATTATTGTGTACAGGTGTGGAGTCCTTATCATAGAGGGGATATAAACATGCTCGAAAGAATACAAAAAAGAGCGACAAAGATGATAGTGGGATTCCAGAATTACAGTTATGAGGAACGACTCAGAAAAACCAGCCTACAGTGTCTCGAAGAGAGAAGAATTCGTGGTGACTTAATACAGGTTTATAAGATGATCAGAGGAATGGATAAATTAGACTATAACAAGTTTTTTAAAATACAGCCACCCACAATAACACGAGGGCATAGCTACAAGCTGACTAAAGAGAGGTCCAGATTAGATATTAGGAAATATTTTTTTAGTCAGAGAGTGGTGTCTGCTTGGAATGCATTACCAGGGGAGGTAGTGGAGGCAGGGACAGTTAATGCATTTAAGAATAGACTGGATGCACATAGCTTTTAGAGCAAGGTGATGTAAATGTAACTAGTTGTATACAGACTCTGCAGGGTCTTCTAAACCAGTATAAAGACGTTAAGTTAAGTTAAGGTAAGGTGTGGGAGCAAATCCAGATGGCAGTGAAAAAGGCTAATGCAATGTTAGGTATGATTAAAAGAAACATTACACATAAGAACAAGGAAGTGATAGTCAAACTATATAAATCATTGGTGATACCTAAATTGGAGTACTGTGTACAGGTGTGGAGTCCTTATCATAGAGTGGATATAGACATGCTAGAAAGGATACAAAGAAGAGCTACAAAACTGATCATGGAATTCCAGAATTATAGTTATGAGGAAAGACTCAGAAAAACTGGTCTATAGTGTCTCCGTTCAGCTCATCCAGGAGTCCATCAGGTCATTGGGGCACACTTGAAAACACTCCCACAATCCCACGCCATCTCTTTCTGTTCGCTGCCGCCAGTCGTGCCTCACCGGGATGAATGTTTGACCACTCATTGATGTTGTCTGTCCATCTCTTCTTTGTACTTCTCGCCCCCTCTTTCTTGGTATGGAACCGGAACTATGCAGTATCTATTCAGGGTTTAGAACAAAGAAGAATTCGAGGTGAGTTGATACGTTTATAACTTAATCAATATAAAGGATCAATTAGACGTTACCAAGTTTTTAAAGTACAACCGGCTACACACAACCGGCTACACACAACCGGCTACACAAACAAAAGGGGACATCTACAAATTGTTTAAACACAGGTCCAGATTAGATATTAGGGAATATTTATTTAGTCAGAGAGTGGTGAATGCTTGGAATGCATTGCCACATGAAATGGTGAAGCAGGGTCAGTTAATGCATTCAAAAATAAGATTTGATGCTGACAGTTATTTTTAGTATCAGTGCAGTAAACTGGCTGCATACAGACTCTGTAGGGCCTTCTCAACCAGTATAATGAAGTTAAGTTAAGATCATCTGAAAGTGTGTGTTCAATAAATCTCCTAGAATCTGTTATATTCATTCCATTCCTAAACCATTGATCTGTCAAATTTATTGGAACATCAGCATCAATTGATATGTTTATGTAAAACATTTAGCCCTTTTGTGCTCAAAGTGCCAAGTTAGGATTTGTCATTTAAAGAAAAGACGGTCTACTCTTCCTCGACAAGGTGAAATTGATAGTTACTAACAGCAGTGGTAACTGGATGAAGTTTCTAAATACAAGAGTGGATAATTCATTATGATACAACAAATACAAGAGTGGATAATTCATTATGATACAACAAATACTAGAGTGGATAATTCATTATGATACAACAAATACAAGAGTGGATAATTCATTATGATACAAGAGTGGATAATTCATTATGATACACGAGCGGATAATTCATTATGATACAACAAATACTAGAGTGGATAATTCATTATGATACAAGAAATACAGGAGTGGATAATTCATTATGATACAAGAAATACAGGAGTGGATAATTCATTATGATACAAGAAATACACGAGTGGATAATTCATTATGATACAAGAAATACAAGAGTGGATAATTCATTATGATATAAGAGTGGATAACGGTTATGAAACAGGAATACAAGAATGGATAACTCGTTTCCCTAGGGTTCAAAAGATGCAGTAGAAATAAACACTGAGTTATAGTTGCCTACAGCTCTTATCACCTTGACCTTTCCAGCTGAGAGCAAAGTATGCCCAGTATTTCAAGACCAATGACTCCGTCAGCTACCTGCTTGATCGTTTGTTCCGACTCATGCCTCAGCATCCGTCACAATCTATGCTGGACGTCACATCAGAGCTTGATGTTCAAGGTCAGTTTGTTTGAATTCAAAATACTACGGTTAGCCTCGACATAGAAGCCAATGTCGGAGCATTTATTTACACTTGTAGAGGTGACTTCTGTCGCTTTATTTTGCATGATGAGTTTGTCAGGCCCATGAACAACCTTGTTTAGTCAGGTTTTATGACATTCATGGTAGTGTGGGAAATTGTCCTATTCTTCCCTTCCCTGCAATGTGCCTCACAATCAACACGGGGGGGGGGGGGGGGGGGGTAGTCTGCACAGGGTCACTTTATTTTACTTGGTAAAGCTGAGCAGGTACGAGTCATAGCTTCCTCAAAACTTACGGAGGGGTTTGTGGGATATATTAGCCTGGTCGTGCTGGGGTTGGTGGGAGGGAAAGAGCTGATATCCTGGCATCAATAGTATCCTTTGTGGGATATGATCAATAGTATCCTTTGTGGGATATGATCAATAGTATCCTTTGTGGGATATGATCAATAGTATCCTTTGTGGGATATGATCAATAGTATCCTTTGTGGGATATGATCAATAGTATCCTTTGTGGGATATGATCAATAGTATCCTTTGTGGGATATGATCAATAGTATCCTTTGTGGGATATGATCAATAGTATCCTTTGTGGGATATGATCAATAGTATCCTTTGTGAGATATGATCAATAGTATCCTTTGTGAGATATGATCAATAGTATCCTTTGTGGGATATGATCAATAGTATCCTTTGTGGGATATGATCAATAGTATCCTTTGTGAGATATGATCAATAGTATCCTTTGTGGGATATGATCAATAGTATCCTTTGTGGGATATGATCAATAGTATCCTTTGTGGGATATGATCAATAGTATCCTTTGTGGGATATGATCAATAGTATCCTTTGTGGGATATGATCAATAGTATCCTTTGTGGGATATGATCAATAGTATCCTTTGTGGGATATGATCAATAGTATCCTTTGTGGGATATGATCAATAGTATCCTTTGTGAGATATGATCAATAGTATCCTTTGTGGGATATGATCAATAGTATCCTTTGTGGGATATGATCAATAGTATCCTTTGTGGGATATGATCAATAGTATCCTTTGTGGGATATGATCAATAGTATCCTTTGTGGGATATGATCAATAGTATCCTTTGTGGGATATGATCAATAGTATCCTTTGTGGGATATGATCAATAGTATCCTTTGTGGGATATGATCAATAGTATCCTTTGTGGGATATGATCAATAGTATCCTTTGTGAGATATGATCAATAGTATCCTTTGTGGGATATGATCAATAGTATCCTTTGTGGGATATGATCAAAAGTATCTCTTGTAGGATATTATCAATAGCATCCCTTGTGGGATATGATCAATAACATCCCTCGTGGGATATGATCAATAGCATCCCTTGTGGGATATGATCAATAACATCCCTCGTGGGATATGATCAATAGCATCCCTTGTGGGATATGATCAATAGCATCTCTTGTGGGATATGATCAATAGTATCCCTTCTGGGATATGATCAATAGTATCACTTGGGGGATATGATCAATAGCATCCCTTGTGGGATATGATCAATAGCATCTCTTGTGGGATATGATCAATAGTATCCCTTCTGGGATATGATCAATAGTATCACTTGGGGGATATGATCAATAACATCCCTCGTGGGATATGATCAATAGCATCCCTTGTGGGATATGATCAATAGCATCTCTTGTGGGATATGATCAATAGTATCCTTTGTGGGATATGATCAATATCATCTCTTGTGGGATATGATCAAAAGTATCCTTTGTGGAATATGATCAATAGCATCCCTTGTGGGATATGATCAATAGCATCTCTTGTGGGATATGATCAATAGTATCCTTTGTGGGATATGATCAATAGTATCCCATGTGGGATATGATCAATAACATCCCTCGTGGGATATGATCAATAGCATCTCTTGTGGGATATGATCAATAGTATCCTTTGTGGGATATGATCAATAGCATCTCTTGTGGGATATGATCAATAGCATCCCTTATAGGGATATGCTGTCCTGGTCATGCTAGTGTTGATGGGAGTGAAATAGCTGATATCCTGGCATCAATAGCATCCTTTGGGGAGATCTTCTTCGTTCATCCTCAGATCACGGTCCTGGTTTCTCTTACAAAGGACACCGTTGTTTGTAAGACTGTTTTATCTCCATACAGCTTTTGTCTCATATCTGTCTCACGAAGCCAGTATTGTTCTCTCTTTTCCTGCATGAGCGTGCAGCTTTGTAGGATGTGATCCAGGATCATGATATGCTCCCGACGTCGACTCTTGTCATCTATCCCAATCCTCATTTTGTTGTAAAGATGACCCTTGAGTCTGTTATGCCCAGTTCTCAGTCTGAAGATGATGACTTGCTGTTCTCTAGTTAAGTTTTGTGGGGATATGCTGACCTGGTCATGTTGGGGTTGATGGAAGGGAAATAGCTGATATCCTGATTTCAACAGCGTCAATAGTCAGTCATGATATTCTCTCTTGGTCATGCTCAAATGTGAAGCCTAGGTTTTAACTGCAGCTGGTCACTTTATAGGAAGTCTGTATTTGAGCTCTTTCATTGACTCCCACAAATGTTTTAGGCCTGTAGTTTCTTGACACTGTAACATGAGACAGCAAGGATGGACCAGCCAACAGGGAAGGACCAGCCAACAGAGGAATCGGCCAACAGACGTGAACAGTCAAAAACATCCTGATAGATTAACTTCTTCTCTTGTATAGTAGCTTTTCAACTTTGAGGCGGTCTCACCTTTATCATTAGAATTTTGATGGTGGCTTCGCCCGTGTCGTATTGAAAGGCTCACATCCACTTTACATGACTAGTTTGTCCTTGTTATCCACTATTTTCTTAAATCCTTCTTAGATACTTGATCAAAGCAATCAATGACCATCATGCCTGGTGGTATTTTTTAAAGACAGCAACAAACTCTCTCCACTTTGCCTGATCTGCAAACATTCTTTGTACAGTACCCCAGCTGATTTACATTTCCACTTCTATCTTTCACCAAGTTGTCCTAGGCCGGCCTCTCTTTCACTTTTCTTCTGGGGTCCATGACATGGTAATTTTGAACAAATCAGATTACTACTAGAAACAATACAAAACTCTAGAAGTGAACAAATCAGATTACTGCTAGAAACAATACAAAACACAAGAGGTGAACAAATCAGATTACTGCTAGAAACAATACAAAACACTAGAAGTGAACAAATCAGATTACTACTAGAAACAATACAAAACACTAGAAGTGAACAAATCAGATTACTACTAGAAACAATACAAAACACTAGAAGTGAACAAATCAGATTACTACTAGAAACAATACAAAACACTAGAAGTGAACAAATCAGATTACTACTAGAAACAATACAAAACACTAGAAGTGAACAAATCAGATTACTACTAGAAACAATACAAAACACTAGAAGTGAACAAATCAGATTACTACTAGAAACAATACAAAACACTAGAAGTGAACAAATCAGATTACTACTAGAAACAATACAAAACACAAGAGGTGAACAAATCAGATTACTGCTAGAAACAATACAAAACACTAGAAGTGAACAAATCAGATTACTACTAGAAACAATACAAAACACAAGAGGTGAACAAATCAGATTACTGCTAGAAACAATACAAAACACTAGAAGTGAACAAATCAGATTACTACTAGAAACAATTCAAATGTTTTGTTATCATATGTTGATGGTTTGGCTCCGTGACTGTCCTAAAAAAATGCCTTGTATATTCCGTCCATCTGTTTCAATATGTCATTCTCATCCATCACAATGGTACCATACTTTTCTTAGATGCATCCCCCACTCTGAGTTCCCTGTGTTTTATTGTTGTTTTCTTTATTTCTATATGCATTTCTCTGGTAGTCCCATGTCTTCTATTACCTTGCATTTGTCTTCCAACCACTGTTCTTTGGCCATCCTGCACATTGTACGTATGTCTTTTTGTAGTGATGAATATGCCGGAGTGTTTTTAGCTTTTTTTCTATCTGCCATTTTAGTTAAGATATCATCTGTCATCCATTCTTGGTTTTCCCTAAGTTCTTTATCTGGCAATGGTTTATTTGCTGCTTGGATACTGGTTTTTATACATTCCCATTTAGTGTTCATTCTCCTCTCTGTGTTTCCTTCCTTGTCCTCTGATTGTAAGTTTTTATACGCCTTCTTTACTGCTACCTGGTACTTTTGCTACAGATCTAGCATAACCAAAAAGCCTGAACGCAGGAGGAGCAGGACATGGCCAATCCAGTTAATGTCAAGCTGTTATTATGGTGTGGATGTCTTGTTGGCTGCTCCGGGCAAGCAGTTCTTGATTGTTGATGGTATTTGGCCAGACAATGTTCATGGATTGTCAGAGAAATTCTGTGTGTGACGTAAAGTAAAGTAACCCATAGCATTACTGCCGTAGGGGTGTGAGGTGTTAGCGATCTCACATTTCAAAGGCTCGGCTATATGAGGGCGGTAGCCATCTCCTCTCCCTCGCCGCTTTTACTTCCCAGACTGAACTGGTACCCATTTAAGTCTGGGTCAACCCGGGAGCCATTGCAGTCTGAAAAAACACAACCGCCTCAACTGGGGAATGAACCCAGGACCACTCAGATGCGAAGCCAGCGCGCTAACCACTGCGCTACGTGTGTAGCTGCTGCCATTTTATACACATATCATCACCATAGGATCTTCATTCTTATCATCTGAATCATTTACTCTGAAACTGTTGTTATCATGATAGCCGAAGAGAGTGACTACGAGCTGAGCGTCCTGGCCTTGTTTGTGTATCGTCAGTGTCTAGAGATACTCCCAGCCTTGGTCCGAGCCTGGTGGGTCAGCCAGGACAGGAAGTCATCCAACTTTGTTGACAGGTAGCTGTGGTTCTGCTGTTCTGTTCTCCTCCTTCACATTTGACTGTCATTCTGTTTCTTCTGGGACTGTTATATGTTTTAAATGTTGTACATACAAAAGTAATAGGAAAAAAGGTAGTGGCAAATTCCAGAATTACAGTTATAAGAAAAGAGAAAAACTGGCCTACAGTGTCTAGAAAAGAGAAGAATTCGAGGTGACTTAATACAGGTTTATAAGATGATCAATGGAAAGGATAAATTAGACTATAACAAGTTTTTCAAAATACAACCACCTACAAGAACAAGAGGGCATAGCTACAAATTAACTAAATAAAGGTCCAGATTAGGTATTAGGAAATATTTTTTTAGTCAAAGAGTGCTGAATGTTTGGAATGCATTGCCATAGGAAGTAGTGGAGGCAGGGACAATTAATGCATTCAAGAATAGATTGTATGTGCATAGTTAAAAAAGGTAGAGAAATGTAAATGAAACTGGTTGTATACAGACTGTGCAGAATCTTCTAAACCAGTATAAAAACGTTAAGTTAAATGTACACACAAAAGTAATAGTAATGACGGAAGTGACAAATGTACACACAGAAGTCAATTTCGGCAATAACTTTTTTTTAAACATGTATTGCATTTGTAAAAATTTTTTCCATTGCCTCTGAAAGCCCTCCATTTTATTTTTCCAAGTCCCTTACAGTCAGTTAGAGAATGATCATATGTCTGCTTGACTCACTACTTATCACATTCTGTAAGCTTTATCTGCACTTCCTGTTTCTTGTGAAATGATGAATTCATGTTTTGTGTATCCGTCTTTTAGCAACTAAACGTTTGTAAGAAAACAATATATTTGAATAACCGCTTGAACATTCTGTTTTATATTGCTGTCCTACCCAGGTTCACAACTCAGTACCTCAGCAGCAGCCTTATCTGGCATCAGATAACCTCCGCACAAAACACTAACAACAATATTGATGGGATCCTGGTACGTAATGTCTTTCTTAGACTTGTCTAATGTGTAATATGTTTCTCTGTGTTTACGTTGTATGTCACAAAACTAAATACATGAGTGAGGATTATAGTAAAACTATGCCAAGATTCGCTGTAAAACTAGTAAGGTTTATACTTCATAAGAGTAAGATTCAGAGCTGTGAGATGCTCTGTGTGAGAAGTGCAGCCGGAAAGACAATCCGTGACCGAATCCGCAACACCACGCTGAGGCAGACAATGGAAATAAACCCAGTTAGTGCCTACATCGACGTCCAAGAAACCCAGTTAGTGCCTATATCGACGTCCAACAAACCCAGTTAGTGCCTACATTGACGTCCAACAAACCCAGTTAGTGCCTACATCGACTTCCAACAAACCCAGTTAGTGCCTACATCGACGTCCAACAAACCCAGTTAGTGCCTACATAGACGTCCAACAAACCCAGTTAGTGCCTACATCGACTTCCAACAAACCCAGTTAGTGCCTACATCGACGTCCAACAAACCCAGTTAGTGCCTACATCGACGTCCAACAAACCCAGTTAGGGCCTACATCGACGTCCAACAAACCCAGTTAGGGCCTACATCGACGTCCAACAAACCCAGTTAGGGCCTACATCGACGTCCAACAAATCAAATGGTTTGGTCATTTAGTCAGAATGCCTTATGACCAGCCTGCATCAAGAACATATCAAATGAAGATCTCCGGTCCACGAGCAAGAGGCAGACCACGGCATTGATAAATGAAGGGTGCCTCTGACACTCTCAGGAAGTTACCCCTAACGACAACACAAGCCTTCCACTTAGCGATTACAAGAGATCTATGCATCCCATCTCTCTGTGACGTCATGTAGCAAGAGCAATAGGACATCCCACCTCTCTGTGACGTCATGTAGCAAGAGCAATAGGACATCCCACCTCTCTGTGACGTCATGTAGCAAGAGCAATAGGACATCGCACCTCTCTGTGACGTCATGTAGCAAGAGCAATAGGACATCCCACCTCTCTGCGACGTCATGTAGCAAGAGCAATAGGACATCCCACCTCTCTGTGACGTCATGTAGCAAGAGCAATAGGACATCCCACCTCTCTGTGACGTCATGTAGCAAGAGCAATAGGACATCCCACCTCTCTGTGACGTCATGTAGCAAGAGCAATAGGACATCCCACCTCTCTGTGACGTCATGTAGCAAGAGCAATAGGACATCCCACCTCTCTGTGACGTCATGTAGCAAGAGCAATAGGACATCCCACCTCTCTGTGACGTCATGTAGCAAGAGCAATAGGACATCCCACCTCTCTGTGACGTCATGTAGCAAGAGCAATAGGACATCCCACCTCTCTGTGACGTCATGTAGCAAGAGCAATAGGACATCCCACCTCTCTGTGACGTCATGTAGCAAGAGCAATAGGACATCCCACCTCTCTGTGACATCATGTAGCAAGAGCAATAGGACATCCCACCTCTCTGTGACGTCATGTAGCAAGAGCAATAGGACATTCCACCTCTCTGTGACGTCATGTAGCAAGAGCAATAGGACATCCCACCTCTCTGTGACGTCATGTAGCAAGAGCAATAGGACATCCACCTCTCTGCGACATCATGTAGCAAGAGCAGTAGGACATCCCACCTCTCTGCGACACTATGTGGCAAGAGCAGTTGGACATCCCACCTCTCTGCGACACTATGTGGCAAGAGCAGTAGGACATCCCACCTCTCTGCGACGTCATGTGGCAAGAGCAATAGGACATCCCACCTCTCTGCGACGTCATGTGGCAAGAGCAATAGGACATCCCACCTCTCTGCGACATCATATGGCAAGAGCAATAGGACATCCCACCTCTCTGCGACGTCATAGGGCAAGAGCAATAGGACATCCCACCTCTCTGTGACGTCATGTGGCAAGAGCAATAGGACATCCCACCTCTCTGTGACGTCATGTAGCAAGAGCAATAGGACATCCACCTCTCTGTGACGTCATATGGCAAGAGCAATAGGACATCCCACCTCTCTGCGACGTCATAGGGCAAGAGCAATAGGACATCCCACCTCTCTGCGACACCATGTGGCAAGAGCAGTAGGACAAAAGAAGAAGAATAAGAAGAATCATTGTTTACATGAGAACTGTAATTAAACATGTACTATTCTCAAGTCAAAACTATTTTAATCTTGCTTGTTTTTCAAATCACATAACGGAAGGATAAATACAATTCAGATTCTTATAATACAACTACAAGGAAAATGGTCGTTATAACATACCCCAGGAGCCATTTCAAGCTTCAAACAATAAATAAAATACAGCAATAAATAAAATACACTATCAGGTTTCTTTCCCAAAAAACAGTAGATTCTGGCCCAATATGGGATCCATGGAAATAAGATGGCAGATGAGCTTGCAAAAGCCAGAAGTGGCATCACACAGACTCGCCACAGAGATATGAAGAAGTAAGACACTCATCAAACGATCCATGAGGATGGAATAGAGAGACCAGAACTAATTTAACAAGCCAGAAAATAACGGCAGAGAAAAATCTTCAGGCTCAGAATAGGACACTGTCGCCGCCGAAGACGGATGTGTCGGACCGAAAGGTGTAAATATCGCAGCAAAGCTGTAAACTAGCGACACAACACATTCCGTTCTCTGGACTACATCCTGCTACTTGCGAAGACCTGTACAGGGCTTGGTAGCGGGAGATTGAGAACGAATGCAGAAGAAGAAGAAGAAGGACACTGCAGACTCAATACACACCTCTACAGAATGGGCTTAGAGACACTGCCACGTGCACCAAAGCAAACGCCAGAACATATCCTGCATGACTGGCCTACTTATACAGACCATAGAGAGGTGGTCTGACCCAGGGGGCAACCATACTCGAAAAGCCGTGGGGAAGTTCTTGCGAATGCTTCAGTATTTATGATTTTGGTGAATTTTTAAACAATGGAATTAGGACTTCAAGAGCGGTGAAATTACTTTTTTTCTGATCAGGTCAATGGTCATGCATCAGGCTTAAAGGTTAAGGTTGTTTTTCAGCAGACTTAACTGCTGGTCGGGAATGAAGTGTTGGAGACTTCAGTATACTAAGTCGCTACTTGTGTGAGGTAGGGTGGCCAGTTCCCTTCCTTGCTGCCTTTTCCCTCCCTAACCGTAAGTCAGGGACCAAGTTACAGCTGGGTTAACTGTTAACGGTTGCTGGAGTTGAACCCTGTACCATTGCCATGAAAAGCGAGTGCTCAACCACTAAACTAATCCGACGGTGGATATTCAGTACGTCCAGCTTAGACTGACTGAGACACTGAGGAAAGTGAATGTGGTAATCCTATCGATTAGATAACGGAAAAATACAAATGCGCAGGATCAGAAGAAAGTCAGGGGGTATTTTCCCTTAACATTGACATTGACCACTTCGTACTAATACACAACAGGGCAGACTGGCTCAGGAGAAGGGATCGAAGAAGGAAGGCTAACCAGGTACCCAAAAATAAGTCGGATGTGTCGGACCGAAAGGTGTAAATATCACAGTCAAGCTGTAAACTACGACATAACGCATACCGTTCTCAGGACTACATCCTGCTACTTGCAAAATCCTTTTGAAGGCTTGGTAGCGGGAGTTTAAGAACGAACAAAGAAGAAGATACTAATACATTTTTTTCTAATGAATATTTCATGTTCTAGATAATTTAATTATGCGTCTTGTCTTCCTTTATATATTAATCATAATTTTAGCTCTGTTTGTTGAAACAGAGATAAAAGGTTTAACGAATTATTGTGTATCGATGACAGATCCGGGCTCGGCCAGCTGCCAGAGAAGTGTATGCAACCTATGAAATGGCTGAGGTGACAGTCAACATGACCATCACTCTTCCTGAGAACTATCCACTGGGCAAGTTGGAAGTTGCTTGTGACAAGAGGGTGGGCGTGTCCCAAGCTCAGTGGGATCGCTGGCTCTTGCACCTCAACATCTTCTTACAGCATCAGGTAACCTTGTGTGTTTGGTTGCTCAAATGGAGAAATCTGGCTATGATCAGTCAGTTATTTGGCTGCTTGAGTGGAGAAATATGGCTATGATATGTCAGGTAATTCTTCGTTTGAGTGGAGAAATCTGGCCATGATCAGTCAGTTATTTGGCTGCTTGAGTGGAGAAATCTGGCTATGATCAGTCAGTTATTCTCTCCCCACCCCCAGCTTGATTGGAGAAATCAAGTCATAATCAGTCAGTTCTTTGGCTGCTTGAGTGGAAAAATTTGGTCATGATCAGTCAGTGAAATAAACTGAATATAGTCTGTAGCAGTCAGGTACGGCATGTTAGAGAGGACTCTGGTTTTGTGCGAGTTGACTTCCTCACTGTCTTGTATCCCATAATGCCAATGTTAGGAAGAACTGCAGCCCAAATGCTGTCATGGCTGGGTGTGGACTTGAGCATGGTCTTTCAATTCAAAGTCTTATTCGTCTTCTTCTTCGTTGTTCGTTCTCAAGCTCCTGTTACCAAGCATTGAAAATGGCTTTGCAAGTAACAGGATGTTGTCCGGAGAACTATCGTAGTTTACAGCTTGACTGTGATGTTTGCACCTTTTTGGTCCAACACATCCAACTTCAGCTGACATTGTTTAGTACCAGGTTAGCCTTCAATCCCTTCTCCTTAGCCAGTCTGCTCTGTTGCAGCCTGTTATCCAGGATCACTACGTGAAAGTGTAGAAGGGTCTTGGCAGTACTGGTTCACTGACGCTAGCAGTCAGCTATGGGTCGCTAACTGCTCAGCATCTTGACCCTTTCCCACCTATATGTTACCTGCCCTTAAAAGAGAAGCAAAGAATCATAACACTGTAGTCTGCCAGGCATTTCCTATGGGGCTACTAAAGAGGGTTGGGCTGGCCTCTCCCATCCTGTCGAACCTTTAAGAATTCCTCCCCCCTCTACTCCCCAACACGAACAAGAAAAGTAGACCCCCTACATCTCATATAAAAGAGGAGCAACTATGTCCAGTCACCCATTTTCTATTTTTATTTTCTAGAAAACTAAGGATATGGAATTTTGTTTCATTGCTATTTGTTTTGGTTCCCATTTTATTAAATGTATTCTTCATTTATTAGTGTGTTTGTCCATATCCCACAATGCCAGTCACGTGTGTGGTTCCTGGGCCCAAACATAGTAGAACCAGCTTCCTTCCATGCATGTTGTAAGAGGCAACTAATGTAGGTTGTGCATGAGGGTGTTTACCTCACCATGTAAAAACCATTACTATAAAACCACATGGCAAATCACTGGAATTAGGCTGTTCTCATATCTGGTTAGGGAAAGCCAAAGGCAGCGTGAGACCTAGGCTTCAACAAATGGGGTGACTGGATTTAGATTGATTATTTTACACAAAAAACGATGCCTATTACCAGTTGAACAGAATAGAGCAGGTCGTGGTCTTCAGACTTCGCACCGGCCACAAAAGACTGAGGTACCACCTATTCAACAAATTGAAGATAGGTGGCACCGATGAATGCCCGTGTGGTACCGGGAAAATGACTGCTGAACATCTGCTGCAAAACTGCCCGACATACGAGGATCAGAGAAAGCAGATGTGGCCATCACCAGTGGCAACACTAGACAAGCTCTACAGCAGTGTCGACAGCCTCAGGATGACCGCTGCTTTTTTTGATAAAATAAAGACAGCGTACAAAGAAGAAGAAGATTGATTATTTGATTGATTGATAATACCAGTGTTAAAAATAATAATTTTGTTCAGCCTGATATGCCTAAGAGAGAACAGTTCAAGAAAAATGTGAATAATTGAATGTACAACTTCTCACCTACAGAATGGCAGTATTGTAGAAGGGTTACGGCTATGGAAGGGTAACATTGATAAGAAGTTTGAAGGAATTGAAGAATGCATGATCTGTTTCGGTGTCATTCATGGTACAACTTTCCAACTACCACGCCTAACTTGTAAAACTTGTCGCAAGAAGTTCCACTCTGCTTGTTTGGTAAGTCATAGTAACATTAGTTTTCTGCCCTTCTTGTTTGGTAAGTCATAGTAACATTAGTTTTCTTCCCTTCTGGTTTGGTAAGTCATTGCAACATTAGTCTTTTTCTCCTGGTTAGTCATAGCAACATGTCTTTTGCCCTTGTTAAGCCATTGTAACATTAGTCTTTTGCCCCTGTTAAGCTGTTGTAACATTGGTATTGTGCCTCTGTTAAGTTATTGTAACATTAGTCTTCACAAGTTGTTAAGACATTGTAACATTAGTCTTTTGCCCTTGTTAAGCCATTGTAACATTAGTCTTTTCTCCTTGTTAAGACATTGTAACATTTAGTCTTTTCCCCTTGTTAAATCATTGTAACATTAGTCTTTTCTTTTGGTAAACCATTGTAACATTAGTTTTCATCCCAGTTTTTCTGGTAAGTCTTGTAACATCAGCCCTCATCCCTTGGTAACTCATTAGTCTTCTCCACTACTTGTTTGGTAAGTCATTGTAACATTAGTCTTCTCCACCACTTGTTTGGTAAGTCATTGTAACATTAGTCTTCTCCACTACTTGTTTGGTAAGTCATTGTAACATTAGTCTTCACAACTTGTTAAGTCATTGTAACATTAGTCTTCACAACTTGTTAAGTCATTGTAACATTAGTCTTCACAACTTGATAAGACATTGTAATATTAGTCTTCACAACTTGTTAAGCCATTGTAACATTGGTCTTCACAACTTGTTAAGCCATTGTAACATTAGTCTTTGCCTCTCCCAGCCTCCCCTTTTGCGTCTGCCTCTTGTGGATCCTAAAGCTCAATATTTTAGAGACAAGAATAACAGCACATGTCAGAAACGAGGGAAAATATCATCTGTTGGTTATTATAACTTGGCAGAAATAAAGGAAAATATCTGTTGGTTATTATAAGAGATGGAAAAGAGGGAAAATATCTATCAGCAAGGACTGGACTTTAGACTTCCTTCAGAATGTAGTGATACAACAGTTGCTCTCCACATGTTTCTGTTTTGAGACATCTTCTTGAGTTCTGATTATGAAATGTGATCAAGATGCTTATGAGCTGCAGAGGTCAGCGACCCATAGCTGACTGCTAGCGTCAGAGCCAGTGACCTTGGATCAAAGATGCTGGGGAGTGCATGACATGCAGAGGTCAGCGACCCATAGCTGACTGCTAGTGTCAGAGCTGGTGACCTTGGATCAAAGATGCTGGGGAGTGCATGACATGCAGAGGTCAGCGACCCATAGCTGACTGCTAGTGTCAGAGCTGGTGACCTTGGATCAAAGATGCTGGGGAGTGCATGAGATGCAGAGGTCAGCAACCCATAGCTGACTGCTAGTGTCAGAGCCAGTGATCCAGAACTTAACTCTTCTACACCTCCACGCGATGATCCTGGATAGAAGGGCAGACTGGCTAAGGAGAATGGATCAAAGAGGGAAGGCTAAAACTGTACTCAATAATGCCTGGTGAAGTCGGATGTGTAAGACCGAAAGAGGAAAATATCACAGTCAAGCTGTAAGCTATGACATAGCACACTCCGTTCTCTGGACAACATCCTGCTATATGCAGAGCCCTTTTCAGGGCTTGGTAGCGGGAGATTGAGAACAAAGAAGAAGAAGAATTTCTTGGTCTAGAGAGAAGTTGTCGTTGATGAGGGACCACAGGTATGTGAATTGGTGCACATCTGTCTGAGGTTTGCAGCCCCCTTTCAGTGGTTGTTTATTTGATCTCATAGAAAGACTGTCGATGTTTGTCGTTGTGTTACCTTTTGAGTAACTCACTTCTTCTCTCTATCTGCTGTTGTGGCATCTTCTCTCTATCTGCTTTTGTTATACACATTCTCTCTATCTGCTGTTGTGACATCTTCTCTCTATCTGCTGTTGTGTCATCTTCTCTCTATCTCCTGTTGTGGCATCTTCTCTGTATCTGCTGTGTGTCATCTTCTCTCTATCTGCTGTTGTGTCATCTTCTCTCTATCTGCTGTTGTGTCATCTTCTCTCTATCTGCTGTTGTGACATCTTCTCTCTATCTGCTGTTGTGTCATCTTCTCTCTATCTGCTGTTGTGTCATCTTCTCTCTATCTCCTGTTGTGGCATCTTCTCTGTATCTGCTGTGTGTCATCTTCTCTCTATCTGCTGTTGTGTCATCTTCTCTCTATCTGCTGTTGTGTCATCTTCTCTCTATCTGCTGTTGTGACATCTTCTCTCTATCTGCTGTTGTGTCATCTTCTCTCTATCTCCTGTCACATCTTCTCTGTATCTGATGTGTGTCATCTTCTCTCTATCTGCTGTTGTGTCATCTTCTCTCTATCTGCTGTTGTGACATCTTCTCTCTATCTGCTGTTGTGTCATCTTCTCTCTATCTCCTGTCACATCTTCTCTGTATCTGCTGTGTGTCATCTTCTCTCTATCTGCTGTTGTGTCATCTTCTCTCTATCTGCTGTTGTGTCATCTTCTCTCTATCTGCTGTTGTGTCATCTTCTTTCTATCTGCTGTGTGTCATCTTCTCTCTATCTGCTGTTGTGTCATCTTCTCTCTATCTCCTGTTACATCTTCTCTGTATCTGCTGTGTGTGGGTTCCAAACCCTTGCAGCCATAGAGTATATAGATCTTATTGTAATCTCAATCTTTCTTATTTCAGTACAAGTGGTTCAGTACAGCCCAGAAGTCTTCCTGCCCTTTGTGTCGAAACTTGTTCTAAATGACCACACCAACACGCCAATCATCAAAGAGTCCTATAAGATGGTTCCAGACATCAGACACACCTGAGGATTGTTCACCTTATAAAATGTATTTTCCTTAAATCATGATTCATTTGATCACTATCATGTGACATGTTGAGTGGTGATTATCAGGTCTTATTTAGTTGATTATATTTTATTCAGAAAATATGCTTCCTGTCATGACGACTAGACCAAACCTAGTATTTGTGAATGCATATACCAGCCATTCTTTGTCGTCTGCTCTTTTTATTAATTTGATTTTGTTGAGTGCACATACATTGTGCCACATTTGACAGTTGTACTGTGATTCTGCACCTTTCAGCCTGGTATATCCACTTTGTCATATCCACTTTCAGCCTGGTATATCCACTTTCAGTCTGTCATATCCATTTTCAACCTCTCATGTTCTTTCAGCAGGTCTGCTTATTCTGGTTTTCTCTCAAACTTTGTATAGCAGACTACCTGCAAGGCAGCAGACTACCTGCAAGGCAGCAGATGATTTGAAGTCATAACTTTCCTTCTCCTAGATATACGACTTACGGGCATACCCAGAACATTCTGAATTTAGGGTGCCAGAGACACTAGCCTCATCCCTGCTTTTGTTACTATGAGAGAAGCTTGGCAGTCAGAGTCTATGTGTTGTGACAGTCAGAGTCTATGTGTTGTGATAATCTATGTGTTGTAACAGTCTATGTGTTGTGACAGTCAGAGTCTATGTGTTGTGACAGTCTATGTGTTGTGACAGATAGAGTCTATGTGTTGTGACAGTCTATGTCTTGTGACACTCAGAGTCTATGTCTTGTGACACTCAGAGTCTATGTGTTGTGACAGAGTCTATGTGTTGTGACAGAGTCTGTGTGACAGAGTATATTTGTTGTGACAGTCAGAGTCTATGTGTTGTGTGTCTGTGTTGTGACAGTCAGTCTATGTGTTGTGACAGTCAGTCTATGTCTTGTGACAGTCAGAGTCTATGTGTTGTACATGCCATGTGAATGTTTGCTTATAAAATAGAGAACTCCATTCTACTCCTGGCTGTCTCAGCATTTCAGACCCATTAACCAAGAAAAGCAATGCCACTTGTTGATGCAGTTTCTTGATTTAATCAAATGAAAAATTAGATAAATTTGATTTGTTTGTCAGATTAGTGAGGAGAGTAAATGTTGAACAAAATGTTGCACAAGAACTGTGTCTGCTCGAGATAGAGAAGTGGCAGACGTTAAGAAAGTTAGATATGAGAATCTGTCATATTAATATTGATGTTTTATTGTTTATTTAGATATCGTGAACTTTTTTGTCATTTTGCTTCTTCTTCTTCGTTTGTTCTCAAACTCCCGCTACCAAGCCCTGAGCAGGCCTTTGCAAGTAGCAGGATGTTGTCCGGAGAACGGAATGCGTTGTGTCGTAGTTTACAGCTTGACTGCGATATTTTCACTTTTCGATCCGACACATCCAACTTCAGCAGGCATTTTTGAGTACAAGGTTAGCCTTCCCTCTTTAGCCAATCTGCTCTGTTGCAGCCTGTTATCCAGGATCACGGCATGGAGATGTTGAAGGGTCTTGGCAGCTCTGGTTCGCTGCCCTGATGCAAGTAGCCAGCTATGGATCGCTGGTTGCTGTCAGCTGATTCACTCTCATAACTGCACGTACTGAGTTCTTCTTCGATCAGCTGATGCTATGCTTCTAGTTTCACTCTCATAACTGCACGTACTGAGTTCTTCTTCGATCAGCTGATGCTATGCTTCTAGTTTCACTCTCATAACTGCACGTACTGAGTTCTTCTTCGATCAGCTGATGCTATGCTTCTAGTTTCACTCTCATAACTGCATGTACTGAGTTCTTCTTCGATCAGCTGATGCAATGCTTCTAGTTTGGTGGGGTTGATAAAGGGGACTGTGTTTCAGATCTTCGCTGGTCACCCACAGCTTGTCGAGAATGGTTGCTCCCCTGGACCGGACTGCCAGCTCTTCATTCTTTTTCTTCTCTGCTAGCAAGTTTACATTGGCTCTTCTTACATTCCAGGGAGCACTGAAGAAAGTGGACTTGTGTCCTCCTAGCTATAGTGAAATACAATCTTCTTAACAGACTTAAGTGTCAATCCTCATCTAGTTAGCCAGGCTTCGTAATACAGCGTATTTCAGGTGCACCGGCGTGGACTTGAGGTCAAGTCTAGGACAGTTTGTTTCACCTGACCCTGATGTTAACCTTCACACCCATACTTTTGTTCACATGTTGTTTTGATGAGTGAAAGCATTTTATAACAAATATCTGTAATGACTACAATTGATGATTGTATTGTGAAATAAAGATGTTCAAGAGACCTGAATTTGAAACTTATATCTCTTGTGTGCGTAGTCTGGATTGTAATGATGGGGTAAGAGATACCATTAGCCCTTAGCATTATCCATAGACTGCCTCTGTGTGATGTCAAAGGTCATTTCAAAATTAACCTGCAGCACCCCTCAGTCCAGATCATCTTGACACACTCGGCCTACAAAAACGGTGTACGGAAAAAATTTTTTATTTTTTGAACTCCCGACAGCCATTTTTTACTGCTGAATACATAGTCCATATATACACGATATTTTGCCGGTTAAAGTATCGTATGTGCGATTACAAATGGCTTCTGAACAGTTTTAATTTTGTATACGCCGTTTGGACCAAGCCGACTTTTTGCGAAAGGGGAAGTAGGTTGTTGGGAACGATCTTTATCGAGTAGATCTGTTTATTTTGTTTGTTTAAATGAAAGAACACAGTATCGATACGTTGTTGTGGTTTCCATGGTTTTCTATCGAAGCGACTAGGCCTAGCGGTCGAGTCCAAATATTTTCCGAGATTTTCATAAATTTTCAACTTCATCTTTTTGAATCTCAAAAACTAACAAACACACAACAACGACAATAACACCCACATGTTCGTTATGCTATTGTGTGTCTACACGCCAGAAAATCATAATTATTGACAAACAAACATAAAAATTATAAATTTTCTAAGACGACTACCATAGCGAGAAATTAAGAAAATTAATTAGGTCAAATTTTTTCAAAATATTCCTGGCGTGCTGAAGGTTAAGCAAATTTATGTATTGTCTTTGCCATTCTACACTTTGTCCTATTACATTTCTAAGAGAGTCAATGTGGTCTGCTCATCCTCTGTTCCTCCTGGGCCTTGCTTGTTCCTTCCTTAACATTTTTATCAAGTGCAGCTGAATTTTCATAGGATTGTTATCTGTCTAATATTTTGTTGTGTGCTGAGAAAAGAGTGATTCCTCTCCAGTTTTTGCAGTCTGTGAGGTCATCTTTTTTTTGTAATTTCTTCTTCTTCTTCTTCGTTCGTTCTCAATCTCCCGCTACCAAACCCTGAAAGGGCTTAAGTAGCAGAATGTAGTCCAGAGAACGGAGTGCGTTGTGTCGTAGTTTACAGCTTGGCTGCGATATTTGCACCTTTCGGTCCAACACATCCGACTTCAGCAAGCATTTTTTGAGTACCGGGTTAGCATTCCCTCTTTGATCCCTTCTCCTTAGCCAGTCTGCCCTGCTGCAGCCTGTTATCCAGGATCACCACGTGGAGGTGTAGAAGGGTCTTGGCAGCTCTGGTTCGCTGGCCCTGACGCTAGCAGTCAGCTATGGGTCGCTGACCACTGCAGCATCTTGATCCCTTTTTGTAATTTGACAATTGTTACTTTGTTCCATTCCTATGGTGTTGTTTCTGTCTGCTAGATTTGTATGAATAGGAGTTTGAATACTTCTGCTGCTAATTCAGTGTCCATTTGAAATAGTTCTGCATTCAAGTTGTCATGAGATGTAGCTTTAGAAATTCCTCATCCCTTTGATAACTGTGGTTATTTCTTCCCTTCATGGACTGTCTGTTCTTCTTCTTCTGCGTTTGTTCTCAATCTTCCACTACCAAGCCCTGAACAGGGCTTTACAAGTCGCAGGATGTAGTCCGGAGAATTGAATGTGTTGTGTCGCTAGTTTACAGTTTGACTGCAATATTTGCACCTATCAATTTCTTCTTCTTCTTCTTCGTACGCAGTCAGACAGTAACCATTATTTTTTCGAAAAAAGCGGCAGTCATCCTGAGGCTGTCGCCACTGCCATAGAGCTTGTCTTGCAGTTCCACTGGTGATGGCCACATCTGCTCTCTCTGATCCTCGTATGTCAGGCAGTTCTGCAGCAGATGTTCAGCGATCATTTTCCCAGCACCGCACGGGCATTTGTCGGTACACCCTATCTTCAATTTGTTGAATAGGTGGTACCTCAGTCTATTGTGGCCAGTGCGAAGTCTGAAGACAACGACCTGCTCTCTTCGGTTCAACTGGTAATAGGCATCGTTTTTGGTGTAACCAGTATGTTCGGTTTCCCATTTGCACCTATCAATTTGACACATCAGTCTTCTGCAAGAAGGAATGTCTGTGTTAAGTTATATGCAATTTTTCATCTCTGGAATGTTTAACTGCATTTTAGGAGCATCTTTTTGAGTGTTTTTCTTAAATGTTCTGCACATTTCTCTTCTTGTTCCTGCTCTGTAGTTAATTAGATTGCATTGATTGGCCTTAATGCTGTTTGCACCTCATTTTCCACATATGGCCTGGTTAAGATAGCTATCCAGACTCCACATATGGCCTGGTTAAGATAGCTATCCAGACTCCACATATGGCCTGGTTAAGATAGCTATCCAGACTCCACATATGGCCTGGTTAAGATAGCTATCCAGACTCCACATATGGCCTGGTTAAGATAGCTATCCAGACTTCACATATGGCCTGGTTAAGATAGCTATCCAGACTCCACATATGGCCTGGTTAAGATAGCTATCCAGACTCCACATATGGCCTGGTTAAGATAGCTATCCAGACTCCACATATGGCCTGGTTAAGATAGCTATCCAGACTCCACATATGGCCTGGTTAAGATAGCTATCCAGACTCCACATATGGCCTGGTTAAGATAGCTATCCAGACTCCACATATGGCCTGGTTAAGATAGCTATCCAGACGCAAGTAAAATCATTTCATTAAATATTAATTTAGAATTATGTTCTGAAAAATCTAATTTGAATATTTTCTTTACCCATTAAAATTGCTTTTCATATAAATGTGGTTATATAACTGTTTTCAGAGGGCCCTAAAAAACGTTGGGGAAACCATATTATGCCTTTGAGTTTATGACTTCTGTCATGAATAGTAGTTAGTTCGCTTAGGCGTCTAAGGCCTGTTCCTTTGATAGGCCACATCGATGATCCACAGCTGCAGCACTGTTCAAGGCTTCGTCCAGAGGGGGAGGCTGCTATCTGTCAGTCATACTGTGTTGGGTGACCTCTTCTGCGCCTCCAGTCAGTCAGGGGAAATCCTTTGACACTGAGGAACGATATGTGACGTATCTTGTGGATCAGGACTTCCTGGTCCAGCCGTATGACATGACCAAACAAGAAGATGATGACAGTTCAGAATTTCATAAAATGGGTGGAGGCCTGTTTTAACAGAGACCACATTGCGGATGTAGTCATGTCCAGACCAGGATAATCGGATGGAATAAAGCATAAAAAACTAAAGAATTAACCAGTCCAAATGGAAAACAACAACATGTTTCCGTGAACACAAGTATAAGTCGTCGACTAGAGTGAATTCCAGGCAAAACCGTGATCTGGAGGCATTCATAATGAACTAAAACAGCAGAGCAATGTAGACCCACAGCCGGTTACAGCGCCATAAGAGATACAGCTAGTTCAAGCTGCCTTGACATCTTGGGACATCTGCGGCGGCCATCAGATAAGATCATGCTTTGAGATAGGTGAATTCTTTGATGCCCTACACCGTATATATAGCCTTGACTTTCACTTCCTGGGGTACTGTGTCAGAAATGCGATTCTGTAGCTATTTGATATACATGGTAATTCTGCTAGTCTGATAACGAACAAGCACATCCCGCTTCCCAGTTGGTGCAGGATTTTTTTTCGATCACAAACTGGCTTCTGCGGTCAACCCAGTCACACAGAAATTGGGTACCAGAAAAAATATGATCAGTAAAGGCTGCCGTCCACATCTCCCACAATGTGCCGTGGGTCACCAATTAATATGGGCCTAACACCATATTTCCCGTACGTCGTATGGCATGAAACAGGATCTTTACTGATTTTGTTGTTGTTGCTTGTATGGTGGCACAATGTGCATTTTGTTCTTTCTACTTTAGTAATGAGGCCCTGGATCCACTCATGATCTCTTATGTACTTGCCATTTTTTTAATCTGTCATTATCTGAACCCCTTTGGAAAGACAATAAATCTCTCTTTTACTGTGTGCACATCAAATACTGGTACACAACCAGATCCTAGTGTGACCTATGAAGAGTCCAAAAGGTTTATTACGGTCAGATACATAGCCAAATGGGAAACAGAACATACTGGCTACACAAAAAATTATGCCTATTACCAGTTGAACAGAAGAGAGCAGGTCGTGGTCTTCAGACTCCGCATCACCTATTCAATAAACTGAAGATAGGTGGCACTGACGAATGCACTTGTGGTACCGGGAAAATGACCGCTGAACATCTGCTGCAAAACTGCCCGACATACGAGGACCAGAGAAAGCACATGTGGCCATCACCAGTGGCAACACTAGAAAAGCTCTATGGCAGTGTCGACAGCCTCAGGATGACCGCTGCTTTCTTTGAAAAAATACAGATTGACGTTTGACAGCGTACGAAGAAGAAAAAGAAGACTCCGCACAGGCCACAACAGACTGAGGTACCATCTATTCAATAAACTGAAGATAGGTGGCACTGATGAATGCAGCTGTGGTACAGGGAAAATGACCGCTGAACATCTGCTGCAAAATTGTCCGACATACGAGGACCAGAGAAAGCACATGTGGCCATCACCAGTGCCAACACTAGACAAGCTCTATGGCAGTGTCGACAGCCTCAGGATGACAGCTGCTTTCTTCGAACAAATTCAAGTTGACGTCTGACAGCATACGAAGAAGAAATACTGGTACTGTGCGTGTTGCTAGAGCTGGTAATGGCTACCACCCTTAGACCACATGGTTTCTCTGTCTTACATCATGTCTTATATTTGGTTATGATCTGCTAGTTGTTTTTAACCTGTTCTTTGTCCCTGATGAAGATCTTGTGGCTGTAACATGAGTTTTGGTTGTCTTTGTCCTGGACAATTACTTATAAGTTTTGACAGTTTCAAATTCGGAAACATTATAAGGAATTCACATTATTCATGCAACCTTCTACAGGAGAACATCAGGAAAAAGGTCGAAAGGAAATCCCAGGAAAAAGTGAATAATTTAAACGAGACCTGCCAAAAAATGGGGGAAAATCTTACTCTGGTAACAAGAGAAGCGAAAGACAAATATACCACGACACTGGGCTACAACCCTGTAGAAAATGAGACAACAAAAGAAGAAGACGATAAGGAACTGGGCTTCATGTACCCTTGGTAACTTACTCACATTTGTGTTTTTTTTCTTTGTTTTCAACATTTCAAGCAAACAAGAAAACATGATTCAAAGTAACAAATAACAGAAACATTTATTTTGTTTCAGACAAGTCACTTAATAATGAAACACTGTACATAATAGCATCACCCAGAACAATGGCATCACAATCCTGATAGTCAAACATTGTAACTGAGGATAAACTAAATATATGTGATTTATTTAAACCAAACACTTAAACGTCGTACATGCTGTCGAGATGTGGTCAATGGCCTCTGAGAGGAGTGATGAGCTCTGATTGATTGATTTAAACATCATATGAGCCTTCATTATACTTATGCTGAGCCTTCATCATACTTATCAGTGCCTTATGCTGAGCCTTCATCATACTTATCAGTGCCTTATGCTGAGCCTTCATCATACTTATCAGTGCCTTATGCTGAGCCTTCATCATACTTATCAGTGCCTTATGCTGAGCCTTCATCATACTTATCAGTGCCTTATGCTGAGCCTTCATCATTCTTATCAGTGCCTTATGCTGAGCCTTCATCATACTTATCAGTGGGATCAAGATGCTGAGCAGCGCATGAGCTGCAGTGGTCAGCGACCCATAGCTGACTGCTAGCGTCAGGGCCAGCGAACCAGAGCTGCCAAGACCCTTCTACACCTCCATGTGGTGATCCTGGATAACAGGCTGCAGCAGGGCAGACTGGCTAAGGAGAAGGGATCAAAGAGGGAATGCTAACCCGGTACTAAAAAAATGCTTGCTGAAGTCGGATGTGTTGGACCAAAAGGTGCAAATATCGCAGTCAAGCTGTAAACTACAACAAAACGCATTCTGTTCTCTGGACTAAATTCTGCTACTTACCCTTTCAGGGTTTGGTAGTGGGAGATTGAGAACGAACGAAGAAGAAGATACTTATCAGTGCCTTATTGCTGAGCCTTCATCCAAATTTAGTATTTATTTATTGTTTTTCCTAATTCCTTTTTTCAAAATGTCTTTCCACATACAAGTATGACCCTCTGCAGCATTCCTGGCATACCAACGACGGTGAAGGCACTGTGTGATTGCCAAAGTAAAGTGGAAATTCAGCAGAATTAACCGCTGGTTGGAAATGGAGTATTAGAAGGCTCCATTGTACTAAGCTGTAGCCTGTGAGAGGTGGGGTGGCTAGTGCCCTTCCTTGCTGTTTTTACTTTCCCTAACTCATGCGCCAGGTACCCATTTACAGCTGGGTTGACTGGAGAAGTGGCTCCCGGTTAAAATCACAGCCCGGCTTTTTTAAGTCTCCTGGCACAATTCAAACCGAGACAAGCTGTTACTACAGAAAATAGCGAATTGCTTGCTATGAACCGAGGCACGCTGTTACCACAGAAAATAGCGAATTGCTTGCTATGAACCGAGGCAAGCTGTTACCTTACCACAGAAAATAGCGAATTGCTCGCTATGAACCGAGACACGCTGTTACCACAGAAAATAGCGAATTGCTTGCTATGAAATACAAACTATTTGATTTGATTCAAAATTTGTAGACCCATAATACAGATATTCATCATTGACTTGGATCATGGTTTTTACTTGCGTTGTTGTTTGGCTAGTCATTGAGGAAGGACTATTGAGATGAAAACACAGCACAGTATGCGTGTGTTAACCTTTTATGTAAAAACTCATTTAAATCGTGCTTGTAATTCAGCCATAGCTTGTGATCAAGAAATTTTCCATTTCTATGTGTTTAAAAATGTTAACATTTATTAGAATACAAAACTGTAACCAGCTTAGACAGCTCAAATCATACATACTAAAACAGAAAATATAGGTATCTATTTGTGCGTCTTGAAAAAAACTCTTGAACTGTGAGCTCTAACAATGTGAATATCGAACACTCATTCTGTCTGGAATTTCTAGGTCAACGCAACTATTTTCAGTTCAGGGCATTGCTCCCATCCTTAATTAATGAACATTCAGAAAATATGTGCATTTGTCAGTCCGTTTTGCAAAAACACTCGAACGGTGGCCTCTGGCGACGTGAAATTTGTACAGTTCATCCTTTTTAATAATTTTTCTATTTTTTTGCAGTGTGAGTTGAGAGTTGTAACCTTTCTGTCAATTAACTGACAGCTATTAATTAAATGTATGTTACAAAACAGGATCAAGAACTATAAACAAATTGAATGTTACAAAACAGGATAGACAACTATTAACTAATTAAATGTTACAAAACAGAATCAAGAACTGTTAACTAATTGAATGTTACAAAACAGGATAGACAACTATTAACTAATTAAATGTTACAAAACAGAATCAAGAACTGTTAACTAATTGAATGTTACAAAACAGGATAGACAACTATTAACTAATTAAATGTTACAAAACAGAATCAAGAACTGTTAACTAATTGAATGTTACAAAACAGGATAGACAACTATTAACTAATTGAATGTTACAGAACAGAATAGACAACTGTTAACTAATTGAATGTTACAAAACAGGATAGACAACTATTAACTAATTGAATGTTACAAAACATGATAGACAACTATTAACTAATTGAATGTTACAAAACATGATAGACAACTATTAACTAATTGAATGTTACAAAACAGGATAGACAACTATTAACTAATTGAATGTTACAGAACAGGATAGACAACTATTAACTAATTGAATGTTACAAAACATGATAGACAACTATTAACTAATTAAATGTTACAAAACAGAATCAAGAACTGTTAACTAATTGAATGTTACAGAACAGGATAGACAACTATTAACTAATTGAATGTTACAAAACATGATAGACAACTATTAACTAATTGAATGTTACAAAACATGATAGACAACTATTAACTAATTGAATGTTACAAAACATGATAGACAACTATTAACTAATTGAATGTTACAAAACATGATAGACAACTATTAACTAATTGAATGTTACAGAACATGATAGACAACTATTAACTAATTGAATGTTACAAAACATGATAGACAACTATTAACTAATTGAATGTTACAGAACATGATAGACAACTATTAACTAATTGAATGTTACAAAACATGATAGACAACTATTAACTAATTGAATGTTACAGAACATGATAGACAACTATTAACTAATTGAATGTTACAGAACATGATAGACAACTATTAACTAATTGAATGTTACAGAACATGATAGACAACTATTAACTAATTGAATGTTACAGAACATGATAGACAACTATTAACTAATTGAATGTTACAAAACATGATAGACAACTATTAACTAATTGAATGTTACAGAACATGATAGACAACTATTAACTAATTGAATGTTACAAAACATGATAGACAACTATTAACTAATTGAATGTTACAGAACATGATAGACAACTATTAACTAATTGAATGTTACAAAACATGATAGACAACTATTAACTAATTGAATGTTACAAAACATGATAGACAACTATTAACTAATTGAATGTTACAAAACATGATAGACAACTATTAACTAATTGAATGTTACAAAACATGATAGACAACTATTAACTAATTGAATGTTACAAAACATGATAGACAACTATTAACTAATTGAATGTTACAAAACATGATAGACAACTATTAACTAATTGAATGTTACAGAACAGGATAGACAACTATTAACTAATTGAATGTTACAGAACAGGATAGACAACTATTAACTAATTGAATGTTACAAACCAGAATCACCTCATCGTCAACATATATAAATCTCTCAGCAATGCTGTGAACTGATATTTGATCACCTTGGTAACATAACAACAGGAAATGTTAGTTATATAAATGCAACCAAATTGTCAACAAATTTGCCATTATTGTCAGCAATCACAGGAGTTCATGTTAGTAAGATTTCAGACATTACATTTTATCTTTTAAAAATCCCAGACATTCTTATCTGAGATCAACACCTCACAGTCAATATATGTCTCCGACATTTTTGTGTAAAATACATGACATGACTTCCTGCAAACATAACTGACCAATGATTTCCATTTGAATATGTGTGTCACTTTAGTACTCAGTCGCGTTCCATGCACGCCATAAAAGATTACTAAATATATTTGTGCATGAGACTAGCAACATGACCATGTCAAATGGCTTGCTACAACAACCACCACACAAAGTGCATTGTGCAGGCGCAAAAGCAGTGGTGGTATCAACATTTTACAGTCTGGCCTAATTAATTAGATTCATGTCTTAAGACATGACAATTAGGTTCGATTTTCAAAGTCTTAAGACATGAATTTAATCAATTAGGCAGGACTGTAAAGGGTTAAGCTTCATAAAGAGAAAAGGGTTAAGCTTCACAAAGAGAAAAGGGTTTAGCTTCATAAAGAGAAAATAGAGTCAAGAAGAAAAATGTGCTAACCTTTCATAACAAATGATACATTTTCATAAACAATTTCTTTCATTTTAACAACATAGTTGTATGTCATATTTTTTTACCCAGATCAGAATCTTCATGAAACATATCTGGAGAAAGCTACAAACAACTACATAAACATACTGTACATCATCTTCGTCATCCCTTTTGCACTCTAGAATATAGATTCAGCACTACAGTTGGTTTCCTTCTAGGAAGCCTGCACCAAACCATTTTGCATATTTTTGTAGTGGAGGTGTTTTTAGCAATTCCGTTTACATGATGAGGTCACAAGTCCAATACAAAACTGTAGACTATATAACTAATTTAGCACTTCTGAAATGATACAATGAAATAAAATATTCATCTCATCCAATAGATACTTACAGAAACAGTTTCATGTTGACCACGTAATGCAACAGTCAACTTATTTCCAAATGAAGCACCCATCTCATTCCTAGTACCGTTTATGTGGCCAAATGAAGCACCCATCTCATTCCTAGTACCGTTTATGTGGCCAAATGAAGCACCCATCTCATTCCTAGTACCGTTTATGTGGCCAAATGAAGCACCCATCTCATTCCTAGTACCGTTTATGTGGCCAAATGAAGCACCCATCTCATTCCTAGCTACATAAAACAAATGGCATTTCTAAACCATTCCTGGTTTTTCTTGTTCCATTAGGAGCATGGGGTCACAACTACCTTGTAGGAAGCCTATGCAAATGCATTTATAATCTTACGTGGCAGTGGTTTCTGTGACACTTGTTTTACATAACGAGGTTATCAGCCATGCCCAACCCTCTTTAGTTGCATGTTACGACATGCATAGTAGGATATTATTCTGTCCTCCCCAAAATAAGTCCTAGAATCCAAATGGGGAATCATCCAAATGAAAATCACATAAAAATTAAAATACGTGTAGCATGCATACTAAGGCAAAATGAAGAAGGCACTGGGATTATATGTGGATCACAACTATACATTACATTACAAACCTATAGACAATATGAAGTCATTGAATTTACTTACAACATAAAACTTTGTGAAAATTTGCTATCAATTTGCTGAATAATTGAACATTTCAGCAACTATTGAAAACACAGGGTAGTACATATGTTTGGTGCATACAGCAACATTAAAATGTTAGGTGCATACAGCAACATTAAAATGTTAGGTGCATACAGCAACATTAAAATGTTAGGTGCATACAGCAACATTAAAATGTTAGGTGCATACAGCAACATTAAAATGTTAGGTGCATACAGCAACATTAAAATGTTAGGTACATACAGCAACATTAAAATGTTAGGTGCATACAGCAACATTAAAATGTTAGGTGCATACAGCAACATTAAAATGTTAGGTGCATACAGCAACATTAAAATGTTAGGTGCATACAGCAACATTAAAATGTTAGGTGCATACAGCAACATTAAAATGTTAGGTGCATACAGCAACATTAAAATGTTAGGTGCATACAGCAACATTACAATGTTAGGTGCATACAGTAACATTACAATGTAAGGTGCATACAGCAACATTACAGATCTTAGGTGTGTACAAAGCAAAAATTAGGGCGCACACAAAATATCAAGTCCGATTGGGGTGAAATAGGAATAAAAACACTACCATTGGCCATTGTTACATAGCAATGAACTCTTGTTGGGTAGGAGACCTAAATTATAAACGGACGTTCAGCGCATGCATAGATCTAGTTTAATGAATTTTATTTTTTTTAAACAAACTATTTGACATGTGTCACATGTTATGGATTGAAAGACACAATTCGGCAAAATTAGCCAGGACTGGAAAGAGTGTTAGAATAGTAAGGTGGCTTTTACATGTGCAAAAGTTATGAAAGTTGAACAATGCTAACTGGAATGTAAAAACTAACAAGAAAATAAAGAAACAAAATAATGAAACAAAGTCATGTTTAACAACTGACTTACAGTTTTCCATTAGTGATGATGTAAATATGTAAATAATTTCTCTATTGTGCCCATATCATTATGAATGAATGTCTATATAAAATATACACTAAAATACTGGACAGAAATAATCATGCTGGCTCTTGGTAACCCCTTCAAATTTGATTTATCTACAGACATGGCCATCTCAAAGCACAAAAGACATTAATCTCGAGAAAAGGAGAGATTAAAGTATATTTTTCCGACTTTGCACTCAACACATACAACTTAACAGTCACTTGAACAGAATCCAACCAGAACATACTCCAGCATTTCGGTTGTGCACACATCCCTATGAAACCGTTGAGCCTCATCTTTTTGAATGTCCGGTGCTTTCCGGTGTTAGGAAAGAGCTTCTCCCTCCAAGTACAGACAAATGAAACACTTTCTTTGGAAATAAACAACAGCTCACAAACACTTCCTGATACCACTATATGACATTGGGCTAAAGAGCAGGAGCCCACAAGCTGCTGAATCAATAACCGACCAGCAGTGATCTCTTCCAGATAATTTTAATTGTGTAACAAATACATTTGAAACAAATCACAAGATGAATACTGTCTTCCCAAATTATTTATATCGTGCCACAAAATACTTCCTTTGAATAGAAGTCACACATAAAACACTTAAACAAATCAAACTTAAAACACAAAATACTATCATTATAGGATAACCATTGCAGTCCACTCTATTTCTATGGAATAAAATGAGAAGTGAAAATGTTTGACAAAATCCTCATCAGACATATTTATTTTGTCAGGGGAAAAAACATTTACTAAAATGTCAGAATGTATGGTCAGCAGGACCTTCAGAGCTTCTCCCAGTTGCACACAGTAAAAGATACAGGATATTTGTTTACTTTCTACTTAATCAAATTAGGCCAAAGGACAGGAGCCCACAGGCCGCTGGATCAATAACTAACTCAATTAAATTGATATTACTCTTCTGAATTATATAAATTTGGTACAGGTGATCACTCTACCAATGTTTACCAATTACGCTGTTGACTTTCCTGCTCATCCTACATAAAGCATGAAGAAGTGGTGGCTAGGTGGATTGAGCACTACATGCTTGCCTTGAACCATCCACCAGCCACGGCCTGCCTTGACCTGGATGATGAATCTGTAGCAACTCGTCCGATCCACAACTAGCACTAACCCTCTGTAGCAACTTCTGATCCACAACTAGCACTGACCCTCTGTAGCAACTCCTCCTGTTCCACAACTAGCGCTGACCCTCTGTAGCAACTCGTCCTGATCCACAACTAGCGCTGACCCTCTGTAGCAACTCTTCCCGATCCACAACTAGCACTGACCCTCTGTAGCAACTCGTCCCGATCCACAACTAGCGCTGACCCTCTGTAGCAACTCGTCCCAATCCACAACTAGCACTGACCCTCTGTAGCAACTCGTCCCGATCCACAACTAGCGCTGACCCTCTGTAGCAACTCCTCCCAATCCACAACTAGCACTGACCCTCCAGCCCTGGCAGAAGTCATACTCAAGCTTAAAGATGGATGTGCCACGTGCCCCGCTCTCATCCGGCTGGAACTGCTGAAATATACATTTGACCCCATCAGTTCATGCACTACACCACCTCTTCCTTCAGCTCTGGAGGACAGGAAGTGTTCCAGCCAATTGGAAAGGGTAGCCGCAAGGACTGCAACAATTATAGGCCAATAACGGCTTTCAGTTCCAGGCTAGGTACTCACTCACGTGCTATTGGCCCGACTGAAACTGTTGCTGGTCTCAAAACGTCGCTCACATCAGTCGGGTTTAACGCCGGGTCGATCAACAGTGGGATGCCATCTTTGTGCTCCTTCTCTTGGCAGAGTTACTCCTCACATTTACCCACCTCCTTTCCACTGCGCACGTGGACTTAAAGGCGGCATTCGACTCTGTGGACAGATTGGCGTTGTGGACAGATTGGCGCTGTGGAACTGCCATGCAAGGAAAGATAGTACAGCTCAAGATATGGGACTATCAATCTCATGAGCGAAGACCAAAATTCAGTATCTTGGCTCTGATACAAGGTCCCAGAACATAGTAGTTCCTGGTCACACAGCGGAGAGCGTAAATGAATTTTCTTATCTTGGAAGCACAATATTATCATCTGACGGATGCAGTATCCCAGATATGTCAAGACAGATTGACGCTGTGGACAGATTGGCGCTGTGGAACTGCCATGCAAGGCATCGGAACTCCTACTCCGCTTCTAGACTTGATTAAAGCATTGTATATGAATACTGGTGCCAGAATTCATCTCGGGGGCACTCTCTCTGAAAGATTCCCAACATCTACTGGGGTCAGACAGAGCTGCATCCTTGCCCCCGATCTCTTCTGTCAGGCTATTGACTGGCTAATGGACCGCCTCACCTCTCAGCACCATGGAATCAATATTGACCAAACGTGCATCACTGACCTCGTTTATGTGGATGACATAGTCCTGCTAAGCCCGGATAGCACAGCGCAGCAACAGTCTCTTGAGTTTCTGGATAGTACAGCTCAAGATATGGGACTATCAATCTCATGAGCGAAGACCAAAATTCAGTATCTTGGCTCTGATACAAGGTCCCAGAACATAGTAGTTCCTGGTCACACAGCGGAGAGCGTAAATGAACTTTCTTATCTTGGAAGCACAATATTATCATCTGACGGATGCAGTAGCCCAGATATGTCAAGACAGATTGGTTTCGCTACTTCGGTGATGAACAACCTCCGCTGCGTGTGGAACAATAGTAGATTATCCCTTAGTTCAAAGCTGCGTATTTAATAGTCGTGTGTGATTTCAGTGCTAATGTATGGAGCCGAAACCTGGACTCAGCTGGAAAAAAAGACATCTCAAGACTCAAGTCCTTTCATATGCACAATCAGCAGCGTATTCTTGGAATTTGTTGGTACCATTTTGTACAAAATGTCGAGGTCTCTACTATGACTAACTTCCCAACTGTATCGGAAGTTCTGGACTGTCGTCGCCTTTCCCTGTTTGAACATGTCGTCCGACTAGATCAGGAAGTTTCAGCTCACCAGATCCTTCTCAAGGTAGTTCAAAGTGCTAAGGGTATCCAACCAGCTGGTTGGAAGCACAGGAGAGGCCACCCCCTGAAACACGTGGCTTCAAAAGATAGCCTGCTTTTGATCAAGTCCTGTCTCAATTCAACCTTGGCTATTGTCAACCTCTTGGTTATATTAAAATATGATTGCAATTTCTTATACCGTGACCTAAATGATATCTATATATCTATTGTCAGACATTACTGAAAAGGGGCTACTTAGAGACTTAAACCAGTTTTTGGAAGAAATTGTTATGTCCTGTGGTCTAGGAAAAGTCAGATCGCTCAGTGAGTTACCTGACTTACACAGGTAGGGTC
The DNA here is from genome assembly GCA_036924085.1 of Ariolimax columbianus. Taxonomy (NCBI): domain Eukaryota; kingdom Metazoa; phylum Mollusca; class Gastropoda; order Stylommatophora; family Arionidae; genus Ariolimax; species Ariolimax columbianus. The sequence goes on along the minus strand of JAVGWX010000023.1, from coordinate 36,577,299 downwards.
TTGAGCTTCCTTCAATACTGAACACAAATATTTTCTGATTGTTACTTATTAAATAAAAGAAATGAAATCTAAGAATTGCATTTTGTTTAAATTAAAACATTAATCTGAACCTTAATTATGCAGGAAAATAACAAGAAAAAGATTAATTAGAAAAATTATAAAGCATTTTAATTAGAAAAATTATAAAGCATTTTAATTAGAAAAATACATACTGACAATACTGCCTTTGATTTTTTACCATTTTGAAAAGCGTATCAACAAATAGCAAAATAATTATGTTCCCACAAACTGTTGGGAAAAAATCATTTTTTGTTTGTTTTTCTCAAAACTTCTTGCATGGTTTTACATGTGTCATTGAATATGCAAAGACATTAATACCAAAGTCAATGCTATATTACACAGACTGGTTAATGTGAATTAGTTCAAATTATAAATGTTAAAACTATTTACATTATTAACATCATAGATTATTTCAAATTGAAAATAAAACATGAAACTCATTATGCTAAAACATGGAACTGTCAAATTCATCAAATAAGTGGAATAATAACAAATGGCATCAATAGCTGTATTTACTGCGAATGTCATGACCTTATTTTAAATGACATGGGGGAATAACTATCATTGCATTTTCAATACAGGAGACCCCTACTTCCTCAATCTAATTGGCTCCTGAACAATAGTTTGGTCACCACAAATTAAAAACTTATTTCTCAAAGGTGCAACATTAAAAATTAGGATGGCTTTCATGGAATCACATCTGACATCACAAGATGCTTAATTTGACTATGAAAACAAATGAAAATTCAATTAAGCATTAACAAATTTTGTCACTTAAAATCTTCACCAATATGAAAGTTTATGGAAACTGAAGTAAATCAGATGTAGAGGGCACTAGCTCTCACTTTGACATTCTTGTAGCTATACGGAGCCCTAACAATTGGGAGCATCGATGCACGGAGGCAATGTGCTGGCACCTATGAGACAATGAAATGTTTGTGAGACCACTTATTCAGTTGACAGAGGGGCTGTAACATTTTGCCCTGACAAAATCCCTGATTCTAATGTGGACATGACCTTCAGTCCTTCACTAAATTAATAAATGTATGTCAGATGCATGCTGGTATATGGCTCATGTACTATTGTGACCATGCAATGACATTACCTGAGTGGTACCAAGGTCAGAGTAGAACCACTGTTACCTTCCAAGCAATTTGTATAAGGCGAGTAAAGAGGGTTGTGCATAATGCCAGCATTTTCATTATGTAGAACCATTGTTATTGAAACCGCAGCTGTAAATACTTGGATACAGGCTTCCTGTAAAGTATGGTATGGCTGCATGTATTCCTGCTGTATTGTAGGAAGACTGGGGAAGGCCAAGAAGGACAGATGTATCCCATAAGACTGTTGAAACATATGCAATGGAGTGATCACAGACTTCATAAAACAGTGCACCAAAATTTAATTTTTGAAAACATAGAAATATGAAGGACAAGGATCTAGGTGTGAGGATATTATTTACTTCATGAGAGAGTGTGCAAAGGTCAGGTGAAACATACTGACCTAGACCCCACTATGCACTTGGAAACATGCTGTGTTACAGTACCCTGGCCAACATGATGAGGAACGACACTGTGATCCCTGTAGTAGTGAGCCTGCTGAGAAGTCTTGTATTGGACCTCAGCGAGGATGACTCAGTACATAAGAAGAGCCCTTACAAACCCGCTACTAGAGAAAATTAATCAAGAGTGATGAACTCGTTGTTCGAAGTTACTTGTGCTGAGTTGAGCTAACTTTTAATGTCATTTCTTTGGTAGCAGGTTGCAGTGACTCTTCCTACATTCCGAGGTGTAGTTGAAAAGTGGACCACATTTCTCCTGGCTGTAGTGCAATGCAAAACTCCTCAGTAAGCACACTACTTTGGGGATTACAGTATTGATTGATCAGCACATTGTTGGCAAGATTATATAACACACTCATTTCCAGAAGCACGAACGAGGACATGAAGTAGTATCTTGATTAGCATATATCATGTTCCCCTCATTACTCTTTGAAAAATTCTGATCAGCTCCATAAACGAACACTTTAACAGAGAAATATGAGACGGCTGTTAGTAGGGGTCACTTGTACTGTAATTTCCAGACTGGAATAACAAATAATAACAATCTGTGTATAACGTTTAGTCCTTTCACAGTGAATGTGTCATGGCCTTATTTGGAAACAACAGGAAGAACAAATGTCAAATGATTGTCAGAGCTGTCATAACAAACTGCCCAACAGAGATCTGCCAACAGGTAAATCAATAAATCCAGGTAAAGCAACCAAGGAAATCACTACCAGCGGTTCTTGACACATGAACTGAGTGCGTTTGTTGACCTAATTGTTTTAAAGCACAACCAAACTATATAGTTATCTACCTGGTGTACACAGACTATTTATGTAACTATCTGGTGTACACAGACTATTTATGTAACTATCTGGTGTACACAGACTATTTATGTAACTATCTGATGTACATAGACTATTTATGTAACTAATAAATCATCAACGAAATATAAAGTTATTATTCAGGAAAGGTTACTTGGTATTTTTAACAGACACAAGTTCAGAAAATCAGCAAGTTGTGATTCCTGTTAACGGTAAAAGTTTTATAGTTTGAAGGTGGTCTGGAGTGGTTTTTGATTACAATGAAGGGTGGTCCCTGAACCAAGAAAGCTTGAGAACATTTGTGTACAAGCACAGTGTGTTCAAGGTTGTGCTGGCACATTCTGTCAATGTTTGTGAAGATATTTACTGTCCATGCAGAATGTCTCCAGAAATATATGTTCCCTGCAGACTTCCCTAGATAACACTGAGTTCACATCTAGTGGTATTGCGCATAACAAGAAAAACAATTCTTTGAGAAATGTCTTTGACTAAACTAAGCTGACCTGTGCGACCTCATAACCTACAAGGGCAGCACTATCTCCTGGGTATGTCTGACCTCGTGACCTAGAGTTGTGATACCCTTGACCTTGGTAGGTTATAAACTCACCTCCGCGCTGGTTGGAACATTGAGAAGCTGTGTCATTGTCTACAAACACGTCATCTGAGTTATTAGCCCAGGTTTCTTGACTGGATGAAAGTTTTGAACTGATATCCTCCAAGGCAGTAGGCAAGTTGACACTCATGTTGTACCCTAATCCTGGCTTAGCATAGGTGTGAAAGCTGCCACCTGAGCCATGTCTTGTTTTGATATTCCCACTACTGCTGCTGTCGCACAGATAAGCCGGACCAGTGCTAAAGTTGCTATTGCTCAAACTGTTACGGTTGTTGTTGCACTCGACGGAAGCGTAGCGATGATCCTGACAGGAACTCGTTGAGGAAGGATGGCGTTGCCTGTATGGAGCAGTGCTACAGTAGAGATCCTGGTCGGAGTATTTTCGTTGCCGTTGTGATGTTACCATCATTGCTACTGGATGTGATCGAGACGATTGAGGTCGATAGTAGGAGTCTTCAAACCCTCTATCTGACAAATCCGAGGAATAATGTTGTCGGCCATCAATGACCTGAGAATAGATAGGAGACTCCTCCACAGAGACCAAACCATAAGGGTATCTCGTTTTGTCCCGTGACGGTGACTGAGCATAATAGCCGGGGTCCTCCACACCACAAACATCACTATCACCAACACCACTTCTGTGGCACTCATCCTCTGCATCCTCTTCAGGGGGTAGAAGTGTATAATTAGCTTGGGATGGGTGATATCCTTTGCGGGTGACATGTACAGATGCAAATGCTGACCCATTTCCAGAAACAAGAGGATTTCCATATGGGTCTTTAAGTTGTCGTAACTCTGGGGCATAATTCATCAACTCCAAATACCTGCCCCCACCTTTGGTTCCTCTGGGTTCCAGGTATCCATTGTGGTCATACTCTCCAGATGCAGGAAAGTGGTCTCTGGAACTAGCAGATGATGGGTATGTGTGTTTGGATTCTTCCAGGGAATGAGTTCGTTTTCTTCCAATCTTGGTAAGGTCAACCACCAGCTGAAATATTGAGAGAAAAACCATTAAACATTTTAATAAATTAAAGTGAATATTTGTCTGTCCTATTAATGATCTAAGCTATGCCCTATTAATGATCTAAACTATGCCCTATTAATGATCTAAACTATGCCCTATTAATGATTTAAACTATGCCCTATTAATGAGCTAAGCTATGCCCTATTAATGATATAAGCTCTGTCTTATTTCATTGTTGTTGGGTAAAGGTTTGTTTTGGTACATCTCTTTCAACCATATTGTCTTTCTTCATTATTTAGAGTATCTCATTCTTGTACTTATAGATTCTACAGGATGGGTAGTCAACCCCCCCAGTTGTGTGCTGTGTCTTATATGTGCTGTGTCTTATATGTGTTGTGTTTTGTATTGTGTGTGTTGTATGTGTTGTGTGTTGTATGTGTTGTGTGTTGTATGTACTGTTGTTGTTGTTTCAAATTCCCACAATGAGTAATTTTACTCTTTTGTGCGTCCTCACATCCTGAGTGTGCTGATGAAAGTGGGCCGAGGTCCTCCAGTCGGTTGTGCTATGATTGGCTTCAATTGCGTGCCACTCACTACTACGGGGATCACGTCGATCCCTTACCTCATTAGCCAGGCTGCCATGAAAACAGCCTGTTTCCAGGAAGGACTACAAGGAAGCCAAGGTTATGGTCTTGACCAGTATGTTTTGTCTGACCTTGACTAACATGTCTGATAAGTACATTTTGCCTGATCAGGCGTTAGTCTTCCTTCCCTTTGTATGTGCTAATAACCATTTACATGTTTGTCATCTGTTTCTGCAGTTTTACAATTATAAATTATACATAAATACTTTAGCAATAACCATGTTGATCCAGAGGCAGCTCATTAGAAATAAAGTAAGTCATACTTCAACCTTCAACACATGCAGCAAAATACAGCTAACGAGGTTGTATACATGAATCTGGAGATGTACACAAATTACCACTATAGAAGCACACAGATGCTTTCAGCAAAGATGTCACCTAGGGTGATGATCATATGCCCCTGTTGGAGCCAACATGGAATGATGTAATAACATCTCAGAATTATCATGAGCTTGTGTGTAAAGTACACTGCTTGGAATCCTGGTATTCAAACAGGCATGCTAATGTTTGTTGCCAGGTAGCCAAAGGCTATTGACTGTCCGTAGTAGGTATTTTAAACTTCCTGTGGCTTACCAGGTCTGGTGAAAGGTACACATAACTTGGGTAGATTTTTAACTTGAATTTTATCCTGGCAGCAGCCGTTAAGCCTACTCCTTTCTATTTCTAAATGCCAACGGATTTTTAACGTGCTCGACACTGAACACGAAAGTCTGATCTCACTACCCAGAGATCAAGGGAATTTTTACTAGAAGATCCATGTGAAAAAATCAAGGTCTCCACCGTGATTCGAACCTGCGACCTCCGGCACCTGAGCCAGACACTTTACCTTGAGACCACTGAGCCCCACTTCATTGACTTTAATAATCAAGAGAGCTACTTCTTCATGCTGTTCCTTACAGAGCATAGAGCTACCACTGTAGACAGCAATTTACGTAGAGTCTGGGCCAAAATACTTTTTCTGCTCCTGCTGTTTCTGTATCAATTTACTTTACATGACGAGGTTGCTATCCACATGCCACCTTTTACAACATGATTGGAGATGCAATTGTCTTATTCTTTCATCCTCTTTAGGAACAATTTTAGGAAAATGCTTCTTCCTCCGCGACCAGATACATGGAACACTTTGTATGGCACTAGACAACAGTTGATAAACAAGTGCAGATACCATTACATGACATTGGGCCGAAAGCCCGAATGCTGCTGGATTTATAATAACAACATTCTCATTAGGGAACTAGGGATCCATTTTGGCTACAAGTGACACTGACGGTATGAAACTTACCTTCTCTGGAGCATCAGAAGACGAGCTCAACAAGCCATTAATTCTCCTATGCTTCCCAGACTGTGTCATCCTTACTGAGCCACCTCCTAAAAAATATTCACATGTTGAAGGAAATGTCAAATGTATGGAGATATTAATTCTGAGTTATATTGAATAGTTACTTTTTATTGTAGAAATAAAATATCTCGAACGTGGCTTTATCATTATCTTGATATTTGGAACATGGCTTTATGCCATTATCTTGTCATTTGGAATATGGCTTTACATCTTTATCTTGATATTTGGAATATTGCTTTACATCTTTATTTTGACATTTGGAATATGGCTTTACATCTTTATCTTGACATTTGGAATATGGCTTTATGTCTTTATCACTGCTCTTGTCATTCTGAACAAGGTTTTACGTCTTCATAATAATCTTGTCATTTGGAATATGGCTTTACGCCTTTATCATTACCATTTCGACTCAGCTTATTTTACCATCGGTGTTTTGACATCGTATACCTCAACAAATTTGAGAAGAAGTGTCATAGAGGTGTAATTTTTACATTTAAAAGTGAAAACATTTAAACAAAATTAGCTTGTAAAACAGAACTTTGATTATCCTCCAGGGTGTGAGGGTATCACGGATATGAGAATAAATGGATAATAAAATATGTATGCTAAAAATATACAGTATATATTTATCTGGCAAAGATGGCGCCATGACTGGCTGCGAGTCTACATTTCTCTACTGTTTTGGATCATTATGGATGCCGCCAGACCACGGATTTGCCTGGAATTCTCACTAGTCGACGACTTACACTTGTGTTCACGGAAACGTGGTGTTGTTTTCCGTCGGGACTTGTTATTTCGTTCTTTTTTTGTGATTTCTTCCATCCGTTTATCCTGGTCTGGACGCCGGCTGAATGGAACTACGCTTATACCTGTGACATATTTCACGGGTTAGTTCTGCCGGTTCACCTTCACGAATTTGGCGTGTGGTAATTTTAGATGCTACTATGATGAGATGAATACAGCTGGGGAGAGATGCCAGACTCACTCACACGCTGAGTGTTGTCCATACGACCTCTTGTGGTTATCGAAAAAGCACGACAAACTGCGTTAGATGCCATCCCACCTTTCTACCCTGCGGGTTACATGTTTACGGAAAGGCTTCGGTGGTAACCCTGAGACAAAATCTGCATCCTATGCTATCTCTAGTCATCTCGATGAATGTCTTGCCACTGGCAAAAGGTAGCTTAGGCTCTGTGAATGAGGTTGACAAAAGGCGCAGTTTCTTCCTCACTTTAATCCAAATCTCTGCGCAAGTCACCCATTTCAGCGGACACAGCAAGAGATACGACTGTCCACACGGCTGAACAAAGAGAGTGGTCTTCATCACTTGTGATGGACAACTATACATTTACAAATCATAATACCTACATACCTGCACTTAATAAATTGATGTTCATTGTATCAATATCATAAAGTAACTCAAAGGAAACCAATTTTATAGTACACTAGAACTTTAGTACCAGACTTTGCCATGGAAATAACATAATTTGTTAATACACACAATTTTGTGATGACTTCAAATTAACATTGAGACTTGAAATAAGTTGCGTAGGTCACAACAACCATGCGCATTTGAGAGTTTAAAAAAAATTAAATTAGTAGTTGAATTGTTGGTGGTATTATGATAATCACTCTAAACATGATCAGGTCAATGTTTATACTTCTGGAATATGATTATTCAAAACGTCCAAACTCGCGTGCTGTCCAGGGAAAAGGACTAATCTTCCCTTATCTTGGACTGGTCCTGGGGGTTTGAGTGTCTGTTGACCTACATTGACTCTCCTATATAATGAGACTCTGGCTATGAAACCAGTGGAAGGTCACTACTTGATAAAGTATAAATGGACAGAACATACCTTCAGGAAACAATTTATCAATATAACAAGATATGCTCTTGACTGGAACTTTCAAGAGAAGAGAAGGCATGCGAATGAAGAAAAGATGGAAAAAAAACAACAGAAGAAGAAGCTATGCCAACAAAACCCAAGCGAGTAAATGGAAGAACACTGTCAAAGATACAAACTTGTGTGATTTAGCAACAATAGCTGCTCCTCATTCATGAAATATGAAAGCATTTGTCTTACACCAAATTTTAAAAAATAACAAACCAAAGAGAGATTCCTGTGGAAAACTTAAGACATACACCAGTGGCTCCCAGACTTTTTCAGTCCATGGCATACTTAGTGTACCAGAATTTTCCAGGGCACCCCAAGTTTATATAAATAATAAAATTTTAAAAAAAGGAAGCCTACTAACAATGCGGTTGATGAGAATATTGGAATGTTTCGCAGCACACCTGTAAACTAGGTTCAGCACCCCAGGGTGTCGAGGCACACAGTTATGAAACCACTGGCATACACTATCAGAATAAAGTTATGTTTCAAAAGTTACCCACCATCAGTAACTGATGGAGAATACTGTGCAATTTCTGCTGGAGACATGTGGCAGCATTTTTCATAGAATATTTCCAAGTCTTCCAGCAGACTAGCAAAACTTGGACGATTATCAGGAAGGAAGTTCCAACATTTGTTCATCAAAGAATACCTGCGGAGAATCACAATTATTTATTTGTACATGTAGTATAAGACATTAAGCAATTCATGTTGTCAATTTGAAGCTGTCTTGTACAGATAGTACAAGTATGTTAGTACACACTTGAAAGACAAGAATTCCTATCATGCTGTCAAGAGAGAGTACTATATCCATGTATGCATGTCAAAACAATGTTAACAATTTGCAATGATTAACAAATATTTTTTAACATGAACAAGAAAACCCAAACAGAATGGTGAAATTAGAAGCAACAAATTGACAAAAAGATGTGTGATCAAGAAGAAATATGGGGAGGCTTAGAACTGACTGCAAAAATAGAATAGGTTATAACTTAACATTTTTATACTGGTTTAGAAGACCTGCAGAGTCTGAAAACAACCAGTTTCTTTTACATTTCCTTTCTCTAAAAGCTATGTGCATACAATCTATTCTTAAATGCATCATTTGTCCCTGTATCCGCTACTTCCTGTGGTAATGAATTCCAAGCATTCACCACTCTAAAAAATATTTCCTGATATCTAATCTGGACCTTTTTTTAGTTAATTTGTAGCTATGCCCTCTTGTTATTGTGGGTGGTTGTATTTTGAAAAACTTGTTATAGTCTAATTTATCCATTCCTCTGATGATCATATAAACCTATATTAAGTCACCACAAATTCTTCTCTCTTCTAGACACTGTAGGCCGGTTTTTCTGAGTCTTTCCTCATTCTTCAATCCCACTATCAGCTTTGTCGCTATTTTTTAAATCCTTTCCAGCATGTTTATATCCCCTCTACGATAAGGACTCCACACCTGTACACATTACTTCAATCTAGGTCTAACTAATGCTTTAAACAGTTTGACATTCACTCCCTTGCTCCTATGTTTAATATTTCTTTTTATCATACCTAACATTGCATTTGCCTTTTTCATTGCTACCTGGACTTTCTCACTCACTTTACCTGTATGATCTATTATAACCCCTAGGTCCCTTTCCTTTTCTATTTTTCTAATATTGTTCTCTCCCATTCTGTTATTATGTTCCATATTGGATCTACCCATGTGGATGACTGTACATTCATCTACATTAAACTCCATTTGTCAGCTCTATTTACGAAGTAGTCACTATAGATTTGTGAATGCTGCAAATGAGAGGGAGAAAGGGAGATGGGAGTGAGTGAGAGAGAGAGAGAGAGAGATAGATGACACTTACATATCATCAGCACACTTATCGGGCTTCTCTAGTTTGCCTCCGTCTCTCACAAAATGAAGAACCTCAATGTTTGTTCTGGCTGGGTAGGGCTGCTGACCCAGCGTGACAACCTCCCACATCAACACTCCAAAGGCCCTAGTAACAAGACAGAAACACAAACATTAACTGTAGTAAAGTCCAGACTTGAAATAGGGCCTTGATCAGCTACGGTTCGCCGACGCTAATACAAGCAGCCAGCTATGGTTCACCGACCCTAATGCAAGCAGCCAGCTATGGTTCACCGTTTCTAATGCAAGCAGCCAGCTATGGTTCACCGACCCTAATGCAAGCAGCCAGCTATGGTTCACCGACCCTAATGCAAGCAGCCAGCTATGGTTCACCGACCCTAATGCAAGCAGCCAGCTATGGTTCACCGTCCATAATGCAAGCAGTCAGCTATGATTCACTGTCAGCTATGGTTCACCGACCCTAATGCAAGCAGCCAGCTATGGTTCACTGTCAGCTATGGTTCACCGACCCTAATGCACGCAGCCAGCTATGGTTCACTGACCCTAATGCAAGCAGCCAGCTATGGTTCACCATCCCTAATGCAAGCAGCCAGCTATGGTTCACCGACCCTAATGCAAGCAGCCAGCTATGGTTCACTGTCCCTAATGCAAGCAGCCAACTATGGTTCACTGTCCCTAATGCAAGCAGCCAGCTATGGTTCACTGTCCCTAATGCAAGCAGCCAGCTATGGTTCACCGTTTCTAATACAAGCAGCCAGCTATGGTTCACCGACCCTAATGCAAGCAGCCAGCTATGAGTCGCTGGCTGTAGTCAGCTAATGCACTGTTGCATCTTTGGCTCAATGCCTGCATGGATAGAAAAAATGAAAAATGCAGATATCCCACAAGAACTGGATATCAAGAAAAATAAGTTAGTAAACAATATCTTTTCCAGAAAGCTAAAATATTTTGGCCATATCAAACGCCATAATGGCCTGGAGAGAACGATACTGGAGGGTATGTTGTCTGGAAAGCCGGACAGAAGAGGCAGACAGAGAAGATGGACACAAGACATCACGGAGGTCCTGAAGATGATAGCGACATAGTTGGGAATTCTGGCTAGAGATAGAGTGTCTTACAGATTGGCTGTTGTGGGAGCAACGTTCTGTATAGGACATGTTGCATGATGATGATGCATGAACATCAGCTAACATTTTCAATCGCTGCAGGTTCTGTTATGTGTACTGTACAGCATGTACACAGGACCTCTGAGTTTATCATCCGTCTCTGATGAATCAAAACTTACAAACATAAAACAAAAATTCAAGTATGATTATTTCCTTTATAACTCAAACTATCCACTATCATCAACAAACATTCCGAGTGGTCCATCGGGGTCTTTCAAAAAGACAAGAAGAGCACCACTGGCCCACAGAGAGCATGTCGTCAGAGGCGACTGACTGACATAACACCGGCCATGGTTAGGTGGTTTGTTAAGAGCAGCATAGATGGCACCTAACAGGTTGTGGGTCTACTTTGTTTTAATGTTTGAGTCTATTAAGATGGACTCGCACATTGATTACCTACCCTCCGCAGCACTTGTTTAAATGCAGCGGAGTAGTAAGCTGCTCGAACCTAGCTCGCTAAGCAAGAAATCATCCTCCCGGCTACATTCAGATCACACCAGAGCTGGGGCTTGCACAGGGGCATCTACCCCTGTATAAGTACAAGTAACTGGTTGTATACAGACTCTGCAGGGTCTTCTAAACCAGTATAAAGACGTTAAGTTAAGTACAAGTTGCCTAAGACTATAAACTTTCATGAACAATTCTCACGATGAAGACTTATACTCACCAGATGTCAGACTGTGTTGTGAAGAAACCATCAACCAGAGACTCTGGAGACATCCACCGTACTGGGAGAAGTCCCTCCCCCTCTTTCCTGTAGTAATCATTCTTATATATGTCACGAGCTAAACCAAAGTCACCAATTTTTACAATCATGTCTGATGTGGATTTGGTGGACACAAGACAATTTCTGGCTGCCAAATCTCTGTGGTAAAAAACAGGTACATTTTTAAGCTCTTGAAACTGCCAAAATTATATTTTAAAAATATAAATAAATGAAAAAAACAAACTTATGGAACAGCATTAATAATAAATATAATTCTGAAAAGACTCCAGTCAAAACTGAAGTCTGGGATCAAGATGCTGAGCAGCGCATGAGCTGCAGTGGTCAGCGACCCATAGCTGACCGCTAGCGTCAGGGCCAGCGAACCAGAGCTGCCAAGACTCTTCTACACCTCCACGTGGTGATCCTGGATAACAGGCTGCAGCAGGGCAGACTGGCTAAGGAGAAGGGATCGAAGAGGGAATGCTAATCCGGTACTCAAAAAATGCTTGCTGAAGTTGGATGTTTTGGACCAAAAGGTGCAAATATCGCAGTCAAGCTGTAAACTACGACACAACGCATTCCGTTCTCTGGACTACATTCTGCTACTTAAGCCCTTACAGGGTTTGGTAGTGGGAGATTGAGAACGAACGAAGCCAAGCCAAAACTGGAGTCTAATGATGACGGGTGTGAAAAATATGGCTAAAATGTAGGTACTATGAACAGCAGCAGACAAGGTCTTCTGTTTTTAACAACAAAAATGTTTATCACGGACTGGACAAAACTGAAATATCAGAGGAAGACTATTGAACAAAGTAAATGTATGAATAGACGACATAACAGAAATTATACAACAAACAGGCTTACAACGACCAATGTTAACACACTTGGCACAACAAAAGGGAAAGACAACTTCAGCTACCCAAAACACTTAATGGCACAAGTGGAAAGAAAATAGTAAAATGTAAAGTAAGTAATTAATCAGTCCCTTGCACTACAATACTATAGACTAGTATATTACTCACTGAACAGCCCTTTGTTGAAAAAACTGTCGTGTGACTTTATTCCCATTGCTGAGATAGGCTGAGGACTACCGAACACTTCGTAAATGCTGTCACTACATTGTATGCTGGCTATGTTTGTTTATTTCACCCCCACCAGAAACACAACATATGCCTCGATCTGCTGCCCTCCTTGTTGGCAGGGAGACATTGAAACCATTCAGCCACGTGCTCCTGAAGTCTACCGCCCCATGTCTTATTCCCTCTGCTATTAAGTCCAAACTGAGAAAACTTACAAGTGAATGTGACAATTATTACCCAGCCCCAGACATGTTTGCAAGTAGGATAAGACAATCCAGACTCACCTGTGAACAAAATGCATATCCTCCAGATATTTACATCCCCTGGCCACATGTACACAAATTTTCACCAGATCAGGTAGAAATAAACTTGCTGGGTTTGTCTACAAGATCAAACAGAATAATAATCAAATTGAAATGGGCTTTATAATCACGTACATCTATTTTAGCTGAGTAGGGAAGGAAGACTAATGTCTGGTCAGGCAAAACATACTGGTCAAGACCATCAGCTTGACTTCCTCACAGTTCTCTCTAAAAACGGGCTGTTCTTCTTGGTAACCTGGCTAACAAGCTGGTGGATCGAAGTGATCCCCGTAGTAGTAATCTATACGTAAATGAAGCCAAGCATAGCACAATCGACCGCAGGACCTAAATCCAGCTTCATTCGCACGATTGGGATGTAAAGAAATCTACAACAACCCACCACTTAATGTCCTTTTGAGGATGCACAAAAAAGTAATCCTAATCATTGTGGGTATTCAAAAACAGCTTCTAGCTGAATGAAGGTATACAGGTAAGTACATGAGTCACAGGAAGCCTCATAAATGTGAAGATTCACAGGAAGCCTCACAAATGTGAAGATCCACAGGAAACCTCACAAATGTGAACATCCACAGGAAGCCTCAAAAATGTGAAGATCCACAGGAAACCTCACAAATGTGACGATTCACAGGAAGCCTCACAAATGTGAAGATCCACAGGAAACCTCACGTGGTGACTTAATACAGGTTTATAAGATGATCAGAGGAATGGATAAATTAGACTATAACAAATTTTTTAAAAATACAGCCACCCACAATAACATGAGGGCATAGCTAAATGTTGACAAAAGAGAGGTCCAGATTAGAAATTAGGAAATATTTTTTTTAGTCAGAGAGTGGTGAATGCTTGGAATGCATTGCCAGGAGAGGTAGTGGAGGCAGGGATAGTTAATGCATTTAAGAATACTTCTTCTTCTTCGTTCGTTCTCAATCTCCCACTACCAAACACTGAAAGGGCTTAAGTAGCAGAATGTAGTCCAGATAGCGGAATGCGTTGTGTCGTAGTTTACAGCTTGGCTGCGATATTTGCACCTTTCGGTCCAACACATCCGACTTCAGCAAGCATTTTTTGAGTACCGGGTTAGCATTCCCTCTTCGATCCCTTCTCCTTAGCTAGTCTGCCCTGTTGCAGCCTGTTATCCAGGATCACCACGTGGAGGTGTAGAAGGGTCTTGGCAGCTCTGGTTCGCTGGCCCTGACGCTAGCAGTCAACTATGGGTCGCTGACCGCTGCATCTTATGCTCAGCATCTTGATCCCTATTTTGTTAATATAACGTAGATTGTCAACAAGATCACAGTTCACACATCCTTCGTCTTCGCAGCCTGAAATATTTTGTTTCTTTCGCAACTCTATCCCCCAAGTGTTACCAGTACCCAAAATGACAGCAAGAATAGTAACACTGTAAGCTGCAAGGTGACTAATGAGGGTTTGTTATAGGTTGGCTTTCCCACCCTTAGAAAGTTTAAGCCACAAAAACATGGTTACTTACTGAGGTAGCTCTGCGGGGTCTTCTAAACCAGTATAAAGACGTTAAGTTAAGGTTGGCTTTCCCACCCTTAGAAAGTTTAAGCCACAAAAACATGGTTACTTACTGAGGTAGCTCTGGAGGGTCTTCTAAACCAGTATAAAGACGTTAAGTTAAGGTTGGCTTCCCCACCCTTAGAAAGTTTAAGCCACAAAAACATGGTTACTTACTGAGGTAGCTCTGCAGCTCCTAAGGAATGACAACAAATCTCCTCCCTCCATCAGCTCCATAATGATAAACTGAGGATCGTTGTCCAGACAGACTCCTAATAGACTCAGGATATGCTCATGCCGAAAGTTTTTCATCAGCAGAGCTTCTTTCAGGAACTCTTCTTTCTCGTGTTCTGATGCACTTTTTCGTAGGGTCTGGTCAAACAAAGAAAAATGGCAGTCAGTATGTGACATTATATACATTGTCATTGTTTGGCATGTGAAAGGTTTTAGCGTGCACTGATATTTCCACAGGGTGTTATTTTGCAAGGTCAGTGCTATCACTAGGCCAACTAGGCAACCACTTAGGGACCAAATCTAAGAATGGTGCGGTACACTTTTTTTTCTTTTACCATCATTGACCATCCTGCTACTTGCAAAGCCCTGTTAACCTTAGGCACGCTACATAATTAGTGACAAAATTTGACCTAATTAATTTTCTTAATTAGTCGCTGTGGTAGTCGTCTTTCAAAATTTGTAACTTTTATGTTTGTTTGTCAATAAATATGTTTTTCTCGTGTGTAGATACACAATAGCATAACGAACATGTGGGTGTTATTGTTTTTGTTGTATGTTTGTTAGTTTTTGAGATTTAAAAAGATGAAGTTGAAAATTTATGAAAATCTCGGGGAAAATTTGGACTCGACCACTAGGCCTAGTCGCTTCGATAGAAAACCATGGAAACCACAACAACGTATCGATACTGTGTTTACAATATCTACACAACTGTTAGTTTCCAATTCAAACGTAGTTCTTTCATTTAAACAAACAAAATAAACAGATCTACGCGATAAAAATCTTTCTCAACAACCTACTTCCCCTTTCGCAAAAAGTTGGCTTGCTCCAAACGGCGTATACAAAATTAAAACTGTTCAAAAGCCATTTGTAATCGCACATACGATACTTTAACCGGCAAAATATCGTGTATATATGGAGGGCGTAGTCAGCAGTAAAAAATGGCTGTCAGGAGTGACTCCGTTCAAAAAAAAAAAATTTTTTTTCCGCACACCGTTTTTGCAGGCCGAGCTGGTTAGAAGAGACAGGACATTGGAGTGCTACAGGTTAAGGACTTGGTAGTGAGGGATTGAGAACGAACGAAGAAAAAGAAGACAAAAACTTAGAGATTCCTTGTATATTCTGTGCACATAAAAGAAGCCTTGGCAGTCGAAAATAAAAACGAGGAGACTGTTAGCAGCTGTCAAAGTAATTATTCATTTTTTTAAAAAAAGGAAGGAAATTCCGATCCGATAGTGGTAGGCATGCAGGCTAAAAAGAGGCCTCTCCATTATGCAAAAGACCAACTACCTGCTTGTCAAATTACTTGGAAAGGATAAAATAGACTATAACAAGTTTTTCAAAATACAGCCACCTACAAGATGGCACAGGCAGCCACAAACTAATTAAAGAAAGGTCCAGATTAGATACCAGGAAATATTTTGTTAGTTAGAGACTGGTGAATGCTTAGAATGAATTGCTACAGGAAATAGTGGAGGTAGGGTCAATTAATGCATTCAAGAATAGATTACATGAGCATAGGTATTTTTAGATCAAGTGAATGTAAAATAAACTGATTGTATACAGACTCTGCAGTCTTCTAAACCAGTATAAAGATGCTCAGTTAAATTGTCTGCACAGTCAATTGCAAGTATATACAAAGACCTCTACACCCCTTAGGTAAAAAAAAAGAGTGACTAAGTGAAGTGATAAATAACAACAGAGCATTGCTAACATGTTAATCTTGTATCAATAAAATTAATGCTTAACATGTGATTAGTTTACCTTGACTGCACACTTTGTTTCACCAGTGCTGTCTCCCAGGATGTTTTTAGCCAAACCTTCAAACACTTCACCAAAGGCTCCACTCCCCAGGAACATTGTAAGGACTAACTCGTTCCGACTGAAGTGTGGTAGTTTAGCAATCTCTTCGTCTGTGCACTGAATGCTGTGGAAAATATTATTCACTTGACAATAAATGTTTGTCTATTTTTATACAGAAGAAAAAGTCTTAACACTTCACTTTACTTTTTCTTCATTGTTTGTCTTGTTTCCTTAAGGCATTATACTGCATTTTATGCCTTTTAGCCAAGTGTATCCAACAAGTACATAATTTTTTAATGGTTTGACATCTATTATTGGTACGACATTGTTTGTTTATAAATGTCTATATTACGTGAGTCAGGTACGTCCATCAAATTACCGTCTGTTTAAACACTGTCCACGGCTGTCCAAAAGCCTTTGTTTGTTTCCTGACTTCAGGTGTGCCTTCATCTGCCTCTTTCTCACTGGGTTAATTGTTTTTTTTCTTTCGTTCTCTATCTCCCGCTACCAAGCCCTGTAAAGAGCTTTGCAAGTAGCAAGATGTTGTCCAGAGAACGGAATGCATTGTGTCATAGTTTACAGCTTGACTGTGACATTTGCACACTTCAGTCCAACACATCCGACTTCAGCAAGCATTTTTTAATACCTGGTTAGTCTTCCATTTTCAATTCCTTCTTCTGACACAGTCTGCTCTGTTGCAGCCTGTTATCCAGGGTTACTTAATGGACGTGTAGAAGGGTCTTGGCAGCTTTGATTTTCTGGCCCTGACGCTAGCAGTCAGCTTTGGATCGCTGACCTCTGCAGCTCCTGCACTGCTCAGCATATTGATCCCACTGGATTCTAGATCAGAGACTGTCTAGGAATGCTAACAGTATCCTTCCTCAAGGTATGTTCCTGTCTCGCAAAATATATGGGAAAGTGGTTCTAGAAGAGGACCTTTTTATGTTGGGAGACTGCATTTAGTTAGTTGTAAATCTAATACGACAGTATCCAAGAACTAATAAGACCATATCCAAGAAACTTAAAAATGTACAGTATTTTTCAACTTGTGTGGTTTTGGCTTCAGTCAGGGGGGAAAGTTAATGTACATTCTAGAGCCGCATTAGAACAAAATTATGAGCATAGCATGTATCAAAATATGATGACTTACTAATGTTTTATTCTGTAGCCACTAGTCAAGAAGGATTATTTCATTTAATCTTTTTTTAATCTTTGGTATTTTAAAAAATTGTTCATATTCAGAGTAAAATAAGCCGTACCAACATGAGTTAAATAAAAATAATAAAATATGAACAAAAACATTAATACAATTAAAATTGTTCTGCAAAACTTGGATTAATTCAAAATAGGGCACTTAATGATTTACAAAGATGCACGTAGGTCTTAAGACTGCCTGTTCTAATTTTCTTTCAAACTTAGATAACCTACACAAGTCCATCCCAGGAGGTACAGAGCCTTCCACCCTAAAATAAATGTTTGACAGATCTGACAAAATGTTTGTGCTCATAAATGTCTATAGTGAAAAGTCAATAGCCATGACAACATACTTGATAGCATAAAGTGTGTTGCTCCTCTGGAAAGCCGTCCGAGGCAGTTCCCTAAGTGTGGCTAACTCAGTATCAGGACCTCTAACAATGAAATGCTGGGTCTTGTTCTTCTTGAGCTGTTTGTGCATAACTGGTGATTCATACAGAATATTATTACACTCATTGGAGACATATACAAAAATTGTTAATTAAATATAATTTTCTAAAATGACTGTACCTTTATTTTCCTTTCATATGAAAAAAAATCATTCTTTAAATAAGTGATTCCCTTTACACCTTTGTTCAGAATATTATTCTCTCCTTTCCTAGATATTCTAACCACAGGCTACTGTAGATACAGGCCTTCTGACTTACGGAGAAATCGATTTCAAGCATCACATCCCAAGGCTGACTAAATAACAGAACTTGCATATGTCAACTATCATTGCAACTATAATAGCGTGTTATGTAAACAAAGATGGATACGCAGTTTGTTTCAGGGCAGGATCACTCTCAACAGTGATTTGTTGCGTTTTGTACAGTGAATTTGCTTTATTTCTCTGTGTTGAGCATGGATTGATTATAAACCTTAGGCACAACATTAGTTCCGTTATTTAATCGGCCTTGGAATGTGACATTCCAAAGGGATTTTCCCCGGTGAGTCAGATGGCCTTTCCAAAGTACACCATGGTCTAACTAACATTTGTTTAAAATATTTGCCCCCCCGATAGTCTAACATACCATTGTTCAGAATATTATATTATTCCCCCCCTTCCCAAGATAGTGTCACTCAAAAGGTCAGCACACTTTGTTTAATAGTTGTCCCAATATACCTTCCCCCCCCCCAAAAAAAAAAAATTGTTTCCAAATTTCCCCTGGGGAGTATTGTGCCCCATTTCAGTGACTGATATATGCACCTTTTGGTTCAGCATGTTTACTATCTGCAAGTCTTTTTATCCAGGTTAACTCTTCCCAGCCTTTGGCTGTCATCAGACTACCTGCATGGCAGCAGAAGTCAAAGAGTTTTTTCTCCTAGATGAACTACCACCAATTTATAAATCAATGTTTAGGAACACCTGCTCTAAATGAAGGTTGTTAGCATTTTTATCAAGTCATGAATTAAAATCTTGAAAAGAAATTATATATAAATTGTGATATAAATAGGCAAAGAAAACCAATAAATAGGCAAAGAAAACCAGACAGAAGCTAGACAAGAATTAGGTCAATTGTTTAATCAGGCACATTAAATTACAAGTTTACAGGCACAGACAGAAAGTTAAGTGGTTGGCCATCTCATGTGAATGAAACCAGATCTGCTATTAAAAACATACAACAGTAGAAGATTGAGGTTTAGAGTCAAGGGCAGACTGCGAGGCAAATTGATTGACATCAAAGACATCCTATGCCAGGATAGGCTTCACAACATTCTATCTGGCCTAAGCGAAAGACCTACAGCTCTCAACTATGCTTCACAAATCAGCTGAAGAATAAAGTAAAGTTTAGTCTGGTCGAAGAATCAACATCCAGAGTGGTCTGCTGGGGTCTTTGTGTATGACAAGGACAAGAATAGCACCCCTGCCTCACAGAAAGCATGTCGTAAGTGGCGACTAACTGTGTGACATGGCATAACACCGGCCATGGTTAGGTGGTTTGTTTAGAGCAACATAGATGGTGCCTAACAGGCTGCAGGTCCACTTTGCTCTAGTGTTTGAGTCTATTAAACTGAACTTGCACATCGGTTAACCACCCAACGCAGCGGAGTATTAAACTGCTCAAGCCTAGCCTACTAAGCAGGATATCCTTCTTCCAGCTATATCCAGCTCATACCAGATCTGGGACCTGCACAAGGGCATCTACTCCTGTAGAAGTACAGGTCAACTAAGAAATCAACTTCATTGCACACGGTTTAACCCATAAATGACCTGTTCTTCTCCATATTTTGGAGAATCTCAGCACAATGCACAAACTCCGTAGCGCTGGTGAGGACTCCGTAATAGATTTGGTAGATTTTTAACATAATTTTGAATTTTGCCCGGGCAGCGGCCTTTAAGCCTACTTTATTCTTCTTCTTCTTCATCGTACGCTGTCAGACATCAACCTTTATTTTTTAGAAAAAAGCAGCGGTCATTCTGAGGCTGTCGACACTGCCATAGAGCTTGTCTAGTGTTGCCACTGGTGATGGCCACATCTGCTCTCTCTGATCCTCGTATGTCGGGCAGTTTTGCAGCAAATGATCAGCGGTCATTTTACCGGTACCACACGAGCATTCGTCAGTGCCACCTATCTTCAATTTATTGAATAGGTGGTACCTCAGTCTATTGTGGCCAGTGCGAAGTCTGAAGACCACGACCTGCTCTCTTCTGTTCAACTGGTAATAGGCATCGTTTTTTGTGTAGCCAGTATGTTCGGTTTCCCATTTGGCTACTTTATTCAATTTCCAACGGGCGTCCGATCTCTACTACCCAGTGATCAGAAGAAAAATCAGAAAGCCCACATGAAAAAATCCTGATCTCCACCATGATTTGAACCCGCGACCTCCAGCACCCAAGGCCGACGTCTTACCTCGATACCACTCAGTCTCCGGTTAAAACATAGTAAGTAAGTACATATAATCCAGTGGTGCTTACCTAGAACAGCTGTCAGGATAACAACAAATAAAACAATGATGCCCACTACAGCTCCGATAATGTAATGGTTGCTTAAACTGGTCTCTACAGCTGAGGAAGACAAGAAAAAAAATCAGTGTGATGTGATTTGCATTTTAGCTCCAAGTGAAGCATAGTGTCCCCACTACAACTGGCTCCTTACAGGAAGCATGTATATGAAAATTTACAGCTGCAGTTGCAATAGTAATTGTTCTACATAATGATGTTGTTAGTTTCATCCAGAACTCTCTTCAGTTTCCTTTTATGACATGATGTGAAGACGACAGTGGTCCTATCCATTTGGTCTATAAATAATGTGACCTCATGTATACCTTGGGCAATTAATGTGACCTCATGTGGACCTTGGGAAATTAATGTGACCTCATGTGGACCTTGGTCTATTGACAATGTATTCAGGTAGCCCGTAAGTAATTAATGTGACCTAAAATAGATCTTATTAACCTGGCTTGCAGCTTTGGGCTATTAATGTGCTTTTTGCTGCAAAGATCTGTCAGATTGTCTAGATTCTTTGCATACTTCTTTTACAGATCCCAATGAAAAAAAATATCTTTATATATTGACACTGTCCGGTGTCATCTACAACACCTGTTAAAAGAACAAATGTGGACAATGAAGAATGTAAAACAATGTAATGAAATAATGATGATCAAGATATACAAAATATTACCATATGGTGCTAGAAAGATGGTGCTGTTGTCACTGGAAAGACTTGTGCCTTCTGAGTTGACAGCTGCTACTCTGAAGATATAAGGCTGTCCCTGCTTCAGTCTGGATGCCTCAACGATCCAGCGTTCTATGGAACCATTGTAAGCTACCTCCCAGTCTCCATTTTCTACAGCTCTGTTGTGTAAAAGATCTCATTTTCAGACACAGACAAAGGTGATATAAATAATTTGCGATATACATATTTTTACAAGAATTTTACAAAGAATAAGTTTAAACACTGAAAACTTTGTCCATTTCTTCTAGTTGTTCGTGAATGCCCACAGTGAGTAGGTAACTAGTAAAATGTAATTTATATTATTTTTACAGAAGCAGCTTCGGGGAGGAAGACTAACGTTTGGCCAGGCACAACATACTAATCAGACATGTTAGTCAGGGCCAGGCACAACATACTGATCAGACATGTTAGTCAGGGTAAGGCAAAATATACTGACCAAGACTCTCACCTCGACTTCCTAGTAGCCCTCCCTGGAAATAGGCTGTTTTCATGGCAGCCTGTCTAACGAGGTGATGGATCGATGTGATCCCTGTAGTAGTGAGCAACGTGCAAATGAAGCCAAGCATAGCACAACCGCCTGTAGGACCCGGTCTACCCTCAACAGCATGCTCGTGATGTGAGGAAAGCTACTACAACTCGCCACTTAACATCCGTTTCTCGGCGCACAAGAGTAACCTACTCGTTGTGTGTATTCGCAAACAACAGAAGACCAAAATGTTAGAAGGCGGAGAGCCGGTGGATGTTATCTATCTGGATTTTGCAAAGGCCTTTGATAGAGTACCTCATCAATGATTGTTTCGAAAGTTGAAATCACATGGAATAGGTGGTCAAGTTGCCAATTGGATAGAAAATTGGTTGACGGGCAGAAGGCAGAGAGTGGGCATAAATAGGGAGTACTCTGACTGGTGTGACGTAATTAGTGGTGTGCCCCAGGGATCTGTCTTGGGACCAATTTTGTTCTTACTATATATCAATAATTTGGACATTGATATCAGATCCAA
The DNA here is from genome assembly GCA_036924085.1 of Ariolimax columbianus. Lineage (NCBI taxonomy): Eukaryota > Metazoa > Mollusca > Gastropoda > Stylommatophora > Arionidae > Ariolimax > Ariolimax columbianus. The sequence continues at coordinate 36,554,822 of JAVGWX010000023.1, read as the reverse complement.
GATGGAAAGGTTCGGGAATGATTACAAAAATATGCTGCTAGGTCTCTTCTCTGGAAGAGGTGGATCTATTGAGATCGGATTTAGACACGATTGAAAAATGGTCTGAGAGCTGGCAGATGGAGTTTAATGTAGAAAATGTCCAGTCCTCCACATTGGAAGATCTAATAATGAATATAATTACAGGATGGGAGAAAACAATATTAGGACAATAAAAAAAGGAAAGAGACCTATGAATTATAATAGATTTTACAGTAAAGGTGCGGGAGCAAGTCCAGGTGGCAGTGAAAAAGGTTAATGAAATTTTGGGCATGATAAAGGGAAACATTTCACATAAGAGCAAGGAAGTAATAGTCAAGTTATATAAACCATTATTGATACCTAAATTAGAGTACTGTGTTCAGATGTGGAGTCCATATAATAGAGTGGATATAAACATGGAAAGGGTACAAAGAAGAGCTACAAAAATAATCACCTGGTTTCAGAATTATAGTTAGGAAAAACTAAAACAAAAAAATTGTCTTCAGTGTCTAGAACAAAGAAGAATTTGAGGTGACTTAACCTTTAGCACGCCACGGTCGAGTGCCACTCGACCCACTAGGCCTACAAAAACGGTGTACGGAAAATGTTTTTTTTTTTTTATACGGAGTCACTCCCAACAGCCATTTTTTACTGCTGAATACATGCTCCATATATACACGATATTTTGCCGGTTAAAGTATCGTATGTGCGATTACAAATGGCTTTTGAACAGTTTTAATTTTGTATACGCCGTTTGGAGCAAGCCGACTTTTTGCGAAAGGGGAAGTAGGTTGTTGGGAAAGATCTTTATCGAGTAGATTTTTTAATTTTGTTTGTTTAAATGAAAGAACTACGTTTGAATTGGAAACTAACAGTTGTGTCGATATTGTAAACACAGTATCGATACGTTGTTATGGTTTCCATGGTTTTCTATCGAAGCGACTAGGCCTAGTGGTCGAGCCCAAATATTTTCCGAGATTTTCATAAATTTTCAACTTCAACTTTTTGTATCTCAAAAACTAACAAACACACAACAACAACAATAACACCCACATGTTTGTTATCCTATTGTGTGTCTACACGCCAGAAAATCATATTTATTGACAAACAAACATAAAAATTAAAAATTTTGAAAAACGACTACCATGGTGACTAATTAAGAAAATTAATTAGGTCAAATATTTTTCAAAAAGAATCTGGCGTGCTAAAGGTTAATACAAGTGTATAAATGGAAAGGATAAATTAGACTATACCAAGTTATAGACTGGGTTATCGGGTATAGCTGCCGGTGAAAATGACCGTGTTGTGTAAGCCCAGAACAGACGCGAGACGCAGAAATTCCAGAGCAGCGGGAACACCATCCCCTTCTACAAACCTTGTGTGCCCGATATGTAGCAGATGTTTTCGTGCTCGCATTGGCCTGTTCAGCCACATGCGCACCCACACCCAACTGGGAAATCTGTGACAAGGATGATGTCGGCGGCCCTCATCGACAACGATGTACAGCTATTATTACCTGCCTAATGAAACAGGGCAATTTATTTGTGGCTTAATTAAACCTTTAGCACGCCATGGTCGAGTGCTAGCCGACACACTAGGCCTACAAAAACGGTGTACGGAAAAATTTTTTTTTTTTTTATACGGAGTCACTCCCAACAGCCATTTTTTACTGCTGAATACATGCTCCATATATACACGATATTTTGCCGGTTAAAGTATCGTATGTTCGATTACAAATGGCTTTTGAACAGTTTTAATTTTGTATACGCCGTTTGGAGCAAGCCGACTTTTTGCGAAAGGGGAAGTAGGTTGTTGGGAAAGATCTTTATCGAGTAGATTTTTTAATTTTGTTAGTTTAAATGAAAGAACTACGTTTGAATTGGAAACTAACAGTTGTGTCGATATTGTAAACACAGTATCGATACGTTGTTATGGTTTTCTATCGAAGCAACTAGGCCTAGTGGTCGAGCCCAAATATTTTCTGAGATTTTCATAAATTTTCAACTTCATCTTTTTGTATCTCAAAAACTAACAAACACACAACAACAACAATAACACCCACATGTTTGTTATCCTATTGTGTGTCTACACGCCAGAAAATCATATTTATTGACAAACAAACATAAAAATTAAAAATTTTGAAAAACGACTACCATGGTGACTAATTAAGAAAATTAATTAGGTCAAATATTTTTCAAAAAGAATCTGGCGTGCTAAAGGTTAAGCAAATGAAGAACAAGAAGAAGTGTCCAACTAGAAATGTCTATATTCTACAAACCTTGAACAATGTAAACACAAACAGTGTATATGGGTGGTCCTCTTACTTGTATTCTAACATGTAGTTTGTGATTGGTGCCCCGTTGTCATCTGGCTTCTCCCATCTCACCTCACAAGCCCCTGATCTGAGATGACTGACAGTTGGAGGAAAAGGCTGATCCGGGTAGAAAACTGTTAAATCAAATTGAATATTTAGATATATAGAAACATTAAAATTTATATATATATAAACATATTAAAATATATATACCGTATATAAACATAAAAATATATATATATATGGGAGCCGTGTAGCGCAGTGGTGGTACTGGGTTCATTCACCAGTTGAGATGGAAATGTTTTTTCAGACCGCAACGGCTCCCGGGTCGACCCAGCCTTAAATGGGTATGATTCAGTCGGGAAGTAAAAGCGGTGAGGAGATGGCTACTGCCCTCACATAGCCGAGCCTTTGAAATGTGAGATCACTAACATCTCACACCCCAATGACAGTAATGCTATGAGCTACTTTACTTTACTATATATAAAAATACAATTGAAAAATTTGCTGTTCGCGTTATAGAAATGACATGGCAAAAGATTAAATTTTAAAATGTAACTAATAATATGAGCAGATTCTTTATCTGATATTCGCTATCAGGATACAAATCAATGATAAAGCTAAGGCCTTTTCATGCTTTGCCTTTATGCGGGGGCTCGCTAGAGCTGAGAATTAAGGCACTAGCCTCTCAAGAAACAAAAGTGTGAAACCCTATCTGTAAGCGCCAGTTAATTATCCTAAAATGCAGTGATTTTTTAAAAAAATGTTTACAATTTTTAAAACATGATCCACATGCAGACAAACCTGAAGTTTTATGTTTGAATTTTGCTTCTTCTGGTGGCCATAAATAGAACGATTTATCAAACGGGCGGGCGTGGTAGTTTGCTCTGATCCTAAATGCATAGAGAGTGTTGGGTTCAAGTCCTACCACCTCTTGTGTGTATTCTGTGTAGTTCTCAGTTGTACCTGGCACATACTTCTCCATGTTCCATTCTAAGGATCCAGGCTTGACCTGAAATATGACAAGCAAAATATGTCACATCTGAAACTGGAGCCTTTATAGAATATAACAAAGCAATAATAAACATAATTACCAACAACACTAACGATTAGCACAAATAAAACAGCAAAATACATAGCAGATGTTGCAACAGTAATAAACGTAGTTCTATTCTTAAAGTATTAAGAGCAGCGCTCTGCAAACTGTGCCAGCAGTCCGCACCAAAAAGGGTAGTGGTACAGTGGGTTCCGTCACACTGCAACATCCAAGGCAACGAGGAGGCAGACAGACTGGCAAAAGAAGGTGCAAGGCTACCACAAACAGATACCAGTATGACGTACGAAGAGTCAAAACGGCTTATCAAAGCCAGATACATGACCAAATGGGAAACCGAACATACTGGTTACACCAAAAACGATGCCTATTACCAGTTGAACCGAAGAGAGCAGGTCGTTGTCTTCAGACTTCGCACTGGCCACAACAGACTGAGGTACCACCTATTCAACAAATTGAAGATAGGGTGTACCGACGAATGCCCGTGCGGTACTGGTAAAATGACCACTGAACATCTGCTGCAGAACTGCCCGACATACGAGGATCAGAGAGAGCAGATGTGGCCATTGCCAGTGGAACTGCAAGACAAGCTCTATGGTAGTGGCGAGAGTCTCAGGATGACCGCCGCTTTTTTCGAAAAAATAATGGTTACTGTCTGACTGCGTACGCAGAAGAAGAAGAAGAAGAAGAAGTATTCTTAAAGTATAAATACACCGAGTGGTTTGCGAGGGTCAATGTGTATGACAAAGATAAGAATAGCACCACTGCCACACAGAGTGGATATCATAAGAGGTGACTAACTGTGTGACATGCCATAACACCGGCCATGGTCTACTTTGCTCTAGTTTTTGAGTCTATTATGATGGACTCGCACATCAGTTAACCAACCTCCATAGTGGAGTAATAAGCTACTCGAGCCTAGCCCGCTAAGCAGGAAGTCCTCCTCCTGTCTACATCCAGCTCACACCAGAGATGGGACCTGCACAGGGACTTGTGCCCCTGTAGAAGTACAGGTCAACTAAGACTAAGACTATAGGCCAGTGGTCCCCAAACTGTGTGCTGCGGCACACTGGTTTACAGAAGTGCTGTGAAACATTCCAATATTTTAATAAACTGCGCACTGTGACTGTTAACCTTAGGCACGCTACATAATTCATGAAAAAAATTTGACCTAATTAATTTTCTTAATTAGTTGCTGTGGTAGTCGTCTTTCAAAATTTGTAACTTTTATGTTTGTTTGTCAATAAATATGATTTTCTGGCGTGTAGATACACAATAGCATAACGAACATGTGGGTGTTATTGTTTTTGTTGTATGTTTGTTAGTTTTTGAGATTTAAAAAGATGAAGTTGAAAATTTATGAAAATCTCGGGAAAAATTTGGACTCGACCACTAGGCCTAGTCGCTTCGATAGAAAACCATGGAAACCACAACAACGTATCGATACTGTGTTTACAATATCGCCACAACTGTTAGTTTCAATTCAAACGTAGTTCTTTCATTTAAACAAACAAAATAAACAGATCTACGCGATAAAAATCTTTCTCAACAACCTACTTCCCCTTTCGCAAAAAGTCGGCTTGCTCCAAACGGCGTATACAAAATTAAAACTGTTGAAAAGCCATTTGTAATCGAACACACGATACTTTAACCGGCAAAATATCGTGTATATATGGAGGACGTACTCAGCAGTTAAAAATGGCTGTCAGGAGTGACTCCGTTCAAAAAAAAAAAAAATTTTTTTTTTCCGCACACCGTTTTTGCAGGCCGAGCTGGTTAGAAGGGATCGGACAAGGGCGTGCTAAAGGTTAAGTAGGCTTATATTTTTTTACTTAAGGTGGCGTGAAAAATAAAAAAATAATACTGGTACACTAATGGTGATGCGGACCAAAAAAGGTTTGGGAACAACTTGTATAGGCAATGAAATTTGCGTTGTCGCTAGTTTACAGTTTGACTGCAATATTTGCACCTTTCGGTCCGACACATTCACCTTCAGCAGAATCAATCCTTTTTTTTGTGTTTATTTTGTCCAGTTCCCTATAAAGAACTTTATTTGTTGAGAGATGTTTCACATAATTATGTAAATTTGCGGTTCAATGCTTTTGGTTCTTCAATAATACAGTAAATGGAAACTAACCACAGCGTAGATAATCTGATGTCTAAGGATTCCATTGTCAGGTGGCGACTTCCACTGGATCTGTACAGAGTGAGATGTGGCATTGACGAATCTAATGTAGCTTGGAGTCATGAATGTTTTTGTCTGCAGCACATCTGTGATGTTACACATTGATCTGTTTGCCATACAAGTCTGGACCTAAGAAATGTGATCATTTAAAAAAAATACAGATATAAAAAACTAATATTTTTTGCATTACATAATGAATCTGATAAAAATAATGATGTCTAGACTTTTTTATCCATATTTTTAGGAATTATCTTCTTCTTCTTTGTTCGTTCTCAGTCTCCCACTACCAAGCCCTGAACAGGGCTTTGCAAGTAGCCAGATATAGTCCAGAGAACAGAATGTGTTGTGTCACTAGTTTACAGCTTAACTGCGATATTTGCACCTTTCGGTCCGACACATCCGTCTTTGGCAGTAGGATTTATCTAAAAGAAAAGTGTTTAGTTCAGGTGCCAACCATACAGTCAAGGTTGTCTGTATTCAGTCCATTTAGCTATGAGAGACATGAGTTATAGCCACTTAAACTAATATAAACAATTTTAATTCAACGCTGTCAGACTTATTATGAAACAAATAAATAAGTGAAAAACTTCATTTTCATGTGAAACTAAACTAAAATTTCTGTGTGAAGTTTTATTGCTGTAGTTTCTTAATGATCTTTTTACTTAGACTTTCATATGATAACTTAAATTATGACAAATGTATACCAGTATCTCTCATTCACGTTTGTGGTCCCTATAATTATTATTTTTTATTTAATCATGTAGGAGTAAAGAGTTACAACTGCAGCAGTTTGATTTCTTGCAGGAAACCTGCTTCAGGACATTCCTGTTACTTTTGTAATAGAGTTTCTATAGCCCTTTCTGTTTGCAACCAACATGTTCATTAGAAAAGTCTAAGTATGAAATAATTTACATGACCATTATATTTCTTCTTTCTCTTCATTGCTCTTCTACCCCTAGGGAGTGAAGTTGTCTTTTTGTGTATTTACCATGCAATCAGCTGTGAAGACAAACATTTAATTCACCTGTTATGTCTATGTATGATGGAAAGGTCGATTCCTTTTTACCTTCATGCCGGTCACTATTGGTAGAAATTTCATTACCTTTATCATTTATACTGGGGAAATGAGATGCTAGTATAGTCAGGCCCAACATACTAACAGGACGTCACATCAGGGTCAATACACTGACCAGGACGTCACATCAGGGTCAATACACTGACCAGGACGTCACATCAGGGTCAATACACTGAACAGGATGTCACATCAGGGTCAATACACTGACCAAGACCACAATCTCTCTTCCATGTAGTGCTCCCTGGAAAAAGGCTGTTTTCAAGGCAGTCTGGCTGACAAGATGTGGATCAATGTAATCCCCGTTGTAGTGACCGCCAGCAGATGAAGCCAAGCATAGCACAACCGCAGTCCACCTTTATCAGCATGCTTGCGATGTGAGGAAAGTTATCAAAGCTCGCCACTTAACGTCATTTTCAGGACACACAAAAGAGTACACTTACTCATCGTGGGCATACAACAACAACAACAACAACAACAATCATTTATGCTCGGATAGCAGCTAACAACTTGCAATTTTCAGTTGCCAAAGGTTCTTTTACGTGCACAACATATTTATGTGACTTCCGATAGGACTACGCAGAGATCTCATGGTCTTTGAGACCAGGTGACACTTGAAACTTGCAGGATTCAATCAATCACTGTTTGGTACTTTCGCTCATTCGTTTCTTGAGATTCGAGCACCTTTCGCCTCCCAGTTTTAGCTACCCCAATCATTATGTCCCATATCTGTATTCACCCCAGTAAAGGTATTGAGCAATCACTGCAGATGGTCTTGCCACGGTAATTCCTGAGTATTCTGCAGGGTCTTGTGTATGACAAGGACAAGAACAGCACTACTGTCCCACAGAGAGCATGTCGTAAGATGTGGCTGACTGTGTGACATCGCATAACACCGGCCATGGTTAAGTGGTTTGTTTAAAGCAGCATAGATGGCGCCTAATAGGCTGCGAGTCTACTTTGCTCTAGTGTTGGAGTCTATTGCGATGGACTCGCACATCAGTTAACCACCCTCCGCGGCACTTGTTCCAATGTAGTGGAATATTAAGCTGCTTGAGCCTAACCCGCTAAGCAGGAAATCCTCATCTCCCGGCTGCATCCAGCTCATATCAGAGCTGGGATCTGCACAGAGGCATCTGCCACTGTAGAAGTAAAGTTTGACTAAAAATTAAGGACTAAGAAGAACAGTAACTCTATGTCAAAGCATTTATATGATGCAGATGTTATTTCTGCTGCATTCGATTTTACACAATGAGATGGCCAGCTCCATACACAACCCTACTCAGTGATATTTTATGGCTTGTATAGTAGGGTATAGTGATCCAATGAGTTCTTTATAAGTAAGGGGCCCCAGGATCTACGCAGTAATAATATGTGTAGTTAAAGCGAAGAATCATGTAATTTTTTTTTTTAAATCATCATATTCTGTACATAATAATCATTAGCCGCAGAGACACAAAAGAATATCAACCTTGATATCGTAAACATGGTCAGGTTCCAGGTCCTTCAGAATGGTTTCTATCAATCCGTCAGATGTTTCACCATTGATTACATTTTCGGTTTCCCTCAGGATGTGCCCATCAGCTGTTACTGTAGAGAACTGGACAACGTAGTTGATTCTATCTGATGGTCCGTTGTACTTCAGTGGTGGTTGCCAGGTAACAATGATACTTTCTGGGTTGAGAGGTGATGCTACTACATTTCTTGCTGCATACGGAACTAAAGAAAGGGAAATAAACAACTGCTGTGAACTGAAGCACAACTAAATTAGATATATAAAAAAACTTATCTTTATACTGGTTAAGAAGATGGCAGCCTGTATACAACCAGTTTCATTTACATTCCCTTGCTCTAAAATCTATTCTTAAATGCATAAATTTTCCTTGCCTCCACTACTTCCAAGCATTCACCACTCTCTGATAAAAAAAAATTTCCTAATATCTAATCTGGACCTTACTTTAGTTAATTTGTAGCTATGCCCTCTTGTTCTTGTAGGAAGTTGTATTTTGAAAAACTTATTGTAAAATTTACATACAAACAATTTTTTTCTCTACAAAATTAATATGTAAGGATTCAGTTCTTCTCTTCTTTGAACTGCCTGTATCTTACTGAGTTAAAAAGTCTATTGTGATTTATGACGAAACAAATATTCTTGACTAATATTTGTGAGAAACAAAATGTTGCTGTGCGCATTGTGGTGCTTAGTCATTTTTTTTTTTTTGGCGTTCGCCTTATGTATCTATTCCCCAAGGCGTGTGTGCGTTACACTGTGGTTTTTATTTTTCGCCTGTCGGCCCAGTGCATCCGACTTCAGCATGCATTTTATGTAAGGGTCTGCTTCCTCCTGCATTTTCTAAGGGTTTGCTTCCCCGGGGTAACGGCCGGTGCTGTGATGGGGATCGAACCCAGCACCTTCTGGTTGTGAGCCGTGCCACTTAACCACTAGGCCACGCCGTCCCCCGCTTAGTCATTTGAAAGTAATCTTTAGCTTCTACTTATGTGAATGAAACTGCACTATTTTATATATCAACCACAACATATTTTTAAAAAATCCAGAAACTGACAATTAAAACCAATGCCTTGGTGTACAATTCATGTGTTGTCAGCACACTTTTATTTGGCAGCAAGACTTGGACAACTTATGCCAAACAAGAACACAGGCATAACACCTTCCTTCCACGGTGCCTGCGATCCTATCTTGTAATTACATGAAGGGACAAAGTGACAAATTCAGAGGTGCACTCTCGCACCAGTCTCCCAAGCATGAAACACTCTCCTTAGGCAGTGAAGACCACGATGGCTTATCCGCATTCGTCGCATGGAAGATGGTCGCATTCCCAAAGATATCTGCTTCGGACAGTTGGTGGATGGCAAAAGAACAGTTAGCCGACCACAGTTGAGGTTAAAAAAAGAACTGCTTGAAAGGTAGAAGACATTTTCCCATTACTGGGGTGGTCGAGGGGTTTTATAGGCTGAGAACTATAGGCGCTTCACCACTGCTGTGTGCTGGCTGTTTGTTTATTTCACCCCAAACAGATCAATAACATATGCCATACTGGGGATTCGAACCGCTGTTGTTCTGTTTCAGTCTGTTGTCAAAAGGATCAAGATGCTGAGCAGCGCATGAGCTGCAGTGGTCAGCGACCCATAGCTGACAGCTAGTATAAGGGCCAGCGAACCAGAGCTGCCAAGACCCTTCTACACCTCCATGCGGTGATCCTGGATAACAGGCTGCAACAGAGCAGACTGGCTAAGGAGAAGAGATTGAAGAGGGAATGCTAACCCGGTACTCAAAAAATTCTTTCTGAAGTCAGATGTGTTGGACCAAAAGGTGCAAATACCGCAGTCAAGCTGTAAACTACAACACAACGCATTCCGTTCTCCAGACTACATTCTGCTACTTAAGCCCTTTCAGGGTTTGGTAGCGGGAGATTGAGAACGAACAAAGCCAAGCCAGTCTGTTGTCAGGCATGCGTACCACATGTCTAGCCCAACAATGTTTGCGTGATATCGCTGCTCCCACGTCCCGAAACAGAGTTTGATGTCAATTAGTACTGACCATGACATGGCTTGATAAATCTAAGTCACGGAACTTTTTTCTTTATAGATAATGTATGTGAAAAATAAAGCTGAACTCACCTCCAAATTTAGTGGTAAAAAAGAGTGGATCACTCATAGCCTCAGAGAGGTATTCAGTGTAATAATTACTCACAGCTACCTGTACCAGGTACTGGGTATAGGGCTCCAATCTCTTCAGTTTCACTACTGTGCTGTTGGATTTCTGAAAGAATATTAAATAATATAGACACTTGATTCTTTTATTATAGCAGTACTTGTGTTATAAAGCTTGTTATCTTCATTTTAATCTGCTCGATTCTTTCCCTGTAGTTAGAAAAAAAATGTCAGTGTCACTGTTGTAGAAAGGTTAGTGTATGTATTATCACATAGAACTGACGAATTATGACTGGGGACACATCTAGGGTAACAGCACAATGAGATATGACTGTGGACAGATCTATGGTAACAGCACAATGAGATATGACCGTGGACAGATCTATGGTAACAGCACAATGAGATATGACCGTGGACACATCTATGGTAGCAGCACAATGAGATATTATTGTGGACACATCTACGGTAACCGCTCAATGAGATATAACTGTGGACACATCTATGGTAACAGCACAATGAGATATGACTGTGGACACATCTATGGTAGCAGCACAATGAGATATTATTGTGGACACATCTACGGTAACCGCTCAATGAGATATAACTGTGGACACATCTATGGTAACAGCACAATGAGATATGACTGTGGACACATCTACGGTAACCGCACAATGAGATATGACTGTGGACACATCTATGGTAACAGCACAATGAGATGACTGTGGACACATCTATAGTAGAATGATGAGATATGACTGCGAACACGTCTATGGTAACAGCACAATGAGATAAAGCCGAAGACTTAATCCTACAGAGTTTAGTTAGGAAGAAATTTGTCCCCTACCTCCTTTACACACATGGACAAATCAGCTCGGCAGTCATCTGGTGTGGCCCCAGCTTTCATGACCTTCACCTTCCTGTAGTAAACTGTATACTTGTCCTGTGGAGCGCTGATTCTTCTACATGAGGATGGTCTGATCGGAGTGGACAGATGCAAGTGGACAGAAGAACTGGTAATACCTATGCTCTTTATAGTGGCGTTGTATGTTCCTGGATTAAGGCATTGGGAATCTGCAACATCAATAATTGACAAATTAGTACATTTCTAATCACAAAGAATGTCAGATTTGTTTGTGTCCTCCAGGTACAGGTATTAATGTTGTTCCCAAGTACGGCTGAAATACAAGCAAGGTTAACATACAGTTTTAATTCTTCTTCTTTGTATGATGTCAGACGTCAACATGAATCCTGAGGCTGTCGACACTGCCATAGAGCTTGTCTAGTGTTGGCACTGGTGATGGCTACATGTGCTTTCTCTGGTCCTCGTATGTCTGGCAATTTTGCAGCAGATGTTCAGGGGTTATTTTCCCTGTACCACAGCTGAATTCATCAGTAGCACCTATCTTCAGTTTATCGAATAGATGGTACCCAAGTCTGTTGTGGCCTGTGCGGAAGGCCACCACCTGCTCTCTTCTGTTCAACTGGTAATAAGCACCATTTTTTGTGTAGCCAGTATGTTCTGTTTCCCCATTGTCCATGTATCTGGCCCTAATAAACCTTTTGGACTCTTCATAGGTCACACTAGAATCTGGTTGTGGTAACCTTCCCCCTTCCTTTGCCAGTCTGTCTGTCTCCTCGTTGCCTTGAATGTTACAGTGGGATGGACCCACATATGGTTTTAATTAAAAATAGTAACCGATAAGTTGAGACCAAAACAGGCCTTCATTAATATTCTTCTTCTTTCTCATTTGCCATGTGAAGCCATATCATTAACTCCAATAAACTCATACTTGTCTTTATGAGGCAAGTTGTGTTGCAGTCTGACCAAAATGTTTGGGGATCAATACTGAGAACATATTGAGAAGCCTTGCACTGCACTACTTCAGTATACCCTGAGATGCAAATCCAAAGTGAAAAAAACTCAGATACGAATAGGAGGTTGAAGGTGCAGCAGTGAATGAGCTGACGTCGGCCAGCGACTCGTAGCTGGTTGCTTGCATCAGGCAAAGGCTATCGTCCATCGCAGATGATGATGGCATAATTTATTTGCTAATGCTATTTTTAGTAAGGATTAACTACGCTACTTTTTATCATTACTCTCTCCTCTCGTGCCGCCCTACCCCAGTGGCAAGTCAAGGTCAAGACGACTAGGGTGCAACTATGAGATGCAGAGGACTCCGCATCAAGCACCCGTGAAAAAGACGGCGGAGTCTGCAGCCGAATCCACACTACCTGGTCACGAGGCCAACGGATTAACCACTTCGTCACAGAATCCTCAGGGTCAGTGATACATAACTAACCACGACCCTATTTTGCCTATACTGTAACCATGCAGCTTGGCTAAAAGATTAGGCATCGAAGCGGGAAGACAAACCCGGTCTAATAAATAAAATAACTTTACGTCTTTATACTGGTTCAGAAGACTGTGTCTGCTGAAGACGGATGTGTTGGATTGAAAGGTGCAAATATCGCAGTCAAGCTGTAAACTAGCGACACAATGAATTCCATTCTCCGGACTACATCCTGCTACTTGCAAAGCCTTGGGCTTGGTAGCGGGAGATTGAGAACGAACGCAGAAGAAGACTCTGCAGTCTGTATACAACCAGTATCTTTTACATTCACTTGATCTAAAAATACCTATGCACATCCAATCTATTCTTGAATGCATTAATTGACCCTGCCTCAACTATTTCCTGTGGCAATGCATTCTAAGCATTCACTACTATCTGCTGTGCTGAAATTGGACAGAAAGCTGCAGATATAGCGGCCTCACTGTAAACTACGACACAACGTCACAAACATCCTTTTCAGGACGAACACCGAAGAAAGAGGAGAAGAAAAGGAAGAAGATGCGACTAATAGCTTAGAACATAAAAACAAGCACTAACCTGGCAGGGGTTGAAGGTGAGATCCATAGGCTAGTATGTCATTAACATTGCTGACATCATGAACAACCAGTCCTTCACCAGTTGCCTTGGTGACGCTGTAAAGTTTCCCTTCCGTCTTGTTGTACCAACTCACTCTCAAATGGTCCACAGCTAGAAGACTTGGTGGTAGACCTGAATATGTTAAAGGGAAGAAGTTAGAAACAAACACCAGTTCAGGGGACGGCGTGGCCTAGTGGTTAAGTGGCACGGCTCACAACCAGAAGGTGCTGGGTTCGATCCCCATCACAGCACCGGCCGTTACCCCGGGGAAGCAAACCCTTAGAAAATGCAGGAGGAAGCAGACCCTTACATAAAATGCATGCTGAAGTCGGATGCACTGGGCCGACAGGCGCAAAATAAAAACCACAGTGTAACGCACACACGCCTTGGGGAATAGATAAATAAGGCGAACGCCAAAAACAAAAACAAAAAAATTAAAAAAATTTTTAAAAAACACCAGTTCAGCATGAGTATAAATAATTGAATCCATGGACCCCTGAACTCTACTAAACCCTAAGTTGTTTTAAGAGAGCAAAGAATAGAACAGTTACATCCTTCCGTGCATGTTGTAAAAGGTGACTATTGAGGATTGTGAATGAGGCTAGCAACTTCATCATGTAAACTATATTAATATAGAAACCCCACTATTTCTTCTTCGCATTAAGGATCTTTAGTCATAATATATCTGCAGATCAGTCGCCATGAAGAAGTCTGTAGTCTTCTTCCGGACGAATCAGCTGCCCCACAGCTTTTATCCCAGCTCCACACCTTCTGACCAGGTCTGGCATCTCATTTACCTATAAAGAGCGGGCATTACTGTAGAATGTACTCAGGATTCTGGCCCCCTGTTCCACATATGAAACATTATTTGGTTCAATGTAAAAATCGTCAATAAATAACAATCGGCTAATAATTGCTCCGATATACCTAGTGTTTGTCTGGTCAGCTAGAATGAAATCTATTTTGACAGTATTTAAAATGGCATATGCAATCTATTTATATCTATTGAAGTTATGGAGTGAAGGCAAAACATCAGAGTCAGGTGAAACATACAGACTAAGATCAAATCTCATGACATGTGAAACATACAGACTAAGATCAAATCTCATGACATGTGAAACATACAGACTAAGATCAAATCTCATGACATGTGAAACATACAGACTAAGATCAAATCTCATGACATGTGAAACATACAGACTAGGACCAAATCTCATGACATGTGAAACATACAGACTAAGATCAAATCTCATGACATGTGAAACATACAGACTAAGATCAAATCTCATGACATGTGAAACATACAGACTAGGACCAAATCTCATGACATGTGAAACATACAGACTAAGATCAAATCTCATGACATGTGAAACATACAGACTAAGATCAAATCTCATGACATGTGAAACATACAGACTAAGATCAAATCTCATGACATGTGAAACATACAGACTAAGATCAAATCTCATGACATGTGAAACATACAGACTAGGACCAAATCTCATGACATGTGAAACATACAGACTAAGATCAAATCTCATGACATGTGAAACATACAGACTAAGATCAAATCTCATGACATGTGAAACATACAGACTAGGACCAAATCTCATGACATGTGAAACATACAGACTAAGATCAAATCTCATGACATGTGAAACATACAGACTAAGATCAAATCTCATGACATGTGAAACATACAGACTAAGATCAAATCTCATGACATGTGAAACATACAGACTAAGATCAAATCTCATGACATGTGAAACATACAGACTAAGATCAAATCTCATGACATGTGAAACATACAGACTAAGATCAAATCTCATGACATGTGAAACATACAGACTAAGATCAAATCTCATGACATGTGAAACATACAGACTAAGATCAAATCTCATGACATGTGAAACATACAGACTAAGATCAAATCTCATGACATGTGAAACATACAGACTAGGACCAAATCTCATGACATGTGAAACATACAGACTAAGATCAAATCTCATGACATGTGAAACATACAGACTAAGATCAAATCTCATGACATGTGAAACATACAGACTAAGATCAAATCTCATGACATGTGAAACATACAGACTAAGATCAAATCTCATGACATGTGAAACATACAGACTAGGACCAAATCTTATGTCGAGGGAAACATACTGATCAAGACCTGATTTCACATCAGGGGAAACATTGGTTCTGCTCAGAATCAATGTTACTGCACTTCAAGCAGACCAATAGGTGCTCAGTCCCTCTCAGTAAATGGTGAAGAGTGTAGATGCTGATGGTTCTTATAGTTTGCTGATTGTACATACACATGCTCCATCCTATCAGATGACACTCTCTGTTGGGCCCGAATATGATTTCACAGCTCAGCAGTGAATCGTCGACTCATCTATTGCAGAGTCTTCATACAAGAGGTGGTTATTGATAAACTTCAAAATATCATCATTATTTATTGTCAGGTGAAACACACTGACCATGATCACAACACAGATCAAGGTCAGGTGAAACACTGACCAAGATTACAACACATGTCAGGGTCAGGTGAAACACTGACCAAGATGCCACCGCATATCAGAGTCAGGCGAAACATCAACTGCTGAAGTAAAACAAAACAAGTCTTACCTAATCTTTTTGAAGGTGTAGGCTGGATAATCTTGTTACACTGACAGCCACTGATATCTGATGAGTACAGGGCACCTGTCACTGTATCAGCAAAGATGATTTCTGTGGTTCCATCAAGACCCTTGTAGTCCATGGCAATAACTGGAGCAATGCTCATTGTTTGGGAGCACGAGCAGGACCTCTTGTTGGTGGTGTTGCGTCTGGTGCCTTCCAGCACAACCTCAACCTGTCTTGTGGTGATATCAGCTGACATGACCTGGCCTTGACCTGTTGGGGTCATTTCTGTCCATAAGATTGCACTGCAATTGAAAATCGATTTTTACAATGATTGTATAACACTTATGTTTGTACGTAAAAACTATACAAATAGGAAAGGCAATATTGTATGACTCTGACACACCGAGTGGGCGGACGAGTGTATGGGGTACACCCTTAGTTGCTTCTTGTGACATGCTTAGCGGGTTACAGTGCTACTTTTCTTTGCTCCCTTTTTGGGCTGTGGTACAACTCTGGAGTAATAGATATTGCTTCCTGCCGAGGACGGATGTGTCAGGTCGAAAGGTGCAAAGCCCTGTTTAGGACTTGGTAGCGCAGGAGATTGAAAAGGAACGCAGAAGAAGAAGATATTGCTTGAAGAACTCTCCATTACAGCAATCTTTATCCAGAGAACTAGGCTTCACATGTAGACGTAACAAGAACTAGGCTTCACATGTAGACGTAACAAGAACTAGGCTTCACATGTAGACGTAACAAGAACTAGGCTTCACATGTAGACGTAACAAGAACTAGGCTTCACATGCAGACGTAACAAGAACTAGGCTTCACATGTAGACGTAACAAGAACTAGGCTTCACATGCAGACGTAACAAGAACTAGGCTTCACATGCAGACGTAACAAGAACTAGGCGTCACATGTAGACGTAACAAGAACTAGGCTTCACATGTAGACGTAACAAGAACTAGGCTTCACATGTAGACGTAACAAGAACTAGGCTTCACATGTAGACGTAACAAGAACTAGGCTTCACATGCAGACGTAACAAGAACTAGGCTTCACATGCAGATGTAACAAGAACTAGGCTTCACATGTAGACGTAACAAGAAAAAGCATGACGAACGAGAAGAAGGAAGATATTGCTTGACTATAAAAATGAACCATGTGGTTTGGACGATAGTCCCGAGTATAACAGGTAGAAATTAAACTACTCTCACATTGAGAGTATGTCACAAGAGGTGACTAACAGCAGGTTAATACCTCTACGGAAAAAGACTTTCCAATTCATGGCTATACACACTATGCCTTTTACATAAGTCAAAAGTCTTCTGAGTATGAATGAGATAACCTTATGGATTTGAAAGAATGCTCTAGAAATAGGCTTCCATATTTGAAACAAGAATTAATAACCAGTTTTCCAGAAATCCATAAATTATAAAAATAAAATGAAAATGAGAGTGAAGCCTGCTATCAACTTATACAGATGTTAAGACTGATGAAAAATAACTACAATATTTTGTCAACCCAGCATACATGGAGCAAATAGTGACGTGAAATCAACATACCTGTTGTAAAGACCAGCAAAAAGTGAAGTTAAACCAACCTACCTGTTGAAAGGACCAGCAAAAAGTGAAATTAAACCAACCTACCTGTTGAAAGGACCAGCAAAAAGTGAAACAAAACCAACCTACCTGTTGAAAGGACCAGCAAAAAGTGAAATTAAACCAACCTACCTGTTGAAAGGACCAGCAAAAAGTGAAACAAAACCAACCTACCTGTTGAAAGGACCAGCAAAAAGTGAAACAAAACCAACCTACCTGTTGAAAGGACCAGCAAAAAGTGAAACAAAACCAACCTACCTGTTGAAAGGACCAGCAAAAAGTGAAACAAAACCAACCTACCTGTTGAAAGGACCAGTAAAAAGTGAAACAAAACCAACCTACCTGTTGAAAGGACCAGCAAAAAGTGAAATTAAACCAACCTACCTGTTGTAAAGACCAGCAAAAAAAGAAGTGAAATAAAATTACCTGTTGTAAGGATCAGCAAAAATGCTGCCAATGCGGCCAGGCCTTTTTAGCAACGGTCTGTATTCCTTCATGTCTATGGTATACTGCATAATGCTACTTTCTGTTGGGCTGACTGACTCTACAGTGTATATAGTACGGCTGATCCAATCCATTGTTATATCGCGGCCTGTACCATCCAGGTCCATAACCTGAAATACATTACATAAATGCATACATGAATGCTAAGTCATTCACATAAGGTTCAAGTGCAACAAAGCTGATAATGGAATTCCAGTTATGAGGAAAGACTCAGAAAAACCGGCCTACAGTGTCTAGAAAACAGAAGAATTTGAGGTGACAATACAGGTTTATTAGATAATCAAAGGAACGGATATATTAGACTATTTCAAAATACAACCACCTACGAAAACAAGAGGGCATAGCTACAAATTAACTAAAGAAAGGTCCAGATTAGAAATTAGAAAATATTTTTTTAGTCAGAGAGTGGTGAATGCTTGGAATGCATTGTCACAGGAAGTAGTGGATGCAGGGACAGTTAATGCATTTAAGAATAGATTGAATGCGCATAGCTTTTAGAGCAAGGAAATGTAAATGAAACTGGTTGTACACAGACTCTGCAGGGTCTTCTAAACCAATATAAAGTTACATCCATGCCGTGAAATTAACATATTAACAAATATCTTGCTACTGGCCAAAGGTAGCTCAGGACCAGAGAGTGAGGTTGACAAAATGTGCAGTTTCTTCATCACTTTAATCCAAATCATAGCACAAGTCATCCATTTCAGCAGAAACAAGAGAAAAGATTGTCCAAATGGCTGAACAAAAAGAGTGGTCTTCATGACTTGTGATGGACCAACATCATCATTTATATGTGTTTATCGTGTGTTGACCTTCAGTATCTCCGCAGCTTTGATTTATTAGAGGTAAGAAACTTACAGTAATGATAATTTTTATGTATTTCTACGTGTAGCTTCTTAGTAAAGGATGTTTACAGTGATTGTTCCGCACTGTAAAAGCATGGATAAATAATTGTTGAATAGGTAAGGTTCTCTGACCATTCAGTAATAATGCTTTGACTATTATGGACAGGCTTGCAATAATGTTATAGATAAGTGGGTAGGAAGATAGATAGATAGATAAATAGATTTTTAAAAGTACGTAGTTGGATACAGACATATATATAGATATATGGATGGATGAATCGACGGATGGATGGATAGATAGATAGATGTTTAATGCCCAAAATGAGTAAGTTTGCTCTTTTGTCTCCTTGAAAACAGCCTGTTTGCAGGGAACACCACACAGGAAGAGAGAGAGAGTGGTCTTGGTCAGTTTGTATGCCTGACCCTGACGCAACATCCTGGTTATTATGTTGTGCCTGACCAGACTAGCATCTCAGTTCCGATAAATATGATAGATAGTTAGAAAAATAGGTAGTTGGGTAGACAGACAAGACATATAGACAGATTAATAAATACATAGATAGACAGACAGACACAGATGGGTGGGTATGTAAACAGATAGATGCAGATTGATAGATAAACAGACAGATAGCTAGAGATAGAAACACACACACACATATATATATACATATATAAAATTCTCCGCATATCACCACAAGCCATCCGATATGATCCCAATACAACTGTTTTCATGAGCTTCCTGCAACAGACCGAGACCTAGATGGATAGGAAATGTTGCGGATATTCTAAATTGTCATGGGATGATGACTACTTCAGTGACGCGTCTGGCCCTGGACAGAAAACTATGGCTCCCCGCGATGCCTCACGGCACAATTGGATAAGATGAGACGATACAAGACAAGACAAGACAAGAAAAACCAGCCTACAGTGTCTAGAAGAGAGAAGAATTTGTGGTGACAATACAGGTTTATAAGATGATCAGAGGAATGGATAAATTAGACTATAACAAGTTTTTTTTTAAATACAGCCACCCACAATAACAAGAGGGCATAGCTACAAGTTGACTAAACAGAGGTCCAGATTAGATATTTAGGAAATATTTTTTTAATCAGAGAGCGGTGAATGCTTGGAATGCATTGCCAGGGGAGGTAGTGGAGGCAGGGACATTTAATGCATTTAAGAATAAATTGGATGCGCATAGCTTTTAGAGCAAGGTGATGTAAATGAAACTGGTTGTATACAGACTCTGCAGGGTCTTCTAAACCAGTATAAAGACGTTTAGTTAAGACAAGACAAGACAAGACAAGACAAACCTCTTCATATGATGTTTCTGATTTTTCATAGACTTTATTTTGCAAATCCAGCCAAAAAATTCTAGGCTCCTCCTGAGACAGAAATGTAACGGCTTCAGGGGATATGCCAGATAAAACAACTGTGGAATTCAGCTCACTGTCCATCTCCATTAGACGTATACCATGTCTTGTTGCCACCAGCAATGTGGGAATGGGGTTCAAAGCTAGACAGTGGAAAGAGAAACGAAACACAATCAATATTTGTATTTCTTCTAAATTCTACAATCACAGTTGTTTTATTGACATTATTACAACTTGTGTCTTAAGTCTTGTCTTATCCACTTGTGCTGTGGGGTGTTGCGGGGAGCCATAGTTTTTCTGTCCAGGGCCATACGCGTTGCTGAAGTAGTCATAATCCCATGACAATTTACAATATCAGCAACATTTCCTATTCATCTACTTCTCAGTCTGCCACGGTTGAGGAAATCGACTCATCGTATGTTATAGGCGCACAGGGGTAGTTGGCCAGGTCGCATTCTCATTAGGTGGCCGAACCACTTGATTCTCTTCCCATTAATATATTCAGTACAGGGTTTTGCTTCCACTATTCTTCTCACATCTTCATTGTGTATTCTCTCTCTCCAAGTTACGTTGATTGTTTTCCGAAAACATCTCACATGTCGTGATCTTTCTCTCTAGAGATTTTGTTAAAGTCCACGTTTAGCACTGGTAACACAGCATTAGCATGAATATACTGTTGATCAGCAGTCTTTTTGTGGACATGTCTGTGTTACGGTATTTCAATAATGGTGACAACCACGTAATAACAACTGATAATCAGTATATTTATACATTATGGATGCCGCCAGACCACGGATTTGCCTGGAATTCATACTAGTCAGCGACTTACACTTGTGTTCACGGAAACGTGATGTTGCGTTCCATTTGGACTGGTTAATTCATTTGTTTTTTGTGATTTCTTCCATCCATCCAATTATCCTGGTTTGGACATCGACTATATGAATTGCACTACGCTTAAACCTGTGTCGTATTTTATGGTCTAGTTCACACGGCTGAACTTCACGAAATTGGCGTGTGAGAAATTTAGACACAACTATAATGGACTGAACACAGCCAGACACACACTGAGTGATGTCTCTATGACCTCTTGTGGTTATGGAAAAGGCACGACACACAATGTTAAATGTCATCCATCCTCAGCTGCCTTACGGGATACCTGTTTACGGGAAGGGCTTCGGGAGTAAACCCTGAGGAAAATCTACATTCTATGCTATCTCCAGTCGTCTCGATAAATATCTTGCCGCTGGCCAAAGGTAGCTCAGGACCAGAGAGTGAAGTTGACAAAGGACGCAGTTTTTTCCTCACTTTAATCCAAATTACAGTGCAAGTCACCCATTTCAGCGGACACGGCAAGAGAAAAGACTGCCCCATCACTTGTGATGGACGAACATCATCGTATTTATACAAACGCTTTATTACCATTTTTTTGTGTGTGCGTTCGCCTTGTTTCTCTAATCTCCAAAGCAGTGTACGTTACACTTTAGTTTTTATTTTGCGCCTGTCGGCCCAGTGCATTCGACTTAGGTCTGCGTCCTCCTGCATTTTCTAAGGGTTTGCTTCCCCGGGGTAACGGCCGGTGCTGTGATGGTGATCGAACCCAGCACCTTCTGGTTGTGAGCCGTGTCACTTAACCACTAGCCCATGCCGTCCCCTTTGTTACCAGTGTCAGACTTGGTCCAAATCCAAGGCAGTCTGAGAATAGTCACTAGGAGAGATTATTGTTCTTGTTTACATTTGCTTGGATCATCCCTGTTTCATATTGTTGATATTTTCATAAGGCGCTGTGGCCCAATTGTTTCAATGCCTGCCTGTTGACAAAGTGGGCAGCAGATCAAATCCCTAGTGAGGCATATGTTGTTTTGAGGGTGAAATAAACAAACATTGCCATCACATAACGTAGCAACAGCAGTGACAAAGCGGTCGTCTGCCTAAAAACCCCTTGACTACCCCAGCAATGATAATAAAGTCGTACGACAGATATTTTCGTATCATATTATTCCATCCATTTTTTGCTTGTTTGAGTACTGAAACATCTAGTTTAGTTCAGTCATAGTTTCAGTATATAAATTCTTTATTACAGAAATATTCTACTGATGTATGAACACCTCACATAAACAGATTTTAACCAGGGAGTGTTTTTTCTTTCTTTCTGTTACAGGACAGTGATTCACAAATAATTGTAATACTACAACTGACATGTACCTACCATTTGTAACAGCAGTCCTAGTGACAGATTCTGGTCCACAGCCAGCCTCAGTGCATGCTGCGACCTGGTCAGATGATATTAATGTAGCTTAATTCACGTGTTTCAACTTCTGTATTTACCTGTACTTTGCACTTCATTCTGTTGCTTTTATTTTAGCTGAACAACAAACTGACAGCAACAGACAGGTTGTTGTTGTTTAATGCCCATAATGAGTAAGTTTACTCTTGTTTGCCCTCAAAAGGATGTTAAGTGACGAGTTATAGTAGCTTTCCTCACATCCCGATGAAGGAGGACCGTGGTCCTCCGGATCACACCGATCTACATCTCGTCAGCCAGGCTGCTTTACAAACAGTCTGTATCCAGAGAACTCTTAATGGAAAAGAGATTGTAGTCTTGGTCAGTGTATTGACCCTAACGCGATGTCCTGGTTTGTATTTTGTGCCCGACTGGACTAGCTCCCTCAACATACAGATAAAACACTTGATAACAATATTATGTGCACTTACATGGTCACGTTATCAACAGATGAAACTTGTGTACTAGTTATTGAATCATCTTTGAGTATCTTCTTCTTCTGTGTTTGTTCTCAATCTTAACTTAATATCTTTATACTGGTTTAGAAGACTCTGCAGAGTCTGTATACAACCAGTTTCATTTACATTACCTTGCTCTAAAAGCTATGCGCATCCAATTTATTCTTAAATGCATTAATTATCCCTGCCTCCACTACCTCCTGTAGCAATGCATTCCAAGCATTCACCACTCTTTGACTAAAAAAAATATTTCCTAATATCTAATCTGGACCTCTCTTTAGTCAACTTGTAGCTATGCCCTCTTGTTCCTGTGGGTGGTTGTATTTTTTAAAAACTTGCTATAGTCTAATTTATCCATTCCTCTGATCATCTTATAATCCTGTTTTAGGTCATCTTAAATTCTTCGCTTTTCTAGACACTGTAGGCCGGTTTTTCTTAGTCTTTCCTCATAACTGGAATTCTGGAATCCCATTATTAGCTTTGTCGCTATTTTTTATATTCTTTCCAGCATGTTTATATCCCCTCTATGATAAGGACTCCATACCTGTACACAGTACTCCAATCTAGGTCTAACTAATACTTTATACAATTTGACTATCATTTCCTTGCTCCTATGTTTAATATTTCTTTTTATCATACCTAACATTGCATTTGCCTTTTTCACTGCTACCTGGACTTGCTCACTCACCTTTCCTGTATGATCTATTACAACCCATTGGTCCTTTTCCTTTTATATCTTTCTAATATTGTTCTCACCCATCCTGTAATTATGTTCCATATTGGATCTACCCATGTGGATGACTGTACATTCATCTACATTAAACTCCATTTGCCAGCTTACAGACCATTCTTGAATTTTATCTAAATCCGACCTCAATATTTCCACTTCTGCTTTAGATGAAACACTACTGCATAGTTCTCTGCTACAAAGAGACACTACTTCATAGTTCTCCCGCTACCAAGCCCTGGATATAACATCCTGCAACTCAGGATGTTGTCCGGAGAACAAAATGGGCTGTGTCGCTAGTTTACAGCTTGACTGCGATATTTGCACCTTTTCTTTATTTTATCTTCATACAGCTTTTGTCTCATAATTGTTTTGCATGGCCAGTATTGATCTCCCATGTTCTGCGTGAACACATCCGTCTTTGGCAGCAGGCATTTGTTTAATACCAGGCTAGCCTTCCCTCTTTGCTTTGATCCCTTCTCCCTAGACAGTCTGCTCTGTTGTAGCCTGTTATCCAGGATCACCTCATGGAGGTGTAGAGGGACTTGGCAGCTCTGGTTCGGTGGCCCTGAAGCTAGCAGTCAGCTATGGGTCGCTGACCATTACAGCTTATGAGTTGTTTATCTTTGAATATGAATAAAGGTGACATTCTAAGGTCAATCAACGACCGCCTCTTGGATGTTGACAATTTATGAACTGGCAATTCAGTGACTGCAGAACTTTGAAACAAATAGTGGGTCGAGCAGGGCGGAGCACCTGCGAGAATGGAGGAGTATGTACAGCCAGCAGGCTAATGAAATAATCACTATCAAGTTTGCCATTTGCTGAGGGATACTGAGCACCTATATATTTGTATAGATAGCAGTGATGCAAATTCTTGACAATATACAACTTAATGAGAATCATTAAATAAATGTTAATATAAACTTGTCTAGACGTGCAAGACAAGCAGCTGTAGATAAGAAACTGACCTTGAAGTTGTATGTCTGCGACTTCATAAGGGGTGACAGTATAAAGTGACGAGCAGTACCCTTGACCTTAACCTTTATTTCTAATTCTGGTCTGTCTGCCATCCAGTGAGTTACCAAGTGATAGCTGATGATCCCATTTGTTAACTGGGGTGTCATCCATCGGAAGTCTGCAGCCAGTGATTGGTGGGGACCAGTAGATGAGTTTTTGTGCTTGATTACATACACTTCTGGAGATAACGGAGCCGTAGGTTCTGTGGTAGAGGGTAGGGGGGTCATTACATTTTATGATAAATTAATGTAATAAATATAATAAACATGCTATAACTAAAACATCCAAACTTTACAATGGATATAAAATGACAAATAAAGGTCAAGGGCTCGACTTCAATGTCGCTGGTCTCCCCATATAGCACGGTCTCTCTCCACAGAACGGTATGCTGTCTGCCGAAAGCATCGCAAACGCACGAACTCAATAGCTGCAGCACGGAACCGAGAGGTCTCCAGAAAAAAATTGAATTCAAATCCTGATCGCCACAGAGACACCCCCGACAAATAATCACAGCATGTCAATAGTGTGATAATGCTAAATATTGGGTCCTGACAAAGACACAAGAACTTGAAATGTGATGCTGTGAAAAGCAGTCAAGGTTATTAGAAGTGACAAAATAATGAAAAATGTCTGATAAAACTGACTTTATTGCACCAGAGCTTCCTTATTTGTGCTAAGTTCTTAAAATTTCTGATGACAGCACAAACTCTGTAGCTTCTGTGGTGGCTCAGAAATTGCCCTGTATGTCAGGTACCTATTCACAGCTGGGTATACTCGGAAAAGAGGTCGTACCAAGAAGAACCTATGATGTGCTAGTCTGTCAAACCGATTGCGACTTGATTTGAGCCTGTTACGTGGGATCAAGATGCTGAGCAGTGCATGAGCTGCAGCTGTCAGCGACACAAAGCTGACTACTAGCGTCAGGCCAGCGAACCAGATCTGGCAAGACCCTTCTACACCTGCATGCGGTAATCCTGGATAATAGACTGCAACAGAGCAGGCTGGCTAAGGAGAATGGATCAAAGTGGGAAAGCTTAACTGGTACGCAAAAATGCAGTGCTGAAGTCGGATGTGTCAGACCGAAAAGTGCAAACATTACAGTCAAGCTGTAAACCATGACACAGCGCATTCCATTCTCAGAACAATATCCTGCTACTTGCAAAGTCCCTTTCAGGGCTTGGTAGCGGGAGTTTGAGAACAAACGACGATGAAGAAGAGGAACCTGTTATGTTAGGTTTGTAAACTAAGCACACAACCCCCTTACCACACACTACCAACAGATGGAGTGAGAAATTTAAAAAACCTGACAGAAAGTGGATATAATACAGTGTCATGTTATTTATGAACAGAAAGAAAATTAAGTGATTTAGTCACATGACAAGAATATCTTAAACCTTTCTGTCACATCATGGTACAACAACAAACAAGTAGAGCTTCAGAAGAAGAGGGAGACCAAGAAAAAGTTGGATTGACTATAAAAAACACTACAGGCATGGATTAAAAATATCAGTGACCATGCAAGTAGCACCTGAAAGAAAATCACATCTCGTCAAGTTTTTTAACTACATAAGTGAACACATTTGATGAAATGGGATAGACAAACGAAGAACATTTACTAAACATTTATGGTAAATAAACAAAATAAGTAGATTAATTTCACCAATTCTAATGATTTATTTGTACATAACTCAAAACTTGTTGCCTACTCAAAGCCATGAGGTTTCTACTTATGTTTTAACTTACTTGACATTGGGGATCTTACGGATACTGTTGTTGGGTCTGCATATCCCCAGTATGTGTATGGTTGGATCGATACTACCAACTGAGTGTAGGGAGATAACCCAGAAATCTCATTCCACTGTTTGGAAGTAATCTGAAGAAAAAACAGTCCAATTTGTGTCTAAGTCAGGAACGTGAAACGCATTCATTAATGTCATTGACATATGTAACAAATTCATAAATGTCATTGACATATGTAACAAATTCCTAAATGTCATTGACATATGTAACAAATTCCTAAATGTCATTGACATATGTAACAAATTCATAAATGTCATTGACATATGTAACAAATTCATAAATGTCATTGACATATGTAACAAATTCATAAATGTCATTGATTTAAAGGTAAAGAAAGTCCTTCAGTGGATTTAATCGCTGGTCAGGAATGAAGTGTTAGAGACTAGTATACTAAGCCTCAGCTTTTGAGGTGGTGTGTCCAGTGCCCTTCCTCACTGCATTTTCCTTCGCTAACAGCAAGTCAGGCACTCGTTTACACCTGGGTTAACTGAAGCTGCCAGTAGTGAGAGTTGAACCCTGTACCTATTATTAGTACTTAGTTGGCTGTAGAATGCCAACATGGATGGCGCTGAAAAAACACACTGCGGTATATTTAATTTTGTTCTACTTTTTCCACCCTGGGTCGAGCGTACGTAATTGAACTGTAGTTTCCTTAATTATAAACAATCATATCATATCATGTGTCCTTTTCGAGATAAATAAATTTGCCATTGAACTGGCTAAAGAATGAAAACATCTTGGCTTCGTTATCAATCTCCCGCTACCAAGCCCTTAGTCAAGAGAATGGATTGCATTGTGTTTCAGTTTACAGCTTGACTGCGATATTTGCACCTTTCGGTCCCACACATCTGACTTCAGCAGGCATTCTTTTAGTACCAGGTTAGCCTTCCCTCTTTGATACCTTTTTCCTTAGCCAGTCGACTAAATAGGGTTAAGCATGGGACTAGCAGCTTCATTATGTATAACCATTGTTATGAAAGCTCCCTGTGAATGCCAGTTACAGGCTTCCTGTAAAGGGCCCAGCTGTAGTGGTTGCCCTATCCTTCAATTGGAGCAAAATAGCAAATCATTATAAGATCTTAACACCAACATTGATGACGACATACAGATAGTTAGAAAAGGATGTTTTAGAAACATGTCAGCATTCATTCTTATACACCATGAATAAACTTACAAAGTGCTTGTTATCTCTTCCAACTTCAACAAACACCTTGAAAAAGATGACTCCATGTGTGACCTCAGTTGACTTTGGCCAGGTCAGGTTAAAGTTGGACCAATCCCCTTGGGTAGTTATATCCTCAGATCTAATGGGATTTGGGATGACCCTGACCTTGTCTACAGGAACATTAGCTGCAGAAAACAGGTAAACATGTAAATGAATTTTATTGCAAAATATTAAAACAAATTTTAAAAATTTCTTCTAATTCTTTAAAAAGGAATGGGTCCACTGCCACACTAAGAACATGTTGTAAGGACTGACTAACAGTGGGGTCTAATCCTTCTAGGGAAGAAGAATCTCCACTGCATGACTCTGTTAACCCGATTTGTTTTAAAAAATTCAAACACATATGGCGACTTAATGGATTTACTGAGGTTCATGCACTTGAACAAGGTGAGAACATGATTTATTACAACAATTTTGAATGCCACCAGGCAGCCATCTCCCCAGATACACTGAGCTATCTGTACTGAAACCTCTCAAGAGGGGCAAACTCCTGCACCTGAGGAATGAACTAAGGAATGTAGCGAACCCTAGTTCTTCTTAGGCGTTCATCCGGAAAAGGACATTTGTGATGTGTCATAGTTTACAGCAAGGTTGAGATATCTGAGTCTTTTGGTCTGATACATCATATTTCGGCACACCATTTTTGGGACCAGGTTTGCCTTTTTTCTTTGATGCCTAATATCTTAACTAAGCTGCATGGTTGCAGTCTGTTTCCAGGGCTGTCACTTGGAGATGTATTTGCCATTTGGAAGTGTAATAGGGTTTTGGTCAATTATGGGTCACTGATCCTGATGCAAGAAGACAGCTATGATTTTAGTCAGAAAGTGGTGAATGCTTGGAATGCATTGCCACAGGAAGTAGTGAAGGCATGGATAATTAATGCATTTATTAACAAATTGGATGTACATAGCTTTTAGAGCAAGGTAATGTAAATGAAACTGGTTGTATACAGACTCTGCAGAGTGTTCTAAACCAGTATAAAGACGTTAACTTAAGTTGAGTCGCTAGTTGCCACCAGCACATTCGCTGCTGCATCTTTGACCCCCCAACCTTAGTTCAGTGGCTACCATTACATTATGTTTTGCAAAAATGGGGAATAGATTGTGAACAAGACATTGTGGAATTATAAACGAGCCGACTGGGACAGATTTGCAATCCTGACAGATGGGCTGTGTGAAACCATCAACACACGAAACAACAAAATGAAGCCCATGGTGGAAAGCCTAAGCAAGGCAATAATGCAAGCCGCCACTGAAACCATCCCAAGAGGAGCTAGGAAAAACTATAAGCCCTACTGGAATGATGAGTTGCAGAAAGCGGAAGATGCAGTAACAAATGCCAGGAACATGGCAGAGCAAGAACAATCTATGGAGGCGAATATCGCCCTCAAAGCCGCCACGGCGAAATACAAATACACTCTCAACCAAACAGCAAGAGAGAGCTGGAAAAACAAAACTGAAAGTCTCAACCTAGACAAAGAAGGGAACAAGCTATGGAAGCTAGTCAGAGCCATGAACGACGAAACCCCTTCAAACAAATTACTATCAAGCAGGGCGAAAACCTGCTCACAGAGAAAAAAGCAGTAAACGCTTTTGCAGAACACTATGCCAAAGCAAACCACATCGAGGTCCCTGCAGATAGGCATACAGACATTAGTGAAGAGCAAAAGGGGCACGACAACATCAATATGGCACCAGAAGAGCATATGATGGCCAAATTAACAATGAGTGAAATGGAAGAGGCCATGAGAACATTAAAGAAAAGGAAATCTCCCGGAAAATACGGGATAACAAACGAAATGCTGATGGGGCTGGGCCAAACAGCGAAGAGGAAACTGCTATCGGTCCTGAACCAAAGCTGGAAAAGGGGAATTGTACCCTAGGCATGGAAAGACGCAGTACTTGTACCAGTACCAAAGAATGGAAAGGACAAAACAGATCCGAATGGATACAGGCCTATCAGCCTATTGAGCTGTGTTGGCAAACTGATGGAACGTATGATAAACACCAGACTGATGTGGCATCCGGAAGAAAAACGAATACTAATTCCACAGCAAGCCGGCTTTAGACAGCACAGATCCACTGAGGACTAGGTCATCCTCATAGCCCAGGAAATAGAAGATGCCTACCAGGCACAGAAACACACAGTAGCAGTTTGGATGGACCTGGAGAAGGCATTTGACAAAGTCTGGAAAGACGGACTTAGAGTCAAGCTAAGGAGAAGTGAAGTTTGTGGGAAAATGTACAAGTGGATCAACCACTACCTCAAACAAAGAACGGCCAGAGTCCAAGTACAAGGGCAGATGAGCAAAAAGGTGACACTCGAGCAGGGAGTACCCCAAGGAGGAGTACTGTCACCCACACTCTTCCTGGTGTATATAAACTACATTACAGAGAATATACCAAGAAGAGTCCATAGCTCAATGTTTGCAGACGATCTGGCTATGTGGACCTCTGAAAAGAATCTCACCATAGCAAGAAATCGGATGCAGCAGGCTCTAACATCGCTGGAAGAGTGGGCGAACTCATGGCTGGTCAAAATAAACGAGGAGAAAACCACATGCACAATATTCTCGCTTTCAATCAAACCCCAAAATACCAAATTAAGTTTAAATGGCAAATTCCTGCAGCCAAACGATAACCCAAACTATCTGGGAGTCACATTTGATCGGCGCATGACATGGAAAAGTCAGATCGAGAGAAACCGAATGAGAGCCAGAGAAAGAATGGCAATCATGAGGAAACTTGCTGGCACAAGCTGGGGAGCAGACGAAAGCATACTAAAGAAACTGTACACTGGAAGAGTGAGACCAGTTCTCGAGTATGGCATTGCGGCATGGACAACAGCAGCAAAGGTGAACTTCGATAAAGTTAGCAAACTTCAAAACCAAGCCATGAGAGTTATAACAGGAGGCATGAAGTCAACGCCAATTGTAGAACTTGAAAAGATTACAAAACTGCAATCCATGACCGATAGAAGAGACTGCAGAGCCCAGCTGCAGTCAGAGAAACTCCGAAGACTGACTGACCATCCAATGCACCAGAGACTAAACGATTTCGGAAATGGGAAACTAAAGCGGAGAAACTTTGCAGAAATAGCCAAAGCAAAGATGCACGAAGATCCCATAAATGCACTAACAACACCAAAGCCCATCACTACTGTACGAAAACCTACCTGGAGGCAGGATATATTTCCAGAGGTGGTAGAAAATATACCAGGTATTGGAAACAAAAACTGCCAGACTGAAAAAGAAAGGAGAGATACTACCCTAAGCTTTATATCGAAAAACTACCCAAGCATGGACTGGACCCATGCATTCACCGACGGTTCTGTAACAAATACTACACAGAACGGAGGGGCAGGAGCATTCCTGAACCTACCAAATGGCAGAAAAATAACACTGTCATTCGCTACTGGTAAGTACACAAGCAATTTCAGAGCGGATGCAGAGGCACCGAGGGCGGCAGTGGAAGAAATGGTGACACATAAAGAAAATGAAAGCCATACAGTCCTGCTTACAGATGCTCTCGCCATAGTCACAGCGCTAAAAAGCCAGAAAAACACTGAGCTTAATGACTTAAGAACAGCACTCTGTCAACTATGCCAGCAGTCCGCACCAAAAAGGGTAGTGGTACAGTGGGTCCCATCACACTGCAACATCCAAGGCAAAGAGGAGGCAGACAGACTGGCAAAAGAAGGCGCAAGACTACCACAAACAGATACTAGTATGACGTACGAAGAGTCAAAACGGCTTATTAACCTTACGCACTCCACATTATTTTTGAAAAAAATTTGACCTAATTAATTTTCTTAATTAGTCGCTGTGGTAGTCGTCTTTCAAAATTTGTAACTTTTATGTTTGTTTGTCAATAAATATGATTTTCTGGCGTGTAGATACACAATAGCATAACGAACATGTGGGTGTTATTGTTTTTGTTGTATGTTTGTTAGTTTTTGAGATTTAAAAAGATGAAGTTGAAAATTTATGAAAATCTCGGGAAAAATTTGGCATCGACCACTAGGCCTAGTCGCTTCGATAGAAAACCATGGAAACCACAACAACGTATCGATACTGTGTTTACAATATCGCCACAACTGTTAGTTTCAATTCAAACGTAGTTCTTTCATTTAAACAAACAAAATAAACAGATCTACGCGATAAAAATCTTTCTCAACAACCTACTTCCCCTTTCGCAAAAAGTCGGCTTGCTCCAAACGGCGTATACAAAATTAAAACTGTTCAAAAGCCATTTGTAATCGAACACACGATACTTTAACCGGCAAAATATCGTGTATATATGGAGGGCGTAGTCAGCAGTAAAAAATGGCTGTCAGGAGTGACTCCGTTCAACAACAAAAAATTTTTTTACGCACACCGTTTTTGCAGGCCGAGCTGGTTAGAAGGGATCGGACAAGGGCGTGCTTAAGGTTAAAGCCAGATACATGACCAAATGGGAAACCGAACATACTGGTTACACCAAAAACGATGCATATTACCAGTTGAACAGAAGAGAGCAGGTCGTTGTCTTCAGACTTCGCACTGGCCACAATAGACTGAGGTACCACCTATTCAACAAATTGAAGATAGCTGGAACCGACGAATGCCCGTGTGGTACCGGGAAAATGACCGCTGAACATCTGCTGCAGAACTACCCGACATACGAGGATCAGAGAGAGCAGATGTGGCCATCACCAGTGGAACCACAAGACAAGCTCTATGGCAGTGTTGACAGCCTCAGGATGACCGCCGCTTTTTTCGAAAAAATAATGGTTACTGTCTGACTGCGTACGAAGAAGAAGAAGAACAACACATTGAAATCACATACGCGTATGAAGAAATCACATACTTTGAGAAAAGACGATCTATCCAGGCTGACAGAAGAGAATAGCACCAACCAAACAATGATGATCCCACACTTGACCGTTAGGGACAGATCACCATTCTTCGCCTTAGGATGGGGTACAACAGACTAAACAGATACATGTAATCGCTTAGACTGTCCAGTCCACCAATGTATACATGTGGACTGAGCAAATAAACTGAAGAGCATTGTTACAGGACTGTCCTCTGTGCAGTCAGTTAAGGAAGATATTCTGGCGCAACGATTAAACAATAAACTGTGTGGAGCTAAAGAGGTGCTTCAAACAGTTGAGAGTTGATTATGGGAACTCACCTGACGATGTAAACATCAAAGATTGGATCATAAGACGAAGAAGCTAATTAGTTTTGTTTGTTACTGAACACATCGGTATTTCAGCTGTCTTTTTTTAGGACCAGGTTTAACTTTCCACTGTAATCCTTAACCATTGGCCAGACTACTTTAGTGAATAGATAGTGCAGACTGTTTTCAGGACCACCAAGGTCAGCTATGGTTCGCTAACTATGATGCAAGCAGCCAGCTATGAGTCACTGGCTCCTGTCAAATCATTCACTACTGTATGTTGGCCATTTATTTTATTTTCATTTTAACTTAAGTTAACGTCGTTGCGCTGATTCAGAAGACTCTGAGGGTGTGTACACAATCTATTCAACAAATTGAAGATAGGGTGTACCGACGAATGCCCGTGCGGTACTGGTAAAATGACCACTGAACATCTGCTGCAGAACTGCCCGACATACGAGGATCAGAGAGAGCAGATGTGGCCATTGCCAGTGGAACTGCAAGACAAGCTCTATGGCAGTGGCGAGAGCCTCAGGATGACCGCCGCTTTTTTTAGAAAAAATAATGGTTACTGTCTGACTGTGTACGCAGAAGAAGAAGAAGAAGTACACAATCAGTTTGTTGGACTTTTCTTTTTTTAACATAATTTTATGACTGTCAGATGACTTACATGGGTAGGAGTGCATTGATGGATGGATGACTGCAAAGCTTGTGATACTAGAATGGAAGCTGATATTTGAGGTGTAGTTGCACTGGGAGTCTCCAACAACTAAAGAGTTCTTCTCTGTCTGCCAAAACAGGCGCTGTGAGAAATACTGAAGCCCTGATGTGCTGTAACATACAAAACAAAAATAAGAAGGCATTAATACTATAATATGCAACCAATCATCGTCCTTGTTAGAACATTCTTTGTTCTATTTCAGCATAAAATACATTTATTCTTCATTTTACAGCTGAACTGTGATACTTGTGTCTTCTATGCAGACGCATCAGCTTATTTATTTTTAAGTTAACTCCCCCTAGCCTTTGGTACACAAACTGCTAGACAAGAGGCTGTTTGAAGTCAGTTTTCTTTATCAATATGGCTTGGCTTCGTTCGTTCTCAATCTCCGACTACCAAACCCTGATAGGGCTTAAGTAGCAGAATGTAGTCCAGAGAACGGAATGCTTTGTGTCGTAGTTTACAGCTTGACTGCGATATTTGCACCTTTCGGTCCAACACATCCGACTTCAGCAAGCATTTTTCTAGTACCTGGTTAGCATTCCCTCTTCGATCCCTTCTCCTTAGCCAGTCTGCCCTGCTTTAGCCTGTTATCCAGGATCACCGCGTGGAGGTGTAGAAGGATCTTGGCAGCTCTGGTTTGCTGGCCCTGACACTAGCAGTCAGCTATGGGTCGCTAACCACTGCAGCTCATGTGCTGCTCAGCATCTTGATCCCTTATGAATATAATCACATAAGGTTCATGTGCTGCCTCTATCCTGAGCATTCTGGTGTACCTAGCACTCACCTCCCTTAGGGGCTGTGAGCTTAGTTTACAATTCCAACATGCCAGGGTCAAAACACTCGTTCAATTTACAGATCAGGCCTATTGTGGGGATTTTCATTGTATGACTACTGCTTCCAGCCAACCCAGTTGTAAATATATACCCAACGAAGTCAGGTTAAATTTTGAAGCTGCTGCGGGATCTACAGAGTTCGTGCTCTGCCCTCGAGACTTTCAGCAATGAAAGGGACTGAGCACATACGGGGGGCACGTTCTACAAACAATTTTTCACTGTTAGAAGAACAGTCCCAGGAGAAGACCAGGAGCTGGGTTCTGCTGCCAGATACTAATTGTTGTGCATGCTTTGTGAGCATTTAGTTTAGTTTAGTTTAGTCGAAGAATCAACATCATTGCACATGGTTTAACCCATAAGTGCTCTGTTCTTCTCCAAATTTTTTTTTAGAATCTCAGCACAATGGACGGATTTTGTAGCACTGGCGAGAATCCCATAATAGATTGGGTAGATTTTTAACATAATTTTGAATTTTGCCCGGGCAGCGGCCGTTAAGCCTACTCTTTTCGATTTCAAACTGCAGAAGGATTTTTAACGTGCGTGACTGCACGCCCGATCTCTACTACCCAGAGATTTACCAGAAAGTCCACGTGAAAAAATCACGGTCTCCACGTGATCTAAACCCCTGACCTCCAGCATCCGAGGCCTTACCTCAAGACCACTCAGTCCCCAGCATTTAGCTAAGAATTGTGAGCTATGTTCATTTGTTTGGGGATACATTTACTTTTGTGATATACATAAATACATGGACGTACTTTTACATTTTCATAAACACTGACATTCTCTCATGTTTGTTTGTACCTGGATATGCTCTTAAACTCTCCAGCTGTCTCCCATACAGCTGAATGTTGACCCATATTCCTTGAAGTAATAAAGTCAGTCATAAATACACTCTGAGAGTCGTAGCCCTTGACATACCACATCACCTATGGAAGAGTTTGACAAGCTGAATCTTAGAACGTTTCTTTTACACAAAATATCGTATAATGATTACAATGAGAACATCACTAAAGAAAACAAGAATACAAATGATTATGCAATTGGTATATGTTCGTTTCTGGCAGCCAGTGACTCATAGCTGGCTACTTGCATCAGCCAACGAACCAGAGCTGATCATGATTCTATTCATCCTTCAAGTGGCGGCCCTGGAAACAGACTGCACTAGTGTAATCTGGCAAGGAGAACTGGGATTGTAGAGGGAAGGCAAACCCAGCCCCAAAAATGCCATGTTGAAATCGGATGTGTCGTGCCAAAAGGAGCAGATATTACAGCCACGCTGTAAACTACAACACAACATCCTTTCCAGGATGAACGTTGAAGAAAAAGAGGATCACCAATTCCCCTACACATGATGATGAGCATTGTAATATTTAAGGGAGGGAAGGCATGGTGAAACAATTGCCTTTTTTTGGATTCAAGAAACATTTCGGTTGTGTCTCATTAAACACAAATTCGCCCTGAAGTAAAATGCAACGTGCAAATAAGTGAACAAAGTACAATACATTTCTGCTTAATGAAACAAAGTGATAATGAGAGAGAGAGAGAGAGAGAGAGAGAGAGAGAGAGAGAGAGAGAGAGAGAGTGAGTGAGTGAGCGAGAGAAAAACACCAAAGCAGAACTACACTGCATCATCATGACTTACTTTCTTTGAGTCAAAGTCTAACGTGAGACTAATGACATGCTGACCACTAAAATACGGCAGACTAAACAGTTCCTGGTGCTCCTCCCCATTCAGGCGACATGTTTCTATGGAATGTTGAGTGGCCCAGTAGAGTCTTCCATTTACAGCATCAATAACAATGTCTCGTGCTGATGTCTGTCTAATGTACTCATTGGTAATCCCATTAATATCTGAACGACGAATCTTTGGAATAAAGAGAACAAAACAAAACAAAACAAATAAAATGTATGTGTAAAAGTATAAGCAGCCCGATATCAGACATTGCTGTCGGGGATTAATTGTTAGAGACTAGGTCTCAGTTTTTTATGATGTGGGGGTTGCGAGTTATTTTTCTTGCCAATTGTTCATTCCTTAACAATGAGAGCCACATTCCCATTTACTACTGAGTCAACTGGAACATATCAATAACAGAGTTTGAACCTGGTAACTTTGCTAGGAGAAGCGAATCTTCTGCCTCTACGTTAATTCAGATGCTTAAGATATATTTAATCATATATATAATCTTATAAAATGTAAAATGGAGGTAGTGTGTCCTAGGGGTGAAATGTCTTTCACAATCCTAACGCATATATATAATTGTGCATCCTTCATCCTGTGTAATATCACACCCTTCATTCTGGGGATGTGCTCTTACTGATGAAGCCAACACGAGCGCAGAAAGATCTATGACAAACATAGTCTTCAGCTGTTACTGGTATTACCTCTGCTCTAGACTTTCTGATTGTGCAACTGTCCTGAACTTCCTGCACTTGTAAGGCTTCACTGATTGCAACACCCTTCTTCATTGCACTTTTCCAGGCTGAAGGATTTTAAGGCAGTTTTTCCAAGGTAGTAATGTCTATATGACAGTACTTACTTAAGAGACTCCTCCAGCTTTTCTGGACATCTCTGTGATTGTCTTCCCTCAGCTTGCTGGCTGTACAGAAGCCTCTTTGAGAGTCTTTCGTTTGCAAAAGTGCATGGATGCCAGGCATGCTCAGTGTCAAAAACTGTTGTGCTGTAACATCATGTGTAAGGCATAGGTGCAGATATTGCAGTCAAACTACGACACAATTGTCCTCAGGACAAACATCAAAAATAAAGAAGAACCAAAAAGACTTTGTGGTTGACAGCAGACTAAAGGTATAAGCAGTCAGTTCCGTAGCAGATGCTGTAATCTGCTGGGTAGACCAGTGCATGATGTCCCTAGCAAGCAAACCCAATACCTTTGCTTGGAGAATCTTGTACTCAGCTTTGCCTGAAGATGGGGCCACCCGTTTACTTGCTTTACCCAACTAAGTCAAGCAACTATTTTTAACTAGGTAGATTACAGTGTTGTGATCGAACCCAGTCCTTCTGTCATGAGACAAGCACTTTAGAGTGTGCTTTCAAAAGTTTTCAGTGTGATGTACTGAGAGATTAATCCAGTATGATACATTGCCCAATTTATTAATTATTGTTCTTTTTCAATCTCAAGGAATTCATGATTGTGTAAGTTAAGTCATTTTTATATCAAAAGAGTGCCATTCACTTAGATATGAAAAATGGGTGTTTTGATTGAAAGATAATCATGCTTTGTGGAAAATCATTCAAATACAAGACCCAACTGAGACAATGTCTTCATTTTTTGTTCAGTTTCTTGACACCCGTTGTGAATCAGCGACTAATTGCTAGTGGACTGGCACCGGTCCACGAACCCCCACATTGAAAAGTTTTGCTCTAGAGGTGTGAACCTCATCAAAATGGTTTACTTTAAACTCAACGAGATGGATCAGGACAGAAGTGAAAACACAAAGACCTACCATCCCTTGACCAGGCTCTGACCAGTACACCTTGTGACCCAACCAATCATAGGCCACACAGTATGCCTTGTGAGCTGCTACCAGGTGACGCTTCTGTTGGCTTGTTCGGTTGTACACAGACAAGGAGCCAGATGATGTGACCCAGATAATAATGTCATCATGCCAGTCTATATCTGTTGAGTGGAAATGGATCAGTTACATTTCTCTATGTCTCTCAATGCAGTTTCAATCAACCAATCAAAATCTTTCAGCTACCTGTGAAGCACAGGTCTTCAACAAATACACTAAGATGTAGTTTGGCTAAGAGTATAAGGATCGCAGTGGGTAGACAAACCTGGTATCCAAAAAAGTCAGGTGAATGCTTGGAATGCATTGCCACAGGAAATAGTGTAGGCAGGGTCAATTAACGCATAAAAAATAGATTGAATGCACATAGGTATTTTTTAAAAATCAAGTGAATGTAAAAGAAACTGGTTGTATTCAGACTCTGCAGTCTTCTAAACCAGTATAAAGATGTTAAGTTAAGAAACCGGCTGTCAGGTCAAAAAGTGCAGATATCGCAGCCTAGCTGTCAACTGTGACACAACATCCTAAAATTCTTTTCAGGACGAACGCCAAAGAAGATGTTACAAAGACAGGGGAATCAGTCTTTTGCTAAAGCTTCCAGAACCATGCAAAACTGTGTGACTTGGTAGAAGCTGTCAGGTATGAACCTTCTGGCATATTTCAGGAGGCTGTCAAGCTGCCAAACCTCTATAAGTTATCGTCATGAGTCGGCAGTGACTGAAAACAGGCAAATTATTAACTCAAAATTTTGCGTCAGACAACCAATTATTATTCTTTTCTTCTTTTGTCCTACTGTCATTGACGCAACGGAGAGGCAGGATACGTAGATGTTTTAAAATCGCTTGTGCTGTCGTTAGGTGAAACTCCCTGAGTGTGTCTGAGACATCCTCGATCCACCTACATCAAACTCGACCCCTTGAACATGGACCTCTCTAATCCCATAGCATTACTGCCGTAGGGGTGTGAGGTGTTAGCGATCTCACATTTCAAAGGCTCGGCTATATGAGGGCGGTAGCCATCTCCTCTCCCTCGCCGCTTTTACTTCCTGGACTGAACCGGTACCCATTTAAGGCTGGATCGACCAGGGAGCTATTGCGGTCTGAAAAAAACATTACCGCCTCAACTGGGGAATGAACCCAGGACCACTCAGATGCGAAGCCAGCGCGCTACGCGGCTCCACGAACATGGACCAGAGTTCTGCAAATGATATGCTCTCGCTGCAGTCTAGTTATAATGAATTCTGACTAAATGACCAAACCACTTGATTGTATTTGGCCTCATTGTAGGCACTAACTGGGTTTGTTGGGAGTCGATGTAGACACTAACTGGGTTTGTTGGGAGTCGATGTAGACACTAACTGGGTTTGTTGGGAGTCGATGTAGACACTAACTGGGTTTGTACCCACTGTCTAATCCTGCTCAATTCGAGAGGAGTCACAGACATTTGTCCACGTACTAGGCCCATAAGCCAACAACATCTCCGTGCCATGACCAAGCTTGTCCCCTGGTCAAATGCACTCCTTCGAGAGAAATCGCAGGTCGCTGACATTTGGTCCACGTGCTTGGCCGATAAGCCAATGGTGCGAAGCTACCATCTGAGGGACTACGGCCGAACGCCTCTAAGCCAGAATCCCGCCCTAAATCTCAGCACCGTTGTGATGGGAGGCTACAACATGGCTGGGACCTGGGGCTTGCGTCTCAGCCCGGCCCGGTCAAGCCGCAGAAATGCACCTGGTTAAATGCACACCTGCCTTGCTCTTTACCTCTGTCTGCTATCAGTTATCCCAATGGACGCAGAAGAGATGCAGTCCAGCGGACATTGCACCACTGCCCTATTGTGACAACCTCCCAGGTGCCGGGGAATACTAGGCGTGCCATCACTGCAGATGAGCCGAGAAAATAAAGGAAGCATAGAGATACCTCACTAACATGCACATGCTACGTTCCTGGCAGGACGTGACGATCCTGAGACACAGTCACACTGGACTGCCTCTCTTTTGGGATAGTACAAACTAGTACATAGTCCATCATATCATATCATTGCCAAACTCTATAGACACGAGTGGGGAAGACTCGATAGTCCTGCAAGACAACTTCCCTAAGAGAGACAACTCTGACCAAAAACAACTGCTGCCTTGCAGTTAGGCTGGGGACAGCCAAAGGCTAAGGAAGGCATCCCTACAGAAACGCCATTTGAAATCGGATGCACTGAGCCACAGGCTTAACAAAATAAAACAGTGCAACGTAAATATCGCTGTAAACAGCGTACGGTGAAGAAGAAGAAGTACCCACTGTCTGCCTCAGCGTGGGGTTTGGTCATGGGTTGTCTCTTTCCAGCTGCACTTCTCCAACCTCTGGAGTTTGCTCTTATGAAGTATAGATCAAGATTAACATTGGTAACACAATGTTGGATAAACAGTATTTATCAGCCTCCGCTTAGTTGAAAGAAGCACTTTATGTTATTTCAAAATAGTTGAACACTGTTCACCCTCTGAATTCTATGTCCACTCTGTCATCATATCAGTGAATATACTGTAACAGTTCCCGCCGGAGCAAGGGGAGTTTAGGATGCCTGAACATGTTAAAGCTTTAAGCTACCTGAATGCATGTCAAGGTCACTCACCGTCTCAGCAAAGGAGAACAGAGTTGGGTTAAGGAATGTGGACAGATAGAAACTGACCACTGGCCTTCCGATTTTGGTAGGGGGAGATTGATTGACAGACGAAATTGGCAACAGGGCTTGCTGCGAGAGAATGAGTGACAGGTGTGCAAAGTGTTTCGTTCCAATTGGGATTGAAGATGACCATACCTGAGATCGATTGGTCAAGCTCTGGCCTTGCTTGAGGATATATAACTCGAGACAAAGTTTAGCTCAGAGGCTG
This sequence comes from Ariolimax columbianus, assembly GCA_036924085.1. Taxonomy (NCBI): domain Eukaryota; kingdom Metazoa; phylum Mollusca; class Gastropoda; order Stylommatophora; family Arionidae; genus Ariolimax; species Ariolimax columbianus. The sequence goes on along the minus strand of JAVGWX010000023.1, from coordinate 36,513,986 downwards.
GAGGAGAGATGGAGAGTGAGGGAGAGAGTGAGGCTGTATGGAGGGGAGTGAGAGAGAGAGAGAGTGAGACTGAATGTAGATAGTATGTTTAACTTACCGACTTAGATAGAGGAGCGATTGATAGACGGTTGGACGAATGTTTAGTGATAGAACAGGATCGCTCAAATAGGTGTGTGAGTTTTGCATTAATAGATAATCTGAACATGTGTTTGTAAGCAAGGACACATTGTGAGCGAGCTATGTCGAGATCGCCCGCCTGAGGGGATTTCAGTGAGGAAGAGTATTTGATAAGGTGTGTTGAAGACGCAGTTAAGGCGATGTGTGTGTGATGTAATTGCAAGGCAATAGAACTGGGTTTTTAGATAGTTGGGAATTCCATCAATAGCTAATGCTTACAATTCCCGTTTTAGTTAGAATGTTTAGTTAAGATATGTATTATATTGTGTTTGTAATTTCTCTACTCATTGTATGATATGAGTATGATATAATAAATATGCCACCTGCTGTGTGATATGTCATTTACTGAGTATGGTCATGATGATGTGGATGAGTGTGAGAATGTTCTAAGATAGAACAACGGCCAGAGCAAACAGTGGGATCTGTTACAATACTACCAAGGTATTTGAACTCTATTACTTGCTTGATACTTTTGTCACCGCTGTAGAAACTTTTCTGCATGTGTTCATGTGATATCATCAAAGTCTCCGTCTTTTCTGTGTTGATCAACAATTTATTATTCCTCAAAAAAATGGTTTTAATTATTTAATAAACAGCAAATAGTTTTTGTTACCTGTAGCATCAGAGAAAAAGTTGACAACATGTTTCTCAGCTCCTTCACCAAGAGACTTTTCAATGATCTGGCCACCAGCAAGACCCAATAACACTGTCAGGCCATCTGGGAATTTATTCATTAATCACATTGTATTGAAGTGAGATGAGATGATGAGCGATATGGATGAACAAAATGAAAATAAAGATAGGTAAACAAATCTGCATGTAAAATTTAAAAAACAATATAATGATTATTATTTAATGAAAATGCAAAAATATTTTCTGGAATTGTCACACCCCCTTTTCTCCTGTCAGATACACCTGGTCCTGCTACATATTGTCACACCCCTTTTCTCCTGTCAGACACACCTGGTCCTGCTACATATTGTCACACCCCTTTTCTCCTGTCAGACACACCTGGTCCTGCTACATATTGTCACACCCCCTTTTCTCCTGTCAGACACACCTGGTCCTGCTACATATTGTCACACCCCCTTTTCTCCTGTCAGACACACCTGGTCCTGCTACATATTGTCACACCCCCTTTTCTCCTGTCAGACACACCTGGTCCTGCTACATATTGTCACACCCCCTTTTCTCCTGTCAGACACACCTGGTCCTGCTACATATTGTCACACCCCCTTTTCTCCTGTCAGACACACCTGGTCCTGCTACATATTGTCACACCCCTTTTCTCCTATGTCAGACACACCTGGTCCTGCTACATATTGTCACACCCCCTTTTCTCCTGTCAGACACACCTGGTCCTGCTACATATTGTCACACCCCTTTTCTCCTATGTCAGACACACCTGGTCTTGCTACATATTGTCACACCCCCTTTTCTCCTGTCAGACACACCTGGTCCTGCTACATATTGTCACACCCCCTTTTCTCCTGTCAGACACACCTGGTCCTGCTACATATTGTCACACCCCTTTTCTCCTGTCAGACACACCTGGTCCTGCTACATATTGTCACACCCCTTTTCTCCTATGTCAGACACACCTGGTCTTGCTACATATTGTCACACCCCCTTTTCTCCTGTCAGACACACCTGGTCCTGCTACATATTGTCACACCCCCTTTTCTCCTGTCAGACACACCTGGTCCTGCTACATATTGTCACACCCCTTTTCTCCTGTCAGACACACCTGGTCCTGCTACATATTGTCACACCCCTTTTCTCCTATGTCAGACACACCTGGTCTTGCTACATATTGTCACACCCCCTTTTCTCCTGTCAGACACACCTGGTCCTGCTACATATTGTCACACCCCCTTTTCTCCTGTCAGACACACCTGGTCCTGCTACATATTGTCACACCCCTTTTCTCCTGTCAGACACACCTGGTCCTGCTACATATTGTCACACCCCTTTTCTCCTATGTCAGACACACCTGGTCTTGCTACATATTGTCACACCCCTTTTCTCCTGTCAGACACACCTGGTCTTGCTACATATTGTCACACCCCCTTTTCTCCTGTCAGACACACCTGGTCCTGCTACATATTGTCACACCCCCTTTTCTCCTGTCAGACACACCTGGTCCTGCTACATATTGTCACACCCCTTTTCTCCTATGTCAGACACACCTGGTCCTGCTACATATTGTCACACCCCTTTTCTCCTGTCAGACACACCTGGTCCTGCTACATATTGTCACACCCCTTTTCTCCTATGTCAGACACACCTGGTCCTGCTACATATTGTCACACCCCTTTTCTCCTATGTCAGACACACCTGGTCCTGCTACATATTGTCACACCCCCCTTTTCTCCTGTCAGACACACCTGGTCCTGCTACATATTGTCACACCCCCTTTTCTCCTATGTCAGACACACCTGGTCCTGCTACATATTGTCACACCCCCTTTTCTCCTGTCAGACACACCTGGTCCTGCTACATATTGTCACACCCCCTTTTCTCCTATGTCAGACACACCTGGTCCTGCTACATATTGTCACACCCCCTTTTCTCCTATGTCAGACACACCTGGTCCTGCTACATATTGTCACACCCCCTTTTCTCCTGTCAGACACACCTGGTCCTGCTACATATTGTCACACCCCCTTTTCTCCTATGTCAGACACACCTGGTCCTGCTACATATTGTCACACCCCCTTTTCTCCTGTCAGACACACCTGGTCCTGCTACATATTGTCACACCCCCTTTTCTCCTGTCAGACACACCTGGTCCTGCTACATATTGTCACACCCCTTTTCTCCTATGTCAGACACACCTGGTCCTGCTACATATTGTCACACCCCCTTTTCTCCTGTCAGACACACCTGGTCCTGCTACATATTGTCACACCCCTTTTCTCCTATGTCAGACACACCTGGTCCTGCTACATATTGTCACACCCCCTTTTCTCCTGTCAGACACACCTGGTCCTGCTACATATTGTCACACCCCTTTTCTCCTATGTCAGACACACCTGGTCCTGCTACATATTGTCACACCCCTTTTCTCCTATGTCAGACACACCTGGTCCTGCTACATATTGTCACACCCCCTTTTCTCCTGTCAGACACACCTGGTCCTGCTACATATTGTCACACCCCTTTTCTCCTATGTCAGACACACCTGGTCCTGCTACATATTGTCACACCCCTTTTCTCCTATGTCAGACACACCTGGTCCTGCTACATATTGTCACACCCCTTTTCTCCTGTCAGACACACCTGGTCCTGCTACATATTGTCACACCCCTTTTCTCCTATGTCAGACACACCTGGTCCTGCTACATATTGTCACACCCCTTTTCTCCTGTCAGACACACCTGGTCCTGCTACATATTGTCACACCCCTTTTCTCCTATGTCAGACACACCTGGTCCTGCTACATATTGTCACACCCCTTTTCTCCTGTCAGACACACCTGGTCCTGCTACATATTGTCACACCCCTTTTCTCCTATGTCAGACACACCTGGTCCTGCTACATATTGTCACACCCCTTTTCTCCTGTCAGACACACCTGGTCCTGCTACATATTGTCACACCCCTTTTCTCCTGTCAGACACACCTGGTCCTGCTACATATTGTCACACCCCTTTTCTCCTATGTCAGACACACCTGGTCCTGCTACATATTGTCACACCCCTTTTCTCCTGTCAGACACACCTGGTCCTGCTACATATTGTCACACCCCTTTTCTCCTATGTCAGACACACCTGGTCCTGCTACATATTGTCACACCCCCTTTTCTCCTGTCAGACACACCTGGTCCTGCTACATATTGTCACACCCCCTTTTCTCCTGTCAGACACACCTGGTCCTGCTACATATTGTCACACCCCCTTTTCTCCTGTCAGACACACCTGGTCCTGCTACATATTGTCACACCCCCTTTTCTCCTGTCAGACACACCTGGTCCTGCTACATATTGTCACACCCCCTTTTCTCCTGTCAGACACACCTGGTCCTGCTACATATTGTCACACCCCCTTTTCTCCTGTCAGACACACCTGGTCCTGCTACATATTGTCACACCCCTTTTCTCCTATGTCAGACACACCTGGTCCTGCTACATATTGTCACACCCCCTTTTCTCCTGTCAGACACACCTGGTCCTGCTACATATTGTCACACCCCTTTTCTCCTATGTCAGACACACCTGGTCTTGCTACATATTGTCACACCCCCTTTTCTCCTGTCAGACACACCTGGTCCTGCTACATATTGTCACACCCCCTTTTCTCCTGTCAGACACACCTGGTCCTGCTACATATTGTCACACCCCTTTTCTCCTGTCAGACACACCTGGTCCTGCTACATATTGTCACACCCCTTTTCTCCTATGTCAGACACACCTGGTCTTGCTACATATTGTCACACCCCCTTTTCTCCTGTCAGACACACCTGGTCCTGCTACATATTGTCACACCCCCTTTTCTCCTGTCAGACACACCTGGTCCTGCTACATATTGTCACACCCCTTTTCTCCTGTCAGACACACCTGGTCCTGCTACATATTGTCACACCCCTTTTCTCCTATGTCAGACACACCTGGTCTTGCTACATATTGTCACACCCCTTTTCTCCTGTCAGACACACCTGGTCTTGCTACATATTGTCACACCCCCTTTTCTCCTGTCAGACACACCTGGTCCTGCTACATATTGTCACACCCCCTTTTCTCCTGTCAGACACACCTGGTCCTGCTACATATTGTCACACCCCTTTTCTCCTATGTCAGACACACCTGGTCCTGCTACATATTGTCACACCCCTTTTCTCCTGTCAGACACACCTGGTCCTGCTACATATTGTCACACCCCTTTTCTCCTATGTCAGACACACCTGGTCCTGCTACATATTGTCACACCCCTTTTCTCCTATGTCAGACACACCTGGTCCTGCTACATATTGTCACACCCCCCTTTTCTCCTGTCAGACACACCTGGTCCTGCTACATATTGTCACACCCCCTTTTCTCCTATGTCAGACACACCTGGTCCTGCTACATATTGTCACACCCCCTTTTCTCCTGTCAGACACACCTGGTCCTGCTACATATTGTCACACCCCCTTTTCTCCTATGTCAGACACACCTGGTCCTGCTACATATTGTCACACCCCCTTTTCTCCTATGTCAGACACACCTGGTCCTGCTACATATTGTCACACCCCCTTTTCTCCTGTCAGACACACCTGGTCCTGCTACATATTGTCACACCCCCTTTTCTCCTATGTCAGACACACCTGGTCCTGCTACATATTGTCACACCCCCTTTTCTCCTGTCAGACACACCTGGTCCTGCTACATATTGTCACACCCCCTTTTCTCCTGTCAGACACACCTGGTCCTGCTACATATTGTCACACCCCTTTTCTCCTATGTCAGACACACCTGGTCCTGCTACATATTGTCACACCCCCTTTTCTCCTGTCAGACACACCTGGTCCTGCTACATATTGTCACACCCCTTTTCTCCTATGTCAGACACACCTGGTCCTGCTACATATTGTCACACCCCCTTTTCTCCTGTCAGACACACCTGGTCCTGCTACATATTGTCACACCCCTTTTCTCCTATGTCAGACACACCTGGTCCTGCTACATATTGTCACACCCCTTTTCTCCTATGTCAGACACACCTGGTCCTGCTACATATTGTCACACCCCCTTTTCTCCTGTCAGACACACCTGGTCCTGCTACATATTGTCACACCCCTTTTCTCCTATGTCAGACACACCTGGTCCTGCTACATATTGTCACACCCCTTTTCTCCTATGTCAGACACACCTGGTCCTGCTACATATTGTCACACCCCTTTTCTCCTGTCAGACACACCTGGTCCTGCTACATATTGTCACACCCCTTTTCTCCTATGTCAGACACACCTGGTCCTGCTACATATTGTCACACCCCTTTTCTCCTGTCAGACACACCTGGTCCTGCTACATATTGTCACACCCCTTTTCTCCTATGTCAGACACACCTGGTCCTGCTACATATTGTCACACCCCTTTTCTCCTGTCAGACACACCTGGTCCTGCTACATATTGTCACACCCCTTTTCTCCTATGTCAGACACACCTGGTCCTGCTACATATTGTCACACCCCTTTTCTCCTGTCAGACACACCTGGTCCTGCTACATATTGTCACACCCCTTTTCTCCTGTCAGACACACCTGGTCCTGCTACATATTGTCACACCCCTTTTCTCCTATGTCAGACACACCTGGTCCTGCTACATATTGTCACACCCCTTTTCTCCTGTCAGACACACCTGGTCCTGCTACATATTGTCACACCCCTTTTCTCCTATGTCAGACACACCTGGTCCTGCTACATATTGTCACACCCCTTTTCTCCTGTCAGACACACCTGGTCCTGCTACATATTGTCACACCCCTTTTCTCCTATGTCAGACACACCTGGTCCTGCTACATATTGTCACACCCCCTTTTCTCCTATGTCAGACACACCTGGTCCTGCTACATATTGTCACACCCCCTTTTCTCCTGTCAGACACACCTGGTCCTGCTACATATTGTCACACCCCTTTTCTCCTGTCAGACACACCTGGTCCTGCTACATATTGTCACACCCCTTTTCTCCTATGTCAGACACACCTGGTCCTGCTACATATTATAACAGCTTGTGGCACTCTTGGCAGCGGCTAGCATCTTATTGGTTATGGCCAGTTTATGCAAAGGAGTGTCCCAGTTCAGTTTGAACTGCAAAAACGCAGTATGGTTCTCTGGACTCAGACTAAATCACTAGCGTGGGCTAGTGGTTAAGTGATACGGCTCACAACCAGAAGGTGCTGCCTTTGCATTCCGTTCTCCAGACTACGTACTGCTACTTGTAAACCCCTGTTCAGTACATGGAAGCGGGAGATAGTGAATGAACGAAAAAGATGACTGAATTACGTTAAACAAACAAACCTTGTTTAAGTGTCCTGCCAATAAAACCTCTGGACCATGGACCATTTCCTGCATCTGATTTAGCTCTGACCTTGATACTATACACACTGTCTGATTCAAGGTCAGTTATGGTTAAATTCAGTCCTGAGATGTTGTAATCTTTGGAGCTGTCAGATGTGGAGTCACCATTCTCATTTAACTTGGAAAGCTGCAGCTCATAGGACCAGTTCATCCAGGCACCTGATCCTATTAGGGCATGATAATATATATTCATATAATAGTTAAGGACTGCATGGTTGAGAACATGAGTGTGGGATAGATGCAGGATGGATACAATTAGGGTGAGATGGAATAGATGACTGAGATGACATATAATTGAGAGAATTAGGGTGAGATGGTTACGGTCATTGCATGACTGAGAAAATGAAGGTGAGATGGAATAGATGACAGATGATGCATAATTGAGAGAATTAGGGTGAGATGATTAAGGTCACTGCATGACTGAGAAAATGAAGGTGAGATGGAATAGGTGACCACATGTTTGTCAGAATAAGGGTGAGATGGATCAAGGGACTGCATGACTGAGAGTGTTGATGAAATGGATTAGGTGACTTCATGACTGAGAAAATCAAGGTGAGATGGAATAGGTGACCACATCTTTGTCAGAATAAGGGTGAGATGGATCAAGGGACTGCATGACTGAGTGTGGATAAAATGGATTAGGTGACTTCATGACTGAGAAAATCAAGGTGAGATGGAATAGGTGACCACATCTTTGTCAGAATAAGGGTGAGATGGATCAAGGGACTGCATGACTGAGAAAATGGTGGTGAGATGGATTAGGTGAGTCCAAGACAGACTATATGGGTGAAATGTATACCTTGATACTGTAGTAGAGGTGGTGGCATCCATTTGATGACTGCTTGGTTTCGAGTGAAGAGAGCTTCAACAGCATCTGGGGCACTGGAAGGTACTGCAAATGAAAATTGGGTTAGCTGTCATGTCACAAAGGTAGATGTGTGCTACAAAATATAGTCCCATAACATACAATGCTGTCCTAGATGGAGTGTTAGAGACTTCATTGTCCTTCCCTAACAGTAAGCCTGGTGCTCATTAACACCTGGGTTGACTGGAGTGGGTTGATAGACACGGCTGAGTCCAGTACCTTCCTCTCGAGAAGTAAGTGGCCTGCTATTAAAACACTTGGACATGCAGCACTGGTGGTTTAATCTTACCAACTTTAATTTTTTTCCCTTCCTTTTACTCTTCTTCTTTTATCGTCTCACTTTCTAACGAGAGTGACATTTTCCCTCATTTTATGGCAGGTCTCGATTACGCTGTCTATCCACCTTTTCCTTGGTCTACCTCTTGCCCTTATTCCTGATGTTCTCCTGTAGAAGGTTGCGTTCTCACAATGTGGTCTGGTTGCGTTCTCACAATGTGGTCTGGTTGCGTTCTCACAATGTGGTCTGGTTGCGTTCTCACAATGTGGTCTGGTTGCGTTCTCACAATGTGGTCTGGTTGCGTTCTCACAATGTGGTCTGGTTGCGTTCTCACAATGTGGTCTGGTTGCGTTCTCACAATGTGGTCTGGTTGCGTTCTCACAATGTGGTCTGGTTGCGTTCTCACAATGTGGTCTGGTTGCGTTCTCACAATGTGGTCTGGTTGCGTTCTCACAATGTGGTCTGGTTGCGTTCTCACAATGTGGTCTGGTTGCGTTCTCACAATGTGGTCTGGTTGCGTTCTCACAATGTGGTCTGGTTGCGTTCTCACAATGTGGTCTGGTTGCGTTCTCACAATGTGGTCTGGTTGCGTTCTCACAATGTGGCCAAACCAATTCATTCTCTGTTACTCTATGTATTGTAGGCAGGGAATTATTCCACCTTTCTCCCAAATACTCATATTTTATATTCTGTCTCCTCTAGTGTTGTTAGTGACCTTTCGTAAGCACCGCATTTCGCAGGTGGCTAACTTTCGTTCCTGGGCCTTATTTAACGCCTATATCTGACACTGGTAGCACAGGGTTGGGGTGAAGATACTATTTATCATCTGATTTTTTGCTTATAGAGAAATCTCGGAGTGTCTTAGAAGTGGAGACAGCTGGTAGGGAACAGCGTTTACCCTTTGCGCTCTCATCTTTATCAAGTCTGCCATCCTCAGAAAAACAGTTCCCATTACAAAAAAAAAAACATTATCTTATGCAGATCTCAGGACCCCTTACTGGGGGTGAGCTAGTATGACCACAGGACATTACTCTGTTAAACAAGTTGATTGAAGACAGCTGTGCCCAACGCTGGCGATCTCCTCATGCAAAACAAAGTGCCACAGAAACCACCTCTGTGAAAGTATATTAATGCTTTGACAGCGGCATCTTGCAGTGGTAGCTTCAAATTTTGATAAGACCACATGATAATGATAAATAAAAGTACAATGGTGTAGAAGGTATGCCAGATATTAATGACATGGACGGGAGACTGATGTCTGCAATGTGCCTAATGAAAGTAATATGACTAAAGAAAGTAATGTGACTAATGAAAGTAATGTGGCTAATGAAAGCAATATGACTAATTAAAGTAATGCGACCAATGAAAGTTATGTGACTAATGAAAGTACTATGACCAATGAAAGCAATGCGACTAGTGAAAGTAATGTGACTAGTGAAAGTAATGTGACTAATGAAAGTAATGTGAATAATGAGATATTGTGACTAATGAGTTATGTGACTGATTGCACTAATGATGATGATAGGGCTAATGACAATAGTGTGACTTATGCCCCTGATGTAAATAATGATAATGTGATTAATGACAATGCTGTGATTGATTTACAATTGTGTGATTAATCACAATGTTTTGTACTTAAGCTTTAGTGTTATTGCCAATTCTTCCTTACTTGGAGTTGGCTGGGCACTTGGGTGAAACACATTCATGCCTGCATACGGAGGTGTGAAAAATAGAAGTTCATTGTGCCGATAGTTCTGGAAGCGAGACTCATATTCCTCCACATACATTTTTTTGCTGTCTGTCCATATGAAAGTCTGGGATGGATGTAATCAAACCAAATAGTTCAAATGTAGATTACACAGACTGTTCTGACACGTACATAATTCACATAGACATAGAAAATATCCATAGAGTTGAAGAATCTCTACCATATTGCATTGCTCACTTTGCTATTCTTGTTTCAGATGCAAAGAAGGGATAAAGATGCTGAGCAGCGCATGAGCTGCAGTGGTCAGCGACCCATAGCTGACTGCTAGCGTCAGGGCCAGCGAACCACAGCTGCCACGACCCTTCTATACCTCCACGCTGTGATCCTGGATAACAGGCTGCAGCAGGGCAGACTGGCTAAGGAGAAGGGATCGAAGAGGGAATGCTGACCCAGTACTTAAAAAATGCTTGCTGAAGTCGGATGTGTTGGTCCGAAAGGTGCAAATATCGCAGTCAAGCTGTAAACTACGACACAACGCATTCCGTTCTCTGGACTACATTCTGCTACTTAAGCCCTTTCAGGGTTTGGTAGTGGGAGATTGAAAACGAACGAAGAAGATGATACAAAGAAGGCCCCCCCAAGGTTTCTTTCAACAGTTTTAGAACCCCGAATAAGTTGAAAGGTGGGCTTCTTTCAACGCAGCATTTAGAACCTTCAAATAAGTAGGAAGTAAGTATTCTTTATGTCCAGCTCCATGCTAAGAATTACGTAAGATGCCAGATGGTTAAATGAGGGACATTTTAAACAAATGTTTTCTTTCGCCTTATTTCTCTTTTCCCCAAGGCGTTGTGCTTTGCGCTGTTTTTATTTTGCGCCTGTCGACCCAGTGCATCGAACTTCGGCATGCATTTTATTTAGGGTCTGCTTTCTCCTGCAATTTCTAAGGGTTTGCTTCCCCGGGGTAATAGCCGGTGCTGTGATTGAGAAGCGAACCTAGTACCTTCGGATTGTGAGTCATGTCATTTAACCACTAGTCCACGTCGTCCCCCGAAACTAGGGAAATAAACTGAGAGACTTCATCAGAAACCCACACCTTCTGGTCATTGGTCCAATCTCAGGCCAGGTGGCCATATAGAGGAAATTAAAACTGTCCGATTTAGGGGTACAAAAAGTGTACTTCAGAGTTGATTGAGTAAACATTCTCCACTTTTGTATGCTGTCCGAAAAATACTGAGCTTAATGACTTAAGAGCAGCACTCTGCAAACTGTGCCAGCAGTCCGCACCAAAAAGGGTAGTGGTACAGTGGGTCCCATCACACTGCAACATCCAAGGCAACGAGGAGGCAGACAGACTGGCAAAAGAAGGTGCAAGACTACCACAAACAGATACTAGTATGACGTACGAAGAGTCAAAACGGCTTATCAAAGCCAGATACATGACCAAATGGGAAACCGAACATACTGGTTACACCAAAAACGATGCCTATTACCAGTTGAACCGAAGAGAGCAGGTCATTGTCTTCAGACTTCGCACTGGCCACAATAGACTGAGGTACCATCTATTCAACAAATTGAAGATAGGGTGTACCGACGAATGCCCGTGCGGTACTGGTAAAATGACCGCTGAACATCTGCTGCAGAACTGCCCGACATACGAGGATCAGAGAGAGCAGATGTGGCCATCACCAGTGGAACTGCAAGACAAGCTCTATGGCAGTGGCGACAGCCTCAGGATGACCGCCGCTTTTTTCGAAAAAATAATGGTTACTGTCTGACTGCGTACGAAGAAGAAGAAGAAGAAGTATGCTGTCCAGGTACTGATTACGTAAGATTTTCAGCCAGTCGTTATTACAGACAAAGTGACAGATGTGTAAGACAGACTAGACGGGGATTAACTCTGTCCAGCATTGTGATGAGCAGCAATGTGTAGGCAGGACATGTCAATCAAGATGGGAGTCTGAGAGCAGACTCCAATAATTCAGGAAGTGCCTAAAGGCAGGGTTTCTAAAGGAAGTGACCTTTGCTACTTAGGACAGATAGTTGTGTACTTAGCACTGATGTAGCACAGATTTCAATTTCACAGAGAGAGAGAGGAGCCACTGTAACATGACATTAAAAAAAACTTCATCAAGAGTAAAGACCACAGCATAATTAACTTCCAACAACAATATGTCAAACTGTATTTTAACCATTTCTGTACTTTAGTCCTCATTAGTAACAAGTTTTATTGCAGTTCCGAATATATTCTTGTTAAGAAGAATCAATACAAGTCTTCTGACATTCAGGTTCCCTCATGTTGCATTACTATGTATAGATCCTATCACTGTCTAAACAAGAAATAATAGAATTATCTAGGGAAGTATTTCATTCAACCTTTTACTTCTGTTCTCATTTTCTGTTATTTGGTAAATATATGCTCCAGTGCTTCTGTGATAGTTTTGTTAAATTATTTATGAGCAACCAACATCAGTCTGTTAACATTGTTAGGTTTGACACATCTCTCACTGTGAACCCTTTGCAATGTAGAACTTTCTAACTAACATACTTTGCTTACAGCAACATTTGTTAACCCTACCACACCTGAGGCCCTGAACCTAACTGTCCCCCATTCCTGGGCTCCAGAGCATTAAAGAGAAAAAACCAACATGATATAGAAAAATGTTAGTTACATGCAAACAAGTGGTTAGAATAAGATGTAACTTGGAGACATTGTAGAAAATAGGTTTACCTTTCATCTAGCGTCAATATTCCACCTTTGTGAGCCAATCCACCCAGAAAAAGGCAAAGAATCTGTCTCGAGACATAACATTTCGAAATCCGGGAGTAAACACAACAAAGAGCCCTCATTTGTCCAATAATCCTGATAGCTGGGCTTTATACATGAGTATTCCATATAGATCCTCAGTCCAAGAAAAGCCTTCATCTCATCACTCGAGCTCTCTCTGTCTGTTTCACTTGAACAGAGTCTGAATCAACCAAATTATTGATCACCTGTTGGACTGTCATAAGCCTAGACTTACTTTGCTTTCCTGTTGAAGTGCTTGGTTCATCAGCCGCTCGTTTCATTGTAAATTTTCAGAATTTGTTCACGTTAAACCCCACAAAATCAATTCAAACATGGGGGCAGCCATTTGCAATGACTAATCACGAGGATTGACCACAATTGGTTGGTTATTATTAGATTCTGACGCATTTTATTACGTACTACCTAAAGTACCGCAAAACCGGTCCAGCGGTATAGCGTCAGTTAAGGAAATTACCGGAAAAAGGGTACAGCGGTCTGGTAGGATTAAATATATTGGCTGTCAATTCTGAAAAGAGTGACGAATATGCTGAATAATGAGATCATTACCCTCGTTTCAATTCAGAGAATGTTTACTGTGTACCAAAAATGTGTTCAATAGTGGTTAATATCACAATCTTATTCTTCTTTGGTGTTCATCCTAAAAAGAGTGTTTGTGATGTGTTGTAGTTTACAGCGAGGCTGTGATATCTGTCTGTCGGCCCAACACATCCAATTTCAGCATGGCATTTTTGAGACAGGATTTGCCTTCCCTCACTGATCCCTAATGTCTCAGCTATCCTGCATGTTTGCAGTTTGTGTCCCGAGCCGCCACTTGAATGTGAAATAGGGTCTCTGTCAGTTATGGATCACTGACCCTGATGCAGGTAGCCAGCTGTGAGTCGCTGACTTCTGACAGCTCATTCCCCACTGCATCTTCGGCCCTATGACAATCTTATTCTTCTTCAAATAACGACATATGTTTCCTTCACAAACATAGCGGCCCGTTTCAGTGCTAGTCGGTGAATGCTGGCATCTCACAACAAAGATTCCAACACTTTTGCTTTACATGATGATGTTGCTATAATCATTAACAACCCTACTTAGACATAATTTACAATAAAGGTAATAGAGTGCAGTGGATTTGTTCTTTCAACCACAGTATGGGGAACCCATACAATATTGCCCAGTTATTATTAGGAAGAAACATCACGATTATGTGCATGTGCGGTGTGGAGTAGCATAGCACTTAGTGATACAGCTCACAATCCAAACTTACTTGTGATTAATGATACAGCAAAATCACATCCCAATGGGAAGAAAACTTTAAAAACGTCAGATGCACTGGACTATTAAGTATAAAACACAGTACAATTCACTCAGTGCAAAGCAAGCAAAGGCCACCGTCCATCGTAGACGATGATGGCAAAATTAATTTTGCTAGCGCTATTTTTAGTTAGGATTAACTGCGCTACTTTTTATCCTCACTCTCTCGTCTCGTGCCGCCCGACCCCAGTGGCAAGTCAAGGACAAGACAACTAGGGGGCAACTACGAGATGCAGGGGACTCCACATCAAGCACCCGTGAAAAATACGGCAGAGTCCGGAGTCGAACCCACACCACCTGATCACGAGGCCGACGGCTTAACCACTTCGCCACGGAATCCTCAATACGCCCTAAAGAAACAAGCCGAATGAGATGAAAAAACCCAGACAAATAAATGTGCATACCAACTGGAACTAACAGGCACAAGCAGGATAAAAAGCGGAAAATAATATATAAGAAAACCAACCGGCATTGACTATAATGAGTATGCACAACGTCCGAATGAATGTATAATTTCCAGACTAAAAAAACGTACCTGGTTGTAGAAAATCATGCTGGACACCTGACTGAACGCTGAGCTAACAATCTTCTCACGGAAAGGTCGCATGTTGGATCCATCTAAGAAAGCTGCCATCATAACTTTGGCTGTACTGTTGACAACATACAGTCTGACATTGTAGTAGTCAATGACGTGTGTATGTAGGTCGCTCATAGGGACAATCAGCTGTGGCAGTGGTAGAGGCATATGCAGAGATGAAACTGGATTGGTCCAAATATGCGATATAGCTCCAATAGCTATTCGGTAGAGTCCTCTTCCCACACCATTGACTATGTAATACACATATCTGTATCAGAGAAGTTAAAGAGAATTAACGATGACTTCAATAACTAGTCATCTTTTCAATATTTGTTAAAATTAAAAGGTTGTTGAACGTCTACTACTCTTTCGTGCGCACAAAAAATAGAGCGTTATGAGCTTTCCTCACATTACTAGCTTGCTGATGCTCGAGGATTGGGATGTTGTGCTATGCTTGGCTTAATTTTGTTGCTCATTACTACAGGGATCATGTTGATCCCCACCTCGTTAACCAAACTGAAACAGGTTTATTTCCAGGGAGAGCTGCATGGAAATGAGGTTGGTGTCTTGGATTTTCGTGACCCTGACTAATATTGTCTGATAAGTATGATTTTTCAGACGTTAGTCTCCTCTCCTCACCAGAAGAAAAAAACAAGTCAAGCTTAGATTGCAAAGAGAAAAAAATGTTTAATTTACTCAAATAAACTCACTCATGGGTAGACAACTTTTCATGACATTGCACGTCACATTAATCACACATACAAAATGTCTCCTGAGTGTGACGTAGACTTTCTAGTTTGAAATAAATCTCTAGAAACAATGACAAATAATATATATTTGATTTCCCAGGGCTCTGTGAAAGAAAAATGAATGGTGTCAGTTTTGAAGTTTCAAATGCTCTATCTCATAGGTACCCAAGGTCGCAATGAGTTTTCTGTGTGGTCATCGCCTGAAACAGCAAACTAAAAAAAAATGTTTATTTTAAAGCAATTTTAATTTTGATCAGTGTCTTAAAATTTGGATATTAAAATTTTTAAATATCGAATATGACCCATTCAAAAATGAGTAGTTTTATATTTTGTGTTTCCAGTGGATAAACTAAAGTGACCCATAGTCACACACATGAACATGCAGACCCAAGAGTGTTTACATGAGCATTTTTGGTGAAACCAAAAATACCGTCATCGCGTCCTGCACAGGGATTTCTTTACAAAAGCGAATTCCGTGAAATATAATAAATCATATGTTTCGGCCACCAATCAGATGAGTCGATTGAGTAATCCTGAAATGTGTCATAAGTTAAATTATATTATACAGAAACAATTTTTTTTAATGTTTTTTCTTTTACCCTCTTAAAAAACTTATCGAGGTAGTGGGTAACTGCTTCTATAAAATGGGGTTGTGACTCGAAAAAAGTTGAGAACCTGTGCTCTATCTGAATTTTTCTCTTGTGTTATGTAGGGGAGTGTCTGACCTTTGGGTGGTGAGTTTGGTTTACAAGCCCAACGTAAAAAAAAAAGGTACAGTTAGTTCCATAGCCGACACTGCCATCGGGGGCGAAGTGTTAGAGCATTTATTGTACTAAGTCACAGCTTTGTGAGATAGGGGGTGGTCAGTTCCCTTCCTCACTGTCTTTTTCCTTCCCTAGCTGTCAGGCAGGCACCCATTTACAACTGGATAGACTGGAGCTGCCAGTAGCAGGCATCGAGTCTCGTACCTTTGCCATGAAAAGTGAGTGTTCTACCACTAAACTAATTAGCTGCTCAACGTAACAGATTCAAATCATGTCGCTCTCTGTGACCAGGCATGCCGCTGGTTTTTTTCAAGGATAAACTGCTTCCTCTTCAACCCAGTTATAAATAGGTACCCACTGAAGTCTGGGAAAATTTAGAAACAGCTGTGGGGAGCTTCATGATTGGTACTCTGTCGTCGGCACTATCAGAAACAGCTGTGGGGAGCTTCATGATTGGTACTCTGTCGTCGGCACTATCAGAAACAGCTGTGGGGAGCTTCATGATTGGTACTCTGTCGGCACTATCAGAAACAGCTGTGGGGAGCTACATGATTGGTACTCTGTCGTCGGCACTATCAGAAACAGCTGTGGGGAGCTACATGATTGGTGCTCTGTTGTCGGCACTATCAGAAACAGCTGTGGGGAGCTACATGATTGGTGCTCTGTCGTTGGCACTATCAGAAACAGCTGTGAGGAGCTTCATGATTGGTGCTCTGTCGTCGGCACTATCAGAAACAGCTGTGGGGAGCTTCATGATTGGTACTCTGTCGGCACTATCAGAAACAGCTGTGGGGAGCTACATGATTGGTACTCTGTCGGCACTATCAGAAACAGCTGTGGGGAGCTACATGATTGGTGCTCTGTCGTCGGCACTGGACTGAGCACACATGGGGGGGGGTGGCCAGATTCAATGAAGTCGGTTTTATTGTATTACAATGTACATACCCATTAATGGGGTCGACTTTGATGTCACTTGCTGGTCTGTTTAATCCATTAACGACAACCACACAGCGGTCTCTGTCCAGAGGGCAGCTGTATATCTGGGTAGAAAACAAAAAATAAGAAAAAGTGTGCATTAAACTATTATATACATAACACATTAATCAATGTCTGGGCATGCCTCTCAATTAGACCCTACCCTCTGGTTAGTCAGTCCTAAGATTGGTTGTAAGGTTATCTAAGCATGTCTTTCCATTTGACCCTATCCTCTGGTTGATCAGTCCTAAGATTGGTTGTAATGTTGTCTAAGCATGTCTTTCCATTTGACACTATCCTCTGCAGCTCGCTTCATTTCAGCACAGGTTTATAATGTTTCTGTATACCCCCTTTTTCATTCCCCATATATCTTACCCTCTAGTATCTTCTGTCGCATATTGTGTTCCAGTCAGCTTCATGTTTGTCTTTGTGAGGATATTGTCATTGTTTCTTCTTCTTTCTGTCCAATTCACCCCTTCCTTTCTATGGTAGCACCACATTTAAAACATTCCAAGATTTCCAAATCTTTCTTTGCTGGAGTCCATGTTTCAACCCCACATGGTGCAAGTATGCACTTCAGTTAATCTCTACACATTTTTGTTATTTTGTATTTATTCTCATTTAATTTTTTTTCATATTCATCTGCAAGTTCATCATAATAGATGCAAATACTAGAGCAAAGTAGACCTGCAGCCTGTTAGGCACCATCTATGCTGCTCTAAACAAACCACCTAACCATGGCTGGTATTATGTCATGTTACACAGTTAGTCACCTCTTACGACATGCTCTCTGTGAGGCAGTGGTGCTATTCTTGTCCTTGTCATACACAAAGACCCCGGGAGATCGCTGGGGTTAATTGTTCTAATTGTAAACAAGCATGTTGTAGCATATTTACCCTATCCATACTGGCAATATACACCCTGTCTGATAGCCAGTCAAGAGAAATTGCTCCTGGTTCAAAGATGCTGGGATAGTGGTCAGTTCTAGTGGAGTTGTCTGCCAGGGAGATAAGCGTAACACTTCCAGACGAGTCTGTGGCCAGGATTAGCTGTCTCCGAATGTGTAAACTGATTCCTAACAGAAAAAATTATTTACAGTAAGAAATATAGAATGGAAGTAAGGGTGGGTTCCAGTATATTTTACCTGACCCTGATTAACATGTCTGATCAGTATATTTTACCTGACCCTGACTAACATGTCTGATCAGTATATTTTACCTGATCAAACGTTAGTCTCCTCTCCCCCTTTATTAGCTAATAATTTATAATACATAAAAAAAACGTTATGAAAACAAAGAACAAAACATGACAATAGAAAACTACCGATGTGCTCAATGAAAGCTATTCCAACAACAACAAAAACCAAGTAAGGTAGGGGAGCTTGAGATAGAGCTCAATAAAACAAAACATGCAAATCACAATTAGTCATAAGCCATTACAAATCACAACATAAATAATACACTAAAACGATTATATTCAAATAAATAATCAAAACAAAGACACAAAAAGAGAGGCAAATACATATTACATAATATATGAAATTCCCCCCCCCCCCCCCCCCCCCAATTTTTTAGTATAAAATCAAACAATAAACAAACAAAACAACAACAATAAACACTGTATTTTCCAAATAACATAAAATGAGTAAAGATGCAGTGAATTGGTCTAACAATGTTTCTCAACATGCAAATAATTCTCCTGTGGTTCCAAGGGTCCTTTACTGGGAAGGATTGAACAGGACACCTGTACCTCAATGTATGTAGAAAAAAGATGATCAACAATAGTTGTTGTGTTGGAGTCTAACAAACTCATCATGTAAATGAGATACCACAAAAACCAGAGCTGTAAGTTCACAAAATACTTAGACTCAGGTTTTGTGTAAGGAACTATTTACAATGGTGTCACCTTTTGCTTCATGACACTGAAAAGTATACAATTACATAGCAGTATACAATTACAGAGAAGAATACAATCACAGAGAAGTATACAATTACAGAGACGTATTCTGCCGAAGACAGATGTGTCGGACCGAAAAGTGCAAATATAGCAGTCAATCTGTAAACTAGCGATACAACACATTCCGTTCTCTGGACTACATCCTGCTACTCGCAAAGCCCTGTTCTGGGCTTTGTAGCAGGAGACTGAGAATGAACGCAGAAGAAGAAGAAGAAGAAGACAAAGAAGAATACAATTACAGAGAAATATACAATTTTTTTATATTTTTAAAATACAATTGTTTGCAAGGAAAGGAACAACACCTGTCATGTCAATTAAAACTGTACACAAATATGTTGACTGACAGTGATTGACATTTCTTCTTCAAGTAAAGCAAAGAACCACCATTACATGTGGTCCCTTTACATGAATCCTGCATCCCATATTACCAGTTGAACAGAAGAGAGCAGGTCGTTGTCTTCAGACTTCGCACTGGCCACAATAGACTGAGGTACCATCTATTCAACAAATTGAAGATAGGTGGTACCGACGAATGCCCGTGTGGTACCGGGAAAATGACCACTGAGCATCTGCTGCAGAACCGCCCGACATACGAGGATCAGAGAGAGCAGATGTGGCCATCACCAGTGGAACCACAAGACAAGCTCTATGGCAGTGTCGACAGCCTCGGGATGACCGCCGCTTTTTTAGAAAAAATAATGGTTACTGTCTGGCTGCGTACGAAGAAGAAGAAGAATAGATAATGCATTCTTTCTACTAATTTATATTATGCTGATTACGATTAAAACAAAAAAATCATCATTATTAAGAATGATATGGTCTGGTACTGGAAAAATGGAAAGGGGGAGGGGTGAGAGAGAGAGAGATAGACATCATGAATTAGGGGAGAGGGGGGGGAGAGAGGAGAGACTAATGTCTGGTCAGGCAAAATGACATACTCGAGAACTGGTCTCACTCTTCCAGTGTACAGTTTCTTTAGTATACTTTCGTCTGCTCCCCAGCTTGTGCCAGCTAGTTTCCTCATGATTGCCATTCTTTCTCTGGCTCTCATTCGGTTTCTCTCGATCTGACTTTTCCATGTCATGCGCCGATCAAATGTGACTCCCAGATAGTTTGGGTTGTCGTTTGGCTGCAGGAATTTGCCATTTAGGCTTAATTTGGAGTTTTGTGGTTTGATTGAAAGCGAGAATATTGTGCATGTGGTTTTCTCCTCGTTTATTTTGACCAGCCATGAGTTCGCCCACTCTTCCAGCAATGTTAGGGCCTGCTGCATCCGATTTCTTGCTATGGTGAGATTCTTTTCAGAGGTCCACATAGCCAGATCGTCTGCAAACATTGAGCTATGGACTCTTCTTGGTATATTCTCTGTAATGTCGTTTATATACACCAGGAAGAGTGTGGGTGACAGTACTCCCCCTTGGGGTACTCCCTGCTCGAGTGTCACCTTTTTGCTCATCTGCCCTTGTACTTGGACTCTGGCCGTTCTTTGTTTGAGGTAGTGGTTGATCCACTTGTACATTCTCCCACAAACTTCACTTCTCCTTAGCTTGACTCTGTCCGTCTTTCCAGACTTTGTCAAATGCCTCATTATCTATTCGATTCCCTGAGAGTCTATGGTGACCAGAAAATCAATAAATAAAAATTGATTTAAACAAATTATAATAAAATTCTGCTGAAACATTTCACCCATTTTTTTTAAAAGACATTAATTTTGCTGTCAGCCCTCTGAGGGTGTCACCCGGTAATGTCACTGAGGACTTGGAAATCTGGCCTATATCTGTGCAGCAAATAATTGTGTCGGAGTGGCAGATCTCTGGCTTATAAGGACAGATATGCCAGGTTTGATCGCCGTTATTGATGCCGTTCAGTCAATGCAGATAAAATCGGTACATGATTTATTGTTAAAGGAGAAAAGACAGCAAGGAAGTGATTTGTCATTAAATCTTATCAAAAGAGGAAGCCTGGTACAATAAAGTCTCTAACACTTCATCGTTGACGGCATGGGGGGGGTTTAATCATTCATGGGGTTCAAATGTTACTGCAAAAAATGTCCTACTGTATGGCATAGAAGCATGACATGTAACTGGGTGCATTTGACCCAGACAGCTGGCCTTTACCAGCACATCGTCGACCTTTACTTTGTGTTAGATGTTTGAAGGTTATGACACCCTATACAATGAAGAAGAAGAAAATGGAACAAAATAAAACAGCATATAGTGGACACTGCCATCAAGGAAGACGTGTACTAGACTGTTGTATAAGGTCTTGGGTTTTTGTGTGGTGAGGTGTGTAACGTGTTCCATACTTTCACAGAGTTGTATTCCCTAACAATAAGCTAGGTACCCATTAACAGCTGGGTAGACTGGAATGTTTCGCTGTTGAACAGCCAACCTGGTATATTTCCCGTGAGAATAGAGTGCTATAACCAAGCTCAACTGCTACAAATTGGCAGTTTACCTGTGCAAATTGACAGGTACAAAAATGTCACTGATGAACACAGTAGGGCATTAAACTGACAGGTCCTAATTTCGTGCTTTGGTCGACCAAGAGAAACCATGGTGTGTAACAAATAAGGTGAAATAGACTTGACACTTATCGAAAAGACACTATTTTTTTTCCCTAAAAAAAACTAGCCATAATATTTGCTTAACAGCATTTTTTTTTTCCTCCTGTTTCTTTTCGGGCAGGAGGTTTCATCTGACATTTGTCTGCCTGAGACAGGTATGTTAGAGCTGAGGTGGTAACCTGGTCAGACTTAGGGATCATCCACAAAATTCCTGAATTTTTCACACTTTCCTCCTCCAGGTTTGTCTCTATCCACTTTTGCCCATCCCCATCGATGCCCAGTCCAGATGGTATTGATGAAACTCGTAAACTTAGACTCAGTTTAGTTCTCAGCAATGTCATCGTTGTCCCTAGATAGTTAATGCACTTTTAAGATTGTTTGTTTCAGATAACAGGAGCATAGAACTTAAATAATCTTCATATTGGAGATTGGAAAGGTTTGCAGGCGAAACAACATTCGAGGATTGGTTTTTAGTTTAGCTGGATAATAAGAAATTGTCAAAGATAAGAACGTTTGTTACAGTTGATTTTTGTTTTTGAGTAAAAGTTGCCACATTTTTTGTTTTGTTTGCTTAAGATTAGATTCTAGGAAATATTTTTTAGTCAGAGTGATGAATGCTTGTAATGCATTGCCACAGGAAATAGTGGAGGCAGGGTGAATTAATGCATTCAGGAATAGATTGGATACATAGTTTTTAGATCAAGTGAAGTAAAAAAACTGGTTGTATACAGACTCTGCAGAGTCTTCTATACCCAGTACAAAGACGTTAAGTTAAGTCAACGTTTTGCCTTTCTGGACTCTACTGGTGAAGACATGTTCCTTTCAATCCCAGACCGTTGGGTTATATCAGGATGCTTTGGTCAGTGTATGGATGCGTGTGTGTGTCTGTTTTTAGTGTGGACGTATTGACCAGTGGATGTGTGTGTGCATGATGTATCTGTTTGTAATGTGTTCCAATGTGGCAGCTTTGCAGCACAGTAATTTTTGTGAATCCTTAATGTAGGTGGAGAAGTGGTCAGATGTCCGCAATATGTCCAGTAAAGCTGGGCACGTTCTTTCACCCCAACCTCTCGTACATACCCTTCCCGCTTCTGTTTCCTGTGGCCAGTCTTATGTGGATAGTCACTTAGCATCGACAATGTGGGAGCAAAGGCTAACCTCACGGTCATGTGAAACCTACTAAACAAAACTCCACTTTACATCCACACCTTGCTCCTGTAAACAGGCTGTATTACAGCAGCCTGGCAGTAGAGGTGGGAATAGCCACTTTGATCTGCGTAGTGGTGAGCCTGCTGAGAAGTCTAGCACTGCACTACAGGGAGGAGGACCCAGGTTCACCTTCTTTAATTCACCCTAGTATGTAAGACGATCCATGAAAGCAAACCAGCTACTGGGGAAAATTCGTCAAGAGCAACAAACTCAGTACGGATAGATTTGAAGAAAAAAAAGATGAAAAGCTTAAAAGCGGGCATTTTTACCTCCTTTCCACAAGATGGCGGAAGCTAATGATTGGCTTATTGTCAGGTAAAACACATCAGAGAACAAACACGTTCGCTGAGTGGGTACCATGGTGCAAAGAATAGGCCCACTACAGTTTCGTAAGAATGTCGTAAAATATGACTAAAGAGAATTGTGTATGGGACTAGCAACCTCATTGACTCTTGTGGTTTCTTGGAGAACTGTAACACTATGTTCCTTTGATTCCTTTAGAAAATCTGTGATTAAATTTAAGGACATCAAGCCTTTAAGTAGCAGGGCGATCTCTTCTTACAGGTTTTATCCTTGTTATTTACACGCTTCAATACACCCAGATGTAAATGGGAACTTAGCTTACAGTAAGGGAAGAGAACTGAGCATTCCATCTCATTAAAAAGCTGAAGTTCAATACCCTGCCGAAGACGGATGTGTCGAACTGAAAGTAGCAAATATTGCAAACAAGCTGTAAACTAGTGACACAATGCATTACGTTCTCCGGACTACATTCTGCTACTTGCAAAGCACTGCTCAGGGCTTAGTAATGGAAGATTGAGAACGAACACAAAAGAAATGAAAGAAGGAAGTTAAATAAAACTAAATCTATAACACTTCATCCCTGACAGCCATGGAGCTATGTTTATCTTTTTACCTGAAAGATGAGATAGACTTTGCTTAAGTTCAACTCAGTTACTAACTCCACATCTAAGGCTGGCTGCAATTGATCTCCAAAAGAACACCGTCTCTTTCCTTGATGGTACAGCAAGCCTGGGTTTTCCAAGTTTATCTCTTGATGTGATTTACCTACTTATGCCGTTCAGTCAATGCAGATAAAATCGGTACATGATTTATTGTTAAAGGAGAAAAGACAGCAAGGAAGTGATTTGTCATTAAATCTTATCAAAAGAGGAAGCCTGGTACAATAAAGTCTCTAACACTTCATCGTTGACGGCATGGAGGGGTTTAATCATTCATGGGGTTCAAATGTTACTGCAAAAAATGTCCTACTGTATGGCATAGAAGCATGACATGTAACTGGGTGCATTTGACCCAGACAGCTGGAACGGTTAACATCTACATTTCTTTCCAGTTCAGCGTTATGTATTTTAAGCAAAGTATTGCTTATAGTTCCAACGATATCAAAGACAAGCATTTTGTTGCACTCAAATAACACATACAACAAACAACAGAAAAGTATGTTTCTTCTTCTTCGATCAACTGATGTTATGATTTTAGCCCAGTGTGTTTCACAAATCAGACTGCGTTTCTCTGATCACAAACAACTGCTGCCTTGCAGATAGGCTGGGGACAGCCAAAGGCTAAGGAGGGCATCCCTACAGAAACGCCTGTTGAAATCGGATGCATGGACCCACAAGCCTAACAAAACAGTGCAACGTAAATCGCAGTATGATGACAGTACAACCGATCAGAAAAACGTATGGCGCTCATCCTGCGGAGTCCCGCCAGGCAGCGAGAGTGCCGGGCCTCACGCCTCGAAGGGGCCCACCCTTGACTACTGGTGGTCACCCACCCATTTGTTGTGGAGTCAAGGCACATAGCTATGGGGCAATTTCCATTGACCAAAAACTCAAGACCCTCAAAATACTACAGTGGAATGCGGAGGGAGTCATTAACAAAAAACTTTCCCTAACACATCACCTGCATGAAGGTGAAATTGACGTGGCATGTATCCAGGAAACGCACCTCAACAATAATCATAAATTCTCAATCAGAGGATACCAGACCTTCCGTCTCGATAGAGAAGGTCACAAAGGAGGGGTCCTGATACTGACCAGAAACTGCATACCGAGTAGCGCGGTACCTGTCAGTCACACCGGACAAGCAGAAATTGTAGGAGTTGACATAATGGCTCAAGAGACGAAGCTCCGCATTTTCAATCTGTACGGACCACCAAATAAAGACCTATCGCTCTCGAGTATGGAAGTCAGAGACTCCAACTGCATAGTAGTTGGAGATTTCAACAGCCACTCGGAGAGATGGGGATACTCTGACACAGACATCAGAGGTGACGAAGTGGAAGATAGATACAAATCTCTCCCTAATCAATAGGCCGGAGGATAGCCCTAGTTTCTATTCTAGAACATGACGTACCACCTCGACTCCAGATTTGGCCTTCTCCACACAGGACATACACCATAAAATAGACCGCCACGTGCTAAACCAACTGGCAGGTAGCGACCACAGGCCGATCAGGCTAGACATTGATATGGAAGTAGGCCCACAGGAAACAAAACCGCTCCCACGTTGGAATTACAAACGAGCCGACTGGGACAGATTTGCAATCCTGACAGATGGGCTGTGTGAAACCATCAGCACACGAAACAACAAAATGAAGCCCATGGTGGAAAGCCTAAGCAAGGCAATAATGCAAGCCGCCACTGAAACCATCCCAAGAGGAGCTAGGAAAAACTATAAGCCCTATTGGAATGATGAGTTGCAGAAAGTGGAAGATGCAGTAACAAATGCTAGGAACATGGCAGAGCGAGAACAATCTATGGAGGCAAACATCGCCCTCAAAGCCGCCACGGCGAAATACAAATACACTCTCAAGCAAACAGCAAGAGAGAGCTGGAAAAACAAAACGGAACAATTAATGCAATTAAGAATACATTGGATGCGCATAGCTTTTGAAGCAAGGAAATATAAATGAAACTGGTTGTATACAGACTGCAGAGTTTTCTAAACCAGTATAAAGATGTTATGTTTAAGTTTCAGGTCTTTGCCAGTCCCCCCCGTTCCCCCCCCCCCCCCCCAAAGCTTTTCGGGCATGGTCAGACTGCCTCGATTTGATCTGTATAAGTGGGGCAGTTCTGCAGGAAATGTTCTGGTGTTTGCTTGGGTGCTCCATAATCGCACAGGGCGGTGTCTCTAATACTCATTCTATGGTGGTAGGCCTTGAGTCTGCAATGTCCCGTTCTGAGTACAAAGATATTTATCTGCCCATCTCTACCAAATTTGTCTATACTGTAATTTTCTAGTTTGTATTCTTTGTGCTGGTCTCTCCTTTTCATCCTCATGTATGGTTTTATGTCTTTGCTTCTTTATAGTTTTGTGGATGGTGTGCCGCTCCTTCCGGCCTTTTGCAAGCTTATCTGCTTCCCGTTTCCAAGGATCTCATAGTGGGCTGAAAACATCTGTAGAAATCCCATAGTGGGCCGGAAACATCTGTAGAAATCCCATAGTGGGCTGGAAACATCTGTAGAAATTCCATAGTGGGCTGGAAACATCTGTAGAAATCTCATAGTGGGCCGGAAACATCTGTAGAAATATCATAGTGGGCCGGAAATATCTGTAGAAATCCCATAGTGGGCCAGAAACATCTGTAGGAATCCCATAGTGGGCCGGAAACATCTGTAGGAATCCCATAGTGGGCCGGAAACATCTGTAGGAATCCCATAGTGGGCTGGCAACATCTGTAGGAATCCGATAGTATGCCGGAAACATCTGTAGGAATCCCATAGTGGGCCGGAAACATCTGTAGGAATCCCATAGTGGGCCGGAAACATCTGTAGGAATAGATGTTTTTGGAACAGCAACCCAATGTTGTATTTTACAGAAAAGTAAATGAAGTTAAAGACAGCTCGGAATAGAACTATGGACTTCCAGGTGACGAAAGAGATTTGATGGACAGCTGGTGAACAACAGGAGAAGCTGTTTTCTTACCTTTGATGATGACGTTTTTATTAGGATGGGCGTGGACGGTTTTGGAGAATTGAGGTCCGTACTGGACCACCTCTAGTATGGTTCTCCTGACGATTTTGTTAGCTGTACCTAGGATAAGGTAGGGAGTTTCGTGTGCTGATACTGTGGACAGATTCACATGAAATCGTAACACTGTGTTAAGAGAAACACAAGGTTGAATTTGTAACATTGTAATAAATGAAAGAAAGTGTTCAATTTGTAACATTGTAATAAATGAAAAAGGTGTACAATTATAACATTGCACCAAACAAAATTGTTCTGGTGTTATATTTTCTTGTCTGTACCTCATATAGTGGAGATGGTGTGTATGGAAAACCTGGGACAGCGGCAGACCATGCTCGTAAACGTCCCGATGACGATGACCAGTCATCTGATCTGGACACAGCTGTCAGCAAAGCCAGACAGGAACCCAATTTACTTTTTGTTTTAAATTACTTTTTGATTTAATTTTCCGAAGTTGTAATTTATATTGTTTTTCTTCAAATAAATTGTAAACACTTTATTATATTGTTACAGAGAGAGTCTTGTTCATGCAAGAGTAAAAAACATAAATATTTATACGCAGAAAGATTGTCCTATAAGGCCATTTTATGTTCTCTTTCAGGATCTTTGGTCATGCTATATCTGCAAGCCAGTTGCCATGATGTAGCCTGTAGTCTTCACTAGGTCGGAGTGGCTTCGCCACTGATTTTATCGCTGCTCCGCAAGGTCTGGCATCTCATTTCCCTATAGAGTAGGCATTCCTGTAGAATGTGTTCAGGATTCTGGTACCCTATTCCACATAGGCATTCATTTGTGTGTGAGATCTTTAGTCGGTATAGATCTTCTAGTATGCAGTGTCCAGTTCTCAGGCAAAACAAGATAGTTTGTTGATTTCTTTTGAGTTGGTGAATTGGGTCTGGTCTACTGCTTATGTTTCTGTCTTCTTTTCGTGTATATACTGATTTTTGATGATGTTCTTGATCTCTCTGTATGGTACTCGATGATTCAACTGTGCCTTTTTACTGCATACTTTTGCTAGAGCGTCGGCTCTCACGTTTCCTGTGATTCCGCAGTGGGAGGGTAGTCATTGGAGCGCTATTGTTGAGGATCTCTGGAGTTTTAATATATGTTATGATAACAGTGGGTTCGTTGTTTGTTTTCTATATTGCATCGGGTCACCACTAACCGTGTGGTTTAATCCCTCTAGGATTGAAGGCTCTCATACTCATTGATTTGTACAATTGCAATTAACATATACCAAAAGCCAACTGAGTATCGAGTAGCCTTCCGTGATTGTAGAAATAACACCCATATATCGCACACAGGTACAAAGGCTAACATGAGGGTCGTGTGTAACATATTGGCCTACATCAGGGTCACGTGGAACATAATGGCGAAGATCAGTATCATGCGCAATATATGGGTCAAGATGCTACCTGACGTTCACGTGAAACTGAAATCATGCCGCGTTTTTTTTCAACCTGGCCAACGAGATTGGGGATCGACTGTGATCTCCGTACTGGTGAGCCTACTATGAAACCTTGGTACAGCGAAGTGGACCCAGATTCACATACGTTTGTACACCTCAGGATGTAAGAAGAGCTACTGCAACCAGCCACCAGAAAAAAATCCGTAAAAAGTGAAGAACTTAGTAACGTGTGGATTCGACAACAAACACAAACACTGCTTACGTCATACACACAAAAAAGAGCAATAACTCGCTTTCCTGGTGAGCGGGAGATCAGTTGTAAGTAGGAGCTTTATGTCCGATGTGAATCCTACCATGGTGGACATTGTCCTTTGTTTTCAGTTAGCGTGTTGGCCGCAGGAAGGAAGGGCGAGAAGTAACTCTAAACTGGTCTGTATGAAACTATGCAGTGGGAGTAGGAAGGAAGGACGAGAAGAGACTCAAAACTGGTCTATAGGAAATGAGGTAGTGGCGGGAATGAAGGGAGGACGAGAAGAGACTCTAAACTGGTCTGTGGGAACGATGTTATCATAAGCCAAACAGAATGCGACGTAATAGGAGATTTAACCGTCCATAAAACGGGCAACCTCAGGTGTCATAAAGTCCAGGTGTCCACCTCGTCACTTCCGGCCACAAGAAAGACAAATGTAGTCCACAATGGGCTCACAGACAGTCAAGTTCTAGAACGTGGACCATGAATAGTTTCAGATCGACCATTCACACTATTCAACAGGGACAATGGGTTTTTCATGCCTCAAAGAAAGACATGTTTGGTCACGGAGAATATCTGACCAACAAGTTACACAATACGAGAAAGACAACGTCCGTTTTATGGCTCACACGTAGTTCGTCTCGTCCTCTAAAAGCAAGGACTCCTAATGTAAAAGTTTCGCTGCTCACAAGAAAGAATAGGGCCGCTCTAATGGGCACACAGACAGCTACGCTCCAAAATGTAGGCCATAAAAAGTGTCATCTCAACGAGAGACACTAAATTAGAATGACAACAGGTGTTTATAGCATGCAGACGGACGTCGTCCACAAATACGAGATGCACAGGTTTCGGGATCTCCAGCCCCACAAAAAACAAGAACAGTTTGTACAGGTCTCACTGCCAATCAAACCACTCCAACTACGTCAACAGGGAATCCAAAGACGTAACAGATGGCTCAAGACACATGGACCTGAAGTCATTCTAAAGACAGCCATTTCATACCAAGAATATCAAGCATCAAGAAATTTGAAGTGACTCCAAAGACAGACATCCCATACCAAGAATGTCAAGCAGCAAGAAATTTGAAGTGACTCCAAAGACAGACATCCCATACCAAGAATATCAAGCAGCAAGAAACTTGAAGTGACTCCAAAGACAGACATCCTGTACCAAGAATCTCATAACGCAGGAACCCGTAGGAGCCACTCTAAAGACAGGCAGTCCGTACCAATAGGTACAGGTCTTGTCAGGACTAGCCCATAGCGCAGTTAAAAGAAAAACCACAAAGCACTAGCAAATAACACGGTCACAACAGAAGAAAAAGGTGTTCCCGTCCTAATTGAACTAAGAGGCTGTACCACGGTTGGACGAGGCAGAACTGGCATAAAGCAGGCCAAATGTTGCATATAGAAAGAAAACAGCCACTTCCGACCAAAGGGGACAATTCCCCCGTACTTGTAATTCCGGGCACAATTTTACTCTTTTACTACTTGTTCCCACCTGTCGATCGTTACCTCACTACCGGTAGTAAAGGTAAAGGGGATTTAGTAGTCTTTCTATATGGTGTACCTGCATTATTCTTATACGTCGCTTCCTTATTTGACAACATCCGTACTCATGGTTCAGAAGTCGAACAGGTGAGGGCAAAAACAAAGGTGAAAGACGAGACGGCTAGCTGAGAATGAAAGACAACTGAAATAACTGTTGTTAAAAGATAACGGAAATAAAGAAGGATGAACAAGAAACAGACAGACACGAACCAGAAGGACGTTTGTGTTGTGCTTGATAATAAAGTTATGGTTTAGAACTAGTATCATGGAAAATACAAGTTTCTGGGGAGCAACTTTTATTGTTGTGAGAAAATTCAATAAAAATAATTGTGTCTGTCCACGGCGCCCAGTGCCAGGATGTTTTCCGCCCTAGGTAAGACCGTAATATGTGCACCGATAATGAATGCATTTAGTAAATAGAACATTTATTATTCGCTATATGTCGTTTTAAAGAGAACTAGATGATGAATCAAAGAGGAGACTATGAGCAAGGTCAAGGTGATGAGACAAAGAGAGGGTTATGAAGAAGGATAAGATGAGACAAAGAGAGGGTTATGAAGAAGGATAAGATGAGACAAAGAGAGGGTTATGAAGAAGGATAAGATGAGACAAAGAGAGGGTTATGAAGAAGGATAAGATGAGACAAAGAGAGGGTTATGAAGAAGGATAAGATGAGACAAAGAGAGGGTTATGAAGAAGGATAAGATGATGAGACAAAGAGAAGTATAAAACAGAGTACAATGATGAGACAAAGAGATACACATGAACAACAATATAATGACACAAATATAATTTCACAAAGAACAGTAAGTCAAAGAATAGCATACAAAGTACACGAAGAGGAGTCTAAAAAGAACAACAGAGATGACTACAAAGAAGAACAAGATAATCAAACAAAGACACAAAACATTTGACTTACAGTTGCCAGGATTAGGTGTGGCGATAGTTCTACTGGTCTTTGGTCCTTCACCTTGGGCGTTCCAGGCAGATAGAGATATGACGTATTGTTGTGAGGACTGCAGCTGACGTAGAAGCCATGACGTGGCATTGCATGGCACCTCTGTGTAGTGACACAGTTAGAGTTATTGAACAATGTGTTGGTAAACAGGACAGTAATGACTCAAACAAAATGTAAGACAGTGGTCACAGATGTTTATGTTCGTCTATCACATGTGATGAAGACCATCTGTTCAGTCGTGTGGACAGTCTTTCCTTTCTTTGTCCGCTGAAATGGGTGACTTCCGCTTCTTTCTTTAAATGAGAAAGAAACTGTGCCATTTGTCAGCCTTAATCTCTCGTTTCGAGTTACCTTTGACCAGTGACAAGAAAATTAACCAGACAATTGAAGATAGCTCAGGATGCAGATTTTTACTCAGGGTTTACTCCCGAAGCCTTTCTCGTAAACAGCTATCCCGGAAGGCAGTGAGGCTGTGACATCTAATCGTTTGGGAATGTAGCATGAACAGGACCACAAATATTATTTCAGTAACTTGAGTCTGCCGAAGACGGATGTGTCGGACCGAAAGGTGCAAATACTGCAGTCAAACTGTAAACTAGCGACACAATGCATTTCGTTCTCAGGACTACATCCTGCTACTTGCAAAGCAAGGAAGTGATAGTCAAACTGTATAAAGCATTAGTTAGACCTAGATTGGAGAACTGTGTACAGGTGTGGAGGCCTTATTATAGAGGGGATATAAACATAATGGAAAGAATACAAAAAAAGAGCAAGAAAGCTGATAGTGGGATTACAGTTATGAGGAAAGTCTCAGAAAAACCGGCATACAGTGTCTAGAAAATATAAAAATTCGAGGTGACTTAATACAGGTTTAAAGATGATCAGAGGAACGGATAAATTAGATTACAAGAAGATTTTTTCAAAATACAACCGCCCATATGAACAAGAGCGCATAGCTACAAATTAACTAAAGAAAGGTCATGATTAGTTATTAGGAGAGCATGGGACCAAGAGAGATTGAGGAAAAGATGGACAGGACATTAAAGAGGTTCTGCGGGTGACGGTGACATAGGCGGGACAGATAGCCGAAGAACGAGAGCCCTATAGATCGGCAAAGTTCTGCTACATGATGATGATGAACCATCACTTACCAATTGTTGTCAGGTTGAGTTGTGGATGATTGACAGCTTGCACGTAAATGCGGTAACTGAGTACTTTGCCATTGGTAAAAGGGGGCGGTGTCCAGGTGAGAGATATGACTCGTGGAGATGGTGTGGTCAGTGACGTGATCTGAGGGGCAGTCGACGGCGCTGAAACAGAAACGCTAGACATTTGGACACACATTTGAGACAACTGTTCTGTTGACATCACTATATTTAATTATCGTTAAATCGTTGAAGAATAAAGCCACACGAGAATCTGGGAACTTTTGAAAATAAAAACGCAACACAAAATATAGATGTTTAACTTCAGGTAAATCAATTCTATTGTATTGCTCTGAAACAACGAAAATAAAAAATACGAATAAAAGTATCAAAGCAAGGCAAAGCAAAGGTAAAGGCCGCCGTCCATCGTAGACGATGATGGCATCATTTATTTGCTAGCGCTATTTTTAGTAAGGATTAACTTTTTATCCTCACTCTCTCGTCTCACGCTGCCCAACCCCAGTGGCAAGTCAAGAACAAGACGACTAGGGGGCGACTACGAGATGCAATGGACTCCGCATCAAGCACCCGTGAAAAAGACGGCGGAGTCCGGAGTCGAACCCACACCACCTGATCACGAGGTCGACGGCTTACCCACTTCGCCACGGAATCCCTAAAAAGGTATAGTGTTCCATTAATGGGTGTTGTGAGAGGCGACTCGCATCTGGTCAGGCAAAACATACTTGCCAAGGCCCCCACCTCGACTTCCTTGTAGTTCTCGTTGGAAACGAGCTGTTTTTTAATGACAGCCTAGCTAACGAGGTGGGAGATCGACATAATTCCCGTAGTAGTGAGCGACACG
Source organism: Ariolimax columbianus (assembly GCA_036924085.1). Taxonomy (NCBI): domain Eukaryota; kingdom Metazoa; phylum Mollusca; class Gastropoda; order Stylommatophora; family Arionidae; genus Ariolimax; species Ariolimax columbianus. Next base: position 36,480,835 of record JAVGWX010000023.1, on the reverse strand, counting down.
CCGATGAAGTCAAGAAAAGCAAGGTCATCTGGAGGACCTCGGTCCACCTTCATCAGCGCGTTCTGGATGTGAGGAAAGCTACTGGAACCCGTCACAACGCTCTTTACATGGCGTGTAAAAGAGTAGACTTACACACTGTAGGTATTCAACAATAACATAAATAGGTGTCAGCGAAGAATAAACAGAATGAAATGGTATGATAAGATCGATAATGTGAGACTGTTTGACAGAACTGGAAATGCTTTAATTGGATTGGTATCCTAAAAGGTGATTAAAGAGGATTTTGCATGGAATTAGCATTCCGTTCTCCCGACTACATCCTGCTACTTGCAAAGCACTGTTCAGGGTTTGGTAGCGGGAGATTGAGAACGAACGAGGAAGAAGAACATGTATTCATGAAAAGGAATAGGTATTTTTAGATCAAGTGATGGGGATCAAGATGCCGAGCAGCGCATGAGCTGCAGTGGTCAGCGACCCATAGCTGACTGCTAGCGTCAGGGCCAGCGAACCATAGCTGCCAAGACCCTTCTACACCTCCACGCGGTAATCCTGGATAACAGGCTGCATCAGGGCGAACTGGCTAAGGAGAAGGGATCGAAGAGGGAATGCTAACCCGGTACTCAAAAAATGCTTGCTGAAGTCGGATGTGTTGGACCGAAAGGTGCAAACATCGCAGCCAAGCTGTAAACTATGACACAACGCATTCAGTTCTCTGGACTACATTCTGCTACTTACCCTTTCAGGGTTTGGTAGTGGGAGATTGAAAACAAACGAAGAAGAAGAAGATCAAGTGATGTTTAACGGATGTTCCACTGGAACCTGGTTATGGAAGTCGGATGGTCTGTCAGTGATTTGCTAAATCATGTTTTTAGTGTATGTATAGTTTTACTGAAAATGATGATGATATGTCGTCTTTTCGCTCCAAAATGAGCGCAGAACAACCACTACAGCCAGACCTTTACAAGAAGCCTGTATCCGAGCACTCGCTGGTGGTTTTTCTTCACATGAGGTTGCTAGCCCCATACACATCCATCTATAATCGACTTTTTATGTATACTTGGAACGTTACACCCCCTAATCTGTTCATCCCTGGTTCCATTCGCGTGTGAAAATATTGAGTCATAAATGCCGTCATAGTGGTGAGTGGAATAGGACATAAGATCTCGAACCCTAATACAACGGCCTCATTGCGTGCGTCTCACATAACTGTGGCAGTCCAACCTTGATGTGAAGACCTATTTCTTCTATCAGGATAAGTGATGAGTGACAGGCGAGTATCCGACACCCTAAATATATGATCCAGGTATATGAATTCTTCCGAGCAGATCCCGGGACCTGACACAGGCATGTCACAAGTCTACTAAAGAGAACTTGGGGCAAGCAACATTGCCGTGCAAAACAATGTTTACAGAAACAACCATTGCAAAAGTACGTTACGTGCTTTGGCGCAGATTTCCTACAGTAGGTCAACTGTAGTGGTGGCCCTATACTTTGGTTCCAGTGAAATAAGGACAAGAATAAGAAGATGACACACTCAAACAGGCTGATGATAGCCAAAGGCTAGGGAGAACGTCCAATATCTCTTTAACTTAACTTAACGTCTTTATACTGGTTTAGAAGATTCTGCAGTCTGTATTAAACCAGTTTCTTTTACATTCACGTGACCTAAAAATACCTAAATGCGTTCAATATATTCTTGAATGCATTAATTGACCCTGCATCCGCTATTTCCTGTGGTAATATATTACAAGTATTCACCACTCTCTGACTAAAACAATATTTCCTGTATCTAAGCTGGACCTTTCTTTAATTAATTTTTAGCTGTGCCCCCCCCCCCCCCCCCCCCCCCCCCCCCCCCCCCCCCACATGTTTACAAATAACCAAATAACAATAAATTATTCAAATAAAATATAACATCTGCCAAAATCGGATGTAAGATGCTGAAAGGCGCAGTCATCTTAGTAAAATTGTAAAAAAGCAGCGGAATGTTACTCCTAGTAAACCAAATAAACTGCTGGGAAAATTGAAATAATAAACTGAAATTGAATAAAAAACATGTGTTTTTCATTTGTATAACAGCCGAGGGTATGGAATACAGGAAACAGGTAACAGTTGCTGCTCTTCTACCTACCTCCGTGTGCCAAAGTCGTAATCTGAACAGTTTCCGGAGATTCTAGGATGTGTTCCGGCAATGATGACAACAAGGCAAGCACTTTAAACTGTAATGTAAGAGAAGATTGTAGAAAGTTGCAGTTGTTAGAGAGAAGTCTTGCAACGGTAAAGGTGGTAACACAGCTGACACGAGGCCACAGCGTGTTCATGACGTGGGGTGTAGTTCCTTTCCTCTGGACAATACATCAGGTACCCATTTACAGATAAGTAAACGGGATCAAGATGCTGAGCAGCGCAAGAGCTGCAGTGGTCAGCGACCCATAGCCGACTGCTAGCGTCAGGGCCAGCGAACCATAGCTGCCAAGACCCTTCTACACCTCCACGCGGATATCCTGGATGACAGGCTGCATCAGGGCAGACTGGCTAAGGAGAAGGGATCGAAGAGGGAATGTTAACCCGGTACTCAAAAAATGCTTGCTGAAGTCGGATGTGTTGGACCGAAAGGTGCAAATATCGCAGTCAAGCTGTAAACTACGACACAACGCATTCCGTTCTCTGGACTACATTCTGCGACTTAAGCCCTTTCGGTGTTTGGTAGCGGGAGATTGAGAACGAACGAAGAAGATAAGTAAACTGGTGCGTGCCGGTTAAAGAGAACTTAACTCAGTACCTTTCCGTGAAAAGTGAATGCGCTACCAATACGCTAATCAGACAGGTATTATTAGTTTACAGGTGGCGTCAGGTGAGCAGCCCGAGAGTATTCATCTGGATGTTCACCTGGAAAGTAATCAATGCCATCGCGCCATTGTAGTTTAGTGACAGAGACTTGCTGTGAAGGTCTCAGCTGACTTCAAAGAAAAACGTAAGCCAAGCATCTTTTTACCTGAATATTTTGTTTTTCACAAACATAGAAACGCTGAAGCGAATGAAACAGTAATGGGAAAGATTTACACTACCAGCATAGCAGAAGTGGATAAGGTTTGGCAACCGTTTCAAAGTTCTGTTCTGTCTGTTGCAGACAGATTTCTATACTAGCATTTTATACTGGAATCATTTCCATATGGTCTATGCAAGCATCCGTCCAATGTGTTCCATCTTCGGTGAGGTAGGATCATTTGAGTACATTCTGAGTTCGGTGAGGTAGGATCATTTGAGTACCTTCTAAGTTCCATGAGATATGTTGACGTGTTCTTTGTGCATAACAACATGCCATGGGCATGTGGCCAGGTTAAAGGTAAGAGAATACCAGGCCATGGGTAAGGGCCAGGCCATGGGTAACAGGCCAGTCCATGGGTAAGAGACCAGACAATGAGTAAGAGACCAGTCCATGGGTAAGAGACCAGGCCATGGGTAAGAGACCAGGCCATGGGTAAGAGACCAGACAATGGGTAAGAGACCAGGCCATGGGTAAGAGGCCAGGCCATGGGTAAAAGACCAGGCCATAAGGGGATGAGACCAGTCCATGAGTAAAAGACCAGACAATGGGTAAGAGACCAGGGCATGGGTAAAAGACCAGACAATGGGTAAGAGGCCATGGCATGGGTAAGAGACTAGGGCATGGGTAAGTGGAGGCTAATGCGGAAGACTGCTAAAACAGGCTTCCACCCAGTCTCAGAAACACTTGCTGGGTCGACTGTTGTTGTTGCTTAGATGTTTGCCTCACTAGTTTCTACTGGCGGAGGCGCGCCATTTTCCACCCCAGACCGTAGTCCATTGGGCGATATCAGGACGCATAAACCAGTGCTTGGGTGTATGTATGCGTCTGTATGTACCTATACTAGGTTTGTGCGCCCTCAGAAGCTAGCCCAACCAAAGTGCAATAGAAGGGCCTCACCACGAGAGCGTGTGAAAGTTGTGCAGGAGTGTGACTGTAGGAAGAGTCAAATGAAACAGAGTGAGTAGAGAAGAGAGAGAAGGGAAGAGTGGCCCCCAGGGTGAGATCCAGCCTTCGATCTGGGTCGACTGCGACGCGCTTATAACAGGAGTTGAACCCCATACATTTGCCATGAAATGAAAGTGCAGAAAATTGGAAAGAACACAATACATAATTACAATCAGAACAGACAGAGCAAAAACATGGCTAACCTTGTATGTGACGTAAGGGTGAAGGTCAGTCAGGTCTATTCTGCCATCCATCCAGAAGTAGGTGTTGGCATGGAGATGCCATCCGCTATCCATGTCCACCATCCGCTTGTGGACCTTGTAGGTCACGTTTTCCAGGATGTGCGTGCCCCATTCCAAGGTCAAGGACGAGTAGCTGAGGGTCGATATCAGCAAGGTTGGCTTATGTAAAACACCCAGCTCGTCTGATCGTGTGTGGGGAGAAATGGAAATTTAGGTAAGTGTTAGTTACTTACTCACGGTAATAATGGTACAGGTAATTGCAACATCGGCATGAGCTTTAACAACAATATGTTTCGTTGTTGAACTGTAGGCAGATGATGTACAGTAATAACAGCTTCAATACTAACAGGAACATCTGTATGCGATGGTGTTATGTTAGTGGTAGCAGTAATAGAAGTGCTAGTCTTACTTGTAATTGTAATAGTAGCAGTAGTAGTAGTAGTAGTAGTAGTAGTAGTAGTAGTAGTATAGCAGTAGTAGTTCTGATAGTCGTGGTAGTAGAGATAGTAGTAATTCTAGCATTAGAGGTAGTAGTAGCAGCAGTAGTAGTAGTAGTAACAGTAGTAGTAGTAGTAGTAACAGTAGCAATAGTAGTAGTAGTAGTAGTAGTAGTAGTAGTAGTAGTAGTAACATCAATCTATGCAGAAATAGTAATAGTGGTAGGAGCAGTATTAGTAGTATAGCAGACGTTGTCGCCATATTTGAAGTGTTGGAGACTTCATATTGCTGGGTCTCAGCTTCATGTACCAATTTACTGCTAAAATGTTGAGATCGTGGATTGAACTCGATTCCTCTGCCGTGAGAGACAGAATACAGAAGTCATGAAAAGTCTCATCAAAATAAAGCATATGATTTACCTTTAACGTTGTTGGAGTACTCGTCAAGCGCAAAGATGCATCCTTGGATACAATTTTTTATCTGAAATATTTTTTTAAAAAAGGACTCACAATAAGACTACCAAAATTAAATAATGTATCCGGTACAGAATAAGAAATCAGAAAGATAACAGATATGGCCAAAATGGTATTCAACAACATGCGACACATACTGACATCCAAACAGATAAATCATAATTTCTTCTTCTTCTTCTTCGTTCGTTCTCAATCTCCCGCTACCAAACCCTGAAAGGGCTTAAGTAGCAGAATGTAGTCCAGAAAACGGAATGCGCTGTGTCGTAGTTTACAGCTTAACGGCGATATTTGCACTTTTCGGTCCAACACATCCGACTTCAGCAAGCATTTTTGAGTACCGGGTTAGCATTCCCTCTTCGATTCCTTCTCCGTAGCCAGTCTGCCCTGCTGCAGCCTGTTATCCAGGATCATCGCGTGGAGGTGTAGAAGGGTCTTGGCAGCTTTGGTTCGCTGGCCCTGACGCTAGCAGTAAGCTATGGGTCGCTGACCGCTGCAGCTCATGCGCTGTTCGGCATCTTGATCCCAAATCATAATTTGAAAATGAGAGTTGTCATGTGGTATGTATACTCGTCACTACTTTATGGCGCAGAAACATGGAGACTGAATAACAAGTTGGAAAAGAGTTTTGGAGCCTTCGAAAATGTGGGTATATGGAAGATTGGGTTGCATTTCTTGGAAAGAAAAGAAAACAAATGTGGAGGTATTGAAAATGTTTGGGGTGAAAACAGAATTAATTACCAAAATCAGGGCTAGACAGTTACGTTATTTTGGTCATATAACAAGACATACCTTCTTGTTGGAGACTATACTAGATGTTAGGGTGGAAGGCAGGGGTTCAAGAGACAGATAATAAGTGGGTAGATAAAATCAGAAGATGGACTGTGAAAAGCGTGTCAGATTGCACCGTTACGGCAAGAGATACGAATACATGGGGCATCCACTGCAGCCGACCGTCGATGGCACTTGAACTGAGATGAACTGAATAAGTAGAAGTTTTACTTACATACTTTGTCGATTCCCTTGTTCCAATGGGTGCGGTGAGAGAGACATATACAATAATAATAACAGTTGCTCATCGCAAGCGAAGATGGTGACAGCATCATACTATTGCTGCGAAATGTGTTCTCTGATGGCTGTAAAAACCAATCCTGGAACGGCATACCCTGCAACATCCATGCACACACGAGGGGAGGCGGCTGTGGAAACGTCGTGCGTGCTACTTTTGCGGGCGTCGTGAGTGCTACTTTTGCAGGCAGCACACTTTCCCTGAGCCTCCGTGATGGCTATACTATCAGCGAACTGAGCACCATGTGTGATACTAGCACGCCTGGCGGTACGGTTTTGTACAAGCCGCCATGGAGGGGACATAAATATTGAAGCTTTTCAGATACATTTTTAAGGAGTCTCTGTAGCATTTCATCTGTCTGTCCATCCCAAGGATCACCTGTATAATGTGAGCTTACTTAATAACAGCTGTTTGATGATGTGCTCATATGGTATAGGAACGTGTCCAGTCCACCTTAGCTGGGCTATTTTCAGAAGTGTATGGTCCAAATACAATACTGAGAGACAAATGCAATACTGCGAACATCCAACGAAACTAACTGCTTAAAAAAACCAAATGGAGGAAAAACATTGCTCATCGTCATCATCAAGTGCCATCAAGAAAGACTCATGCATGATTTTGTTAGAGATATTCGATGGCGAACAAGGTAAAAGCTGTATGATTTCGCCTGGCGTAAGAATACGAAAGGTCAAGAGGGCGACTCGTGAATTTAAGTGGGAAGTACACATCAAAAGGTGGGCTGGACGCAGTAGTAGTATCTCAGATTATACCACCAAGGAAAGAGACGCTAAAGGTTAGATGAGATTAAGTTACAACCAACCTAGGCGTGATTTTCAAATGGCGGAACCTTGTCTCAGATGACTAGTAAACAAATAAGCAATAAGATTGAAAATAAAAAAATAAACGAATTAAACAATGTAGAAATTAAATTATCCTGTAGCGGTAGTGCAAATCAAAAGTACAATAACATAAATACATAGGCTCAGATACTAGGGTCATATACATGAATGAAATATACTTTTCGACCAAAAGATCTTCATCAGGAACAAAATTAGGAACAAATACTGATAAATGTCAAAGCTTTAAAAAACTATATTCAAACTAAAAACCAAAAGGAGGGTAGTGATACAGTGGATACCATAGCACTGTGGTATACCAAGACAAACGAGAGAACAGACAAGTTAGCAAGAAAGGGAGCAAGACGACAACAAAAAACAACAAACAAACACCTTTAAAGAAAAGAAGACACTATCCGAGTCATAAAGAAAGTCAACAAGCAGAACAAAAACAAGTGCTGTTTTCATAGATACCATTTCAGTATTAACAACAACATCTCCCTTTCCACCCAGGGAAACGACCCGGATGTCAATGACATCTATCTCCACCCAGGGATACGACACTAATGACAATATCATCTCACTTTCCCCCCAGGGATACGACCCGGATGACAATGACATCTATCTCCACCCAGGGATACGACACTAATGACAATATCATCTCACTTTCCCCCTAGGGATACGACCCGGATGACGATATTTCCCTTTCTTCCCAGGGATACCACACTAGTGACAAGGACATTTCACTTTTCAACAACAGAAAGCTGCGAGGAAAAAAACCAGGATAATAATTATTACACCAAAGAAAAAATGTAAACAAGTGCAGCCCAATTACATGCACGAGTTAAGTCAGATTTCAGGCGTCTTGTTGATTAGAGACAGCTGGAAACGGAAACAATTAACGGTGTGGACCGGGCATGTTTGTGTCCACATGTCTGAGATCCTAATACCGTTACCAAGATACTTTAAGATACAGCAGCAGGCTTAGCAAACCGTGTGAAGATGAAAAGAGACGCGGCACCCCCTTCTAAATAAAAATAAAAAATTGACATCAAAGAAAACTATAATTCAAGCCATACCAATCATGCCAGGACGCAGACACATCCGTATGCAACCCACTTCATGTGCGATAGAAAAGAGTAAAGTGGAAATGTAACATAGGGTGCTCGTTTTTCTTCATTGTCAGGTTGGTCACTCCGGAGACATGTTGAAGTCTTCTGATCATGTCAGTCCACTGCCCTCTGTTCCCAGCAGATCTCTTCAGCTCAGAATAAGTCTGCACCCCTATGTTCTTGCACGTTTGTGAGATATCATTGTTTCTTGCACGTTTCTGAGATATCATTGTTTCTTGGACGTCGTTCGTTCGTTCTCAATCTCCCACTACCAAATCCTGAAAGGGCTTAAGTAGCAGAATGTAGTCCAGAAAACGGAATGCTTTGTGTTGTAGTTTACAGCTTGGCTGCGGTATTTACACCTTTCGGTCCAACACATCCGACTTCAGCAAGCATTTTTTTTAGTACCGGGTTAGCATTCCCTCTTTGATTCCTTCTCCTTAGCCAGTCTGCTCTGTTGGAGCCTGTTATCCAGGATCACCACGTGGAGGTGTAGAAGGGTCTTGGCAGCTCTGGTTCGCCGGCCCTAACGCTAGCAGTCAGCTTTGGGTCACTGACCACTGCAGCTCATTTGCTGCTCAGCATCTTGATCCCTAATCTCAATCAATAGTACCCTTAGGCGACCAGGGCCCGTCGTGTCGAATGACCATGTTCATGACCACGTTTGACGACTACCGTCCCAGGCGGCCTGCAGCTCTGTTGGGGAAGTGGCGATCTGTTTTAGCCAGGTGTTGCGAGAGTGGCCCCGACGACGTATCCAGGATGATCCACCTTGTTTGGATACTCGTCATTAGTTGTCTATGTGACACTATTGATTGTTCGACTAAACTTAACATAAAATCAATATTGAAATCCCAAAAGTCATGTAAAATTATTAACAGCAGCATAAAACCTCTGAGATAGAAGGATCTCCAACCTATGGCATTTCATTTCACAACCCGTCATTTTATTTACACAGGGTAAAAATAGAGACGAGTGTGGAATAGCCTTCCGAGATCAAAAGACAGCTGTAGTAACAATACCCTATATATGGAGAACAACGTTTGTGCCAAGTATGGACAAAGGCTGGTGGGTTGTCCATACAAATATACGCAAAATTAAAGAATAAAGGCTTTTTTTTTTTTTTTTTTTTTTTGTTTGTAGAAGTGTCCTGTCAGCTCTGGTTCGCTTGAATTGACGCTATCAGAAAACTTTGGGTCGCAGACCGCTGCAGCTCATGCACTGCTTAGCATCTTGATTCCTGTCTTACGCATACTTTCTCATCTAATTGGTGTTTCACTTCTATTATCATCCTTGTTCTCTGTAGGAAACAATTGCATTGTCTTTAATGATGTGGTGTTTACAAAAATGAATGGTATAGTACGGATACCGCGCTGGAACTGGCGAAATCTATCATTCTTGTTAGTTTCAGCACAGTGTCTGAACAATCCCTATTCATGTTTGTATACATCATCATCAGGGGCCATGCCGGTTAACGTTTGTGATCATGAACTTCCATCCATTTCTATCACGTGCGTCGTTTACCAACTCTGTTGTTGATTGTCGCCCATGCCATTCTCTCGGGCTGTCCAAAATCTCGCCTCTCTGCCGTCCTCTGTCTCTCTTTCCTGCTATCTTTCCTGTTGTCACAACGTGCTCTAAGCCACCTCTTCTCATAACATGTCCCGAACAGGATGACTGTCTTGTTCTGATCCTTGCAATAAGTTGTCTTTTTGTATGTGCCTCCTCGAGTACTGTATCGTTAGTTTTCTTTATAGTCCATGGGATCAGCAGAATTCTTCTGTAAAACCACATCTCCGTTGCTTCCAAATAGTCCATGGTTCACTGCCATACGTCCAGTGCTGGTTCCAAGTATTTCCACACATTCAAGGACTCTCTTTCTCAGTTCCAGCGACTTTGTTTGTATACGCATTATTTTAATCCACAGTACTGCCGCAGCCTCGCCTTATTTTAATTATTAAGAACGTTTCTCAGACTTTTATTGTTTACAATTGAACCCATGGTGATGGTACTCCTGTTGCTGGCCACACATAACACGTACGCGGGCCGTGTGTTTGATATTTATAAGATATACGTAGATAACTTGTGGAACAAATAAGCTTACCTCGTCATTGCTGGGGCTATGATGTCCAGTGATGTTTACATTCTGAAATGAGATAATGTAATGTATATTTAAGATGTTCTAAACTTAACCAAGACATACATTAAAGCGGACATCTAAACATCGCTCCATGGGTAATCAAAGTCACCCCCACATTAACTTGTAGTAGATTGATGGAGCGTGTAGACTAGTCGGCAGTGAGCTGGTTTGCTAAGACTGGGATTACAGCGCGTTATGGTTCGAAATCAGGTACGGACAGAACAAAATCCATGTTTGGTTCGTTCCTGTCGACCCAAATGTAAATAGATACCTGACGTATGAGTTGGGGAAGGTATAAACAGCATGGAAGGGAATTAACCACACCACCTCACATAGGCTGCGGCTTAGTCTTTAAAGAGTTATCTACATCACCGACGCAATTATTGCCACGGGACCCACCTTTACCGTTACCAAGATTGACGCACGAAGCCACCCAGACACCAAACAAAGAGTAAGTATTACGTCTGGAACCAGCAGAGCATTTCACTGAAAACCAAGATAAGGATTTACATAGCCTGTGTCATCCCCATCCAGCTGTACGGTCCCAATCTTGGACACAGCGCGACCAGAAGCGCATTTAAACCTTCGACGTGCGCATCCAAATGCGCATTATTGCGATCTACTGGTATGACTGGGTATGGCTTGGCTTGGCTTTGTTCGTTCTCAATCTCCCACTACCAAACCCTGAAAGGGCTTAAGTAGCAGAATGTAGTCCAGAGAACGGAATGCGTTGTGTCGTAGTTTACAGCTTGACTGCGATATTTGCACCTTTCGGTCCAACACGTTCGACTTCAGCAAGCATTTTTTGAGTACCGGGTTAGCATTCCCTCTTCGATCCCTTCTCCTTAGCCAGTCTGCCCTGCTGCAGCCTGTTATCCAGGATCACCGCGTGGAGGTGTATAAGGGTCTTGGCAGCTTTGGTTCGCTGGTCCTGACGCTAGCAGTCAGCTATGGGTCGCTGGCCACTGCAGCTCATGCGCTGCTCAGCATGTTGATCCCTTATACATGCTTAACAAAGAGAGAAAGAGTGCAGGACTGGCACTGAATATTTCCAAGACCAGGGTCACATGAAACTGTTTCGCTGGGGAAAACTTGAAAAACATAGAGGAATCCTGCTATGGTGGATGTCTCCTAAACATGCAGAATAATTTAGAACCAGGCCTAATAAGATGTCGCTGCGCGGGTGGGCTGTCTTCTCGTTCGTCAAGACAGTTCTGGAAGGTTACTGGGATCTGACCCTACGAACGTCTCTCTTCAACTCCACAGTGCTGCCTGCAATGTGTCGTGTTGCTGAAACATGACCACTTACCAAAACAATGAAGAAGAAGATGACCCAGGCATCTCTCTCTCTCTCTCTCTCTCTCTCTCTCTCTCTCTCTCTCTCCCCATTATGGTATAAACACATTACTATTGAAACAGCCACTATAAATGACTTTTGTAAAGAGGACACCAGTAAATGTTGCCTATGCTTCTTTTCTTTCTGGCGTTCATCCTAAAAATGAGATGGTGTCGTGGTTTCTATCGACGCTACGATATTTGCGCCTTTCTGTTTAACTCATCCGGTTTCAACATGACATTTTTTTGACCGGGTTCGTATTTCTTTTTCGATCCATGTTCTCCCCATCCCTTTTCTCCATATCCCTATTCTCCCTATCCCTATTCTCCCTATTCTCTCCATCCCTATTCTCCCCATCCCTATTCTCCCTATCCCTATTCTCCCTATCCCTATTCTCCCCATCCCTATTCTCTCCATCCCTATTCTCTCCATCCCTATTCTTCCCATCCCTATTCTCCATATTCTCCCCATCCCTATTCCCCCCATCCCTATTCTCCCTATTCTCTCCATCCCTATTCTCCCTATTCTCTCTATCCCTATTCTCTCCATTCCTATTCTCCCCATCCCTATTCTCTCCATTCCTATTCTCCCCATCCCTATTCTCCCCATCCCTATTCTCCCCATCCCTATTCTCTCCATTCCTATTCTCCCCATTCCTATTCTCCCCATCCCTATTCTCTCCATTCCTATTCTCCCCATTCCTATTCTCCCCATCCCTATTCTCTCCATTCCTATTCTTCCCATCCCTATTCTCCCCATCCCTATTCTCCCCATCCCTATTCTCTCCATTCCTATTCTCTCCATTCCTATTCTCTCCATTCCTATTCTCCCCATCCCTTTTCTCTCCATCCCTATTCTCTCCATATCTATTATCTCCATTCCTATTCTCTTAAACCAGATTACAGTAGTACATCCTGTTTCCTTGGCCGTTACTTGTAGGCGGAATAGGGGCTTGGTCAGTTAGAGTTCGCTGACCTTGACGCAAGCAGCCATCTATCGACCACTAGTTACTTCCAGATCATTCACAGCTGGATTTTCTTGCCCTGTTCCTATGCTTGACTTGCCTAGAAAAAGCGTATCAAAATCACGAATCCGCAAATGTCAAACAAGGCCAAGGAACATGTCCATTTGACTGTGAAAAAAACAAAGGTCTACTAATCGTTGAGCCAATTTGTCTGTATTATTGATTGAGTCCTATTTGAAGTAACGATTTGCCAAGCGTAGACAGACCTAAGTACTAGCCGTATATAATTGATACTATTTAGATGCTCTATGTAACCTCTAACCCGCATGCCCTTCACGGGTCCTCGCTACTTGCATTCTAAATTCCAACAAATACCATACAAAAGTACTCACAAAAAGAAGATAGCCAGAGACACAATGAGCGGAAATTCAGTAAAGGTCAGAAGAGACACACAATAATGGCAAATGTAATGTGCTCTCATTAAGTGTCATCAAGGATAATCTCAACCAACCAAAGTGATGTACATCACGTGACATAAATCACGAATCAGACATCGTGCTGGTTGTCTGTTACAGTGAAGTATTCGAAATGACCTTCGACCTTTTCCGATGACCTATTTCGCCTATGATGATAGCCACACTTTGAATAAACCCTATTTTAGCTAGACAGCTTTCAATGTAAGATATAATACAATTGAGGATTGGAATTTGCGGAACAATAGCAAATTAAATATACATTCAAAATGTCCTGATACCATTATGTAGACTGCAGATCTTCATAAACAAATGTGTTTGCCACATTGTACGTCTTTGGTTACCTAGATGTATACAAATGGCAAGAATGCTTCCAGAGCTACATATAGAATGGACATAATCTCTACAACAGGGATTCAGGGCAAAAGGAAGACCAAGAATAAGACTAATTGATGGAGTTAATACAAACACTGCGGGGGTTGAAATGAATTGTACGTCCACGTTGGTAGCACACGAAAAGACGATTTGCCATTGAGTGTGATATGAAGTATAGCAACATTAGTGGACAGATGAGATGATATGAGAAGAGAAGAAATGATATGAGATGAGAAGAGATGAGATGAGAAGAGATGATATGAGATGATTTGAGATGAGAAGAGATATGATATGAGAAGAGAAGAGATGAGAAGAGATGATATGAGATGGGAAGAGATGATATGAGAAGAGATGATATGAGAAGAGATGATATGAGAAGAGATGATATGAGATGGGAAGAGATTATATGAGATGGGAAGAGATGAGATGAGAAGAGATGATATGAGAAGAGATGATATGAGAAGAGATGATATGAGAAGAGATTATATGAGATGAGAAGAGATGATATAAGATGAGATGAGAAGAGATGATATGAGAAGATATGATATGAGAAGAGATGATATGAGAAGAGATGATATGAGAAGAGATGATATGAGAAGAGATTATATGAGATGAGAAGAGATGATATAAGATGAGATGAGAAGAGATGATATGAGAAGATATGATATGAGATGAGAAGAGATGAGAAGAGATGATATGAGATGAGAAGAGATGATATGAGAAGAGCTGAGAAGAGATGATATGAGAAGAGATGATATGAGAAGAGATGAGACGGGAAGAGATGATATGAGAAGAGATGAGAAGAGATGATATGAGAAGAGCTGAGAAGAGATGATATGAGAAGAGATGATATGAGATGAGAAGAGATGAGAAGAGATGATATGAGAAGAGATGATATGAGAAGAGATGATATGAGATGGGAAGAGATTATATGAGATGGGAAGAGATGATATGAGAAGAGATGATATGAGAAGAGATGATATGAGAAGAGATGATATGAGAAGAGATGATATGAGATGGGAAGAGATTATATGAGATGGGAAGAGATGAGATGAGAAGAGATGATATGAGATGGGAAGAGATGATATGAGATGGGAAGAGATGATATGAGAAGAGATGATATGAGAAGAGATGATATGAGAAGAGATGATATGAGAAGAGATTATATGAGATGAGAAGAGATGATATAAGATGAGATGAGAAGAGATGATATGAGAAGATATGATATGAGATGAGAAGAGATGAGAAGAGATGATATGAGATGAGAAGAGATGATATGAGAAGAGCTGAGAAGAGATGATATGAGAAGAGATGAGAAGAGATGATATGAGAAGAGATGATATGAGATGAGAAGAGATGAGAAGAGATGAGATGGGAAGAGATGATATGAGAAGAGATGAGAAATATGTGTAATAACACGCAAGATCAAGAAGACATGTGGCAACGTATCTCACAGCCTATACAGCTAGAGATTAAAGTAATAATGTTGGGATGAGAGAGAGAGAGAGAGAGAGAGAGAGAGAGAGAGAGAGAGAAAATTATTACTAACAAAAAAACTACATTAACACCGCATGGCGAAGAAACACCCCTAATATAGCCAGACATTTTGAGCGAAAACCACTGGAGCAAGAAAGAATAAAAATAGAAAGAATGAGGAAAGCAGGGGATACTATTACAAGACGAATGACTTACCTCCTGGTATGAAGATGTGCACACCCTAAGACAACTGGTGTGTACAGCTTCCGGATACAGTGAGCAGCCCTTGTAGCACTGTGGAAGACATGTCAAAGTAAACTTGAGCATATTGAAAATTTTTAAAGATTCAATGAACAATAAAATCTTCTTCTTCTTTGTAATTAGTTCTCAAACTCCCACTACCAAGAGCTGAATAAGGCTTTGCAAGTAGCAGGATGGTGTTCGGATAGTGGAATGCGTTATGTCGTAGTTGACAACTTGAATGCAGTATTTGTACCTTTCAGTTTTGTTTTTGTTTTTTTGCGTTCGCCTTATTTCTCTAATCCCCAAGGCGGTGTGCGTTGCACTGCGTTTTTATGTTGCGCCTGTCGGCCCAGTGCATCCGACTTCAGCATGCATTTTATGTAAGGGTCTGCTTCCTCCTGCATTTTCTAAGGGTTTGCTTCCCCGGGGCAACGGCCGGTGCTGTGATGGGGATCGAACCCAGCACCTTCTGGTTGTGAGCCGTGTCACTTTACCACTAGGCCACGCCGTCCCCCACCTTTCAGTTTGACACATCCGACTTCAGCAGGCATTTTTGGATACAGGGTTAGCCTTCCTTCTTCGACCTCTTCTCCTTAATCAGTCTGCTCTTTTGCAGTCTGTTATCCAGGATCATTACGGGGATGATCAAGGGTCGTGGCAGCTCTGGATCGCTGGCCGCTGCATCTCATACTCTGATCCCAACAATAAAGTACGTGTTGGCATTCTGTGATTGTTGATAATATCGTAAATGAAAATTAAATAGAAGGTGCGGTGGTAGTGAAGGCTATACGTTGACGACATAAACAAGTATGGCTCAGTTACAGATGTAGGACATAAGCTAAACTAAACCTTCATTGAGACCTCAAGGCCTTCGTCAGAGACAAGAACAACAGAAACAAGAGATTTACAACAATGTACAGGGTTGACACGCAATAAGAATCTGACGGTGGTCATTTGATATGATTCTCAACCTGCAGTTCGCGAAAGGATATGTCAACCAAATCTAGATCTTGACAAGATGTTTTTATGTTTATGTTTTAGATTTCATGAGACAGAAAATCATCTGCAAAGAGAGCCCTGGAAACATGCGCAAATAGTTCATCTGCGATGTTAATATACATTTTAGAAAGGGAGATTACTTTTTGTGATTCGCATTGCTGGAGAAAGGCACGTCTGCTCACTCTCCCAATCAGCTTCATTCTTGGTGTGTTGTGGCCCTATGAAGCCCCTTCTCGCATTGTACTGTATATTCTTATCTAATTGCTGATGATGAATACTTCTAGCTTTTAATGTCACATCGGGTGAAGGGTGGCGGATCAAACCAACAAATTAGCATTGTTGGTTTTATGTGGTCCAGGATTTGGAAAGGTTGAGAGCCACTGCAAAAATGAGAGACAAAACTGATGATGCAATTCTTTTAGCTGTGAGTGTGTAGCTCGTGACAGCCCACTGCCTGCCTCTGATACAAGCACACGTCTTCCCAGTTGTAGTGGTGATGTGTAGAGTGTGTAGTGGGGTGTGGTGGAAGCAGTTGGTATCACATTTCGGTCAGCCCTGGGCATTGGGTCAGTAGGTGCTCGACACATATCATCGGGGTAGTGACAAAATTGAAACGTGTAGGTGTGCTGTAAAACTATGTAGCTGTTATTAGCTTGTTTGACGTCTAGTGACCAACAAACGAAGTCTCTATTTACATGGTGCACTACATTAGAAGTATGGTTGACACTACGTCTTGTGCACTGCACAATTCCAGGCAAAGAAGGCGTTGGTTCTGTCATCTCATGAACATGCATTCTCATCAACTTCCACTGATGACTTACAGCTACTGTAGATCTGGCTACGGGGTGAGAGGACGACCACGAGGCAGGTGGAGAGATGACAGTGATTGTGCAACGGCAGGGGCTCACAACGACACAGGCTCACAGCGCCTGTAGATCTGGCTACGGGGTGAGAGGACGACCACGAGGCAGGTGGAGAGATGACAGTGATTGTGCAACGGCAGGGGCTCACAACGACACAGGCTCACAGCGCCTGTAGACCTGGCTACGGGGTGAGAGGACGACCACGAGGCAGGTGGAGAGATGACAGTGATTGTGCAACGGCAGGGGCTCACAACGACACAGGCTCACAGCGCCTGTAGATCTGGCTACGGGGTGAGAGGACGACCACGAGGCAGGTGGAGATATGACAGTGATTGTGCAACGGCAGGGGCTCACAACGACACAGGCTCACAGCGCCTGTAGATCTGGCTACGGGGTGAGAGGACGACCACGAGGCAGGTGGAGAGATGACAGTGATTGTGCAACGGCAGGGGCTCACAACGACACAGGCTCATAGCGCCTGTAGATCTGGCTACATGGAAAGAGGCAGACCGCGAGGCGTGTGGATAGATGACTGATTGTGCAATGACACAGGCTCACAACGATCGACGCAACGCAATTGGCGCATGACATTATTTGGGTACCGGGTTATCCTTCCCTCTTCGGCACCTTCTCCTCAGCCAGTCTGATCTGTTGCAGCCTGTTATCCAGCATCATCGCGTGGAGGTGTAAAAGGGTATTTGCAGCTGTGTCGCTAGCCCTGATGCTTGCAGTCAGCTTTGGGTCGCTGACAGCTGATGCTCATACACTGCTCAGAATCTAGATCTCGAAAGAAAACTAACTTAGCAGAAGGATGTCGTAGTTAGATCTCGACCCCCTTCGATTTTTTACCAGTCTATATGGGTGGTCCTAAATTTGGCGAGGAACGAAGTTAAGAATAATAATACGTTGTGATTATTTGACAGCGAAAGAAAAAGCGGCAGATCTCGCTCAGTTACCTGGATATTTAAAAAAATAGGTGCAAACATTATAAACGAGAGACGGGCGGTAATGTCGTAATATTTACAACAGGTCGCTTGTGTCCCTTAGTTCTGCGTTAAATAGATGACGGTACGCAGCGTGAGAGGCGAGCTGAGGGCTAGGGGCCAGATGTTTCAGACGAGTACAGACCAGGTGTAAGCGAGATTCAATAACCAGGTGTGAGCAAGTTCTAAGAAATCCAGGTAATAGCGGCGGAGTCAGAGAGGACGTCTGATGCATCTCCATCAACAGAAAGCCAGTTTTTACATCATCGGCTGGCTGGAATATGTAACTTGAGACGATTGACGGGTGCGTACCGCAGACAAGTTCAGCATTAGAAGTTGATATTCGTAGTGCATGTATTAGACAGAGGTTATACACCCGTATCTCCAGAGCACAGCCTTTCTTAACCTTTTTATAAGGAAGGAGCCCCTGGAACAATTTTAAGATCTCGGAGAACTGATGTATATTCGTTATAATTGTTATTGTTGTTTGCGAATGTCCACAATGAGTAGGTTACTCTTTTGTGCGCCCAGAAAAGGAGTGGCAGGTTGCAGTAGCTTTCCTCGCATACCGAGCATGTTGACGAATGTGGACTGGAGTCCTCCAGGCGGCTGTGCTATGCTTGGCTTCATCTGCGTGTCGCTCACTACTTCTGGGATCGCATCGATCCCTCACCTTATTAACCACACTGCCATGAAAACAGCCAGTTTCCATGAAGGGCTACAAGGAAGCCAAGGTGAGAGTCTTGTCCAGCATATTTTGCCTGAATCTGACTAACATAGTCTGATCAGCATATTTTGCCTGAATCTGACTAACATAGTCTGATCAGCATATTTTGCCTGAATCTGACTAACATAGTCTGATCAGCATATTTTGCCTGAATCTGACTAACATAGTCTGATCAGCATATTTTGCCTGAATCTGACTAACATAGTCTGATCAGTATATTTTGCCTGGCCAGGCGTTAGTCTTCCTTCCCACTCATTATAATATATACGTACGATAGTTAACGTGATCAATCAGAAATAACAAGTTCAGTTCAGGTGTAAAATGCACATTGCAGGTCTGCACAAATGATGTCCTATGTCTCTTAGTTTTAATGATGTAATCTACCAGGCTTTGATATGTCCATCGTTTGATGTTACCCTTGATATATATAAACGATTTGGACAATTCATAGAGAAGGACTAAAGTTCACACCAATTTCCAGATAAGTGCCTTGACCCCTTCCTACTAAAGTGTACCCCTTTGCGACCATCCATCGTATGCAGACTTTTGGAGCACCCAGTCAAAATATGTATTGTGTTTGTTACCGATGGAGAAACTATTGTAACAAATACTATATTTCCGATTCTGAAATGGATCAGGTAAATGCAGGAAATTTAACAAAACGTCCAAGTGTCCTGTAACAGTTCAAATTTTAAGAAACGCTGGTTTACTGTACGTAGGTAAATGTTCTCGACAGCTGTGCAAATCTATAGAAGAATAATGACAATTTTGTTAAATAAAATCGAGGTCAGGTCACGTCACCCATAACCTTTGTTAAGGAGTGCATGCGTGCCGGCTTGGCATCACAAACCAAATGATTTTTTTAGAGTAATGTATGTCTTCGGTGATAAATAGGAAAAAAATGCTACAAAACAAGAAGGATTCCAACAGAGTCAATTAAGGAATAGTATCAGAATAAAGACAGGGATGAGGGACGTAGACGGGGATTGATCAAATACTGTAAGCAGTTTGGAAAGGACGAATGGGGGCCGAAGATGCAGCAGTGAATGAGCTGTTAACTGTCAGCGACTCATGGCCGGCTACTTGCATTAAGTTAAGTGGCTATTAACTTTTCAAAGCCTTAATTTGTCTCCGAGTGGTGACCCTGGAAACAGACCGTAACCATGCAGGCTGGCTAAGAGATCATGGTAAGATTAGGTTAAGATTAGGGTTAAGAAACGGTTACAGCAAACCCGGTCCCCAACTGCCCACTTGAAATCGTGTGTGTCGGGCTGAAAGACGCAGATATTGTAGCCTGACTGTAAACTACGACATAACGTCACTAACGTTCTTTTCAGGACGTACTCCGAAGAAGCAGAAGAAGAAGAAGAAGAAGAAGAAGAAGAAAAGAAAAAGGAAAGAAGAAGCAGAAAGACATGAATTGATAAATATTCCAGTTTAATAGCCTCTGAGAATCACAACTGTAGAAGGCGTCTCACTAACTTAACTTAACGTCTTTATACTGGTTTAGAAGACTCTGCAGAGTCTGTATACCAGACCGGTGATTGGTTAGATCTTCGTAATCAGTACGCTATAGTCTACGCAGCTGTAAGTTATTACTGCTATGGAAGAAAACGTAGCGAGAAAGGAACAGACCGCAGCTCGCACAAAACAGTAGGCCTAACACAACTAGGTCTGCAACAGGTCATCCCCGCCAGCAACGTCGGATATGGTACCGTCTTTTAGCGTGCACTACGTATTATACCCTTAGTGCATTTAAGATAGGACAAGCATGCGCCTGCACACTGCAGGAAAAACATAAAAGTGCGAAACGGTTCAGGATGGATGGGGATGACCGCACTTTTATCACCATTGATTTTTTCATAGATAAACAAAGCTTCCATTTGAGTTCGTCTTTAGCTACCGCGAGATTCAAGCTGGCATGCACATTGTGGCATACCGTGTCTATCACCGAACAGTGTGTGACGGAGAGTAACACCAGGGTCTGGTGAAACATGCTAATCTAGACCTCCACGTCAATTTCGAGGTCGGGCTCCATGAAGGCAGGCTGTGTCACATCAGACTAGTCAAAGAGGTGGGGATTGAAACTGTAATCCTCATAGTGGATAGCTTACATGAGAGTCTCGAATTGCACTACAGCCAAGAGAGAGAGAAAGAGAGAAGAGGAGAGAGAGAGCGGGAAACGATTTTCTTTAAATGATATTCATAAGTGTTTGTTGTGTAAAGCTGTGCAAACCTTGGTTCGTCGATAGCTTTTCTTAAGTGAGCTCAGAAATATATGTGCGGCATGGGTGTGGTGGGGGTTGGGGGAGAAGTGAAGAAATGATTCGAGCTAATAGTTAAGTAATAATAGACAGTATGATGATGATGATGATAATCCCTTTAGCTGTGAGCTGGCAGCTCTTGGCAGCCCAATGCCTCCCGAACAAAAGCATACGTCCTCCTCAATTTGTGTAGTGATGTGTAGAGTGTGTTGTATATGGTGGAGTGTGGTGGTAACAGCAGGTTCCGCAGATTGGCCAGCCTTGGGCACAAAGTCAGGAGGTGCTCGACTGACTCCTCGTGGTCGTGGCAGAATCTGCAGTTTGGTTCACGTAGTGGGTCTGATCTATTCAGATGTTTCTCAAGAGGGGCATGCCTGTTCTCAGCTTGAAGATTAAACTCTGGTTAGACAGTATAGCAACTGAAATAGTTTGTTCGAATAGTTTAGCCTACAGCATGATACACGAACCAACCTTGACGGAAGACGTTTCGTTTTGCGAATGACGTTTGAACATGAAGTGTGAATGTGGCTGAGACAGCAGACCAAAGACTTCTATGCTGCCGGTTTTAGTGCACTGATAAAGCGATGGGATACGTGTATCAATGTTGGTGCACTGATAAAGTGATGAGATAAGTGTATCAATGCTGGTGCACTGATAAAGCGATGGGATAAGTGTATCAATGTTGGTGCACTGATAAAGCGATGAGATAAGTGTATCAATGTTGGTGCACTGATAAAGCGATGAGATAAGTGTATCAATGTTGGTGCACTGATAAAGTGATGAGATAAGTGTATCAATGTTGGTGCACTGATAAAGAGATGAGATAAGTGTATCAATGTTAGTGCACTGATAAAGAGATGAGATAAGTGTATCAATGTTGGTGCACTGATAAAGTGATGAGATAAGTGTATCAATGCTGGTGCACTGATAAAGTGATAGAATAAGTGTATCAATGTTGGTGCACTGATAAAGTGATAGAATAAGTGTATCAATGTTGGTGCACTGATAAAGTGATAGAATAAGTGTATCAATGTTGGTGGAGATTATGTTGAGAAATAAGAGACAATATTAGTATAATAATAAATTATTTTCAAGTTCGTTTCTTATTTACTTATTTATTTTCTTTTTCTTTCTTTCTCCAGATAGTCATTTGTGACCAATTTACTGACACCCTCGCTAACACCCAGAGAGTGATGTAGGAGCAGTTTAATGGTTTCACTTGACTAGACCTAGCGCTGTTAGGGTTTTCTTAATGACGGAGTGAAGAGTTCACTTCCTAGCTGCATTTTATTCCCTAATATTTAACTTTGTATACTTTGTACACTACTACCACACGTCTACGGCCATACCACGTTGAAAATACCGGTTCTCGTCCGATCACCGAAGTCAAGCGACGTCGGGGGTGGTTAGTAATTGGATGGGTGACCGCTTGGAAACACGACATTTTGTAGATACCTTTTATCTCCGTAGTAGTGAGAGACACGCAGATGAAGCCAAGCATTGCACAACCGCCTGGAGGAGCCTGGTTCACCTTTGTCAACACGCTTATGATGTGAGGAAAGTTACGATAACCCGCCACTTAATGTCCTTTTTAGGGCGCACAAAAGAGTCATCCTACTCGTTGTGGGCATTCAACAACAAACATATGGGTTGACTGGAGCGTGTCGATAACGGTAATTGAACCCGGTTGTTTTGTAGTGATCAGCGAGCGCTCTACCACTCTATTCAATCAGTACCAATGTTGTGCTGTTCTGATCTACTCATGCAAGTAAACCCTTGACATATCTTTGGTAGCGGGTTACAGTGGCGTTTCTTAAATCACGAGACGTACTTTAAAAAGCAGACCGACGTCCTTCTGGCTGTAGTGCAATGCAGGGATCCTCGGTAAGTTTACCACTATATGGGGTTACAGGTGGATCCCAACCTCGACGCTAGGCATCATTATTTTGTTCAATAGATGTTATCTCAACTCGTTTGTGGCCTACCATAAGTCTGAATATCTAGACCAATTCATCATGAAACGAAAAATAAAATCGTAGAAGTCTTGCCCTTGCCTTCTAGACCAATGATACTCGGTAACGTTATATAACTCCTGCAAACAATTTTTTTTTAAATAACCGTAGTTAGCGCGCTCCTGGCAAAAGAGCGGGAAAGTTAAAAATAAAGCTAGAATGTTTCAAGGAGAGAAAACTGCACAACAAAGCAAGCCGTGACCCGAGCTACGAGAAAGTGTACGAGCAAGGCACCGTGGCTGCAGGATTGTTTCCTCGCTGAAATGCCAAGGTCTGTGTGACATTCTAGTTCCTGAGACGTGTTTTTTTCGCTCGCAGGGGTCCTCCATCTTACGCGAGCTGAAAGGTATGTGTCTTTATAAAATAAGAAGAATGAGTCAGAGAACAGGGAACAAGAAATAAGAAGGAAAAGGGTTGGGCAGGGCGCGACAGAAAATACTAAGAAACGAGACAAGAAGGTCGGTAAAATAGTGAATGTGGGTGTTCGAATAATATACACAGTGACCAGATAAAACATAGCTGAAAGTAGATCATTTGGAAAATGTCCTGAAGCAGCATCATGTTTGATTATCTATATTTGATCTACATTCTTCCAAAGTTTTACAGTATTTTGATAATCGCTCTTCAAGTTATATCCTTCCATCTTTGGGTACGTTGTTTCTTCTATACGTTAATCTCGTTTTAGCTGTTTTTAAGGTCCCCATTAAAGCGGGATATGCAGTCTACATAGAGTATCCAGACAGAATACCCGATGATCTGTTTGATGCCTGTGGGGAGATATGTTCAAATTATGAGGCAGAAATAACAGCATTGGAAGTAGCTCTGTACCACTTGAGGATTGTATTTGATGGTTTCCCATAAATAGCCCAAAGCATCGTAATCTTAACAGACTCATTAACTGCTCTTCAAGCTATGGAATACGGTGGTCACTATAGGCATGAACTTTACCCAAATATTCCTAGATGCCAACCAACTTCTCACATCCCATGAAGTCAAAATAGTTATACAATGGATCCCTGGTCACTCAAATACACCTGGAAGTGACACGGCAGACAGACTGGTTAAGAAGGGAGCAAGTCAAGAACAACAATATACACCAACAACCCTACAGACAGTTTAACAACTACCGAAGACTGAACAACGAGGCCTGGCTGATTAGATGGGCAATGGGAAATACTGGGAGAACATCTACAAACATATGACCATCCCAAATCCCAAAGACAACATCAACCTCCTGAAAAGGAGAGACCAAAGCACCATTTTCCGACTTCGCACTCAACACATACAACTTAACAGCCACTTGAACAGAATCCAATGAAAACATACTCCAGAGTGCCGGCTGTGCACACATCCCCATGAAACTGTTGAACATCATCTTTTTGAATGTCCGTTGCTTGCTGGTGTTAGTAAAGAGCTTCTTCCTCTGAGGCCAGACAAATGGAAGACTCTGTACGGAACTAAACAACAGCTTACAAACACCTGCAGATACCAATATACGGCATTGGGCCAAAGGACAGGAGCCCATAGGCTGCTGAATCAATAACCAACCAACCATCTCGTTTTAGGTTTTAGCACGAGACAGATACACCTTAACCACAAACAAAAGTTTATTAATACTCGTCTGTTTCGGTGTTAGTCCTGAAAATGTCGCGATATCTGTACCTTTCTGTCAGACACATCAGAGGACGACATTTTTAGGACCTGAATTGCCCTCCCCCTTCAATCCTCCTTAATATATTAGCCAGGCTGCAGTATGTTTCGAAGGCCGTTGTTTGGAGGCGGAATATGGTCTTGGTCTGTTATGGGCTATATACCCCTATGTAATCAGCCAGCTATGAATCTTCCGCCCCAATTATTATTCAAAATGTATATGTATATAAAAGTGTAACATACTCGTATATATATTACTTTGAAACAAGGTGTTCTTACACGCTAGAGGTAAGCTAACAGCTTGCTCTTTCATATTTACAAATGCAGGGTTTCTTTTAGGTACATAATATGAACACAGTACATCGGAATGAATCGTCCATTCCCGATATGACTAGACACTCGATCTCACCTCCGTTGATACACGGCCCACTTGAATATATATATATATATATATATATATATATATATATATATATATATATATATATATATATATATATATATAGTATATTACTAAAAGTAACAAATAAAAATAACTAGACATGACAGGAGATAGTTAGTAATGGGAATGGGAGAGTACAAATGGACATACGAAATGAAGAATATCGTGTGAAGGGGGATAGGCGAAAGTATATAATAAAAGAGCAACACAGTTTGCTACAAATACAAGTTAATCAGAAATAAGGTAAAGGAAAAGTAAGTAACGGTTTGTCCCATAGTAGTTGCACTACTGTAGGGGAATGAAGTTGTTAGAGACTTCAGTAAAGGTTTGACCATAGTAGTTGCACTACTGTCGGGGAATGAAGTTGTTAGAGACTTCAGTATACTAAGTTACAACTTGTATTAGATTGACTGTTCAGTTTCTTTCCTCGTTGCCTTGTACTCTCCTAGTCGTATGCCAGGTATGTATTTACAGCTGGGTCGATAGGAGCGTAAAGATAAGGAAGTTGAGCCTCGTACCTTTGCTGTACAAAGCGAGTGCTCTGCCACTACGCTACATGCACGGTAAACCAATTTACATATTCGCGCAATACGGAGGAAGACAAATGAAGCCAGCATGGCGTATATCATAATGACACAACGAAGACAGCGTGAAATTAAGAAAATATATGAGACAAATGAT